>OY728123.1:1743695106-1744910710 GCA_963277665.1 Viscum album
AAAGTTGATTTATCTTTATCCATCAATTCTGTCCCTTATTATCTCTTGTAAGAAGATGTTTTTTGTTTCCACTCCCACCCATGCCCATCTATAACTTCTTGGAATGTACTGGTAATCATGAAAATAATATATGAAAAAAATTGAATATCCTATGATTTATAATACTATTTCATGTTTGGCTATAAGAAAGTATGGGATCCCTCAATCATTGAAATCTTCCACCCCAAGATAAATTTCAGGAACACCACAAGACATTAATCTACATTTCTCACTATATATATCACATAGTAAAAGTTATTTTCTTCATTTTGAATTCAAAACTAAATATTTATAACTTATATCTATACAAAATCAATTTAGTGTACTTTTTAGTGCATATTTTCTGGGAAATCTATTCTAATGTATATTATTTTTTAAATGAACCAAAAATATCCACTATAACTCAATAAAACTCTGTTTTAGGTGTGATAATATTTTAGTTAAATGTATTTGAATGTTACAAAACATACTGCCAAGATTTGAATAGTGTTATAATATTTTTCATGCATTGATCATGGTGTCTAACTATTTCATTTCTATAAACTCCTTCCCCAACATCATTATCTTCCTCCACATCATCATTTTTCCCTTATGTACCATCCGTATACACACTATAATCCAATTTATTTGTCATCATGTGTGGGTTATACTTATTTTTTTTCTTATTTATAATGATATAGAAAGGTCATAATCTTTGTATATACAATTTTTTATGACTCTTGTTTGCATATATCATCATACAGTAGTAGGATAATATTGTATAGAAGAATCATCTGGGAATAAATCCATAAAATAATTATCATACCATTGGTTAAATAATGATTTTTACTACTAGTAGTCATCATCATCAATAAATAGATGAGAAAGATTCTCTAGCCTATCCCTGAATTTAAAATATCTAAAAATAATTGATTTGATCTCTTTTATAATCTCAAATGTGACTGGGTAGAATGTTTTTTGCATAAATTTATATTAGTTTAATACAATCACTTATTATAAAAATTCATGTTGATTTTATATTATATTAATATACTAAATATTTTTGAAGAACATCCCTATAGAAATAGGAATAGGTAAAAATGAGTCTCAATATGTAAAAAAATTGAATTCAGTCACGATTCTAATTGTGTAAAAAATATTAACTATCGAAAACAATCATGTATAGTGGATAGTGGAATAGTTTTTTAAATAAATTTAATGGTACAAGGATGTAATTATTAGTTTAAAATTTTCTAAGGAGATTGTGAATTGACTAACGAAGATCTCCTAAGAGTGTCATACTAGGCATAAAGTTTGTTGTCTTTATCATACATTGAGTGACAACTAAGTTAATAACCAATATTCCATTTCTGATTCATTACCCCTTGGAAAATTTGTTTGAAATCCTGTATTGACTTGTATTATCTAGATATGGATTTCATTTCTTAGGAAACCACACAATATGTGCGTTACTGACATTTTAAAATATTTTTTGATTTGGGACACATCCCTATGGTTTTCACTTTTTTTTTGTAGTAAAAATTTTAATATTACTAATGGTATCTAATGAATTAAATAGTGTGAGTTGGTGGAGTAAATAGAAAGTGAATTAACCAAATTAGTTCCCCAGTATGACCTCCCAGGTTATTGGATCGGGTCGAATTCCTCAACCCATTTGATTTTTTAGAGTTTGGTGAGCATGCCAACTAACTTATTAATTAGAGAAGCTTAATTTAGATAGTTTCTTTGACTAAAGGGATTTTTTCATTGGTTTTAATTATTGTAAAGATACTCTTGGTGTAGAGAATTTTTTTCATGCATTGGAGGATAAAATGAAAATGTTTTCTCTGTGATCAAATTGAGGTGCACCATTTTGAGAAACCATGAGGCCCACCTTTGGATCAGTGGATGGTTTGAAAAAACCATTATAGAGGGGGTTCAAAATCATGTGGGAACTCTTCAATTTTCAGTAGAGGATCAAACAAAGTTGGAACATAGTTTTTAAAACTATTTGGGACAACCGTGTAATGTGTGGTGACTGTATAGTGGTTACCACATGGTTTGATCTAGGTTTTACTAACCATGTGGTAACTATGTAACTATTTTAAAATTACAAAATTAAAATAATTCACAATTTTTCATTAATAGATCATCTGAAATCTTCCTTTCTCTTGTGCGAGATCCACCTTTAGGGGCCAGGGATCCCTCCCTCTCACTCATTAGGATTTGGCATAAAATCTTCATATGAGCTTCATTCCTTAAACAATGTACAATGTTATATGCATAATGGTATGGGTGTTAATAATCTTCCATACTTTCTTCTTTTATCTCCTAATATTGTGTACAAAAATCATGAAATCATATTTAACCTATTTTCATGGGGTTCTTCTGAAACACAATTTTTTTCAGTTAGATCATGTTAGAGGTCAATAACAGATGAGAAGGCATCAACATACCTGATGTAGGTGGTTCCTATATTTATCATTTATTTTCTTACTTCTGTTTTGGGGGTTTTTTCTTGATCATTCTATTGTACTTCCCAAGATACACCCAATAAATTTAATGTTTATATTTTAATTGAATTAATTGATCACTGAATATTTTTATAGGCATGTTCCTCACTGACTAGAAATGGTTAAATACTGGTTAGAGGATTTAGACCTTGGATATTATATCCCTGAGTGTTTATTGATTTAAATTTAATTGTTTATGATGATTATGATGTTTCTATTCATAGATGAAGATCATGGTCTGGGGATTGAGGTGGGGATGAACACCTGAAATGATGAAACTCAATTTTTCTGGTTGGGAGAGACCCAGATTCTATGAGTGATGTTGATCATAGGTTAAGATACTTTTTTCATCATATTGTGGGGCATGTTTGTTAGGTTATGGGTATGGATTAGGTGATATTGGTTACTGTTGAAAATCAGAATGAACAACAAGGTGAGAGGAACATGAGTTGGAGAGATGATGTGGTTTAAGTACAATGTTTGTTGATTAACTGATGTGCCATTGGAGACATGAGCACATAGATAATTCCAATATGATGAAATGGTGTTGACCACTCATCTAGGTATAGGCATCTATTAGATGTTAATTAGGACGGTTTTTACCATCATTTTGGTTGGAGGTTCTTGCTGTAGAAAGACACAAAGGTGGTGAGGATACATTTATTGACAATGTTGATACCATTAGATAGGGGATGAGGCTCATTTTATATTGATTTTGTTGGGATGATGATACATGGGAGGAAAAATATCAGAATTATTCATGAAAAATAGATTTTTATGCGACCATGTTTATTATTTATAGGACATGAATCACTACGCCAGAGGATATTGGGCGTAGAGATGACGAGAGCTTTTCCGAAGGGGTTAAAGGGACCAGGTATTCATTATTTGGAATTTCTTCAGGATATTTTCCATTGTTTTGGAAATTTGGTGTTGTTTGGATTGTTGTTACAATAGATTCTATTATAGGTGGAACCCAAGGGTTCACCTTGATTGATTTTCATTAGGGAATTCCTTAAACCCTGAGCTAAGGACCATTTCTATTATATTTATACTGATGTTGGCCAAAGCAGAAAATCACATCATTGGGTATATTGAGCACAAGGAAAGAGAATTATTTATTTATATTTCCATTATCACTTATTTTTTTTAGTACACACCTACTTTATCAGAGATGTATGTTATCCACACATTGATTGTGGCCTACTAGGATTTATTCTCACACCCAACACAGGCCCTTTGGGGTGTGTGTAGATTTTATGAATTCAGTGATCAAGTAAAGGTTCAGGCTCATGAGCTATACCATAGTGATCATTTATTATTTCGTAGCATGGGATGTATGGAAATGACCTTGGGTTCTTGTGTTAGCCAGTGCTTCTTTTTATCGGATTCCATTTTTGTATTAGAATGTACATATATATATATATATATACAGGTGGTCTTCCATGGGGGACCTTTTCTGCATATTACCATGTATGAATATTTTTTTTCATGTCAGATATAAATGGTATCATGTGGTATTTAATTCTACAAATTTTATGTTAATCTTATGTACTATTATTACTACTATTGTATGTGCTTCCTCTATGGTTGGTTACTAGTAAAAATTTTAATGTTTCTTTACACTAGGTTATACTATAACATTACTATTATTAGCACTAAAGGGTATAGTCATCCTACTATCACATCTTTAGAACCTTGATATTAGTCGGCATCCTTTGGTGTATAAGGATGTGTGCCTAAGGCCTAAAGGTCAACCAAATTGTATCACTATTCAGTTGGCTATATGGGTCAGGGTGCTACAAATGGTATCAGAGAAGTTCACAAATGGGAATTAGTTGTAGCATTCGACTGAATACTAATGGAATCAAATGATTTTATTTTTACATTGGTTTTATTATTTTTGTTTACACCGAATATGAGGATATTATTGGAACTAGGTTAATAGCTTATGTTTTGGTGCTTGCATCCCCATACACGAGGGACATACCAAGTTGAAATGGGTGGGAAATTGTTTTTCCCCTCCTTTTATAGTTGATATGATTTCAACCTCATGTGGTGAACTTGGATGAGTTTATTTTTATCTTTTTTGATATGTGACTGTTGGCCTTGTTTGGAAAGGGAGGATTTTTGGACCCTTGGACCAGTATAAAATGGGATGTTTTATTTCATTTTATTGATAGGAACATTGGATGATTGATATATACATGTTCTTATATGATAAAAATCTTGTTATTTTCATTGGAATCATAGGTGGATTGGGTTGTTTAATGTGTTAACAATGGAAGCTAAGAAATGTTTTCTTGCCTAGCCTCTCTTTGGTGGAATTCTACTCAATGAACCCAATAATGTGGTTTTAATGAGATCCTTATGATCAATTTGCTATGATATATATATATATATATTGGAATTGGACTGATGGGATCAGGAAGACAAGATGACTGGGGGCTGAGCTGTTTAAAATGTCAACAAAGAAGCTAAATAGTGTTTTCCTGATTGGAAACTTTAGTGGAATCTTAAAAAAGTACCTTATATTGATATGTGTTGATTTAATATGATATTGGTAGTAAAGGGGCCCTAGGGATGAATTTATATATGATAATAGGCTCTGATATAGTCAGGTAAGGGGAAAAAAAGCCGGAAGTCATGTGACTTGATTGCGATGGTGGAGTGTAAGGGTGTTGATATTGTGATGAATGTTACATTTTACTTATAATTGTTATTTACATATATATATTATGGATTTATACCCATGTATTAGTATTCATTTGGTTTAAAACTAGGCGTATTTTTATGGAACATCATGCAGGTGGTGATTTGGTGTCATAGGAGTGTGCCCATGATGGAACTTCAGTGGGTCGAGAAGATCATTAGCCATAGATATAGGGTCTAGTATAGGTGGGTAAGCATACAAATATGATAGATTTTGGTTCGTATCCTAATGATAATAATATAATGATCATAGTGCATGTTATCCTGGGGATTAATAGGGGAGCTCAGGGATTTGTGCTATTGATGTAATACCTGACTTGTGAGCTCCAGTTGCAGTGCCCACTACTATTTATTGGTAAGGGTAGAGAACACGCGGAAAAGAACTAGATTTTGTCTTTAAAAGTGATAATTGAATAGCTTGATACACCACTGGGAGGAGGGTGAAGTTGGTGAAATACATTCTCATAGGAAGGGATAACTTCTAGTATGATGTACAGGTTTAGGTTGGAAGACACGAGGGACTATCCGGAAAATATTTTGATGTTAGGTTCTTTGAGATCTTATACATAGAGAAATTGGGGGCCAAGTGATCTCTTAAGTTCTTGATCCTTCATCAAGGTGACATGTATGTCAGGGATTACATGACAATATTCACCTATTTGTCTCATTTAAAACCAATTATAGTGGGTGATGACACCTCGATAGTGAGGTATTTTGAAGATGGTTTACAGAATTCCATTTAGGTGAAGGTAAAAATATTCAAGTTGGCCTCATTCACTTAGGCAGTGAATTAGGTGCTAAAAGCCAATGTCAGTTTTATGGACAAATCATATTTGATCTTGGTGGTGTCTTCATATTATTTTAGTAGTGATACTTTAAATATCATAAATCAAGTCCAAAAGGAGTCATAGTAGGGAGTCCATGCCATAGAATTGTGCAGACCATTGTGGAAAGAGTCAATGATTGTTTTATTCTAGTGAGAGTAGTCATGACTTGTGTGGATATAGTGTTATCAGGAACTAAAGGAGTTCATATCTAGAGGTTCTATAGGAATCCTTCTCAGAAAGTCGATTATCGGAGACACGTGTAAAATCATTGTTCTGAGGCCAGACCAAGAGCTATACCAGGAGATAGTGGCTGAGATTTAGCTCAATGAAGAGGTCATGTAGAAGACATCGGGAATCAATATTGGGGTGTGTGGCCGGTGGCTAGGGAAGCCCTACAGTGAGTTCAATATCCATACAGTTGTTCTTTAAGATAGGTGTATTCCATTTAACTTCTAGGGTTAGAGTAAGTTGGTGACCTGAAAATTGTATGAGATATATCTGGGGCTTGACAAGACATATTTTTAATTTGAAAATGAAATTTTTGTAGGCATGTCTAGTTTTAGCTGGATGAGGTGCATGAGATGTATTTTTGAACTAACAAGATACTGGTTAGTTGGTAAACATTAGCTTTGATGATATATATATATATATAGAGGATTTGATATGGGCCCGTAAGGGGCTCCGCGTCTCCGTCTCTCTCCCCTTGTCACCGCCTCCTTCTGCCTAGGGTTCGTGCGGCGCCTTTCCTTCAGGTCGTGGCGGCGGTCTCTCGTTTGCAGTGGAGTCGGAGCCCTCTGGGATTGCGTGATGCGGACTCCGCCTCCTTGTCCTTCTCACACAACGATTCCCTATCTCGGATAGGGTTTCTTTGTTTGTGATGCTGGTCGACAGCTCCAGGATCTGCGGCTCGAGTGATGCCTCCTCTTCTCCGACCTGTGTTGGGCGTTTCGTCGCAACCCTGAGGTGCGGCTTGGATGGCGACGACGGGATCTTCTCTACAGCAACTCCGAGATCTGGTTTTGGTGATGTTTCTGGTTCCGTTCTTTCTGTCGTTTTGTTCATGAGGTGTTGGTGATGGTTTTGTGGTGGGTTGGTTGGTGATTACCGGTTGTTTTTTGGTCCGCGACACATTCGGTGGTGGGTTGCGATCGATTGGAGGTTTCTTGTTCTGGTTTTGGTTTGTTGGTGTTAACTTGGGGAGCCGATGTTCAGTGAATGGCGTGTGGGTTGCGATTCTCCGGTTCTGAACTGGGATTGTTGTCTCTGTTTTTGGTTAATTTTGTGGATCTTGGTATTGTATTGACGCCGGAGGAGGTCTCGCCCGTGATGATGGATGGTGATGTTGATGGGTGTGATGGTTGGGTGCGTATCGAGGGTGTGAGCGACTCGAGGCATTGAAAGGTGTGCGGTGACGGCGTGCGGATCGAGGACAGCTGTATGGGTAATTGGTTTTGAAATTTGAATTTGTATTTGCACTATATGATGCGGAGTGGTCTTTGGTTGCTGTGTCACGTTGTAAGGGGTACCGGCAACCCTTAAACCGGTTGTTTTTTCTCTTTTTTTTCTCTTTTTTTCCTTTAATAAATTTGTGGGTCCAGGTTTACGCCTGGTTCAGAATTTCCTGGTATATATATATATTAGGTGCATGGTACCGAGATTATTTATAAGCATCGAAGTGTGTGTGTCTTTTTTGATGTGTGTAGGTATCTAAAAATAAGGATGATGAAAGATTACATGACATTTATTGGCATCTAGGAATCTATATGATGCATGTTTTTATATGATGTGTAAGGAATCGAGATAGATTTTGGGAATTTGTTGAGAGGTGGAACCTTAAATGTGCCATCGATGACATGGGAATGAGGCAGGAATCTGATGAGATGCAGTACTTGATGGGTATTAAATTTGATATGGGTATTGTTTGATAACTTGATTTGGTTAATAGTAAATGATTCATCATTTTATGACTCTTTAATTGAGGAATATTCGGTGGACCCTCAGTTTTATTTTAGTTCGGGATCAAGACGCGCCTAAGGTGGGCAACTCTTAATGTAGGGAGAACCTTGACTGATTTGACTAATGAAATAATAAATGGGATATAATAGGTTGACCATTGTGAAATAGGTATGCTTGGAAGCATATCTATGTAATGATTTATATATTGACAATGAGTTATGTTAATGTGGGATGATTGCAATGTCTGATGTTTTTGTAGCTGGTTGAATTCCTCAACCCATTTTAATTTTTTTGTGTTTGGTGATCGGGAAAACTTCTTTATAGATTATTAGATACAAATTGTGACAGTTACTTTGGATGAATGACTTTTTTTCATGGTTTTTAATTTATGGTAAGTTTCTTAGAGTTTTGAGTGGGTTTTGGGAGTGTCAAATGCTAAAATCCCTACATTTTCTCAGCATGCAGATTAAAGAACATGGTTTAGAGAAATTGTGCGACCTCCTAGGAGAAACCATTTGGACTACATCTAGATCAATGAATTATTTAAAAAACCATGAAGGAGGGGGGTATGGTCGTGTAGGGTACTCTATAGTTTTTAGTAGAGTCTCACATACAGTTAGCACATGGTTTGGAAAATTGTGTGGGCAATCGTGCACAGTGTGGTGCTTAGAATGTGGTTACTGTACAGTTTGTTCACGGATTTCCAAACTGTGTGATACCATGTGGCCTTTTAAAATGGTAAAAATGACAACTTTTCCATTATTTCCCTTAAGAGGGCCCCCACATTTTATTTCTATCACCTGATCTATGCCTCCAGTGGAGGGGGATAACTCCATCTCCCTCTATTAGGATTTGTCATCAAATCATCATCCCAATGTTTTTATTCAAACCATTTATGAAATTAGATACATTTCAAAAAGGTATTTAATCCACATTCTTCATTTTTTATTTTCTCTTGCAATCTGGTTCACTACATACATGTAATCTGTTTTACCCTTTTTAGGGAATTCATTTAAAATAGAAATTTCTTCTTAATAGGTTCAACTTAGAGGTGAATAATGGACGGGTGAGAACTTACCAACTCGAGGTAGGTGTTTCATTTCTTTCACTTTGACTTTTTCTCATGTTTTAGGGGTTCATTATTGAGAAATCGATTGGGTTGTCTAAAAGATACCTTTTAATTTTTAATTTTTTTCTTTAAATTAATTAACCGATCATTGGAGATTCATATGTGAATGCCCTTCACTGATTAGAAGTGTTTAAATCCTGGAGAGACGCTGTAGACCACATTCATTTTAGGACTGTAGGTTTATTTATTTAAATTGAATTTTTTATGATTCTTAAAATGGTTCCATAAGAACATGCAAGGATTTGATAAAGGATTGAGATGCGATGACCACCTAGATTGAGGTTCCATAGTTTATCAAGATGGGTGATGCCTTGATTCAATGAGTTTTGTTGATCAATGGTTGGGATAATTGGTTTTCATATTGAGGTTCGAAGGTCATCTGATTAAGGGAACTGATCATGTAATATTTTATGGTGTCAAAAATTATATTGAATGACATGTTTATAAGGGAAAGAGATTCTAGGATGATGTATATTAGGTAACATGTTTTTTGATTGTCGCTCATCGTGATTGGCCGATGCACCATTGGAGTTGTGTGCACAAAGATAAGAATCAGAAGATGAGGTGATGTTGAACACTAGTGTGGTTATAAGATTCCATTAGATATATATTATTATGGTGTTGACCATCAATATGGTTGGAGGTTCTATCCACAGAATTCCACAAGGATATTGAGGATTCATCAGTTGACGTGGTTGAGAATTTCAGATGGGGGATAAGGATCATTGTTTATTTTTGTCATTGGGATGGGATTATGTGGGAGGATGGATATCACCATTATTTAGTACATCAGCTATTGAGTTGATGATGTTTATTATTTCGAGGATAGACATCGTCGTGCCTCAGAACATTAGGCTTAGATCAGACGGGGTCTTTCGAGAAGGGGTTTGAGGCACCGTGCATTCATTATTTGGAGTTCCTTTGGGAGGTCGATTAATGTTTTGGATATGATGAGTTAGTTTGAATGAGGTTATAAGAGATTCTATTATAGGTGGAACCCAAGGGTTCAATTGGATTGATTTTCATATGAGGATACCTTGTGCCTTGAGCTAATGATTCTCTCCACCACTATTATACCAGTTTTGGAAGAAGAAAGTGATCTCTTCCTTGTGGATATTTTGCATAAGGAAAGTGATTTATTTATTTATTTATTCATTGTCACTACTTTATTTATTTTTGTACACACATTATTTGTCACTAATGTAAGTTAGGTACATGTTGGCGTGGCCTATTAAGATTTATTCCCACACCCTACACGAGCCCTTTGGGATACATGTAGATTTTATTATTATTTTGATTAGGTAAATGTTCATGATTAGGAGCTAGGCCATATTAATCATGTCATATTTCTTATCATGGAATGTATGGAAAGGAACTTGGGTTCTTGCATCAGCTGGAGTCTCTTTTTGGCGTCAACCCTTTTAATATCTACATGATTATATATATATATATACTTGTGTTAATACAAAAGATACATTTTCTACTTATTGTCATATATGAATTGATTTTTAAGTATGTTTAGCTATATATGGTATCATGTGGTGTTTATTTATTCAAGTGGAATTCCGATCTTGTTTACTATCATTTCTTTTGTTTTATCTACTTCTGCTATGATGGGTTACTGATCTAGTGTTTATAGTCATTTCCCACAATATTATACATATAGACCTTTACTATTACCATGAAAAGAGGGTATAGTATCCCCAGTATCACCTCTTTACACACTTGTTTCTAGTCGGAAGCCTTTTATGTATGGGTTGGCACACCAACATCCCAATGGTCAACTGACCCGTAGCACTGTTCAGGTGGCTAAATGGGTTAGGGTGATACACCTCGTGACTAACAAACCTGGTGTACAGTTCAACCACTTTGTAATTCATTGGGAGATGATTGAGTTAATAAAAAAACCCCCCTTTCAATTTTATTACCCCCACATGCATCTGTTCCAAATCCAATATCAATTTTTTTTATCTAGTCACATATTTCATTTCTCAAATAACAACACCATCTTTACATTATTACATTAATGATAAAAATATTCACTATGGAGAATAATCATACATGGTTGAAAGTGAAAGATGTATGTGAAGTTATTTCCTAGTAATTAGGATATTAATTTAGTTATCCTAATTTTTAGTAACAAATTTTGTAATTATGTTCTCCTAATTCTAAGTAACTATATCATTAATTGTTAGGTAGTTGTTATGAACCAATTTAATAACCATTATAAACTAAGTTATTAATTATTATATAATTGTTAATAATAATGTTCTTATTTTTTCTAGTTGTTAATAATCATGTAATTAATTGTTAATTAGTTAATAATTGTTATTTAAATAATATGTAGATATTGTTTAACTAATATATAATTATTAATTAATTAACATCTAATTAATAGATAATTAATTATTAATTATTAGTTAATTATTAGTTACATATTACTTAACTAATTGTGTATTAATTGTTATGTAATAGATAATTATTAGTTTGTTAAAAGGTTATTTAATTAACAATGGGTAACGAATATATATTTAATATTTGGGAATGAAACGAGGGATACGTTTTGGTCACATATTCCAAAGAAATATTAAGATGATATTTAAAGATAAATATTTATTTTGTGGTTGATGTTATAATTTGGTAGGGTGTATTTTTGAGGTAATCAAGTTCCAGGACCCAATCATAGGACATAGTGGTCAAATTCTAGTGGCATAAATAAATAATTGTTTTTATGATTCTGGTTCTTTTCATACATTATGGTATCCCTGTTCACAAGTCATTGCAGATTTTGTATTAGTGAACATATCATGGGAACCCATTTTCAATCTAGAATATCACATGAGAACTGTATTTGTCTACTATAATACATTATAGATGCATGTTGGTGATTTTCATATTTCTACCATGTCTACCTATTATCCATATTTTGACCCTGATATTACATGGTTGTGTCACTAGGGGAGGTGAAATCCTACTTTAATTAGAAGAAAGTTGGAGTGGAATCAATAAAATATAGTGGTATTATGGTGTAGTAAATTCAATATTGTTAATAATAATAAAAATAAATGTTCTAGTGTGGAAAGATGGAGCTCCACTTAATGTTATATTTTTCTATCTTATTTATTTTAATTATTCCATATAAAAATAGTATTGTACATTGGATTTTTTATTGTGTTTTTCCCAAAAAATATTATATTGTATCATTTCCTAACCAGTAATTATATCAATATTTCATGAAAATTTATTATTTGAGATGTTATTGAGACATTTAATAATAATAAATAACAATATATATTTATATATATTAAAAATTAATAATTTTTTTTGAACATGTCATATAGTCTTAGAGTAAAACAAAGTATTTAAATTTTACTGAAATTGAGCATCATAATTGATTTTTAATATATAAAGAAGATTCTGTAATTGCAATACAAAGTTTCCATATAGGTAAACATAAAATTTGATAAGTTGGAAAAAGTTAAAATAATCATTAAAAAAGAGAATATCATCCAACATAAAAGTTAAATATGTCTCCATAAAGGTAAAGAAAATCACAAAAAAAATATAAAAATATAAGAGTCAATGAATTAAATCATAAACATGTTTGTGATATTTAAACTATTAAGGCCATCTTGAGCAAAGAAATGTTCATATTTGTATTATTCAATAAATTCCCAAAAGGTATTTTTTTCCAAAAAAATACTAATTGTTTCCCAACATCAATATCATTCACTATTTTTGTTTGATAAATCTCATTGAATTCATAAATTAATATCATATCATCATAACATTTAATAGATTTATTAGATAAAATAGATCAATTTACTGTCTTATTTTATCTAAAAATATATTTTTCCTCACATTTCATTGGGATTGATAACTGTGTACACAATTTTATTACATTTCATTTTTAGAATGATATTTTACAAAAAACTATTACAATATCTATAAATATTAATATCTATATGACATATAGATATGGAGGATGTTTATTTTCACACCTTCCATAAAATAAATATTTTTTACCTTTTCCAAGTGGGGATTCATATTACTGGTCTGAGGGTATAGAGGTCACACCACTACCATTATGTTGAAAACCATCATTCTATCATCACTTATCTACAACATGAATGGTTATATGGTGTAGTGATGTGTGATTTCACCTTCAATAATCCCTAGATAATTGGATCTCTTATTGAGAGATGGATTCCAATGAATCATAGTTTTCATTTGTTAGAGGGAGAGATGATCATCACCTAAGAGGATGTCCTCTTTCTATAGGGTCTCTCTATTGAGAGTTCTACACTGAAATGCCATGTTGTTGGTGATTAGTTTGATTTATTACATATAATACTAGGAATTAAGGTCCAGGATGATGGTAGGTCTATTTTCAATTGTATGCTATGCATGCCAATGATAAATTATCACTTCTACCATTTATCTTTTGATACTAACATGATCAACATACTAATATTATCACACACACATATTCAACGATTTATTAGTGGCATAATCTTCATCGATCATTCATACTACATTTTTCCATCTGATATATCTACCATTGTGTGAGTACCTGGACTAGATAGGGCAATATATTTTGCGGTCAACATGTTTATATTATACATTAAAATAGTTAGGTAGTGTATGTTTCTTTGATAAGATGAATATTATTGAATGTGTTATTCATACACATATGTGGGTATGGGAGTGCATCCCTCACATCACTCAATGCGTTTTTTCACCATTTCCTCATGACATATTATGGATACCCTATATAGATGATGCTATATTTTTTCCAATTTGAAAATAATATCTATAAGATTAAATTAAAAAAATGTAACTGTAAAATTTTATATTCTAGTTTTTCTAGGACCATCAAAATTTACAAACCTCTAGGAACGATGTGAAGACTTAAGGACTTTTACTGGAAAAACTTCTGCCTGATTACATACATTATTATTAATTGAAAATAATAATTGAAAATTTGTTTTATACATTATTTCATTTCATAATTTTCTATTGATTTTCATGATATTCTAGGTTTCATTTTTTTCATCTGTTGGGATAGTGCTCTAGAGTCTCTCAGATTACTATACTGTTATACATACTACCAACACATCCAACATACCTCTTATCTATTTTCACATTAGTGAGTGGAACAACATTGATCGAGTTATGATGTTTCTCAACTTACATCAACAAATCCACAGATTTCCCATCTACTTTCCTTTGCTTCATTCACTAAAGATGTTGGTGAAGAAATACTTAGACCAGGGTTGATATCATTCACACTCTATTGAGGTGCGGTACATACATCATGATTCTGTATTAAGAGGGATAAGCATGTTATGCATGTATCCTTCAGATCAATTGTATTATGGCCGCCAAAATCACTCGAACTCATTGATATATCTCACACTATATAGATGATACCATCATCAACTTGTAATAATTCACCCTTCTACTATTTTACATATTTTATTAACTCTAGTTAACTTTATAATTTTTTTGTTGAATGATTATTTCATAAAACTAATTTATATCTCTAATCACAGAGAGGGAAGCACATTTGACCAAGGATATTTCCATAAAATTGAAAAAATTCATGTTCATCCCATGGATGAGATTTAATATGGAAATTTATATGATATTCCATATGATGATAAGTGTTGTGAGACTAATATAGATTCTCTAGAGGATGGAGACCCTATTATAGATAAGCCTGATCATGATGTGGAACACAGGAAGCTTGTCTAACATGATCAACTAGATGATACTTCACATTATTTCATAGAAAATACACATATAAATTATATCCCAATAGAGTTCCACATCAGATCTTCCAGTGTTTATGCTTTAATGTCCCTTACATTTTCATAGTGTAAATTTTTTTTACTTGCGACTAGAGTGTAATTCATCCAACTTTGTGCCCCAGTTTGGGGATACCCATTATATATCAGTCATCTTTATCACATATGGGATAGAGTTCATTCTAGTAAAAATATTCCTATAACATAGGAGAGGGAAAAGACAGAGAGTCTTTGGATCAAATGTATATCCTAAAGGATGACGCATAGGATGTTATAATAGATTCTACATGAGATGTGAGTATTCTAGATGTGATATACTAGTTAGGGTCGACCTGACATGTAACCATATCCATCCCTCAAAAAGTCCTCATTATTTCCTCTAAATACACCAAATGATCTCAACAAGATATGATGGCCTAATACATTCAATGTGGATATTATAACCTTAGATATTTGTATAGTATAATTGAAAATGAAAAGAAAAAATCCATTGGGACATGAATTAGAATACCAATAATAAATAAACTGAAGAAACATCATTTTATAATAAATATAATGTGGCATACAGTCATACAAACTCGAATCATGATAAGAAAACACCACTCGATCAACTAATGGGATTAACAAATAAAAAATAATAGGTAAACTAAATATTACATTATTTTCTAATAAATTTGATTAAAAACATAACAAACCTATATAATGGATGAACTACTCTAGCTAGATTTTGAGACTCCACATGAGTGATTCCATTAGATCAAGAAACATTAGGTATCCTCCTAATCCACTGTGAATCCTATGCTCCAACCTGATAGATGATATATAGTCTACACTAACATCGAGGTTCACATATATGGGGTTAAAAATAAATCTCCCCAGGACACCCCAATAGTGAACATATAATATCCAATCTTAATAAGAGAATTCACACTTTATATCCAAGCATATTTGAAAAAATAATAGACATTGATAAACCAAAATTAATATCATAACCACCCATGGGATCTAGACTAACACCCAAGGTAAACCTACCCCCATTATGGTACGTTATAGAGTATTCATATGACATGGTTCTCCCTATCACAAAACATTATTCCCATTTTCAGGATCTATATTAGAGCTCCATGATTTATAAAACACAACAAAAAAACTCAAAGAACCATGGTATGACCATAGGCATCTACAAGAGAACAAAAAACTCTACAAGGATCATGGAATTCAATGTCATTATATAAAATGATGAAAATAACTATAGAATAAATGATAACACCTATCCAAAACATGATATTCCTATATAACTAATCATCTAAAAATAGTATAATTTTGTAGAAAGGTTTATATTTTTACCTAGGTCTATTATCACATCTAGGACGAAAGTCACTCACACCCCTTCTAGGTAAGTATCCACTGGCCTAGAGGAGGATTTCACTCCTCTATATCTACTATTGCACCTCTTATTTTTTTAACCATAACCACCCAAAAATAGGGAGAACCAGATAAATCATAAGGACCAATTCCCAGAAAAAAGATATCCCAAAGGCCTCCTATTGCGTATATCTTAAGTAGAAATACCACAAAACATCCAAGAAAAATCTATAATGAAATGTTCAATTAACTATTGAGCCCATTGTTTAAACTTATGAAACATCAACGCTGAACATATTATAGTATGTGAAGATCATAGGGTACCTCATTATCAGGGATAACCACATCAGAATAGCAACTATGGGCATCCACCAAAGTTCTATGGGTCATAAAAGGGAACCCGACATTTCCAATGCATATCAAGTACCTAACCCTCACTAGGTTATGAAAAACACATGGCTCATAAGTTCCACTGGGAAAATATTCATCTAAAACCATGGGCCACACCTGATACATGAATTCTCAACGGTGACTCTACACTTAAACCAACCATGAAAATTACAACACCCAATAGGATATCATTTTTGATATATAATAAAACACTTTATGGGGCTACACTATCAGATCCAAAGCATGGGACAAGCCTAACATGAGACAAATCTTCAAGTGACCCTCAATAGTGGAAAACTAATCCTCAAACAACATCACACCTACTAGAGAATAAAAAAGCATCCCCAAACTCAAAATGTAATTATCAACATTATTTATGAATACCATAAGACTTAGAAACATTATTGGGGGATTCTAAGCATAAATAAAACCTTAGGGAAAACCCGTTCACAAAAAAAACCACATTCATCCTCCCTTGTATATAACACATCCTTGGGTACTACCTCCCAAATAAGGGAATTGATAACTAGTCCCTCAAAATCATCCCAATATATCCTCATTGGATCTTATCCATATTTTACACCCCATTGTATCAAACTATCTTGAAGGCTATAAATATTCTGATCCTTAATCATTAGGCCTAAAACCTCAAGAAAGTGGTCTAGTATCTCAACCACTCAAAATTTGAGAAATAGTGATAAAACAACATCATCAAAGAAATCATAGGGTCCCATATTAGGAAACCATCCAAAAGAATCTTATAATTATTAAAATTACATACTCAATCATGGTTAATATCTAATTTCACATCCCTCACTCGCTCCTTGAAACACACAACCCAACTTACAAGAGAATTCCGAAATAGTACCTATAACAATACATCTCACCAACACTCTTTCTATCCAAAAAACAACCCATATAGTATCTAAATGCATAAAGGATTCCAACATAGAACTAAAAATGGAAAAGTTTTCATAATAGACTAGTCATTTTTATAATTATGACTATAGGGTGAGAAAACAGAAAAATGTCCTTAAAAATGGAAGTACATGATATTCACCATATGTACACGGTGTATACCCCCAACAATGAACCCATATCATGTACCACTAGAAATCATGGATTGTACAACCCAAATTACATGAAGTTCACTTTACATGGGTTAATAGGGTTTTCACCCTACTTGGGGTAAGGTCATGTACCCCATATGACCTCTGGCCATGCACTGTACAAGGTCTTTGTTTGGTGCCTCACACGCCCATGTTCCCCCAACACGTAGTGTCTAATCATGATTGAGGCGTCACCTTGAGTCAAACCACATGGAATGTCCTAGATGTTTATGCTCATGAAAAATCACACACACACACACATATATTTTGTAACCCCTTATTCCTCACCTACCCTAAAATAAAAAGATAAAAACATTTTTTCGTGATCAATAAATAATTTGATCTTGTTTTCGTGGAAAGAAAAACCCTAGAATCACACCAAAATGTATGTTTCTCCTAAAAGTATCACAAGGGGGATTTAATTGAACCAGAAACATTATAAAAAGGGTTTCGAAATTCAATATCATTAAAATAATCAAGATATATTTCCTGAAATAAAAATAGATTTTATTTACTGGTGAAAAATCATATTGCTTCAGTCCTAGATCAATGAGATGTGCCCACCGATTGTTGATCCTCCTCCAAAGTTCCAACATAAAATGAAACATTTTCCCTATCCACCAATTTTTCTCTCATCCTAATGAACCAAATGAAGAGGCCCCGATATCTTAGGCATCATTCTATAATGGGGAGAAAGGAGAAAAATCAAAATTAGGAAATAAGAAAATGTAAAAGAATACAAAAAGTGGGTCTATCCACACCACCCGTGGAGAGTTTATTAATTAGCTAGACCCCCCCCCCCAATTATGAAAACAATAATGGATTAGTAATTTAAATTTTATGTTTCATTCTAAATATGTAACCATATGATCACATGAGAGTAAATTTAAATTTAATTAAATAAATATTAAAAAATTATAGAAAATACAAATAGCTCATAATTCTTCATAACTCCAGTCCTAGGGTAAACAACGTATTTCAGGACAAATATTAAAAAATTATCTAAGATCATCTCATAGAAAAAATTACTATATGTCTCTTAAAACATCCATGAAATAAAAGGTTCTAATTCCTCCTGATTTTTAAGAAATTAATTACAAAGGTCAGTACAATATTCCCACCATAACGATTCTCGCCAATAAGATGCCTCTATGTTCACTTATCCTCCATGCTCTCACCCTAAGAAATAGCATGTCCCCCATTATCTCTATCATCCATTTACTAGTCCCATAACTCCCATAACTCTCCCATCATGAGAGACATTCAACCAAGAATGATTTTATTCTCCCAACCACATAAAATCTCATATAAAATCCTCCCAATAAATGATAGCCTCCAAGAACCATTGTTTATACATTATTGAATGTAATTATTAAACATCGATGACTCACTCACACTAGAGAGGAAACCCAAAAATAGAGCAACTTCCTATCCCCAATTCATAAGGAATTATAACCCTTATGATCCCAAAACTACTTAAAAATAGGTTCACATCCCTCAATGTCTTATTGTGTGCACCATACCATATGGATTTATTTACACCACTCATTGAGTTAAAACCTCAATGGGACCACTAGGGATATACTACTAAGGTTTCCACAAGACCGAATCAAATCTCAATGGTACCACATAATTGGACCCACACTCACATAGTCTATGTCCTAACAAGCCTAAGATATCATTCCTAAACCACAGAACATGATCCTAAATAGGTCAATTCTAGTAAGATTGATCATACTTAACACATGTCTCCTATATCAATGCATCTCTATAAATCCACAATCAACCATATGACCACCTTCAACTCAAGAATTGATCTAATTCCATGATTTTCGAAAAATAATCCCACTAATCTACACAAAGCCAAAAACAAAAAACAAATAGGGCCATATATCTAACCAAACATTACCTATCAATCCAACTATGAGACTAGGAGAACTCATAATACTCCACCAATCAAGAACCATGTAATCTCATGCCTAACCAAAAGTGACTCCAAAGGCAGCAACACCCTAGTGATAACAGAATAGTACATGCCCCACCAAATGGATGATCAACCATGTGTACCAAGTCCACTAGTGATAAAAGACACATAATGACCTGACACATTACCTGGAAAACAAATGACTAAAAAACAAACTCCTTTCCAAAAAACTAGAAATAAACATCATGGAATCCTAAAACTTGGAGAAACATGATCTTGATCCAAAAAAACACTCATATGTCCATTCCCTCATCATGACAAAATAGTAGAAGCATGTAATTCATCATGAGAACTAACCCAAAAGGGTAACCACACATCCTTCAACAAATGGATTGGTTCTCCATTAATGGATAAAACCTCACCATCACATCCACATGTTATGAAAATAGAATAAAATATATAAATGTGGTTTAGTTTCATAGAATTAAATTGAGGAGATCTATATGAAAACACCATATAGGACATTGAGGACACATTATATAAGTTAACCACTATATTTTGTGAAATCAGACATATACATCCATATATGATATGAATCCTCTATGCCTCCAATGATGGAAAAACACAAGCGACATTCCCACAAGCAAATATATAAAAACCAATAAATCCATAAAAATGAGAATTCATGTGAATCACATTAGGATAAATCACATTATCGTAATAATATAAAATATGAAAAATAGTATCATATCATAGAAAAATGGAATTTTTATTGATAAAGGCTTTCATAAAATTCAATTCCAATATCTAGTAAAAGTACCTACACATTCCGAAACCACCTATCTCTAAACTACCAAAATACTAAAACCAGATAGATTAGATACCATTTTGTAATAAACAAAAAAATTTCAAACTGAAATCTCACCGGATTTAGCCTACCATAAGTCGTCAAAACCACCATCCAATACACTATAGGCTATCGAAAAATGACAAGGGCCAAATACATACAATGGGTATGTAATGTACTGACCCAAATCACTCTATAAATGTTATCTAGACTAGTCCCCACATAACTTCAAGTGCACATCTACATATATCCAAGGCTTCTAAGTAGAAACAAGGGTGTAAAGGTGGTATAGTGGGAGACTATACCCTCAGGATCAGTAATAAACACAATGTAAGAAATCATAAATAAATAATAGTGGAAGACAATAATAACTAAATACAAATAATAAATTAATTAAATGGAAAACACCAAATATACAACCATTATTTTACATATGGATTTACAATATGAAATTAGAATACATACATTTGATCGTACATAAAAAATACACAATGAAATGAAAAAAATAACCAAAGGCTATCTTCATGAGAATATTTGGATCTAAATGAATCTTTTGTACCTAAATTACCATGATCAAGTGTAACCATATAATGTAAATAACATCAAGTAAGCCAAATCTAGAACCCAATCCTGTAACCATGAGGTCTCTTTAGGTTAAAAAAGGAATACCAAATATGTTGTGAGATAGACTCAGTAAACCACCACCAATGGTGTCTAATGAAATCTAATCCATGAGTATAAAAAATATACATAAAGCTATGATGAGAAATTAGCATATAAATATATGTAAACAATTTTTCTCTGGTTCCTCAAGGATATTTGGCTGAAAATACCTCATTTGTCCTTAGATGAAATATATCAAACATACTATCATCTATATATAATAATATATCTAATCACACACACACACATATATACCAATATACTAATTTAATTATGAGGACCTAAGGCAAAATATAGGGCATCCACACAACAGTATCACATTATTCATTTTTGTAATCATGGAACTAGCCAAAACATCCAAACTAGGGAACATAGCATGGGTAATTAATGTATAACAGTTTTCTTGGAACTAGGATAACCTATGATATCCATGTATAATAGAAACCACACATTTAGTAAATCTAATTTTCCTATGTGTTGGTGAATGGTATTCACACTTGGGAATCAATGTATCACCCAATGAGTAATTTAAATTAGCTAACCAAGGAGCCCTTCCAAGGTTTTATGTATAAGGAATTCATGTATCACTCCACGGTCTATTAAAATTCATTAACCAATGATCCTTTAAATGAATTTTGTATAAGGAACCCATATATCTCCTACATATTAACATAATTCATGTAACCTTTAAACTCATCCAAGGCATTCCACATAAAGAACCTAAGTATCACTCATGGAATAAATGAGGAATTTCATATAAGGAACCCAAGTATCACTCAATTTCTGACACAATTCCTCTAACCAATGAGCTCTTCCAAGTAATTAATACTTTTAAAACCATGGTTCACTAAGGGTTTAATGTAATTCATCTAAAAATTTAAATTTATGAAAGGTAAGGACATTTTTGTAAGCATGTCATATCATAATTCATGTATAAATAATTAAGATTCAATTTCTATAAGAATTCCCTATCAAAATTCAAGTATCAAATTCAGTTTATTTGATTTATAAATAACTAATAATGCCATGATAAGTTCTATTATATTTATAGTCGATTAATATTCCATATACATGAAAATTTAATTTATGAAATTAAATATCTACATTATATTAGCCCTCTTTATTAGAAAATAAAGTGCACCTCATAGGTAGTTTTGTTATAAAATGGATCATATTTTTATACCAACCCATTTAAAATAATTTAAATATTTACTCATAATGGATTTTTCAACATACCCAAAAATGTGATTTACAAATACTAAAAGCCCTATAATCATAATAGGTTACAATAACATGCCTCAATTTTAGTCTAGTTTCCTAGACAAGGTATACATGTCATGGAGTGTAATTAATACACCTTAGGGGGGGGGGGGTGGATCGAGTTTATGTGAAAAATATACAATAGTGAAATTAATTTCATAGCTTCAATTTTATCTAGGGAGTTAGGTTATACATATTTAATTACACATTTAAAGGAAAATACCTATAAAATACAATGTGTGGAACAACATCACATTTTATAAAATAATGAAGCTTAATGTGAAAATACATAGACCACCTTATGCTTATGGTGCTTCGGCCATCCAATATTGAGATTTGCTTTGACATTGGTCTGGGGGAATTGAAGAAATTAAGAAACTCCCTAAAAGAGTAAATATGATAATAAATTGAAATATAAATCTATTTGACATGGAACCCAAATAAATAATGTATGTGTAACCATAAAATGATCAAGGCGGGTCATATTTGAATGAAGGTTCTCAATTCTGATTATGAATGAAGGAGAACTATCCATGGCAAAGAGAAGAGGAGGGAGACCAAACGACATTCTATGACTGGGAGAAATGTGAGAGAAAATGGTGGATTTTGGGTTAAACATGTTAGGGTAATAAGGGTAATTTAACCCCATAAAAAGTGGCATAAGAATTTTCCAAATGGTGTGGGAAACCATGCACACCCACTAGACATGTCCCAAAAACCATGCATGTTAGGTGCATGGTTTCTCTAAATGTGTGCATCCCATGTGGTTTGGATATGAAATTTTCAATAAATTACTCTCACGTACATGAATACTTTAGTTTATTCTTTTAAAATCATGTGGCACACTTTCAGTCATGCATGATCAAGGTGTACGACCAATTCTAATTTGATGCCACCCATTGGATTTCTAAAATAAGACTTTTGAATCCAAACACTCTTGGATCTCAATAAGACACCTAATACACCTTTCATGATTTAAAATATCACTAAAAAACAAATTAAACATTATAGATCTTGTTTTTACATTATGAATCTTATTTTGTGATTTATCTCATTCAAAAAATGAACAGATCAAAAATTCCTTTATAATTTCCGCAGTTAAAAAATATGGGACATTACACCCTTCCAACCATATAAATTCTCATCCCTCAGAATATTTGGGGAAAAACAACATTTGAACTACATGGTTCATAAAAAATACATTAATGTGGATATGTTATGTTTTAAATTCCCAACATTCTCGCAAGAGTCACTTTTAATTTTTATTGTACATAATCTTTTGAGAATAGACCTCATACTTATATCCAAAACTAAAATATCGAGATAGCTCTTTCCTAAGACCGCATAACCCTATGCATGATAATTCCTTCATTACCTTCATAATCCAACCCATGTAGATCCCCAAATATGTTCTATCTTGAATATCCAATTCCAATTCATGGTTCTACTATTATTGGAATTTCTAGCATTAGGACACCATTAGCGTTCTAACAATACACTCTGGAATGTTCCTAAACATGACAGAACCATCAATTATCAATCAACCAAATTGATCATTGTAGAGAAATGATAAGAATAAAAATAACTTTTTACAAAACTCTCCACATCCTTATGATGTGTGTGATTTGGTACCTCATCGACTACATTCAACCAAAAAAGAGATAAACTGTTGAGCCACTACCGGTCGACTATCCTTGAAAATTATCGAACATCATAACAGATGCATATGAAACCCAATACTGAGGAATTTAATCCAAGGAACTCCTCATGTTTGTTTTTTAAATTCTTATAGAAGTATGTAACTATCTTTTTGGGATGTCCCAAACAAAATTGATTATTTCTATGTTCACATTGGGGATGAACATAGGTGTATACTCGTTCTAGAACCCTTTAATCTTCACAAAAAAGAAACATCATCAGAGCCCGAATTGAAGTATGGGGTAAACTTAGAATCAACCATTTGATTCCATGTATATAATAAAATGTATCATGTACTCAGGATTTTACATGTGATATGTCAGTATATGGAAAAAAAATTCACACATCAAGAACACTGGATGGGCCCAACAACTGTATCTCACCTAGGGATTAAGTTAATGAATAGGATAGTGTATATGTGTCCCTCCAATTACTTAATAAATGTGAATCCAAGTACCATACATGATATTCTAAACCTCTATGATTATCCATGGTTCCAAAGTGATACATGGAAAGAGAATATTTATCATGTCAACAAGGTTTTTAATTCTCTCTTTAGCTAGGTGTGTAAATGACGCCCTCTCAGTGTACCTATGGAAACATTAAGATAGGGTACCTGGTCATATGTGAAAAAATAGTACCCTAAAAGGTTACCAATGATTACCAATAATACCAGAGAAACTCCTGTCATATTCGACATAAATTTCCATGCACTGTTTCTATCCAACCATACCCAACTATGCATTGGAAAAGACAATCAAACCAACTTTATCCATTTTCCATCAAAGATTGTTGTTGAACCTACCAATGTGTTGTCATTAACTGACCATGACTCTCTCACTATCATGTAATTTTGTGTTTGGTTCAAAAACACTGACCAGAGTCTAACAAAGGATCATTTTTTCTTTAAGGTTTACGTAAACAATCAACAATTTTATAATTATGATTTATTGTTTGTTCTGAAATTCTTCCAAAGATTTACTTACTAGGTCACTAACACACCCTAATCCATAATCCAACATTAAAAATATATAAAAACACATAAAAAAGTTTTATCGTGAGTTTCATTTCATGGAATATAACTCAAAATCACATTCGGAATAGGCCTCCAAAATCTGTACCAACCAAATAAAAATGAACTACATTAGTTGTGCTCCCTCTAAATGTACTAACACACGAAAAAAAGTTAGAAAAAATACTCCCCACCTTAGGAGTTTCCTATTATTTATTTATAATTAATGTGACCTAATACCTTCTTATATGCTCCATCCACCACCAATTATAGGTTATGGGTATGGGAAGTATGATTCTAAAAAGATCCAATTAGAAAAGAGAGGATACCCAGAAGTGTAAAAGTGTTATAGCTTAGATTTACCTTGGCGTAATAATGATTATATCTTGAGTAGTGCTCTTGCATGTTTGGAATTTGTCATAAGATCCTAATCTAAACCAATATTTAGTATTATAAAACCAGATACATTTACGACATCATCTTGAGAACCAAGATTAATCAATTTTTTCTAATTCCCTAGTTAGTATGCTCTAGAGATGACGAAATAATGTATTATAGTAACTGAAGTCTTAAATAGTTTCTACTAAACTAATCCATTTAACTATACCATTTCACTAACTTCATAGGTACCATGTGTATCAAAGTGTAATACACTGATATTTCATTATCCCAAAAGCAGGACATTTGATTCTATTCATAGGAATATCGTCCCTATGGATCCTATTATTTCATACACCACACCTAAATTTATCCCATAGTCATATTATCCCATATGACCATTAATTCAACCAACGAATTCTTGACATGTCCATGAATGAATAAGAAAAAGTTTCCCATGACCTATTAAGTGGCTGATTGTGCCATGAACATGTATAACTAGCTAAATCCAAGAATTACATGATGTTAGTTTCCAAAAAAAGGATCAACATAACAAATTACCACTAATCAATATAAGGGTGTAATATCATTTCAAAGAGTCCTACTCCAGAAAACCGACACTAGAATGACACCTTGCATCCGAAATATTTTCATAATTATTTACCAAGGTTTTAATTTCTGAGGCTGCATTCTGCACTAAGCTAACCCCTTACTAAAATATATAGCAGCAATACTATGAATAAGTTACCCCAATAGGTAACTTGGAAAAAAATCCATTGCTCTAAGATCACTATAAATGAAAAATATCAATAGATACCTAATACAAAAAACTCATTCTCATCCAACGAATAAGTTAGGGAAATATTTAACTATACATACATGAGGGTTGAAACAATGATAACCACATTAAGATTTCACTTCATACATTTCATCAAGTCAAGTTTTTTTGGTCATTAAAGGGGAAAATTCATATCCATCTCACATACTATTGATAATTGAAACTATAATGGGAACTCTATTTGGGTGACACCATAAGAAAGCATAGAAATTTTATATTAAGACATCCTTTCATGCATTACTTATTTAGTATACATAGTATCACCACCTATCGAATATATGTTATATTTTTTCCATTTTATTTATCTATATGTTTATCATGACTAATATTAGTTGAAGAAAATGTAAATTACAAGCTATAGTGGAAATCATCCTTTAGGTAGTAATGGCCATTTTAATTATGTAATTCCTCATAGAAGTACAACTTGAAAAATAGATCAAAGGACTCTTATCGTTTAAGGTAAATAGTGTTAGTAATATTTCATCATAAATTTATACATGGAACCATAAAAGTGCCTTTTTATAATTTAAATGATCATCCCTATATATCATGAGTATAAACACTTGATGTGAATTACCAAGACTTATCAAAGTAAAATTAGCATATGAGGGTACCACTATTTCATTTAAGATTTTAAAACACCCTTAATGTGTTTATCTCATAAAGAACATGTATAAAATCAGATACATGGGTATAGTTTTTTATTTTATAATTTAATAATATGGTTCGTTGTTGCCATGAAATAAAAATTCTCAATTTTTTAATTTAAATTAACACTTCATTTTTTAGCTTCCATTTTTCTGTAGAATTACAATCCTACGTACATAAATAAGAATCATGGATTAGTAAGATGAATTATAATTCCAAAGTTATAATGGTGTTGTTCTTTATAGGTTAAATTGTAATTCATATGACTATAACAAGTCATTTTAACAATTTATTTCCAAATGTATCATGTTCATTAAAAATGGTTTAATTATACACATCACCATTCCCAAAATTTATAAATGCTCGTACAGTTTATAAATTTAACAACATACCCCAATTTAATTAAAAATAGTAATGCTTCATCCCTTGAAACCCATTGATAATGATTCAAACATGGAATAATTTGTTAGTTAAGCTATCACCATCAATCTATACATAAAAACACCATTTTTGTTGATGTAGACACTTGAATGACCAATCATTTATCATAATTTTAATAGGGCATTCTATCATATAGTGGTACGAAATACACAAATATAAACAAGAAACCATAGAAGAATGGTATATCAGAAATAAAACACTAAAAAATCACCATTATAAGGAATATTGGTAAACATGATGCTAAATCATGTAATCCACATCCAAAAAGTATGCAGAGTTCATGAAATTAAATCATAATCTCATTAATAATTATTATCTTATGAATATATATGTGTCTCTAATGATTCGTGAACAATTATTACTCACCATACTAGACCAAGGGGATAATTCAATAAATAATATATATCAATAAGCAACAGAAACTATATCAACCGCTCAATGTTAAATATTAATCAAATATAGTAAAAAACATCACGAACAACATTACCATCCTTAGAAACATTATCTTTTACTAATTTTTTGGTTGATCACTATTATATATTTTTGATTTACCAAGTTTTTACATGTTTATAGTATCTTATATACCAACCAAAAATATTATGAAAAAGGAAAATATGTTCTCTAATACCACTTTATAACATCCTAAAGTGGGTCACTCTACAGACAGTAGATCACCACATAACCTCAAGTGCAACTCCTCGTATTCTAGAGGGTACCAACTAGTAGAGAGGTTATAAAGGTAGTATAGTAGGGTGACTATACAATCTACATTAGTAATAAAAATAGGGAAATAAAATAAAAATAATGAACAATGAAAGATAAAAAGATTTTAAAATCAATAAAAAATAAAAAATATCTAATGGTAAATAAACAACCATTTATGTCCTTATGATTATATAATATGAACATATAAGACATAAAATTGGTAATACATAAACAATAAACAATGAAATAACCAAAATTCCTAAGGCTTTCTCTAAGAGCATATTGGGCTCCAAATCTATCTTGTTATCTTAAACTATAATTACCAAGGGTAATCACACAAATTTAATAACATCAAGGAAGAAAAACCTAAATTCTAATCTCTTAAACTTGAGGTATATCTGAGTAACAATCATAAGCATTAATAGGGTGTGAGATAAACTCTGTAGGCCATCACCAGTGGCGTCCAATGCAATCTATCCTATAAGAATAAAACATGTTTTGTGTAAGTATAATAATAGACCAGTATATAATTAATTGTAAATAAGTTAGATTGGGTTCCTCAATGACACATGATATACCATCACTACTTCATTATATGTAAGAATATCTCTGACATTCCAATATGTATATGTATATATACATATTGGTAGACATATTTATACAGAGCTATACATACATCGGTGAATACATGAGGAGTAATACCAATGAATCCATCAAATATTAGCACAATATTCATTTAAATAACGCTGGAATCATCCAAAATATCCCAACTAGGGAACATAACATAGGTCATAAAAGTATAAAAGTAGTATAGTTACTAGGGTAAACTCATGAAATCCATTTATAATAGGGATAAAACATATAGTAAAACTCATATTTCCTATATGCCCATGAATGGTATTCCTAATTGGAAATCCATGTATCACCCAATGAGTAATGTAAATAATTTTACCAAATATCCCATAAAAGGTGTTATATATAGTGTAATTGGGTTTCACTCAATGGTATATTGCAATTCATTATTCAATGACCCCATCTAAGGAGAACTGTATAAGGAATATTGGCATAGCCCATGCCATAACATAATTAATGTATCCTTTGATCCTATCAATGGAATCCCATGTAAGGATCAAAATTATCACTCAAAGATTACAAAATTAATTTATCCTATGAGCCTTTCCAAGGGATTCCGTGTAAGGAACCTTTGTATCACTCAACGCATAACACAATTCTTCTAACTAAGGATCCCATGAAAGTAATTACTACTTGGGAAACCAAGGTTCACTCAAGGTATAATCTAAATCATCAGAAAATTTAAATTTGAGTAATGAAATGCCATTTTAGTAAGCATATATTTTCATTATTATGGTACAATTAAGAGTCCACATCAATAATTATTTCATATGAAAATCAAAGTATAAAATTTCGGTCATTTCATTTATTAGTAACAAAGAAGGCTATGATAATTCCATGCAACTTATGAGTAATTAATAGGACTTGTACATTAGCATACCATTTCTAAAATTAAATATCGTCATTATATTTTCCCATTATATTAGATAAGACAGAACACCTAATAGGTGGTTTGTTTTATAAAACAAAGTATCTTTGTTATACCAATCATTTAACATAATTTAGACATTTCATCTTAGTGGATTGTTCAACATACCTCAAAATGTTATTTAAGCATACTATGACCTTTAAAATCATAATAATTCCTTATAAAACAATCCAAATGTGGTTTTTTTTCCTATACAAGTCATATAAGTCATTATTCATAAGAAACAAATTCCAATGGGGTGGGTTGAGTTTTGGTGAACAACCACAAAATGGTAAAAATAATTACACAAACGGTATTTTATCATTTAAATTGGTTTCCACCAAGTAAAATTCACATTTAAAGGGAATGAAATAAAAAATATAGTGTATAGAACAATTAATTTTTTATAAAACAATGAGAATTTAAGGGGAAATCCATAGAACACCTACCATAAGCTTAAGATAATACAGCAATCCATTATCAATATTTGATTTGAACCGATTCAAGAGATACTAAGGAAATCCAGAAATACCCTAAATATAGATCATATGATCATTCATTTAAATAAGATTCAATATAAAATATTTAACAATAAAAATAAGGGAAGTGGAATCATAAACTAACCAAGGGTTATATAACGTGACTGATGGGGATCAATTTTGAGTCTGAAAAAATTAGAACCATATATTCCAAGGAGGATCAGGGGAAGATTGAGTGGATTACCATGAATAAGGGAAATGAGGGAGAAAAGGGTAGATTTTGGGTTAAAGAAGGTAGGGGATGAAGGGTAATTTCACCACATAAAATTTGGTACATAGTTTGGGCACACGGTTTGGAAAAACATGGCGCGAACCATACACACCAACTAGCTAAGTGGTACTAACCATGTGGGTTAGGCACAAAGGTTGTATAACCATGCACAACCTATACGGTTGGGATTTATCAATTTCTGAAAGTGCCTCACATGTTTCTGTGGACTTGGTTTCAAGAGTTATACGTCCATGTGACAGCCTCTAAGCTTTTCATGGTTGAGGGAAACACATAGCTCTAACCACAGACAAACAATGTGGCTCCATTTGGATTTAAAAATACTATCCATTTCAAGACGGATAGTCTCAATACTCAATAAAACACCCAATACACCTATCATCCCTGCATATACTTCTAGAAAAATCCATTTTAAGTGTTCCAACTCTCTCATATTTATCCCAAATATTAATTTAGGATATATCTCTTCCACCAATGAAAATTTAAAAATTATGTTTTCATTTCTAAAGTTGAAAAAAAGTGGAGTTACATCGGAGAATATGTCATTAAATAAAGTATTTTATATGTAGAAATAATAAAAAATATCCATATGGATAAACATTGGAGTAAACAGAATCAATAAATTTAAACTAAAATATACTATTATAAATGATATGTAGAATACATTAATATAGTTTTAAACCATTCTAAAATAAACAACACCTAATCACCATCCTGGAAAACCACAGATAAAAAATAAATAAAATTGAAATTAAATATATCAGGATCTACTATCATATTTGATATGTTAAAAATACATTACCATCACAATGGAATAACTATACCAGCTCAATCCTAGGACTCTATATGGGAAAACTATGTGCAATTAAGAAAAACTATCTTATAGATAATCCATTGCACAAGTTATTCTCCAAATTTATGATCAATGTATAGTCTTCACAAACACCAAGGTGTATATGCAGGCAGTGAGAAATAAATCATAGTAGGAAACCCCTGATGGTGATCCTATAATATACTGTCTTGACATGTGAATGAGCACATGATATTCCTATACAAGTATAAAATAGATAAAAGATGGATGAAAATGAAAAAATATAAACAATAAATAAAAAGGGATAGGAATAGAAAAAAATAAAATAGCCTTCTATGGGTTCCAATTTGACTATTGATGTAAATCTATGCCCATTCTGACACATTCTAGATAATTTATAACCCATGGGTAACCTAAACTCTTGACATTAGAACATCCTCTCGATATAAACTTGATATACACAATGCCTAGAATCTTATATGAATTAATTTAGGACCCCGAGGCATAATCATATGTGTCCAAATGATAACAAGTAACCCTACTAGGCTCTAGGATGCCAATGGAATGTTCTAGACCGGTGACATTAACTCTACTAACACTAAGAGAACCTCTCCGTAGCATGATAATCTTGAAGAACAAATTCCTTCCATTAAATAGAATTCGATGGAAAGGCATAGCTGGAAATATAGGGATATCAACTCATCTAGGACCATAAACACCCAAACCCTAACAAGGAATGTATCTAATATCCTAGGTGGGGGCTCCAATCAACTAGATCATCCATTAGATCCATTTTTCCATTCTTTTCACAACTAGAAAATAATTTAATGTACTAAATAAATATAATGTCCAATTAATGTTGTAAGGATATACCAATGGTCTCCTACTATATCTACCATGAGTAGAAATCCTAAAAACCATCCTTGAAAAATCCATATAGAAGGAGTAGGACAACTCTAGAGACCATCAACTAGACGTATGAAACATAACATCCGACCATATCCTAGTTAATGATTATTAGGGGTCCTTCATTCTTATGAATGTCCTCATCTAAAGAACTCGCATGGGGCTCCACAATCGGTCATTAGGTTTTGAAATCACACTCTAAACGTCCAAAATTATTCAAGAACTAACCCCTAATTTGATTAATAAAAAATATAGGGCTCCCATGATCCCATAGAAAATGTCCATCACAAACCACATGCCATGCATAGTATTTAATAACTCAATATAGACTTATATCCAGACCCATCCAAAACTATTAAACTACCAACTAAGTCACCCATTAAGATAGAACATGACACCCTAATTGATTCCACTATATCGCATCCAATACATATGAAAAGATTAGTTTGAGAAATATCTACAAGTATACCTCAATGGAAAACCACTGATCCCTGAATAATAATATGCTTATTGGAGAAACCAAAAGAATCACCATGCCCACACAGGAGCTCTCAATAGTAATTATAACCACTTTATGAGAAACAAAACCTATAGTCATATCCTCAATATAAAATAAATGTCAAGTACATTTCCATCATAAGAAATCCCTAATCATCCTCCCCGATATACAACCCTTTATTAGGGTTTACATCTCCCGTAAGGGATTTCATAAAACGCCTCACAAACCCATCTTAACATTTCCCAAATGACTCATATATATACTTGACACCCCATGGAATCAACTGAGTCTGATGGATCTACCTAAACTGATCCTTAAACAAAGGCTACAAAATCTCAAGGGAGTATTCATGAACTACAACCAGTAAAACCTCAATAAAAGGTATAATAATTCTTAATATTTTACTATTGGACAACTAATATTTTCTAACATATTCCATGTAGATTTATTTTGGATAATATCAAAAACAATTTATATTATTTCCGTGATTTTTTATTCGTTTTAATCATATTTTTAGTTTATTTATTATCATTCGACTGTAATTTTGAAATTTTGATTGATTTTTGAAATTTTTCTAATTATACAAAATTTAGATACTTGAGGACATTAGATGTGTGGAAATTTGGCTACATCATGAAATTGGATATATTAATAGATATTTGAAAATTAGATAAATAGATCAATCATGTACAAGATTAAATGTCTACATTGATAAAACCACTATTGTTATTGGCTAGGAGAAGTAATAAAATATTTGATTTAGATTTGTGGAATATTAAGCTATGTGGTTCAAATTGGATACACTTTTTTATTTGGATATATGAAATTAAATTATGTGAGAAAGATATCTACTTGATTTGGAAATGTGATAAATTAGCTATATGAAGAATGAAAATTTGGATCAATTCGGAAAAGTTACTTCAAATATGTTGAACACAGTGATATGATGACCCAAAATCAGCCACATCACTCTCTAATAATAATTGTTTTTACCATTTATATACTTTAAGTAAAAATAATAATATTTTCATCGATGAATTAAATATTTTACTACCTGATTATTGTAAAATTGATTCCCAGAAACATACAAGTAAAAAGAAGGGATAATTGTATAAAATAATTTACTTCTCAGTCCTTTTTTTGAGGGATTTCTCCAAAAATTAAATCTATAGTTTTACCCCAAGGCCAGATTTTATGGGATATTATTTTTCATAATAGTAAGTGAAAATATAATAAAGAGTATTCAAATAAGAAAAAAAATATACAAAATAAACAATAATTTAATCATGAAAACACTCTCTATTAAAGGTATATGAGATTCAACTCTATGATAAGAAAAATAAGATGAATATTTATGTTTTATAAAATTATTCTATAAAGTTTAATCCTACATTGTTTAAAAGACTCTACTCAGGATACACTTCTTGTCTATACTCTCTTTTGAAGAACACTTCTCTTCTGTTAGATGCATCTTTCAACTATGTGTTTCATTTGTGACCATTTATTATTCTTTCTTATTGTTTGAAGTGATCACTCAATTTAATAAGGGTTTAGGCTGGTTTTATATAACTGATTATGGGACTATAAATAACTCACAAGTTTTTTTTACCAAGTGATGGATGCTTTGACTTAGTCAGACAATCCCAAGTAAAATGATTGGTTATTGTGAAGTCACTATGCTCTAGAAGTTGAGCATTGGTGAGTTGTACTAGGGAATTTATGTTCCCATAAGAACTATAATATATATTTTTTGAAAATTTTCAATGAACATTTATATCTAATACATTCCTATGTTATGAAAAAATTATAATCTTTGAAACCATAAAATATATTGGTTTTATGTGATGAAAATTCTATAAAATAATTCATACCATATTAAGTCATAGGAAAGTCCTACCCCAACCATTAATTGGTATCAAATTATCTGACATATGAGTTATCAACTTTAAAATGTTGAATCTATAATGATAGACTTTAAATGTATGTTAGGTTGAAAATAGGGAAGCTTTTTTGGGGTAAAATATCCCTAGTTCAGAAGAGAATGATATGGTTTTGGGAAGGCACATATGATTAGCAACATGACGAACCTTGGTATAAAGATATACTTGAATTTCATTAATCCTTACACTATTCATGAAAGAGATCTAGAGAAGAGGGATAATAATATAGAATGAGAATATGATTTGAACTCCATATTCCAAAATTCTATATTCTATGGAATTCATCCAATTGAGTTTAATAGTGTTTCCCAATTGGCTACAACATATGAGATATAGAAAATTTTCCTGGTGGCCTATTATGGTAATGATAATGTAATAGATATTTGGTATAAAATTGAAAAGTATAAGTTTTAAACATTCACAATGGTTGATGTAGAAACAATAACACAGATGAATGAATGTTTAATAGGGAAAGTGAATAACATTTCTTCCCAAGGACACTAATTCTTGAAGCAGATTTAACTCAAAATGTTCTTATAAGTAGAGTGGAATCTCGTATTACATAAAGAAATACACTAATTTAAAATATTTCAAAATATAAATTCTAATTATAAAAATAATGAAATATGATAAAGAAATGTGAACTAAAGTTGGTGAGTATAGAACTATTAAAAAGAAGAAATATGTTGTGGAATTATTTACTATAAAAAATAATAAGATGATAAAAAGAATTAAAATTACTGAATCAAATAATGAATATACTTCATTACATTCTACTTTATATTGTGAGATTTTTCAATTTAAAGGAATTATAAAAATATCTGTTATAAGGACCCAGCCTTAAAAATTACATAATCTTGAATTAAATGAATAATTCACAATGAGGATCTTTTCAGGTTTAGTGTTTTAGAGTATTAGGCCATAACAATTACATTAGATCTCAAATATTACAAGGTAGACACTTCTACTCGGTTTCCATTTTATTAATAAATTAAAAACTCTTGAAAAAAATAGTCATGTCTAGTCCCATGTTTTAGACAACATGGCTATTCCTTGATTCCATCCTTGACCCTATTCATCTTTAGGTCCTGTGAAATACATTTCAAAACTTGGGATGAGCATAAAACAATCAGTACGGGTTATAAAAAAAGAAAGAAAAAATTATTTCATGATTACAAACATAACATAAGATCTTTTACATACCTCATGAAATCATAAGATTTATGTATAACACATAGAAAACATAATCCATAAAGGTTACTTGTGGCATCTATATCATACTTACATTATAGCTATAACAGCTATGTGAGGAGATATATTTGGAATAATCATCACAGTATATCCCCTAAATCTCTTAGGAGAAACAATAACTATTACCTCCATCATATTACCCAATTCATTGGAGAGATATCTCGGGCTCCCCACCCTAGGTTTACCACATAACCATCCGTATACGTAAACAATTTCCAAGGACCATAATATAATCATAACACATTACATAAGTGTGAATGAAAGATAACGTTACCAAATTGCAATCACAATATATATTTTCAAGATATTGAACAAGATAATTAAATAATAAATCCAAAAACCATTTTCAATACCAAAATACATAAAACAGTATATGGTATTTATTTTCCTTTTAAAAACATTACGTCTTGTTAAGGAAGCCAAAGATCAAATAATACTTACGGTGGTGGAAAGGTCATTGTCACCACATACTTTAAAATGAAAAATTATCTTTTCTCATTTAGTAAAAAAATTCGTAGAAAAATATTCCATTTGAATGAAATGAAATGTAAAAGGGGTTTATACACCGTATAAAATAAAGTCGTGTATAAAACAAAATATTTCTCAATGAAATGAGATTGTGATGAAGTCCCTTACCTCGTGTCTGACTTGACCTGTTTGTCCTTTAATCTCCTAAATAATAAACTAGAGTTAATTTTTACTTTATTAAAAACATTTTTCAATTTTATTATTCCTTTTATATCACTTATTACCATGTTATAAACATTATGCAATCATTTAAGTTAATAATGATCATTTTGTTGATATTTGGTACTTGAGTAAAAAACGAGCACCTTATATTTACAAGTTGTCATTGTGGTCAATATTCCATTATTTTCAGAATGATATTCATTATTTAGATATCATATATATAATATATATATCCAGTATATAGATGTATTTATTATAGTACATAACATTTGGAGTTAAGAAATGAAATGCATCGTTTATGGAGACGGTAAGCCGTACATACGCATGAACACTACATCCATTTCAATTTGGTATTTTAATGGAATTAAAAAATAATGATATACTGTTATATTATAATGCTAGTATAATATCACATATAATATCATTAACTCCATCCTTTATACGTCCCACATATGGAATTAAAGATTCATATCACTTTGAGGGGGCAGTAGTCCACACTTCATCAAATGAAATTATCGCGTTTACCCATAATGGAAACCATAAAGGTATTCTATAAATGAAAATTACAGAAGCATAAAGAAAATATAAACATAATATATATGATATATAAATACCGTTCTATCTTAATGGCCACCATGAGAGATGTTAGAAGATAATTGAACAATCATTGTTTCGTGAGGCGTTAGTTTTCCATCCACAGAAACAGTATGTTTTTTACCCATTAAATGGAGGTGTTTGTAAGTTTAGTTTGAATAATTCTCATAAAAAATCCTAGTATATTTAGGATGCTAGTGTTTTTATAAAAAAAAGAATAAAATGTTTTTTGGGGTTGGAGAAGTAAAATAAAATAAATGAATTTAAGAGAAGCGGTTACCTTTAATTCGAGTAACTACCTTTGGTTTGAACCAAAAGGACATCTTAATGCGCCTTCTGCCTAAGATAAGGCTTATAGGTGGAAGAGAGGGATCTTGAGAGATTATTTTAGAAGATTTTGGATGATACAAGGTGATTAAAAGGTGTAAGGAATCAGTTAGAAGTTGTGTCCTTTTATAAGTGGGAGGAGGGGCTCTTTTAGAAAGTGTGAAAATATTATTTTTTTACATAATGATTTTCGGTTTCTAAAGGTCCAAAACTTATTAACATAGAATATAATATGACTCATGATTGAAATAAAATCATCCAATAAGAATTTTATAGTTTTTGGATATTATTGTAATCTTTATAATATTATTTATTTAAATCATTTATTAATGAGGAAAATTTGGATCATTTTTGTGTCATAAATAATTTTACTTATTGGATTTTTAAAAATTATAAAAGAAATACCATGATGTAGGAAATTAATTTAGCTTTACAATTAATATTTATTGTCGAAAATATGACTTATATAACCCCTTGTAAAAATTAATTTACTAAAAGATATTTGTTTATGTCATTTTTGTCATTACTTTAAGTTAATTAAAATAATGTATCATTATCACTCTTAAGTGGTTCCATGGGGTCCCCAAATAGACCCGAGGATGTACATGGTCGGACATGACTGATCCAATAAGGTTAGGACAAGTGTTAAGGTAATTTTGTATTATTATGATATTCTTTTTACCTTGAATTACCCTATTTACCTTTAACCGCGGTAAATGAAAGTCAAAAGTTTATATTCACCAAAAATTATCTTCATCTTAATGAACCACATTTTAATTCATACTAACAACCATGTATGTAATATTTTCAAAATTAAAATTCACATAAGTGGAAAATTTTCATTTAAATGAAAAAGTCAGTTTTTAACAACTACTTAGTGGTTTCACTATTGATCAAAAATTGATGTTTTTCAGAAAACTTCCAAAATTTCGGCCTAAGGTATATTTGATATTATAAATTAACAAATGATGTATATTTTTTCAAATTCCAAATATATAAGTTGTATTAATTAATTTAAAAATATTTCCCATTTTCAAAACAGGAAGCGTGTTTCTTAAGAAATATTAACTATAAAAAGATTGACATTTGTTTATGTCCAATTTCAAAGTGAAATTACATCCAATGACTAAAATTGGATTAAATTGTAAAAATATAATCTAATTACACATAAAAAAAATTAAAAATATAATCTATCCATATAAATAAATTAGATTAAAAGGAAGTTTTGAATTGAAATACAATATTATTTACTATTCATTAAGAAATGAATATTATCAGAGAAATTCCAAAAATTTACCAAAAGTGAATTTTGATGTCCCGATTATAAAGAAGAATTTTATTTGTCAAAAATAACATATAAAAGTGAACAAAACTAGATTTAAAGACAGTTCTCCATCAAAAGGTGGTAAATCATCCTTTTAAAAAATATTAGAGAATTTATGCTTAAAATTAGATTAATTAACATTTTAATCCTCTAAAATTTATTGGATAAATGTAAAAAAAAATTAACAAACATAAATAATCATATTGTAGATGGTTCTATTCGTTCCCTCTAATACAACAGCTAGGAGTTAACTACATTTTAAAAAATATTATTATATTATTAGTGTGCAACGTATGATTTCAAAGAAACCCTTTGTTGCATATTGGGTACGCCATCGAGAATATCAACCCCTTTAAAGTAAAGTTAATATTTAATTCACAAATATGAATAATTATGAAAATGTATTATTTCTTTACTTACCTTGGATGTTACATCTTTCCACCCTTTGGGAAATTGTTTCCTCACAATTTTATTTACTTATCAAATAAATGAGGGTATTTATGTTTCATAGCATTTTTAGATTCTCATGTTGCCTCATCAACCATATATTTTTTCCACAAATCCTTTACCTGGTGAATTACCTTATTCTGTAACACTTTCTCTCTTTGTTCAAGAATCTAGATTGTTTTTTCCTCATAAGAGATATTTTCTTCCAACTGAACTAACTATGATCTCTAAACATGAGATGGATCTGGAATATACTTTATCATCATTAAAACATGAAAACAATTATGTTCCTAGGATAAACATGGAGGTAAAGCCACTCTGTACGCAACTGATCCAACTTTCTCTAGGATTTAATAAGGTCCAATGAACCGTAGACTCAAGTTTCCATTCTTACCAAAACGCGTCTCACATTTCCATGGAGAAACATTGAGAAAGACATGATCACCTACCTCAAAAGAAAGATCCTTCCTCCAATTATCTGTATAACATTTCTACCTGCTCTGAGCTGTTCTCATGTTCTTTTGAATCAACAGAATCTTTTTTCCATCTCTTCTACCAATTATAGTCTGATCAACATTCTTTTACCTACTTCATCCAAAAAAGGTGGAGTTTGAGAATTATTTCCATATAATTTTTCAAATGGAGCCATCTATATACTAAAATGAAAACTGTTATTATATGAAAATTCAACCAAAGAAAGATGATAGTCCCAACTTCCCTCGTAATCTAGTGAACAAGCATGTAGCATATCCTCCAAGGTCTGAATTGTTCATTTGGCTGCCCATCTGACTGCGGATGAAAAACTATTCTAAAATTTAATTCAGTACCCAACAACTTCTAAAGGAATTTCCGAAAGATAGAAGTAAACATGGGATCACGATCAGATACAATGGAAAGGGGAAAACCATGGAACCTGACTATCTCTTTAACATACAATTGAGAAAGTTGATCTAGAGACAAAGTATCTAAAATAGGAAGGAAATGAGCAGATTTAGTCAATCGATCAATAGTAACCCAGATTTCATTATTACCTTGAGATGTCTTTGGTAATCCCAGAATAAAGTCCATGGATATATTTTTCCATTTCAAATATGGTACTGGTAAAGACTGGAGCATTCCTTTCGGTAACTGCCACTTTTCTTTAACCTACTAACAAGTCAAACACTTCACAATAAAATCAGCAATATCTCTTTTCATTCCATCCCACCAGTAATACTCACAATGATCTCTGTACATCTTAGTACTGCTAGGATGAACTGAAAACGGAGAACTATGAGTTTCACATAACAACTCATTATTAAATTGTGAATCACAAGGAACACATAATCTCTTCCCAAACCTCAAAAAAAAATCATTATCAATGTTAAATTCAGGAAACTTACCCCTCTGATCTAGCTCTACCTTTTTCTACAACTCACTGTCTTCCTATTACGCTTGCTTTATTTTGTGTAATAGATTTGATTTCACTAAAAACTGAAACAAAACAGAAAAATTTCCTACAACAACAACTTCTATTCCAAATTTCATAAAATCAAAAACCAAATGATCTCGTTCCAAACGTAGCATGGTCAATGAACCATAAATATTTCGACTCAAAGAATCTGCCACATTATTTGCCTTTCCTGGGTGATAATGAATCGTGCAATTGTAATCCTTGATTAATTACAATCATCTCCTCTATGTCATGTTCAATTATTTATGAGTAAATATATACTTCAAACATTTATGGTCAGTACATATTTCACATTTTACTCCATACAGATGATGCATCCAAATTATTATATCAAAAACAACAGCAGCTAATTCCAAATCATGTGTAGGGTAATTTAAATCTTGATGTTTCAACTGACATGAAGAATAAGAAATTACCTGATCATTCTGCATAAGGACACATCTATGTCATTTCAACGAAGCATCACTATAAATAAAAAACTCACCATTTATGTAATGTAGTGCCAAAACTAGAGCATTCAACAATATTCTTTTAAATTCTTGAAAACAATCATCACATTCTTTTTTCCAAATGAACATAACACATTTTAGAGTTAACTTAGTCATTGGAATAGATAACTATGACAGAATTTCAACAAACCATCGGTAATAGCCTTCCAAACAAAGAAAACTACAAATATCGGTTATATTTGTGGTTCTTGGCCATTCTTCAACAACTTTTGTTTTAGAAAGATCAACAGTTATTCCATTTTTTTAAACAATGTGACCAAGGAATGAAATTTATTGTAACCAAAACACACACTTGATGAATTTACCAAATAGTTTCTTTTCTTTTAATGTTTGTAAGAAAAAACTTAAATGACTTTCATTCTCCTCTTTATTTTTAGAATATAACAAAATATCATCAATGAACACAAGCAAAAACTTATCCATGGAATCCTGGAAAATTATATTCATTAGATCTATGAATACAATAGGTGCATCTTTTAAACCAAAAAGAATTACTAAAAATTCATAATGGCTATATCTAGTATGAAACATGGTCTTCAGAATAACTTCTTCCTTTACTTTTAACTGATGGTATCCCGACCTCATGACAATATTCGAAAAATATTGAGCTCCCTGAAGCTGATCAAAAAAATCATCGATATAAGTCAAATGATACTTGTTCTTAAAAGTGATGTCATTCAATGCTCTATAATCAATGAAAAGTCTAATTTAACCATATTTATTTTTAAAAAAAACAAGATAGGACCACCCCATGGTGATGAGATATGTTGAATGTAACTTTTATCTAATAACTCCTATAATTTATTATTCAACTCTAAAAGTTCAATTTGAGCCATTCGATTATGGGGTTTTGAAATTGGCATAGCATCAGGAAATAAGTCAATAGTAAATTCAACTTCCTGATCAGGTATAATACCAGGAAACCTATCAGGAAATACATTAATGTACTCAGTTACCACAAGTATATAAATAATCTGAATAGTTCCTTTGTTTTAAAAAATATGTTAAAGGTAACATTCATTTCTATCTTTTATTAGTTTCTCATCTTCCTGATATGTTATCAAAAGTAATGGTTCATTCTTTTACACAAACTGATAATCATCTTGAAAAGAAACCTCTTTAGATTTGAAGTCAATCTTATCATGATAAACAAAAATCCAATCCATACCGAAAATAACAACAAACACTACTAGAAGCAAAACAATAATTTTTGTGTGTAGATTCTTTCCACACACAAGGACATGAAGGTTCTTATAATTTTTTTTGTTTCAACATTTCCTCTTAGTTTTTTTACCATAACTTCAGATTTCATATCTTGATATGGAATTCAAAATTTACTAGAAAACATCTCAGAAATGAACGAATGTGTAGACCACAAATCAAACAACACATTGGCATAATCTGAACAAAAAAAAACCAGTGTACCTGATACTACTTCATTTTATGGCCCAACATCGGCTGTAGTAGTTGAAAAAGTCATCACCACCCCTTTCGGCTTGTAGTCTAGTTTCTTTCCCTTAGTTGAGTTCCTCATTGGACACTCATTTGAATAATTACCCATTTAATTGAACTTAAAACAATTTACTGATTGTAAATAAAATATTTTTCATAATATTACCCTGCTCTTTTCAGTGCAACTACGATCCTTATGTCCCGTTTTACCATATCAGTAGCACTTACAAGAATTCAAAAGGTATTCCCCAACATTCTTTTTACCACAATTTTTGAAAAATGTAAATTTATGTTTCTTACCATCAGATGGTTTTTGAATATTTCTCCCCTTTCACCTGCCACCATGACCTCTTATTCTATTTTTTTTAAAGAACGCTTGATCATCGGCAAACTCCATTTCCACCTTCTCCGCACATCAAGCAAGTATTTCATAACTTTTAAACACCTGAGAAGCTAAATCCCTTAGATACATTGGCTTTAATCATGAGTAAAAATGGTTGATTTTACTATCAAGATCTCATATGATATTTGGAGCACACCTTTCCAATCGAGTGAATTTTTCTTCGTAAGTAGCCACTGAATCATCATCCTCCCTCAATTCTAGGAATTGTTTTTCCATCCTAAGATGAACAACCTTAGGAAAATATTTCCCAAGAAACATACTTTTTAATTCATCCTAATCAAGAGCATGAATCTCCTCACTATCCCTGATATTTTTCACCATCGACCACCACTGATCAGCTTCACCTTCAAAATTGTAAACAATGAGATTAACCGTTTGATGTTTTCAACACCCCATGACATCAAAAATTTTCTCCCGTGCTTTAATCCACCCTTCAGCTAGTGCAGGATAAGATGATCCTCTAAATGATGGGGGGTGTTGCTTCATGAAATGCTCCACTACTGAAATGTTCATCTGTGTTTGATCTAGTTGATCTTATGCAAGGATTACCACCACCATTTATAGGCTATGTCAATTGTTCCATCACTGCAAAAAGATGTTCAGTTCTGATTCTAAACATATCAGGTTGTTGATTTGGAAAGTTTTCTTCCTCCTAATGTCATCCCAACACATCTGCCCTATTTTCTATGCAGAAAACCATTCTAAACACATAAATATCTTAGGCAAAGCAACATGGTAATCTGTAAATTCCATATCATATCAATCTTTCCATAAATTAAAATATGGAGATTTATTTAACAATATTCTAACTTCTAATGTTTTCTTAAACTGACCTCTGATACTAACTATAAGGAAACGACCTTAGACATTACATAATCTTGAATTAAATAAATAATTCACATTGAGGATTTTTTCAGGTTTAGAGTTTTAGAGAATTAGGCCATAACTATTACATGACATCTCAAAAACTACAAGGTACACACTTCTACTCAGATTCAATTTTTTCATAAATTAAAAACTCTTGAAAAAAAGAGTCATGTCTAGTCTCATGTTTTAGACAGCATGGATTTTCCTTGATCCCATCCTTGACACTATTTATCTATATGTCCTATATAAAACATTTGAAAACATGGGATAAGCATAAAAAGATCTGTAAGGGTTATAAAAAAATAAAGAAAACACTAGTTCATTATTACATACATAACATAAGCTCTTTAAAATACCTCATGAATCATAAGATTTATGAATAACACATAGAAAACATAAATCATAAAGGTAACTTGTGGCATCCATATCATACATACATTTTAGCTTTCACAGCTACATAGGGAGTTACATTTCGAATACCCATCGCAGTATATTCCCAAAATATCTTTTGAGAAACATTCACATTTACCTCCGTCATGTTATCCAATGCGTTGGAGAGCTATCTCGGGCTCACCCGCCAAAGGTTTATCATGGAACCACACATATACATAAAAAATTCCCAAGGACCATAATATAATCATAACACATAACATAAGCATGAAAAAAAATTACGGCTTGTTAAGGAAGCCAAAGATCAAATGATACATGCGGTGATAGAAAGGTTGTTATCACCGCTTACATTAAAAAGAAAAACTTTTTTTTGTTTCATAAAATGCTTTGTCAAAAAATATTTCCATTTAATTAAATTAAGAGTCATAGAGATCTATATACCATATAAAAAAAGTTGTGTATAAAACAAAATATGCCTCAATGAAAGGAGATTGAGACGAAGTCCGTTACCTCATGTCCGACTTGACCTGTTTATCCTTTAATCTCATGAATCATAAACTAAAGTTAATTTATACATTCTTAAGATACTTTTTTAAGTTTATTATTCCTTTTATATCACTTATTACAATGTTATAAATGTTATTCAATCATTTAAGTTAATAACAGTCATTTTGTTGATATTTGATACCTAAGTAAAAAATGAACAACTTATATTTACAGGTTGTCCTTGTGGTCAACATCCCATTATCTCCAGAATGATATTCATTCTTTAGATATCATATATATCATATATATACAGTATATACATGTATTTATAATAGTACATAACATTTAGAGTTATGAAATGAAATTCACCTTTCATGGAGATGATAAGTTGTACGTACACATAAACTCTACTTCCATTTCTATTTCATATTTTAATAGAATTAAAACATAATTATACATGGGTATATTATAATTCCAGTATAATATCATATATAATATCATAAACTCCATCCTTTCTATATCCCACATATGGCATTAACGAGTCATATCACTTTGAAGGGGCGGTAGTCCGCACTTCCTCAAATGAAATTACCGCATTTACTCGTAATGAAAACCATAAAGGTATGCTATAAATGAAAAATACCTAAGCCTAAAGAAAAAATAAACATAATATATATCATATATAAATATAGTTCCATCTTAATGGCCACCGTGGGAGGCGGTAGGAGATAATTTAACAATCATCGTTTTGTGAGGCGTTAGTTTCCCATCTAGAAAACATTATGTTCTTTACCCATTAGCTAGAGGTGTGTGTAAGTGTAGTTCGAATATTTATCATAAAAAATCCTAGTATATATAGTATAGTGTTTTTGTTATAAAATAAAATAATAAAAGATTTTAGGGTTGGAGAAGTAAAATAAAAGCAATGAATTTAAGAGAAACTATTACCTTTAGTTGGATAACTCCATTTGGTTTGAACCAAAAGGACTTCTTGAAGTGCCTTCTGCATACGTTAAGGCTTGTAGGTTTAAAATAGGGATCATGAGAGATTATTTGGGATGATTTGGGACGAGCCAAGGGGCTTGAGAGGTGTGAGGAATGGGTTAGAAGTGGTGCCCTTTTATAAGGGGGAGGAGGGGCTCTTTAGGAAAGTGTGAAAATATTATTTTATTATATAATTCCTTTTGGTTTCTAAAGACCCAAAAATTATTAAAGTTGAATATTATATGACTCATGGTCGAAATAAAATCATCCAATTATAATTGGACAAGTTTTGGATATTATTTTAATCCTTATAATATTATTTGATTAAATCATTTATAAATGACGTAAACACTGTATCATTATTATGTCATAAATAATTTTATTGATTTGACGTCTAAAAATTATAAAACAAATACCCTAATGTATGAAATATTTTTATATTTCCAATGAATATTTATAGTCAAAATGATAACTGACGCAACCCATTATAAAAATTTATTTACTAAAAGATATTTGTTTATTCTATTTTTCTCTTTACTTTTAAATAAAATAAAGTGTCATTATCACTCTTAAGTGGCTCCATGGGGTACCAAAAAAGACTCAAGGATGCCCATGGTTGGCCATGACTCATCCAATAATGTTAGATCAAGTGTTAATATAATGTTTTATTAGTATTATATTCGTTTTACATAGAATTATCCTATTTACCTTTAACCACAGTAAATAAAAGTCAAAAGTTACTATTCACCAAATATTATTTTCATCTTATTGAACAAAATTTTACAGACTAGAAACAACCATGTATTTAAGATTTTCAAAATTTAATTCATAGAAGCGGTAAACATTCATTTAAATGAAAATGTCAGTTTTTAACTACTACTTAGTGGTTTCGCTATTCATCAAAAATCAACATTTTTCAGAAAACTTCATAAAATTCAGCCTAAGCTATATTTGATATTCCGAATTCAAAAATTTTGTCTATCTTACAAAATTTAAAACATTGAAGTTGGATTAATTAATTTAAAATTAATTCATTTTGTCAAAACAAAAAGCATGTTTTTTATGAAATATTAACTATCAAAAAAATTGAAACGTGTTTATGTCCAATTTCAAAGTGAAATTACATCCAATGACCAAAATTGGATTAAATGGTAAAAATATAATCTAATTAAACATTAAAAAAATTAAAAATAAAATCTATACATATAAATAAATTTGATTAAAAGGTGGTTTTGAATTAAAATACAGTATTTTTCACTATTCATTAAAAAATAAATTTTATCAGAAAAATACCAAATTTTTCCCAAAGTGAATTTTGATATCCCGATTCTAAAGAAGAATTTTATTTTTAGAAATGAGCTTATAAAAGTGACCAAAACTATATTTAAATAGGATTCTCCATCAAAGGGTGGTATATCGGCCTTTTAAAGAATATTAGAGTATTTATGCTTAAAATTAGGTTAATTGACATTTTAAGCCTCTAAAACTTATTGAATAAATGTAAAAACATTTAAAAAAAACATGTATAATCATATTTTAGTTGGGTTTATTCATTCATTCCTATAAAAAGACTAGGCCTTAACTACATTTGAAAAAAATTATTATATTATTAGTGTGCAACGTAATATTTCAAAGAAACCTGCTGTTGCGTATCGGGTACTCCATCAACAATATCAACCCCATTAAAGTAAAGTTAATATTTAATTCAGAAATATGAATAACTATGAAAATTTATTATTTATTTATTTACCTGGGATGTTACATCTATAGTAATAGAAGATGATTCAATAAATCCTTCAAAAAAAATGATGTATTTTCTAAATAGTTAGGTTCATATGGGTGAAAAAAACATGGGCACGTCAAATCAGATTATATATATATTCAAGTAAAAAACATGACAATAATTAAAAATAGAATCCAAAATAAATAAGAAATAGAAAAATATCTATGGAGGAAACATATCATACTCATAAAGGTTATATTTATAACATGCCTTCTAAATAAAATGCTAAAATTTCAAATAAAAATAATTACATGTGATTTTGGGCACAATTTTATGGAGAACACTCATTTTATTCTTCTAGGCATTAATCTGATTCTGAAATTGAAAATTTCACTTTTTAATATCTAAATGAATATTTTACCATGCTGTAAATAAAATATAAATTATTTAAATAGAAAAAATCAATGAGTAATTATTATATTATTTTTTCATGTAAAATATTGTACTAAAAAAATAAAATTTTAACACAAAAGATAAGATGTATAATTCTATTACTACTTGTATTGAAAATTTAAATAAAATTGAATTATTCAAATAAGAATATCATGAATATATATAAGAAGCTAGTATTTTAAAAAAAATATTAAATTTACATTAAAGAAATACTTGGTTATAATAAAATAAAAAAATTAGTTTGGAATATGAAGAAAAGGTGAAACAAAAAAATATAAAAAAATATTTTATGAAAATTTTAATGAACTATTTTTTCAAAAAATAGTTTTTTCATTATTGAGAACCTAGACACTATAATTATGGTTTTATTTCTATATACTCTAGGTCTTATGATTGTTGACATTATATTACATCACAAAATTTATCAGAATTATATGTTAACATTTTTGGTTACAACGAGAAGTTTTGTTTTTTAAAAATCTGTAGTTTTGAACATTTCATAACCTAAGAGAATATGGGTAGAAAAACAGTTTCTTGTTAGATTTATCTTATAGGTGAAAATAAATAGGTTAATCAATGAGAAATTGTATATGGATAGTGGATTATGTAAAATTATGAGTGGAGATTTAAAAAAATTTCATTCCGTATCAAAACATTATGGAGGTTGTGTGATATATGGTAAAAATGCTATGGAAAAATTTCAGGTGTTATATCAGTTAAAAATCCAAGATCATTTCTCATAAATAATTTTATCAATGTAGAAGGATATAGACATAGCATGAAATATTTTTCTCAACATCGCGATGAAGGTTATTGTCTATATTTTTCAAATATTTCTAATTTTGTTTTTAATGATAAACTTCTTATGTTTATGGTAGCTAGAACATAAAATGAATATACTACATATCTTAATTATTTTCTAGAAAAAATGATAATTTTAAAAATACAAGAAAAAATAAATATTGGATTTGGAATAGTATACATGGACATTGTGATGTTTATTCACTGAGAAATCTGTAAAATCGAAATTTAATTTAAAATTTACCTCATCATAAATTGAACAAAGAGAAACTATGTGTTTCATTCCAAATGGGTTCTTAACAAAAGTTCTCTTTTAAATCAATTAAAGTGGATTCTATAAATATTCATCAATAACTTATCCACAATGATTTGTATGATAACCTAGAAATATAAGACTAAGAGAGAATCTTTTTTTATGTGTTTGTTGAAGATTTAAAATATTTAATTGGTTTTTATTTTGGAGTTTTAAATGTGATGATTTTTATATTTTACTATTCTTTTAAAAATTAGTCCAAAAAGTGAATGATGTCAAAAAATATTTCTTTTGAAGTTACCATGGGGGTATTTAAAGACCATGTGTTTAAATCTTATTGTTGAGAACATATTATCAAACCTAGTTGTTTCATCCCACATGACACCTCAAGAGAATGATTTTGTTGAATTGAGGAATTGGATTGTGTAAGAAATTTCTATGACTATTTATGTGAATATAATCTATAAATCATTTTTTGGATATAGATATAATTTTGTAATGTAATATCATTAACATAGTTCTAATCAATATTTTTTTAATGAAAACACAAAATGAGTTATGGAACCATAGAAAACCAGTTTCTTTATAATTTAAATTATTTTGATGAAATGATTATATTATGAACATAATGAAAAATCTTGGAACATTTTTACCAAAGGATGAAAAATAAACCTTTCTTGGTTATTCTACTACTTCCATGGCTTATTAAGTTTTTAAGAAAATTCAAATGATTTTTAAAGAATCAAATCATTTGGAATTTGATGAATTTGAGTTGATTGGTCATAAAATGAATCTTTTTTATGTCTTTAGTTATTCTTTTGGAAACATGATACATAAACCACTTCTTGACTATAGGAAGGATGATGATTTGGAACATGACTTTAGTGAACCAAATCCTTAATGGATAGATACTAGTGTACCAGAAATTATTCTACCTAAACATCCTATAACCCCAAAAATCCACCCCTTAGATATTGTGATATCAATATTAGATAAATTAATTAGGAAATGAATTAATGTAGGAAACCTTATTTAATTATCTTCGATTTTTATCTCAACTAGAACCTAAAATTTTATAATAATCCTTAGCTAAAGAAAGTTGGGTTTTAGATATTCATAAAGGGATAAAATAGTTAAATAGGAATAAGGTATGTAAATTAGTAGATAGACCCTCTAATCACCCTATTTTAAGAATAAAGTTTGTTTTTTTGAAAAAAAACTGGATAATATTGGTGTAAAAACTACGAATAAGGCTAGATTAGTGGGAAAATGGTATAACCCTGAATAATGGATAGAATATGAAGAAACCTTTTCAACAGTAGTTATTCTAGAATAAACTAATAATATCATAGACTATGTATCTTAAATTAATTTAAAATTATATCAGATTATTGTGAAATATTCATTTTTATTGGTTTTCTTGTGGATAATGTTTATATTGAAAAGGGTCATGATTTTGAAAATAAACCATTTCCCAAATTTGGTTTCAAAACATATTTAATATCTTAATGACATTAATTAGGAAACTAAACATGGTATGAGAGTTTACGTTCTTTTATTTTATCAAATATATTTTTAGTATTAGTTTCATGTCCTATTAATTTTAAGAAAACTTCATCATAAAATATTTTTCTATTTAAAATATATTTTGATGAATGTATTTTTTCTAAAACAAAATATTGTGAAATTAATTGTTAAAACTCATGTAAAAAAATTTTAGAATGAGTATGATGGGTGATTTTTATATATATATATATATTTGTTTTTTCTTTTACTAAAAATACTATGTTAATGAATTGGTTTTATTAAAATACATATGTGACCTACTAAAGAGCATTGAGAATGAAGATATAATGTACATGAAACTCCAATGAGTTCTAATGAAAACAATGATCTGGATGATGCTGAGAAACTATTTGGTGATAGATTATATATATTAATAATTGACAGTCTGTCCTTTTCAAATTCTAGTAGACTATACATCATGTTTTCAATTTTATTATGTGATGGATTCAAAAAAACACATGGAATCATATTTAAAATGATCAAAAAATTTATGATATTTAGAAGTAATAATTTACCATTCCATACTCTTTCTAAAACTTATGGTTCAAATTTGAATTCATTTTTAGATACAGACTTTGGAGGTTGTAGATAAATAAAAAGATAACAGTTGGAAACAGTCACATTCTTGTTAGATATTAGGTATCACGTTCTAGTAAGAAAATACTATCACACAAATTATCTACTACCTAAGCTGAATACATTTTTATTGGTAATTTTTGTGCTCTTGTTATTTGGTATAAACATACCTTTTTTATTTTGGATTCAATTATAATCATGTTTCAAACAAATGTGAGAACACTAAGGAAACCAATACTTCTATAAATCCAATAAATCATTTGAGAAAAAATCATATAGATATAAGGAATCATTTCATGATATATCATGAAAACAAACAAGATATCTCTATTGAATTTATATCTACTAAGATCCAATTAGATAATATATTTAGAAATCCCCTTTCTTTTGAGTGTTTTATTTTATTATATAAGAAATAGGGTTATTTTAAATAAAATAAGTCTGAATTTTTTTTTTATTTCTATTTGAAATATATTTCAATTTTATAATTTATTTTTAACATTTTAGCATCTTAATGAATATTGATATTTAAATGAATGTCAAAAAATTTATATTTATCTGTTCTAAATTTATTTAGAATATTAATTGAAATTCCTTTTAAAAAGGAAAGTGTTTTCTATGTTTTATTTTCTTCATTTTTTATTTATTCTTTATTTTTAATTTTGATCAAAAAATAACCTAAATTAGAAACATATCCTTTCTGTAAATTGAATTTGTGACATAAATATAGAATGGGTCCCTCCTCCCTTTCTATTCATATATGTCCTTTGTCCTCTAAATCCAAATTACCACCTTTTCTCTAAAACCATTACCAACCTATTAGAGATTGGGATGTAAATAAATAGAGAGAATATTAGTCCCAAATCATATAAGAAATCCCAGGCTAATAGTTATTTGTTATCAGTGATTTTGGGAAATGTTCTGGACAAGAATTTGTTGATAGAAACATAGATACGTTTGAAGAAAATTTTTGGATCCATGAATGTGAGTTTGGGTTTGATGAGAATAAATCAGGATTTATTTAAGAAGATTATGTTAATGAATTTATGAGGAATGTGGAGTTTTTGTTCAAAGATACAAAAGATATGATGTCTTTAAACATGAATGGAAATTAATTTTTAGTTTTCATGTAGAGATGGTGGAGATTATGTACAATTATTATAAAGGTGAGTATAGTTTTAGTAATACTCTAGTCAGAAAAAGAACTGTAAGACCCCATAAGGTTTTTATATTTATATTTGAGTACTTTTTCTTTCATAATAATTCTATGAAGGATTTACAAGGAGATTGAAAGTTTCTCTGTATGTTTATTCAGTATATAAATGCCCAGAGAGTAGGGGAGATGGAAAAGGTAAATTTTCAGGAAATGTATCTTTTATATTTTATCATCAATAATGAAAACCTGAATATTCGTTGAAAAATGATGAGGTTCATGAATCACTACTACTAGGGTAAATAGAAATTGAATTACTACCTATAGATTTGGAAAATCTCTTTGGTCTGAAAGTAGAAGGAAATAGACATAAATGAAGGAGAATATGTTAATTAAAACAAGTAAAAAAGTCTTTCAATAGTTATTCTGAAGAATTTTGGTTACAAGTAGTATATTGCATCTAGTTCATTGAGATATATTTCATAAGAAGCTAATTATTAGTTGGTTATACCACCTTTTGCACCAACTAAAGGGGAGACATCAACTTCATATTCCTCATTTCCTTAATCTAACAATCCTCCACCTAATCATCCATCCAAATTTTATCACAATCATAAACCAGGGTCATCTAAATAATATACTCTCTCTATATATTTATATATTGGGTGACATATATGAATTTTTATACAAGTGTACCTGAATAATGAAACTCCATTTGTTTGTAAGTGAAGGTATTGTTTTCATTTGACAAATTTTCATATTCTTGATGTCTCTTACATGTTTCATTTTAGGAATTTTAGTCCTTCCATAATTCAAATAATTTTTCAATATGATATTTTAATTGTTTATAATTCATGGTGCTAGATTAAATGTGGTTTTATATACATTTCACATCCTTTTTTATATTAAAAAGGTGGAGAAGACAGATAAGGAAGATTAAGTAAGAGAAGAAAGTATGAAAGAATTTATTTAAATTTATCATACATTATATATTTTTATAAAAAAAATAAAATTATTTAAAATTTCACAATCAATGTTTAATGGGGGTTTTTAACATAAAAAGTTGGATATTGTTATACTAATAATGTTGATCCAATATATTCGATGTATTTTATGTTTTTATCAAATAAAACCCCTTAATATGTTTCTCATTTTTTTAAATTGTATTCATCAAGTTGTTTTTCTATTTATGTTCATTATTATATAGTTCTATAATTACAGATGTTTTATATAATTTACAGAATTCTATAAAATGAAACTCTGTATAGATTTTGGATATTTGGACATTTAGCTACATCAATAAATTATCTACAAAAAAATGACTATGTAAGGGAATATGATATTTAAATTGGATATATTACAAAATCTTGTATGTTAAAATAAACTGGGTAGATGAATCAGGAATTTGAGAAAACAAAAAATCAATAAAATGACATTATAAATCTTCTATATGTAGTAATTTGTTACATGATTCAGATACGATTCATATTTATCTATGTAGTTCCAATTTTCTACATATTTTGAATTGGATTTTTGAAATTCACTTACAGGAGAAGGTTGGATACATGATAAATTGACTATATTAAGAAATAATTCATGGATAAATTTGTCTACATGAATTAAAATATGTGGAATTCAGTTAGATTGTGATCTATAATCGGTTACATCTCCCCAAACCTTTTATATTTATTAATTTTTTTTCATTTAAGTTCTAATTAATTTTTAAATCTATGAATTTAATATTGGAATACGACTTTATAGATAAATCCACTACTAAATGTTTCATGTATCGAGAAGTGAAAATTGTACATAATAATTTATTTCATCAGTCTTTCTTACTGAGGTATTTCTCGGAGAAGGAAATATTGATTTTTACCCCAAGGATAGATTTTTTGGAATATTATGATATTCAATAGTAAGTGAGAGTATAATAAAGATTATTTTAATGTGGATAAGTATAATCAACACAAACAAAACAACACAATTGCACACACACTCTCTCTCAATTCTTTTTATTCTATTTTTCTATGATAAGAAAAATAATAAGAAGATTCATCTTTTCAAAAATAGTGATTCAGTGATTAATCAAGATGTGATATCAATAATATCATTGATCTAAAATTTATTTTTATCTTCCATCTTGGAGAACACTTATCAGATTTCAATTGAATCTTGAAACTATGTGCATCAATTGTAATAATTCATTAATCATTCTCATACTGGTGGAAATAAGTCCTTATACCATCTATTGAAGGATGGTGTTTTTTAAAGTCCTATGGGAGCCTGTAAATAGATATTGGTTTTTTTACGTAGTGATGTATTATTTACATCCATTTGGATGTCCATAAGATAAGTTAGGGTTCTAGTTAAATCACAATTCTATATGATTTGTGCATTGGTGGAGTGGACTTGGGGATTTCTATTCTACACAACACTATAAATCTATTTTGGTTGATATTTTCGTTACTTTTTTAATACTAATTACATAAGAAAATAAACTATCAGAATCATCCATACTATAAAATAAGTTTGAATTATGTGAATAAAATTTCTAGATTTCAATTCACCCATGCCCCTTCTTAGGAATTAGTTTAGTCATTCTCAAACTAAAAAACCATAATTGTGTCCCAACATTAGGAATTATCTAATAGTACCTAAAAAAATCTTGGAAAACTTATTCTAGGTCTAACTACAATCTCGCAACCCACACTCATTCCTCAAATCCCTCAACCAAATGTTTTTAGGATTATAAAACAGAAAATTAGAGAAAACCTCCCAACAATACATACCTAGCACAAAATACCCTCCAAAAGGCCTCTAAGTTCCTCCGTCGTGATCGATACGGAACAAAAATCATAAAAAAATAATAATGGGTGGAATTATGGTTGTATGTTGAGAAAATAGGAAAGAAAACATAGAGGGGGATACACATGACTCGCTCCTCGTGAACATGGGTTATACACTCAACCATCAACCTTGGTTGTGTACCTCTATCCAAACTGGTGTTTAATTGCCAAAGTATATGATTTGAAATATACCTAAATGGAATTCACTTCACATGGGGTAGATTTTAGGGTACCATATATGGGTTTTTTCAATGTTCCCCATATGGCCTCTATCCATGTGAAGTAAAGGGGCACTAGTATTGTGCCTCACACAACTATGTGCCCCCAACATCAGGTGTCTAGTCATTTCCCATTCCACACCATGAGTTATCCAATATTTAATGTAGAAAAAACATGTTATTAACCCCATAATCCTTACCTCACCCAAATGTTAGAACACAAGACAATATTTATTATACTATATGTTTTATGATCGAGTTTTCTGGAATAGAAAACCCCTTGGATCACCCTCAAATGCCTATTTCTTCCAAAATTGCCCCTACATGGGATCTCCTAGATCCCAAAAAAATATAAAATTATTTAAAATTAATTAATAACAAAATTACATGGATCTAATTCTGAAAATGATAATATATTATTCTTTCAGATGCAAAATGCCAAAGCATTACTCTAAGATCCATGTGACGATGCAACCGACACCTAATCTAGATTTCTTGTGTCTCCCCTGCATGATCTCCTCTACCTCTCACAATGTTTTTCTCTCAGTTGAATGCACCAAAGGTGGAGTCCCCTCTCATGTATGCATCAATAAATAAGGTGGACAATAAAAAAAATGAAATAAAGGAATAAAAAGGAAAAAGAAAATCAAAAGGAAAAAGGGGATTGAACCTGGACCCATTGAATATGGAGAGCAAATGTATCATATAGAAAGAACCCCAATTCTAGGTTCAACTAAAAAGTTTGAATTTGAATTCAAAACTATGATCAAATTATATCACCATTCTAAATCACAAGAATAAGTTGATATATAATTAATTAAATATTAGATATTCTATGAAACTTTTAAATGGTATGAATTCAACCAAACATCTATCCTTGGGTAAACACCCTATTTTAGGACCAATGTAGTTGTTGTAAAAATTATCCATGATCATGTCATAGTAAAAATTACCATTTCCCCCTTTAATAATAGAAATAAAAGGTTCAAATTCCTCCTTATATTTTCAACTTAAACAATGAAAATAATTACCCTAGAGTGTAAATATCGACAAACATGTCATAGACACTTTATCTATACATTAGGGTGTGGCATAGAGGAGCACCCGAGACAATTACATTAACTAGCGTGATATATTTGATGATGTTCATAAAATTTTATGATAAATCAATGATATATGTATTTTAATTATTAAATATACATATATTATAATTAGTTAAGATAAATATATAGTTATAGTATTATTACTATTAAGAAGTAATTATTTTTATTTGAAATTTATTTAAAAATCAACTAATTAAATTTTATATTAATTATATATTTATACACTAAGTATGTAAATTATATTAATTAAATAAATTTTTTAGTAGTGATTATATTATTAATTATTTTATTATTTATATAAATAGTATATTTTTTCCAAATATATTAACAATATAGTTTAAATTTTTAATTTAATAATATATTTTTTAATTACATAGTAATTATATAATTCATCATTAATAGTATTGTTGATATTTATTATTTAAATTATTTGTTAATATAATATTATTAACTATATTAATAAGTACTGATTCATAAAATAATAATAATTATTAGCAATTAATTATATATTATTAATAAATAATAAATAATATAATTACAAATTGAAAATTATATTATCTATTAATATAGTACGATTAATTTTATTAACAATTATCAATTGTGTAATAATTTATATATGTCAATATATCATATTATATATTGAATAATGTAAGTTGGAAAATAAGATAATCCCAAAAAGAAAAATCACCCAACAGGTTCTTGATCAAGAGAGGCCACCTTGAGGCCTTAATAATGCTATGGCAGAATGATTTGACCTTCAAGTCGGGATATTATTTTGAAAATTAGATTATGGGATATACAACATTATGTGACTACCTTACAGTACTGTATTTTTTATCTAATAACATTCAATAAAATCATTGTTCCAACGTTGAGTTGAAGATTAAAGATCTATCATGGAAAAGAAATCAAAAAATAATAGATAAGAGTGGAGAAGATGTATAATCTTCCTCATCATCTTTAACTGATGATTTTGATCCTTGTTTAATGAAAATTACATGGAGTTAAGGATATCACTCATATACTAGAGGATAACCTCGATATAGAAGTGGAAGTCACTCACATAATTATTTGGGAAAATTTCATGCAACTAACTTTGGATTGTAGTGTCTCTTGGAATGTGATGTCATAATGTCTTGGATTTTTGTTTCTGATTAGGGTAGTATGTGTCATGTCTGACTTGATCTTCCCCATTTCATAGATATTTCCTTCTAATAAATGGGACATGGATTTGACTATATCCTAATAATGATTAAATAAATAAATATATATTTATATAATTATAATATAAACGATCTAATAATTTTAATTAATAATTAAAAATTATCCATTATAGTTATCTGTTAAAATTAATAAGTGAAGAATAATATATTTTGAAAAATTCATTAATAATTACAAATTATAATTATTATATTATTGATAATTAGTTATCCTAAATATAATAATTAGTTATTCATGTATTCATTTTATTAGTTTTATATAGTTTCTTAATTAATTATGCATTGGTTATTAAGTAATTGTATAATTAATTATGTTTTACTTATTATATTCAATTAAAAGTTTTTAAATAACATTATTAATCAAATATTATATAAATAATAAATCCAAATATATAATATAAGTTAAAAATTAGAAAAATTAAAATAGTGGGGTGAACGGGGTTAATGTATCCAATGCTACAAAAGAATAGGTAGGGTGAACCGAGTTCTCATTTCATGCACTAAATAAAGAATACATGAACCCCACTCATGCTTCATCACCAAAGGAAGATATGGGAATGGGTTCACACATATTCTTTAATATTTTTAATAATATTCCAAACCCTTTATTATTTTAATTGTATCCTAAATTCTAAAAACTAATTTACTAAACACAAACCTTATACTACAAGCACATCCAACAGAGCCACATCAAAGCACACTAAACAGAGAAACACCATAACATAAAATTGAATCAAGTAAAGGATAGAACCATATAAATAATATTTTACCTCTAAATAAGAATACAACAATGATTCGTAGAAAAATAACTAAACTAAGGGTATATTAGAGAGATTAAACAAAATAGTTGTACAAATGAAGAAGAATAGTCGAGAGTAATTACTACTTCACCACATGCAAAATACAAGAATCATAAATAATGAGGGAAAATAAGAATGAAGAACCTATTTTTTAAGACGTTTTTAAACAAATTTTGAATATTAGCCTACGTTAAACAATATTTGAAAATGATCCTTTAAGGAATTGAGCACCTATACTCCTTTCTAAAAAACCTAAAAGGCATTGAGGGAATCAATGAATTATATTTGGATTGTTGAAATTAAAAAGGTGGTGATGCCCATAATTATTTATTTCTTTTATTATGAGAAAAACATTAGGGTGGTAGAACCTTTTAGATTGTAAAATATGAAACACATTGAGGGCATGAAGTTCTCTTTCCACTTATAAAATCTCATCCATCCCTCTTTAAAAGATTTTCTTCCTCTCACTAACATTCTCTTCATTTTAGCTCCCTATTTATTTAAAATTATCTAAAAAATTTCATCCCTTCTCCTCGACTATTTTGGTGGCCTTAATGGAGTAAAAAACTTGTGAATCTTCATGTAAAGGTACTTTATCTAATTTATTTCTATTTTTTATTTATATATTTAATTAAATTTTATTTTATTTAAATTATTTTATTAACATAGTTTTATATTTATTTAGATTTAAAATTTTAATAATAGTTTTCAATGATGATTAAATTGTTATTATATAAAGATTACTATTTATTAATTAATTTATTAAAACATTTAGTGATTTAATTGCTATTATGAAATGAATTTTTATTTAATATAACTTATTGTTTTATGATAATTATTATTAAAAAATATTAACAAATAGATAAAAAATTAAACACTAATATCAAGAAAATCATTAAATAACAGTTAAAAATAATTAAATAAAAATAAACTTATATTCCGGGATTTATTAACTATTAATTATAATTTATTATAAGGTGACTAAATATTAGTTAACTAATGATTAACTAATGATTTACTAAGGATTAATTATCGATTTACTAAATATTAAATAATGATTAATTAATGATTACCTAATTGATTTAGTATTTCATAACTAATAAATAAATTATAATTAACTATTAATTATATAATAAATTAAAATTAATTAATTAATAATAAATTAAAATTAATTAATTAATAATTAATTAATGATTAACACATGATTAAATAATGATTAATGAATGATTATGAAATAATTAATGAATGATTAAATTGTTATTAAATAATTATTAACTAATGATTATCAAAGGATCAATATATGATTAATTAATTATTAACCAAGGATTGACAGAGGATTTAATGATATATAGTCGATTGCATCATCCACTATGGAAGACAACACAAGGAATGAAAACTATAGTTAACATGCTAGCTTGACAACTTGTCCTAGGGAACTGTCCCTTTTCCCCCTTACTCCGACCACCCCACCACTAACTACGAGAAAAATGGATTAATTAATGACCAACTAAAAATTAATTAATACCTAACTTTTAAATAAGCATTAATTAAATAATAATTAACAAATAATTAATTAATCCTTAACTAGTAATTAAATATTATTTTACTCATAAAAAAATATTCATTAAATACATAATAACTATTAATCACATATTAAATAAAAAATTACTAGTTATCAATTAAATTAAAATTAGTTGTTAACTAACTACTAACTATCAAATAATTAACTAATTATTTAATATTAATTTAATTTTCATTACCTATAGACTGTGTAATGTTTGAATAATAATTAACTACTAATTAAGTAATATTTATCTAACAATTTACTAATCAATAAAAGATTAGTAACTAATAACAAAATACATATTATCTATTAATTTAGTGTTAATTATATTGTAATTAATAAATTATTAATGAAAGATTAACGAATGAATAAATAATTATTAAATAAATATTAAATAATGATATACCAAGGATTAACTAATGTATAACTAAATATTAACTAACAATTAACTATTAAATAACTATTAATAAAGTAATGATTAATTATTAATTCATTATTGATTTAATATTAATTAATTTATGAGTACCTTATCATTAGAAAATGATTAAATAATCATTAACTAATGATTAACACTTAACATAAATATAATTAATTTAAAAATAAACCTAATTAATATCAATTAGATAACAATTTCTAATATATTTATTTATAATTTGGAGAAAAAAATTAATAACTTATATTCCATGAATTCACTCAATGCTTGTTCCATTTTCATTTCAGAAAATTATTCCTCATTGTGAATATTATATATAAATAAATTAGTATAGTAATTACCATGTGGTTATCAGAGTAATGAAATCTGTGTTTGGATACAAAAAAGCGGATAAAGGCTCAAATATATAAGTATATATCGGTAATAACTTTTCAAAGTGCAGAATGGGTATTAACTCAATCGCCACCCAATGCATGAAAAATAGGCCTAACTACACACCTGGTTTTATACTCCTTAGGGATCAACTTTAGATGGTTCACATTCAACGAAATTAATATATTTTAACCCCAACAATAGTAATAACATTGGGGATAATTTTAAACATAGGAAGAAATTCAATAATTTTTCTAATGTAACCATTTTGTAGTTATAAATGAAATGAAATACCACTATGGATACTAAAATTGGATGCATGGTAAGGATCATATGTAATTAGGGGTAACAACCCCAAATATATCGGATTGGTTATCAACCCAATCATCAACTTGTGAAAAAAATAGGCCAACTTGTACACCTAGTTCAACAATCCCAATGATCTTTTTAGATGATTAACATTATCCTTAATTAATATATTTATATACCAATATTAGTGTTAACATTGGGCATAAGTCTAAATAATATATCACATTCTAAATTTTCATAAAGTAACGATTGTGTGGGTATTGTAGAAAGGAAATCCCTATATTGATACAAAAACTAGATGTAGGATCCGACCCTAATTTACCTAGGTTTCATAACCTTGAAAAGGGATGATTGGTTATTAATATAATCATTACATGTTGCAAGAAACAAAGGCCTAACTATGGATCTAGATTAAAACTCCCATGGGATCTTCATTGGATGAATCATGTTCTATTTATAAATTATTAAACATATAATTATATTCCTGAACCATGAAATAAATTTTCAACATTATTCCTCGTTCTATCTTATATGATTATTCCTCATTTTATATATGATTCACACTATATGAATCATGATCAAAAACCATTTTTCATATTGGAAATCATGCCATCCCATGTGTACTATTACAAACAAGTTTGTGTCACTAATCAAGGTTCTTTATATATTAAACAACCAACATGAATGGTTCGAATAGGTGATTATATTACCCTAAGATAACTTTTAGAAATAATTTATGGTTAGTTAAATATGATACCTGATCAAGATATCTATTATATTATCTATACACATTTTCAATTTTAGGACATGCTAGGACATCTAGCTTATCCATTTGATGATTTTGAGGAATGTTTACATGCGACATCATTATAACAAACAATCTAATAATTCTTTTATGGAGTTACACATGTAGTTTTCTAATTACTAGTATAATCCAACTATTATATCAAAAAAGGTTTATATGATCCACTGAATACAATCCAACCCTAGAATATGTGACACTTATATAACATGTAGAATAATACAACATAAAAAATAACTAGATATGATAGAATATAATTTTTATGATGATGAAATATTTAACAATGGAATAAAATGAGAAAATAATGATGATGAGGATGAACCCGGAGAACATGATGAATAAGTTACAGGAACTAAAAAATATGTAAATTATTCTAAATGCATAATAAATATTCCACTAATCATTATATCTTCAACACAATTTATGAAATTTTTTTCATTAATTTAATAGAATTGTTTCCACACCTAGAACTATGTTTCGTGTAGTTATTTCAGATTGATTTTGTCAAAAGGAAAAAAAGTATTCTATATTTTATTTTCAGTGAAATGAATCCTTTTAATGTATACTAAAATGATTTCATATTGAGTGAAAATTTAGGTATTTAGTTCGGGAGTCAACCCCTAAAAAATACATAATATATTGTGACAAAAATAATTATGGTTGTAGATTTCTATTGAGGGAGATTCTGAATATTTCTTTTAGAGGGTGGATAGTTTCCCTGATTGAGGAATCTCACACATACGTGAAGATTAAATTGACAAAAAATAATACATAATTGGATGTTGAATTTTTTTAATCTGTTATTGTTGAGAAGACCATGAACAAAAAATATTTTTCATTCACCTTTCTGTATGATAGGATACAACAAAAATATATTTATATCATTTCTTACCAAATTTCTTGAATATTGAAACAGAAGGTGATTTTCATTGTGTATGGTGAATAAGATGAATCATATTGTGTTTTGATGAAATTTATATAAATAGTTAAGAAGATGAAAAATATTCTCCCAATTTGATTCAAATGGTCATGTGTCTCAAGATAATCGACTTGATCCTTCAGATGTTAAATTTCATCGGTTGTTCTGGACATTCATTTGACGCAATAATTCATTATTGTTCTGAACATGGTTTATACTTATTGAAGATATTTCAATATATATAATGTACACCAGATTATTGAAAATTTTGGAAACCCATGATGGTAGCCATACCCATTTTCCACTTTCATCTTCCATAGTAGAGAATGAAGCCTCTGAATCATATAGTGGGTTTTTTTCATGTATTAATAACCATTTTATCCACATTTGGGGTGTATATTGGATAGAAAATCATCATCAAGCGATCATTTAGGAAATAAATGGGGATCTTGTTGCATGGATTTTCCCAATTTTATATCATATATACTATATCAGACAAATTTCAATCAATATGTATAATACTTTTCGAGATGAATCTATGAATAAGGTTGTCATAAAGATCTATATGCAATCAGTTTATTATTTTTATATGTCTAAATGTAATGGTAAATTTAATTTATATGTAATATGATAAAATTAATTTAGTATATGAGCCAGATTAGTTAATGTTCTAGAAGTTCTTTAAAGGAAATCATATGGCTAATTGGGGAGTGTATGTAATTCCCCGACCCTAGTTATCTGGAGTCGGTGCATTATTAGATAAGATTGGCAAGATCACAGGAGATCAAGCCCTGAAAGATGGATCTATTTAGTAGCCTTGATGTACTAGATACATACATATGTTTTACATTACATTATGAAATGAGAAAAACATTGTGTCTCCATTGAACACACTCATATTCCTTAGCCTATCCCTATAGGTCAGTCATAATATAATTCTTCAAATCCTGGGAAAATATAAAAGATAAGAATGGGGTGAGATCAAATGCTTAGAAAGGATAACGGTATAGAAAAAACTCTCATAAATAAGAATAAGCATTTAAGGTAATGTATAAGACTAAAAAATCGTCTTAATATTAATCCTCAGCAAAATATGGAAAAGATAAATCAAATAGTTCCATTTACTTATTCACATGGATATTCTACTAGTCTAATAATCACATGTAATATCAATAGCTAATCTCATAATGATGGAATTCATAATTCTGGGCAGCATAACCACATAGTCTAGGCCTCATACCAAGTCTAAAAATAAAAATATTGTCAAGGCCTTGTGCCAAGACACAAGTTTGTCTCATGAGACATGCCATTTAATCTATGGGGTATATCAGGCCCTGCCCATCACTTAATATGTCCAATGCATTCCTCATATGAAGAAGTGTGAAACATAACATAAAAATTCGTATTAAACTAACATAATAAATGTTTATACATTAACTAAAAACTGTGAATGACATAAAAATATTTCATCCACAGTCAAACACATCCTAAAACTATCAATAAAATATGTAATATTAAATTATAAAAAATCAAATTCAATTGAACATAAAATCCAGCAATAGATTTTGATATAGATGAAATCAATAAAAAAACATTTTGAGAGAAATATCTCTTTCTACTTTGAAATCATCTAAAAGTTGAATAATTATAAAAGAAAAAATTTATTTTTAAATTCTTCATATATGCTTCTAAGGGAATCTTATAAGGAGTTAAAACGGATAAAAAAGTGGCACCTACCGTATAAGATAAAAAAACATTCTTTCCTTAATTTGTCGAAAATGTCATAAAGTACCTTATTTGGAAAATGACGAAAAGATTCCTTTGAAAATTTTTTATAAAAAATCAAACAAGGGTATAAATTACATTATCCCATAGTCTACAAGATTTTAAAAATTCTTTGAAATAGATTTTTTAGAAACAAGGATGTGTATGATAAAGAAGTCCCAGTAGATACTTACATATAAAAAATCTCGGATAATGAAGAGATTATAAAATTAACCCTTAACTTGTACGTTTTCTTAGTATAGGGTATGTTAACCTACTTTATAATAGTCGAATCATTATTATTAAATTATACAAGAATCACATACATAAAAATGATATCATATATGATCCTCTAATATTTCTTTGATTATAATATTTTAGTAGTATCATTTTTTAGGAGTTAACTGATTCATTTTCTTTTATATTTTTTGTTACATAAGTAACCTGTTTAATGTATAGGATTTATTTTATTCATATCTAGAATTATATTTAGTTCTTTAACATTATTTTTTAATTATAAAATTAAAATTATTCTTGAATGGTTACGACGGGGAATGAAATTGCATCGCATCGTGGAGACAGTAAGCCATACGTACAGACGAGCATCAATACCATTCTATTGATGGTTAAGGAATATGAAATTGGATGTTATATTATATATAAAGAATCATTAAAATGTTATATTTATTATTTACATAAATAATACTCATTATTATATCTATCCAAATAATGATGTGGTGAATAACAAATTACACCACGATGTAGAGACGGTAAGACGTATATACGCATGTTTGGTGACATTTCTCATTCATAGGATGGATAGAATAATGAATATGGTTGTACAATATTTATAATAAAATCTCAGAATTTAGAAGTTACTGGAGTTATTATTTTGGTATGGAAACAAAAAATAAAGAGGAAGTGGAAGATGAAACGAACTTTGAAAGAGGTGATGAAATAATTACCTCTTCTTCAGGTACTTCCTTTTGATTTGACAAAAGGCCTCCATAGGAATTTTTTTATGATCAAATTAAGGCATATAGGTTGAATTGACGGTATTTGGGAGGATATTTGAGTAGGGGTTGGCTGAGACAAATGGATTTGGAGGTTGAAATTTAAAAGAAGGGGAAGTATCCTTTTATAACAGAGTCGACGGGCACTTTAGTAAAAGTTTGACATATTAATTTATTATAAAATGATTTTTGGATTAAAATAGTTCCAAATGGATTTAGATAGAGTTTAAGGTGGTTATGGGTATAAATATTGTCATACAATAAGTTTTATACGTGTTTAAGTCACTATATTAACCTTATCATTTAGACTTAACACATAGTTAAACATTTTAACGTTTACAATGTCTTCTTGTATTTTTGTACTACATGGTTAATATAGTTACTATAAAATGAAAAGAAAACCTAAAGTGGTTGATTAATGATATATAGAACATTATATTAGACATTTTAATGATCTTATATTTTTAGGAATTTTATATCATTTAATAAAATATTATTTGTTTTAAAAACTCATTTATGCCAATTTTGACACTATTTAGTATTTGGTTTTTGTAAAAGTCATAAAAACTAGGTTCATTTAATAAAATTATATTGAATCTTCCCTAAAATTTCATATTTACCTATAAAATTCTTGGATGGAATCAAAACATTCAATTTACATTTATTTTAATATTTATAATATCAATTATTTTAATATTTCATTAATAAGGTAATTACTGCGTCATCATTATGTCAGAAATATATTTAATTATTTCATTTATAAAAATTATAAATAAAATTCAATGATTTAGAACTCTTTTTTAGGTTTATAATGAATATTTATAGTCAAATTTAACTTATTTATTACCATATATGCCAACGAGCCTTTACCCTAGTGGTACAGGGTCCTGCATGGCATCCAAAATACCCAGGATCAAATCCGGGCAGGGACGAATTTACAGGGTACTGTTGCAGTACTGTATCAGGTCACTATAGCAGTACTGTCGCAGCTGTGGCACTGTAGCCGTGGAGGGAATGCAACAGGTACTGTAGCAGCGACTATACTATAGTATCGCGGGTACTATAGCAGTATTGTTCACCGAGGGGCCCTTTGATCCATTTAATGGGATTTCATGCTTTGTATTCAGGCCACTTGGCCTTGGGCCTTCGGGAAATGTAATGTGTCTCCCTCTACCTAGACTAAAGAGGTCATTGCTTTAAATAATAAATTGAGGCTTCGACCCCAACCTTTAAAAAAATGACCATATATTAAAAATGGTTTAGTTATTAAAATTTTAATTTAACACTTTTAACTTTCCTTTAAATAAATTATAATAAATATCCTAATCTAACCCAAATGGATCAAAAAATATATTATTTTTGTCCTATAGTTTATTTTGGTCGAAACAACCTTATCCAATAGAATTAGGACATGAGTTGGGGTAATTCTATATTATTATAATATTATTTTTACCTTTAATTACCCTATTAACATTTTAACTTTGGTAAATAAAATTCCAAATGTACTATTAACAAAAAAATTATTTTCATCTTATTGAACTACATATTACATAAAGATGACAACCGTGTCTTTCAGAATTTTGAAATTCAATTTAATGAAGCGATAAAATTACATTTTATGCAAATTTTCAAATGTTCCTTGAAGGTGGGTAAAAGACGTAAAAAAGATCAATAAAATTTTATGTAAAATTAATCTAATTAATTAGATTGAACTAATAAAAGTATTATGTATATACTTTTGACATTACAATAAATTTAAATAAAAAAATAATTATTTAAATGAAATGTTTGTTTTAAACAATAATGTAGTGTTTATCATTATTCACCAAAAATTGGATGTTTTCAGAAAAATACAAAAAATTAACCCTAAGTTAAAATTGATATTACATATCCAAAAATGAAGTCAATTTTGAAAAATAATATTTATAAAATTTTAAAAAGAAGTTATTACCATTCATAACTACTTTTTAAATAGTTAGTTTGATTGATTGTAGGGTGCTTGAACTTGAAGCTGCGTACAACACAAGCTATTGTATTATTCAAAGAGAAGCATACTGTGGAAGCTTGGGGTGTTACATTCCTCTCTCCATCAAATAATGTTTTCCTCAAAATTTCTAGAATATTTAAACATAAAATGATTCAGGTGGTTCTTCATCATATGTTCCTTAGGTTCCCACATTGCCTTTTCCATTTTATGGTTTCTCCAATGAACTTTTCGTAGATTAGTTGTCCATTTTCACAACACTTGTTCTATGGTATCAAGAATTATGATAGGCTCTTCACATTAAGACAGGTTGGGTTCCATATCCATTTCTTCATAGGAGAGTACATTTATTCGGTCAGGCATGTATTTTATCTATAATGATATGTGGAACACATCATGAACTTTTTAGAGACTTGGCAGCATTTCCAAATGGTAAGATATAACTCAAATTCGTTCAAGAATTTTGAAAGTTCTGATGTACTTGGGAATTAATTTACCACACTTACTGAATCGTATTACACCATTCCTTGGATACATCTTCATGAAAACATGATCTTTTACTTGAAATTCCAAATCCCTCATTCGGTTATCAGCATAGATCTTTTTCCTACATTGAGCTTCTTTGTTGTGGGTTTGGATAATCTTCAATTTTTCCATTGTTTCCTCAACATGCTATAGGCCTATGAGTTTTCATTCAACAACATCATCCTGAAAAGTTGGTGTACAACATCTCTTTCCATATAAGGCTTCATATGGTTCCATCTGAATACTTGAATGGAAGATATTGTTATAGGAAAATTATACCATAGGTAAATACTGACCCCACATACCTCAAATGTTAAGTGACCAAGATCTCAACATATCTACTAAGGATTGAATAGTCCGTTCTGATTATCCATCAATTTTAGGGTGGTAGGAAGTGCTTAAATGGAGGTCAGTATCTAGGGATTTTTGAATTTTTTTCTGGAATCTTGATGTAAGAAGGGGATCACCAACAGAAACAACCGATAGGGGTATACCATGATGTCTTAAAGCATCATTAATATATAGTATATATAAACTTACATGTGGTAAATCTTCTATTATAGTAAGAAAACGTTCTGAGTTTGTAAGACGGTCAATAATGACCCATATTTCATTATTCATTCTAGGATTCGTTAGTAGCCCCATGATAAGTTCCATCGTAATATCATCCCATTTCCACTCATTTATAGGTAAAGTTTTCATTAATCCTTTAGGATATTGTCTTCCAGCCTTCACCTGTTGAAAAACCATTCATCTTGACACATAATCAGAAATATCCCTCTTCATTTTTTCCCACAAAAAAATGTTCATTCAAATATCTATAAATCTAATTTCTATTTTGGTGTATAGAGAAATTGGAGAAATTAGAATCATCCAAAAATTATTTTTTTAGATCTGGTATATCGGGAACACAAAACCTATTCCCAAATTAAAAAATTTCATCTTCATATACAAAGCCTACCGATCTACCATCATTCACAGCTTTAATTTCCTTTTGAAACTCCTCATCGTCAGTCTGAGAGATTTTTATCCTTTCTAGTAATGATTTTTTTGGAAACCATTTTGAAAGGTATTGATGTTTCACCTTCCATGATTGTTACCTTATCCATATTTACTATATCCATGAACATAGGATCCCTTTCGACTCTCATCTTGTTTAGAACTCTAGGATCTTTTCTGCTCAAAGAATCTTCCACATTATTTTCCATCCCCAGGTGGTAGTGTATAGGGAAATAATAATCTTTGAGTAGTTTGAGTCATCTACTTTTCTTAATGTTGAGTTATTTTTGTGAGAAAATATACTTAAAAGTCTTGTGATCAGTATATATCTCACATTTTTCACCATAGAGATAGTTTCTCCATATCTTTGGAGAAAATATTACAGATTCCAGCTCAAGATCATGAGTCAGATAGTTTTGTTAATGAATTTTTAACTTTTGTGATATATATAAAATATATTTATCATTCTGAATAAGTATAGAACCACGTCCTTATTCGAAGCATCAAATAAATAACAAACCCATCATTCCCTGATAGTAGATTAAAGATAGGAGAATTGACTATTCTTTTCTTAAACTCTTCAAAACATTCTTCACACACTTTTTTCCAAACAAATTTAACTGCTTTTTGTGTGATCTTGGTTAATGGGTTATCCAATCGGGTAAAATTCTGGATGAAACACTGATAGTGACCTGCTAAACCAATAACATCTTGTACCTCAGTTATACTCATTGGTGTTAGACATTCAAGGATTTCCCATTTCATTGAAGGATCAAAAAAGATTCTATCCATAGAAAAAATATGTCCATGAAAAGAAATCTCTTAAAGCCAGAATTCACACATTCTAAGCATCCCCTAAAATTAATTTCTTCTAAGAGTTTTTAGAATAGTACGCAAGAGTTTTTTATGATCTACATAGATTTTGGAGTATACCAAGATATGATCAATAAATAGAACTAAAAAGTCATCATGATATATTTTAAAAACTCTATTCATTAGATCTATGAAAACATAGGGAGGGTTAGTCAGTCCAAATAGAATTACTGTAAACTCATAATTCCCATACCATGTTCTAAATTATGTCTTTGGAATGTCTTGCTTCTTCACGCAAAACTGGTGATATCTAGATTGAAGATCAATCTTTGAAGAAAAATTAGCTCCATGAAGTTGATCAAATAAATCATCAACATGAGGTAGGGGATACATTTTCTTTATTTTTATAACATTGATTTCCCTGTAGTCAATGCACAACCTCATAGATCCATCTTTATTCTTAACAAAAAGAACAAGGGATCCCCAAGTAGAAACACTATGGTGAAAAAATCATTATTACTCAATTCCTCTAGTTTTTTCTTTAGTTCCAATAATTCCATAGTTGCCATTCTATAAGGGGTAATTGATATGGGCCTTGAACCAAGAATTATGTGAATGGAAAACTCAATTTTCCTTTCTAGAGGATATCCTTGTAAATCCTCCAGAAACACATCAAAATATTCTTGAACAATATGTACATCCTCAATTTGTACATTCCTTTCCTCACACATTTTTGTTTCACCCCCTTCCTCCCCAAAAATTCAATTTAGTATATCTACTAGGGGTGGATCTAGATTAGAATTATATGGTGATGTTTCAGCTCAAAAGATAAAGGATTCTTTATCATTATAACAAATTATAACCTCTTTCTTCTTATAATAATTTTTTACATCTGGTACGAAATCCAATCCATACAATGGATTATATCCAATTAAATATTGGTTATGATAATATGATTAGCAGATAACGAACTCTTATTTTCCATAATTGTAACTTATTGAGAAAAAATTGTTGCAATGATACTTCCATTAGGAGTTTTGACTGACTACTCCCTTATTAAGTCAAATTATAACTATCTAATTTTCTTTTCAGACATGGAAGATAAGAAAGAATGTGATCATCTAGAATGAAATAAATCATTATATAATTTTGAGGAAATGATTAAAGTACCTACCACCAGGTCATTAGAGAACTTAAAACTTAGTAGTGGTGATCATATAAGCTTTCCCTTTATCCCATGGCCATTTTGAGGTAATTTTCTTTAATTATAAGTACATTCATTGGAATAATGTCTCATATATTTACAATTTTAGAATTTTACATTGACAACCTCTTTCTTCCCGTTGTAATCACGAGCTTGGTGGCCTTTTTCTTCATACTTGTAACAAACTCTTATCCCCTTTAGGCATGTACCAGGGTGTATCTTACAAAAATTAATGCAGGATGGAAATTTCAATATTCCCTTCTTCCCATGATTTTTATTTTCTAGAGTTTTCAGCAGATCTTTTCTTCTCTGGCTTCACATTAAATTCATAAGGCTTAGAGAATTAATTTTTTCTCTTGATAACACGTGAGACTATATCTTCGTACGATGGGAAGAATTTTGAGAATAATTCTAGAGAGAGAAATGGTTTTAACCCATCAATGAATTGATCTTACTTATTGGTTTTTATATATATTCTCCAGCATGCCTAGATAACATTGTAAATTTATCCTCATACTTTGCAATATTCTCATCCCCCTTTTTCCTCGAACTCAAAAATTGCCTTTCCATATCCGCTCGATGTTCACAATGAAAGTATTTTTCTATGAAAATATCTTGAAACTCCCTCCATTATATATTTTATACTTCTTCATACTCATTTGTATTCTTAATTAATTACAACAATTTATCTGCATCTCTTGAGAGGTGATAAACTACCATGACAATTGTTTCCATTTATCTACTACATAAATAATGAAATACTTTTTATAAGGAACTTATCCATTATTTAGATACAAATAGATTGGTAGTCCCATAGAATGTTGGTGGTTTTTTTCTCATGAAGTAGTCTAAATTGATCCTCCACATTTTGGATCAGGGTGGTCTATACGGGTAAGGTTATTATTCATAACCTGAGTGAGTTGTCCAAGTATGTTTATAAGATATTCAGTAGTAGTTTCATCACTTTATACACTATAAATATCTTGAATAAGTGTTTATTACTTACATGGATTATGTGTTTTGATATGATTTCCATTCTTCCACAAGGCCCCATTTATAAAGAATGACATACACTAATTAGTTCATGAAACACAATACAAAATTCAAAACATGTAAAATAATTAACATAAATTGATCAGTTTATGCATATAATCTATATTTGTAAAAATGTTTTCACTTTAGATTTGTTTACTGATAAATCCATCATAATGGTTGGAAAATAAAATGTGAATTATCCTTAGAATATCCCCCCTAGAGTGTCAAACCAGGTGCGTAGTAAGGCTTGGTTTGGTGTACCAGGATACCCAGGGTCATGTCTAAAACTCCATGTCAGAGTTTTTACTCCTAGGTACCTCTTTTCCAAACCACATCCACTTGTAGTATTCTAACATGGATTTATTTCATAGAAAACCCTCAATTTTTTTGGATGTTCTTCTATACTAATCCTCAAAGTATATCTTTGGGTAATGTTATCTAATCGGAGTTTTCCTAAATCTAGTTTCAAATGATTCGACTAAACTTCCTATAATACCAATTGTAACACCGCGACCCCAGTTACCCAGAGTTGGTGCATTATTACATAATATTGGCATGAGCACAAGAGATAAATTCACGAAAGGCCGATCAGGGTAGTAGCCTTGGATGTACTAGATACATACATAAGTTTTACATTACATAATGAAATGAATAAAACAATAACATTGTGTCTCCATTGAACACACTTATATTCCTTAGCCTATCTCTATAGTTCAGTCATAATATACTTCATCGCATCCTGGGAGAAATTAAAACATAAAAAAAGAGCTCAGATGATCAGTTAGGATAACAATATAGCGAAAACTATCATCAGTAAGTATAAACATTTAAGGAAATGTATAAGAATAAAAAAAATGCCTTTTAAACGTAAAATTCATAATAATATGGAAAAGATAAATAAAATAATTCCATTTTCTTATTCACATGGATATTATACATGTCAAATAATTACATGAAATATCAATAGCTAATCTCATAATGAGGGAATGCATAATTCCAGAAATCATAACCACATAGTCAAGGCCTCGTGATAAGACTACAAATATTTTTTTAAGGCCTTGTTCCAAGACACTGGTTTGTCTAATGATACCTACTGATGCATTGAATGGCTATAGCCGGCCCTACCCATCACTTACTATTTCTAACACATTCTTCATATTAAAAAGTGTGAAACATAACAAAATGATTCGTATTAAACTGACATACGAAATTTTAATACTTTAACAATAAACCGTGATTGAAATAAAAATATCACATCCATAAACAAAAATATCATATAAATATCAATACAATATAGAATATTGTATCATAAAAAATAATCTTTAATTAAACATAAAATCCAACAATAGATGTAGACATAAATGAAATCAATAAAAATCGTTCTGAGAGAAATACCTCTTTCTGCATTGAAATCATTTAAAAGTTGCATAATTATAAAAGAAAATAGTTATTTTAAAAATATTCATATAAGATTTTAAGGGAAGCTTTTAAGGTGTATTAATGGAAAAAAATAGTCACACATTCCATATAAGTTAAAAAAAAATTCTTTCTATAATTTGTCGAAAAGGTCAAAAAGTACCTTAAATGGTAAACGACACAAATATTCCTTTAAAAAAATTAAAAAATTAAAAAAATGGTATATATGAATTTAACCCATAGTCTAGGAAATAGTAAAAAAAATTGAAATACATTTTTAAGAAACACAAATGTGGATGATAAAGAAGTCCCAGTAGATACTTACGTATAAACAGCCTCGTATAATGAAGATACTGAAAAATTAAACATTACCTTGTACTTTTACATTGTATTGGGAACGTAAAATTACATTATAATAGTTAAATAATTTTCATTTAAATATACAAGAACCGCATAAAAATATGATATCATATATGATCCTCTAATAGTGATCTGAAAATAATATTTCAGTAGTATCATTGTTTCAGGTGTTAACTGATTCATTTTCGTTTATATATTTTGTTATGTAAGTCATGTTTATTATGGATAGGATGTATTTTATTCATATATTTAATGATATAAATTTCTTAAACATTAATTTTTAGTCATAAAATGAAAATCATTCTTGAATAGTTACGATGGGGAATGAGATCTCATCACATCGTGGTGACAATAAGCCATAAGTGCGCACGAGCGACAATATCATTCTATTGATAGTGAAATATTTTGTAATTGAATGGTATATTATATATATAAAATAATTAACATGTTATATTTATTATTTACATCAATTCTATTCATTATTATACCCATCCAAATAATGAAGTGGCGAAACAAACTACACCACGATGTGGAGACGGTAAGCTTTATGTACACACGTATGGTGACTTTGTCATTCATAGGATTAATATAATAATAAATATGGCCGTACTATATTTATAATAAAATATCAGTATATATAAGTTAATGGAGTTAGTTTTATATTATGGAAACAACTATGAAAAGGAAGTGGAAGAACAAATGAACTTTGAAAGAGATGGTTAAATAATTACTTCTTCATCGGATGCTTCCTTTTGATTTGAAAAAAGGCACATTAGGTTGACTTTATGATCAAATAAAAAACACTAGATTGAATTGATGGTAGTTGTGATTGCATTTGAGTATGGTTTTTCCGAGAAAAAGCTCTTTGGAGGTGTTAGTTTAAGAGATGGGAAAGTACCCTTTAATAAGAGAGTGATGTGAACTTTAAGAAAACCTTGACATATAAATTTATTATAAAATGATTTTCAGTTTTAAATAGCTCCAAATGGGTTTATTTAGAGGATACAGTGTGGATGGATTGAAATCCTTTTATACAATAGGTTTTTGACATGATTAGGTCACCGTATTAACTTTATCTTTTATACATAACCCTTAGTTAAATAGTTTAACTTTTATGATGTCTTCTTTTATTTTTGTACTACATGGTTAATATAGTTACTATAAAAGGATATGAGAACCTAAAGTGGTTAGTTAATGACATATATAACATTATCTAAGTCAGTTGGTGGAATATTATATTTTTAGGAATATTATATCATTTAATAAAATAGTATTTGTTTTAAAAACTAAATTATGTCAATTTTGACCCTATTTATTATTTGGGTTTTTTGAAAGTCATAACAAATTTATTACTTTGAAAAAATACATTAAATAAAACTTAAAATGTACTATTCACCTAAAAAATTCTTTTATGGTATAAAATGTATCAATTTACATTTATCTAAATATTTAAATAAAAACTGTTTTAATCTATCATTAATAAGGTAATTACTACATCATTATTGTGTCAAATAAATATACATATTAAATGTCTAATAATTACATATAAGATACCATGATATAGAAAATATTTTTATCTTTCTAATGACTGTTTATAGATGAATTTTTCTTATGTTTAAACCTATATTAAAAATGTTTTAGTTGTTAACCAACCAAATATATATTTTTTTCATTTTCCAATAAAACCACTTTGAGGCTGAGTGGTAACCATTTTTAGTTATTAAAATTTGAATTTAACCCTTTTTACTCATCTTTAAATAAAATATAATAAATATTCAAATCAAACCCAAAAGAATAAAAAAGCAACATATTGTCGTATTAAGGCTGATTTTGGTCAAATATCACTTATCCAAAAGATTTAAAACATTTTTTTTGGGTAATTTTATATTATTATAATATTATTTTTACCTTTAATTATCCAATATCTTTTAACCATGGTAAATAAATTTCAAAAGTTACTATTCACAAAAAGTAATTTTCATCCTATTGAACCACATTTTACTTACTGATAAAAACTGTGTCTATCAATTTTTTGAAATTCAATTTACAGAAGTGATAAAATTAAATTTTTTGAAAAATTGGAAATGTGCTTAGAAGGTGGGTAAAAGATGTTAAAAAGTTCGATAAAATTTTATATAAAATGACTCCAATGAATTACATTGGTTTAATATAGTTATTATGTATATATTTTGATATTAAAATAAATTTAAATAAATATAATTATTATTTAAATAAAAAGTCAGTTTAAAACAATAACGTAGTTTTTTTCAGTATTCATAAAAAATTGAATGTTTTTAGAAAAATACTAAAAATTAAAATTAAGTTAAGTTTGATATTCCGAATCCATAAATGATTTCCATTTTGAAAAAAAATTTAAAATTTCAGAAATTGGGTATTACTATTCATAAATACTTTTTAAACGACTAGTTTGATTGGTCGTGGTGGGATCAAACTCGAAGTAGCCTACACTGAAAGCTATTGTATTATTCAAAGAAAAGTGTACTAGGAAATCTTTGGGTGTTACACTATATGACTATATAAAGCTGATTAAAAAAGTGATATGGAAGTTTTTATATGATGGGGGATAAGGTACAAACACAAGAATATAAACATTGTGGAGTGAATTAATGGCATCCTCAAGGGGATTCAAAAGTTACCTATAATTGGACTAGTTCAGATGAAATTTTATCTTGGTAAAATGTACCTTATATAAATAGGAAGATAGATTTCTTATGATATTCTCTATGGGATGTGGTAAAAATGAAACTTTCAATTAGAGATTTATAAGGACACATATAAATCTTCTACTTTTCATGTGATAATGATCAACCAAGAATAATTTTGATTCTAACAGATAGAGTTTTAGGACCCCCATCATAGGTAGAAGTGGTCACGTGTTGATGGTATTATTAGACATTAGGCATTATGAATATTGAAATTTCTAGGTATTTTAGTTTTCATTGGCTGATGCCATTGTTGAATGTGCCTCTCGGAATGTATCATAGAAACTGTATATTGATCAAATTTACAATCTTAGTAAAATTTCTAACAAGTGTAGTATATATTGGATTCCTATTGGAGAGTTTTGGTAGTTTAAAAGGATTAAATATCATCCCACATTGACTCCTGACATTAATAGGTTGTGACCATGAGGAAAACACAGGTCTTTCATGATTTAGAATGAGATGGACTGAAATTTAGAACTATTCTAGTGTCTAAGATGTAGCATATTTCATAGTAATTTCCCTAACAATAAGTGATTTCCAATCATTACTAGAACATGTTCTCATTCTAATCCATGATGATGTATTTATTGAAAATAATGTAATGTTTGGGGTTTTTAAAAATTAGATTTTAGTCGGACCTCTACTTGAGCATTTTGATAGTTTTTGTAAACAAATTTGTTATTGAAAATCATCCTTATAAATATTTATTACATATGAATTTGAAATATGACCTTCTAGAAATACCCAATAAAATTCAGTTATTATTTAGGTATACTAAAATTATTTTATCCAACACTTCTAGTGATTTTTCTGAATTTTTTAATTCTCATAAATTTGATTATCTATGTGATCATTTAATATTTTTAAATTTAATTAAGAATAAGATAAACATAAAATAATGAAATTATATTTTTAAAAATAATGTAGATGTAATTATGCAGAGTACATTCTATGATGAAAAATTTCCGATCCATTTAACTGACATAAGAATGAGGAAATTGGGTTAAAATAACTATAATATCATATATTCTACGAATAATAACATTCTACTAACTATAAAAATTATATTTACATTTTAAATTTATATAAAAATTATTTAATTTATATGTGTAAAGGCGATGGATATTACTCTACTCACTGAGTTTTATAGACATGTTTCAGGTGAGGTTCTAGGAGTCTATGAGTTTTGACTGGTTATGGAGTATAAGAAACACCATTATCATCCCATTCCACATCCATCAGTTATTGTACCATAACTAAAATGTGACAGATTATATAGTATATGTATACCAGATTATACATTTGTTGATCATTACCTCCTCTCTTCCCTCACCATATGATGTAGAACTAAGTCTCACATTTTCCACATTCCTAAGGGATAGATGAACAACACCCTAGAGGTTGTGGCCTAATTCTTGGGGATCTTATAAAGTGTACTATAGTTATAGGACCCACCCCTAGAGACTATCCTTATAATTTAAAACAATTGAAAAAATAAACATTATCGAGTATTATAATACTATAGATATATGTTATATATCTATGCGATGGCTACACATGTAATTCACCCATTCACCCACTGATGCAGATTAAAAGAATATAATGCATCAAAGTTACACATATATCTTGTGGATCATCAGAGTGATAATGTGCATTTATCACTCTAGTATTAATATTCACAGGATGTATTTAGCACCACTGGAGGTCTTTGGATTGGCTGAAAGACACATGTGGGAACCTAAATGCTTGGAATACACGTATAGAGTATTTTGAACTATATGTTTTGAAGACCCTGACACTAGTAGCCCAAAGTCGATAGTTAATTTATCGCATTGGTACTAGATATAGGAAATAAATTCCCAAAGGATTGAATATTTTATAAGGCTTGGTAATATAGATACATATATGAATCAAAAATTACATTTGAAAACAAAAAATTGAATACAGTGAATATAAATATGTTTGTATCATTGAATTCATTCAACAATTCCTCTTCATATCATATAGAATGGAAAAATTATAGGGTGTAATCAGATGCTCAGTAAAAAATGTGAATAGTGGAAATAGTAATAGAATAAATAAGTTATAATCAATATGAAAATGTGAATAACAAAAAAACATGGAATTTAATCAATAACATGAGAAGAATAATTTGGTTTGAATAGATTATAACCAAATAATTTCAAATAAATAATCACATGGTCTTTATACATTACTACAGATTAAATAATTATTAATATAATCAAATGTAAACTAATTAGTGATTTAATAATGATGGAATTCATAATTTTAGTCTCCATAAAGTTATTTTTGAGGCCTCATGATGAGACATATATGTAAATATGTATGGTCTTGTTCATATAAGAAACATGTTTTTTATCATGAGACCTATTGATGTATTGAAGGGATATGTAATTATAGGCACCTCTCACCACATAATAATCCAAATAAATTAATAATATTAATAAACAATACAACATAATCAACATGCCTTAATAATTAAACACTAATTGTATAAGAAGAACTAGCATATGAAATATTAGTACTTTCCCCTATAAAACTGATAATAAACTATGCATAGAAATAATATGTATGGTATCATTAAATCATATCCCTATTGTATCATAAGGAAAATAACGGGTTTTTTATATTGATGAATATAAGTACTGTAAAAAAGTTTGTCAAAACACTCTTGCGAAAAATAACCTTTTCATTTTGAAATTCAATTTTAAAAATTAAAAATTTCCATAATAGTAGGGAAATAAATATCTTTGAAAGGGACCATTTATGATTTTAAAATAAGATTAAAAGGATTGAATATTCATGATAGTGGGAAATTTTATCAAGTTTAGTACATTAAAGTAAGGAATAATTTCAAAATTTCGGTAGGATGTCAAAAAGTAAATAATTAGGAAAATGAAATGGAGATTAATTTTATACAAATTAGTAAAATTTAAAACAAAATAAATTATTATTAATATATAATTTTAGAATATTAATGAAATTCATTAAAAAATTAATAAAAATATGGACATGGAAGAAAAAGATTCCCATCAGGGTAGAAAAACTATATTGGTTTTCCATAAAAATATTATTTTGGAATCATGAGTACCTAAGGAGAGAAAAATGAAATCAAAACAAGTAATTTATAGAAATAAAAATAATTGATGAAAATATATTTGTTTTAGGATAGAAAAATCACATAATTCAACCAAGAGATACTTATACATAAACAATCCTAAATAATAATGAGGTTGTAAATTATACCCTTATTCTATAAGTAAATTTTGAGTCATAACTGTCATGAAAGAAATAAAATAAAATTAATCATTAAATACCATAAATATACACAAAATCAGGATATATCAAAAAAAATTTAACTATATACACTACATGAGTGAAATAAGTGGTTAATATGGTATGTGTCTAATGGAAACAAAAGTTAGTTGAGAAACCCTTACCTAAGTTCTTACTAGATTCATAAGTTATTTTAAACCCCTATTTATTAAATTTAAATTTAGTATATTTAAATAATAGAATAATTTATATAATTATAATATTATATATGATCCACTTAAAATATTTCAACCCTAATTTGTTAAATATTCAATAAAAATTGTCGTTTCAGGGGGGAATCTATTTCAATTTTATAGAAGATCAAGTTTGGTAGTACCAATACATATTCCTTTATTATAGTTCCATAATCACAAAAACCATAAACATGATATAAATATCATATATATTCCTTAATTCTATACATATTACTACTCATGTAATGTGGAAATCAAAAAATAGAACACATTGCTTCGTGAAGGTGGTAGTCCACATGTATGCACGAGAAACATTATAATTTTACAACAAATTGGAAGGTAAGAAAGTAGATAATATATTATAATAATATAATTATAATTATTCAATAAAAATGGTATATATTCATTAGTTCTATATTTAGAACCATCAACGTAATGTGGTGATGAAAATGAATTATAAATCTATATGGAGACGTAAGTCCCATGTATGCACACATGATGTTTTTTAGAAGATTAAAAAATATGGTAATTGGTTGTAACATAATCATAATAACATATTAGTATATTCAGGATATTGGAGTTATTATTTTATTATGTTTCCAAAAATTTAAATGATTTTTATGAATAACGATACTTTAAAGAGGCGATGATGTTAATTACCTCTTCTTCGGTAGAGTTTATATAGATTCCTTATTAAGGAACCTTGTAATGGACTTTTGCTAAAAATAGAACATCCACATAGTGGATAGTGATGTTTAGAATTGAAATATCTAGAGTTTAGAATAGATATATAGATGCAAGTGGTATGAAAATTGAGAGAAAGGGGTTTCCTTTGACAAGCGAGGGAAATGAAACACTTGTATTTTTTTTAAAAAAGATTACCATATGTTTTCGACAATTTTTCCGGGGCATGTGAATCCATTTGTCTGAGGGTGAAGAGTGTACACTGACTATTTAACCGCAATCCTGATTTCCAATGGTGGGTTGAATCCATTTCTTATTGAGGGACGTTTACTCCATGATCGAAACGGGATGTTGATATGTTGGTTATTCCTTCCGTGGATTCCTCTTCAAAACTTGTTACCTAGTCTGGGTCTCCCTTATAGATTATGATGTTGATCGTGAAACTCCTCCCAGTACCATATCATCATAGATGCAGTTTAATTACACTACTTCGGTCAGGAGATTTTAAGTGGTCCAGTGACAGAAGCAACATTTGGTAGGGGGAGTAGTCATGTTGGGCATCACTGGCGTGTCTGAATGCTGAAACACTGGTGCATCTGGGTTCCTTCCCCTTATAATAGGGCTTATAAAGGGCATATAAGCCCGAGGAATTGACCTCACTGTCGTGAAACTTCAAATTGATTATGTTTTTTAGGATAATTTTTAGTTTAGGGAAGACCCTAGTTTGTCTCTCAAAGAGAGTTTGTGGCTTATAGTGTGTATTTTTAAAAAAGATTACTAATAGAGGGGGTGATTTTGCAAACAGTTTTATGAAAATAATTTAACATAAAGTGTTTAATAGTTGATAGAATAACATGAAGGATTACAAATTATGAGATAATTAGATCACTTCAAGTTCACTACACGTCTTGGATAGTTCATTGTTCTGAAAATTTCACATGGTTTTGTTTAATTCATTGGTTGAGGGTTGTCAAGATCTGGATTCCCCTCATGCCTCTCTAAACATTGCACAAAGTACCAACCCTTGACACAACAATAGTGTTTTCAAGGTTTGGACTTAAATAACATATTAAAGGCTACCAAAGCATACTACAATCTTTTTTATGTGTGAGATAAAGAGGATCCTTTTGTTGCCCAATCAGAATAACTCAAGTTTCCCACATGAAATTTCAACCCAATCAGTGTTGAAATGAAAAGCTTCTCACTTAATTATACCCAAGAAATGAACTCACAGGAGAAACATGTTTAGATAAGATATAATTGAAATAATCCACACATAAATTAAACCAAAACAGTAGAGTATCAAGTTCCAGAACTCCCTCCCAAGTATGTGTAGCTCCCTCGAAATTATCGCCCACTGTTTAGCTCGCCATGAGAGGAGGAGGAGGCTCAGGTGGAACTCCATCTTAATCCTCGATTCCCCTATGAGGATAGGGGCCTCCATAACTTCAAGTATGAGGAGGGAACTCATTTTTGCCTCCAAAATACCTGATATTTTCCTCCTGGACGAACTTGCAAGTGAGGATCCCAATGATCAATTTTATATGAAAATGGGAAGGTGGTTTTGAGCAGACATAATTCTTAAAACCAATTTTAATAGGTGTTTCGATCTCCAAAAATCCTTTTCTCGATTTGGAGAAAATAAAAACGTTGTATCCCCACCTCTTGTCTATCTCCACCGAAAGTTTGGCATAATTCAGACACCTATAACACGAGATATGGACAGATCACAACACACCACTTTTGACTCCGTGCAGATTTGTGTGCTTAATAGATCAGGTCGGTTGGGCCACCAGATAATCGAATGAGTCTTTGGTCCCTTCAAAGGACATGTCTACCAATGCATTGTAGACTAGATCACAAAATTTCAGCCTAATTGGATGTAGGGTCTAGAAGCAATGTGTGGATTAATCCACTGGGGTGCTTGGATCCTGCGTAGATTGGTCCATTTTTCTTGGACATCATCATGGACCCTCCAAATCACAACCTCCTACAATAGAATTATCAAAACAAGTAAAATATACCATTTTAACAGTGATAAACAAATAATAAATGATTCAAACATGGAATTCAACTTGTCATTGATTTAATAATTTTCAATATAAAACATGTTTTGCCTAGTGGTGTAAAGGTGAAAAGTAAATAGTGAATCGTGGTACGATCACACCCCCATACCTATACATTTGCACTCTAAGGAAATGTCACATATCCAAATAAAATGAGGCAAATATATATTCCCAAAATCCTGAAGATATAAAAATTGAGGAAATTTTAATTCACTAAATTATTGTGATCAATGCACGAACAACACAAAGGAGTTCTTCTTAGTGAAAGTGCAAAAAGATGTCTCATAAATCATATCACAATGAAATTCAAAGAGATTCATGACACCAATATGAGAAAAGAATTCAAAAGTCAACCATTCCCCTAACTCTCCATGTGTGTGTGTGAAAATCATTCCATGCTATTCTTTCCACTTTCTATCCAATAAATATAAGTTATTTTAAAATTATTCATCTTTAAATGAATTTTCACCAAACCTGCCATACATCCTTTGAAATCATATTCCAAGATCCACTCAGTTAATAATTCCTAGAAGTCAAACCATAATCTCCTGACCTATATATCCCCATATTTTGTACATTTAATCACTCCCCTCAATTATTATTTATTTGTTTTAGAAGTTGCATTTGGGAAAAATCTCACACTCATCTGTCTACCCTTATTTGATCTTCTCACAACACTAATTGCAATAGTTATAACAAGATCAAAGGTTGAGGAGGAGTGGTTTTTGACCTGCCCAAGGCACGATGTTTTTGAGAGCGTACAACAGTCGAACATTAGGTACACAGGCATATGTCAATCTGGTACAGTAATGAAACAGATCGGATAAGTAACGAACATATGAAAATATCATTTAAAGATGAAAAATATTAAACTAACATATATTTACCTTATATTAAGTATGAAATCTTCACACTTCGTTGTTTGGTTTAAAAATATATGGAGATATTAGTGACACAGTTTTCCCAAAAACTACTCACACAAGGGGCATCAATCATCTCAAATGTTTCACAGTGATATAACTATTTATATAAATGATAAAAACCACTTCACTAAAAATCACTCTTTGATGTTAACTTCATACAAATATTCTTTTTCACCATTATTTATCATATTTTTACATTCCCCCCGATGGGGGAAAATTGAAAATACCATAAAGAAGGCAAAAAATAGTAGAAATAAGAAAGAAAATGGAAAGCCTAATGAACTCACCAAGACTGGGAAAAGTGAAAATACCATAAAGAAAGAACAAAAATGAAAATTACTATCTAACCGAGGAAAGTACCCATCCCACCACACCTAAAATGTGCAGTTTTCTCACTGTAAAAATTGAGAGGGAGCAAAGGAAGGAAAAAAGCTGGTGTGTTTCACTGGTATGTTGCTTCTTGAACATGGAGTTCCTCCATTTGGAACTCCAAAAGTGCTTCATGGAAGTGATTCAGCTACTGCCCATTAACAGTGAAGGTTTGATTCGTTTCTTAATTTTGAACCTAAACAACACCAAATGGAGATACATTGATAATAGTGTATGGGCCAAACCAGCGAGAACTATGCTTACCTAGATACAACTTTAGCCTTGCATTATAAAGGATGACCTTCTTCCCAATGTGGAACTGAAGATGAAATAAGATGGTCATGGGCATCCTTGGTTTGCTCTTTATAAATTCTGGAGTTTTCATATGTATCTCTTCTCATTTCCTTCAAGTCCTGAATCTGAAACTTCCTTTGAGAACCTGCACCATAATAATTATAATTGAATTTTTTGATGGCCTAGTAGGCCCGATGATCAATCTCAAAAGGGAGATGACAACTTTTTCCCAACACAAGATGATAGGGTGACATTCCAATGGGAGTTTTGAAAGCAGTACAGTAGGCCCATAATGAATCATCAAGTTGAAGACTCCAATATTTTCTATTGGGTTGAACCGTTTATTGAAGAATTTGTTTTACCTCTCTATTTGACACCTTGGCTTGACAATTGGTTTGTGGATGATATGCAGTAGACACTCTATGACCAACCTCATACTGACTCAAAAGTTATTGCATTGTTTAGTTGCAGAAATGAGATCCCTTGTTACTGATGATGAACCTTGGTAAGACAAACCTACTAGATATTTGGGTTCTAAAAAATTCTACAACTACATTAGAATCATCAGCACTTATAGCGCGTTCCTCTACCCATTTTGACACGTAATCAACTTCCAGAAGAATGTACAAGTTTCCAACGGAATTGGGAAATAGACCCATAAATTCATCGCCCCAAACATCAAAAATGTCTTGAAAGATCAATGGTTTTTGTGTCATTTCATTTATTTTAGATATATTCCACATTCATTGACAACGAGGACAGAATTGAAAAAATCATGGGCATCCCAAAAAAGTGATGGCCAAAAATGGCCAAAATCAAGGACCTTGCGGGCAGTTCCTTTGGGACCAAAGTGGCCCCCACAAGCAAGAGTGTGAAAAAGTCTAAGGACAGACTAAAAATCGCTATCGGGAACATAACACCTAAGGACTTGATCGCTACATGTGTTCCTGAGGTAGGGGTCATCCCAAATGTACCAATGAGACTCATGTTTTAGACGACTGGCATTGTTTTTGTTGAAATCAGTACGAATACAGGATGACACCAAATAATTTATAATTTCAGCATACCAAGGAATAACATCTTGCACTCGGTACAATTTCTCACCAGGAAACATCTCATTTGTAGGAATACAGGGGGAAGAGTCAATGTCTGAGGATGGTGGAATCCTACTGATATGATTAGCCACTACATTCTCTGCTCTTTTTTTATCCCTAATTTCTAGATTAAATATATGAAGGAGGAGCATCCAATGAATGAGTCATGGCTTCGATTTTGGTTTCTTATGGAGATACCAGATGGCTTCATGGTCTGAGAACACAATGACTTTGGAACCCAAAAGGTATGAACTGAATTTTTCCAAGACAAATACAATGGAATGGAATTCCATTTCAGTTGTGGTTTAGTTTTCTTGGTCAGGGTCCAAATTACGTGAGGCATAAGCAATGACATGTAGAGCTCGATTGACCCTTTGTGACAAGACTGCCCCAACTGCATAGTTAGAGGCATCACACATGAGCTCAAACGGTAAATCCCACCATGGTGGTTGGATTACCAGGGGTGACGTAAGACTCCATTTTAACATATTAAAAGCTTCCTAACAATCTTTATCAAAAACAATTTTTTTTCTTTTTGGAGTAAATGAGAGAGGGGAGTAAAATTTTACTGAATTAATGAATGAAATGACCGTAAAATCTAGCATGACCTAGGAATGACCGCACACCCCATACATTTTTGTGGAATGGTAAGGAAAAGATGACATCCACTTTTGATTTATCTACTTGGATTCCATCCTTAGAAATGACAAGCCCCAAAACTATACCTTGTCGCCCCATGAAATGGAATTTCTCATAATTTAATACAATATTCTTTTCAATACAACGATGTAGGACTGAACCAAGACTACTCAAACATTCATCAAAAGAAGAGCCATAAATAGTGAAATCATCCATGAATACTTCCATCCAATTTTCCAGGTAATCCGAAAAAATACTAACCATGCATCATTGGAAAGTAACCGTAGCATTACACAGAACAAATGGCATCCTTCTATAGACAAATGTGCCAAAGAGGAAAGTGAAAGTTGTCTTTTACTGATCCTCAGGGGAAATATGGATATGAAAGTATATAGAATACACATGAAAGAAATAGTAGTGGGACGTACACACTATCCTCTCTAGAATTTGGTTAACGAATGGAAAAGGGAAATGGTCCTTCCTAGTGCGTTGGTTTAGTCGAAAATAGTCTATATAGACATTCCAACTGTTCTGCACAAGAGTTGGAACCAATTAATTGATTTAATTTTTTTATTACTATAAGGCTAGTCTTTTTTGGAACTACTTGAACAGGACTGACCCATTGGATGTTAGGGATGTGGTAAATGATTCCAACAGCCAATAATTTTATTACCTCATTTTTCACAACTTTTAAGAGGTTTGGGTTCAGTTGACATTGTGGCTGCCTCACTGGTGTAGCCACATCATTTAATAACATATGATGTGTACAAATTGATGTGCTGATACAAGGAATTTCATCAAGTTTCCATCCCAAAACCTATTTATACTCCCTCAAAAGTTCAAGAATTCGAAATTCATGCTCATGAGGGAGTGAACTACAAATGATGACGAGCAACGTTTCTCCATTCTCAAGATATAAATATTTTAAATCTTGAGGAAATTGGATGTGTTCTAATTTAGGTGTATTTTGGATTTATGGGAGTGTGTGTGAAAGTGAGAGATCACTAATTTTATCTAACTGCTCAATGGTATAATCCTCGAATGAGGAATGAGATTTTACAAGCTTAGAAGTATCATTGATGGTCAATGGATCCTTAGCGTTCAATAAATCATCAATCAATGAACAAGCATGAAACTTTTCTAGACCACTACAACAATCAATTCATGAATCACTTCCTAGAATTTCTATCAATAAAGAAAACTCAAAAAGGGGATCGGGGGAAAGAAAATTTGTTTTTTCAGGGGTAGGGAGTACATCAATTGAATAAGCAGAGATAGATGAATGTTCTTTTTAGGGGTGCTTCATGGCATCAAGGATGTTGAAATGGACTCTCTCACCATAAAATTCCATAGATAATATACCATTATGGACATTAATTATGGCTATGGCAGTTTTCAAGATGGGTCTCCCCAATATAATCAGGGCATGTCCATTCATCCTATCATCCTCCATTTTAAGCACATAAAAGTCATGAGTAAAAAATAAATTTTTTACCCTCACAAGAAAATCCTCTAACATAGAAGAGGGGTGTAAAGTACTCCGGTTAGCGAGTTTAAAAATAATTCCAATGGGTTATAGTTCTATGACCTGTAATGTAGAATAAATAGAGTGAGGAATAACATTTATAGAAGCACCTAAAACAAGCATAACATTAGAAAAAGAATAATCCACTATGGTTCATATAATTGAGAACGTTCTAGGATCAGTGCGCTTGGTGGGAAGTGATGGATCTATCAATACTGAAAAATTCCTCCCCAAGATCACTTTCTCATCACCTCGAAGTCGCCTTCGGTGTGAAAACATCTCCTTTAGAAACTTGGTGTACCATGGAATTTTCTTCACATCAACAATCAATGGGATGTTAACCTGCACTTTCATGAAAATTCCCAATATTTCCTTATCAAGTTCAATTTCCTTTTTCTTTCTTTTTTGGGTGGCCCTTTGAGGAAATTGAAGAGGAATGGTTGGTCTAGGTGACTCATCGATATACACACTCTTTCCTTTGGAAAGGATTTTCTCAAAAAATGTTCTTCATCATTTTGAGCATTTTTAATGGTTGGGTGTGAGGTTTCCTCAGGAGGGGATGACTCTAATGCTGGATTCATTTTACATTCTAGTTGTTTTCCACTCTTAAGGGGTATGGAACTAAATTTGTTTTTATCCCTAGGGTAAACTATGGGTTGAGAGGGAAATTTACCCGACCCATGAATTTTAATTTCACCCACTGAGTTAGCTAGTTGGCCTAATTGGGTTTTAAGGTCTTGTATAGCTGCCTGAGTGGTTTTTTGGAATTTAATATTGTTGTAAGCTAGCTATTTCATCATATCTTCTAGGCTAGGCTCAGGTTTTGGAGGGGTTTGTTGGAAAGACCTTTGGGGTGGTTGAGGATTTCTAGGTGGTGGTGGTGGATGACTACTCTACCCCGGTTAGTCCCATTATTTTTGAGGTTTGTTTGAATACCCCTCTTTCCTATAGGATTGGATCTCCTTCCTCCCAGAGATGGATGGATAGTATGGTTCTTGCCTAATGGGTTGGTTATAGGGGCGTCCTGGGAATATTTCCTCACAACTCTGAGAATTTTCTCTCAATCGGGGGCATTGGTCTGAGTAATGGGTGTCAGAAGAACATATAAAACAATGGATAGAAGGAGGAGATTGGGATTTCCATTGGGAAAGATCAAGATGTCGAAGAAGGGTACTTACCTATTCAGAATTTGTTTCTTCATTCTTCTCGAATTCAGTACTTTGCACCTCATGGACACCTCTAATGGGTACTATAGACCTTGTACGTAATTGTTGATTGTTTTGTGCCATGTTCTCAATTACGGTCCTTGTAGCTATTGGGGTCTTATCTACCAACACACCACCTGCAGCAGCATCGATCATATTTCAATCAATAGGGATTAGACCTTCATAAAAATATTGAATTAAAAGTTGGTCACTTATTTGGTGGTGTGGGATACTTAACTTTTTAAATATTTCCCAATAATCATGATGTGTTTCCCATTGATATTGACTTATCCAAAAAATATCATTCCTTGGTTTTTCAGTTCGATAGGCAGGGATATAATTTTCAAGGAAAAGGCATTTCATGTCCTCCAAACCTCTTATTGGTGAATTAACATAGTACCAACAATCTTTTGCAGTGTCTTCTAAAGAAAATGGGAATTCTCTAAGCATTACTTGTTCCTTATCCACATTAGAATATTTTAATGTTGAAAAAATTGTATGATATTCTTTTAATTGCTGGTGTGGATCATCTCCAGGAAGTCAAGGGAATCTTGGTAATAGATGACTTAAACCAGATTTTAGTTCAAAATTGGATTCCTCACCTTGTAATTGAACATATGTGGGATGAATATCAACATTAGGTGAGGTTATTTATTTTAGTGTTTGATTGTTTTCATCCATGTTATTCATGTTCATTTCAGTTTTAATGTCGGTTCTCGAAGAAGAATAAGAAGTATCAAGACGAGTGTTGATGTTTTGTGTGTCCTCCTTCAAAGGATCTTCTTATGTATCTCGGGGTTGCTGATGTAGGATCCTCTCCAGTTCAGGTTCGAAAGGTTGTAGATCTCCTGGAGTAGAATGTGTCATCAACCAAACCTACACAACAAATGGATCATAATACAAAAAGTTAGGTAGAGGTATAAGATAAAACAAATAAATATTCGCAAAAATTACAGAAAAACTATAAAAAACATGCACAAAAACCAAAACTATCCCCCGCAACAGCGCCAAACATTAACCGAATTTTCATGACACGTAAAATTGATTATGTTTTTAAGGTTGATTTATAGTTTATAGAAAACCCTAGGTCGTATATTAAAGAGATTTCATGGCTTATAGTGTGTATTTTTAAAAAAGATTACTAAAAGAGGGGGTGATTTTGAAAATAGTTTAAGAAAATAGACTAACTTAAAGAGTTTAATAGTTGATAGAATAAGGTGGAGGATTAATAATTATGAGATAAAAAGATCACCTCATGTTCACTACAAATCTTGGATAATTCATTGTTCTGAAAATTTCCCATGGTTTTGTTTAATTCATTGGTTGAGGGTTGTCAAGATCTTGATTCCCCTCTTGCCTCTCTAAACATTGCACAATGTACCAACCCTTGACACAACAATCGTGTTGTCAAGGGTAGGACTTAAACAATAGGTTAAAAGATACCGAATAATTCTAATATATTTTTTATGTGTGAGAGAAAGAATATCCTTTTGTTGCCCAATCGGAAAAACTCAATTTTCCCACTTGAAATTTCAACCTGATCGGTGTTGAAATGAAAAGCGACTCTCTTAATTAAACCCAATAAATGAACTTAGTGTAGAAAAATGTTTAGATAAGATATAAGTGAAATAATCAACACACAAATTAAAAAAATAGTATCAAGTGCAGAAACTCCCTCCCATGTATGTGTAGCTCCCTCGAAATGATAATCCACCATTTAGCTCGCCATCAAGAGGAGGAGGAGGCTCGGGTGGAACTCCCTCTTCATCCTTGATTACCATATGAGGATAGGGGACTCCAGAAATTCTAGTATGAGGAGGGAACTCCTTTGGGTCCCCAAAGTACCAGAGCTTTTCCTACTGGCCAAACTTTCAAGTGAGTATCCCAAGGTTCCATTTTATAGGAAAATGGAATGGTGGTTTTGAGCACACGAAATTCTTAAAACCACTTGTCACAGGTGTTTCGACCTCCATACAGAATTTTAGCAATTTGGATAAAATAAAAACGTTGTATCCCCACCACTTGGATGTCTCCACTGAAAGTTTGAAATAATTTGGACACCTATAGCATGAGATATGGATAGATCACAACACACCACTTGTGACTCCATGCAGATTTGGTGTTGTGGACAGATAAGGTTGGTTGGGCCACCAGATGGCCTAATGGGTCTTTAGTTACTTTATAGGAAATCTATCCCAATTAATTGTGGACCATCCCACAAAATTTCATCCCAATTTCATGAATGGTCTAGTATCAGTGTGTGGATTAATCCACTGGTGTGCTTGGATCCTACGCAGTTTGGCCCATTTTTCTTGGACATCATTATGGGCCCTCCAAATCACATCCTCCTGCAATGTAATTAGAAAAAAAAGTATCATTTACCTTTTTAACAGTGATAAACACAAAATAAATGATTCAAACATGGAATTCAACTTGTAATTATTTTTATAATTTTAAATATAAAACAAGTTTATCACAGTGGTGTAAAGGTAAAAATTAAACGTTGAATCGTGGTACGATCAGGCATCCCATGTCAAATGCGGGGAATTATATTCCATAGGCATGACTCTAAGGTTTTCCTCAACTTCTCATGTTTAAATCAGGGTATGCCACAAGTTTAACATATAGCAGAGATATATCAAACTTACCAGAACATTGACAAGAGTGGATCATATGGGTGAAACCCCGGGATGGAACATTGATGTTGAGGCTAACGCGTGGTTAGTTACCCGGTTACTACTAGGAGTAGTGACGATGTAAATTGGCATGATCTCACCTAGATGTGGCGGCACGGGTAAGAATCGGGATGGATGATGAATAATTGAATGAATTGGTGGGGAAATGAGATGTTACCATCGTAAAGGTCACAATAGTATTGGGATTGAGCCTCTAAGAGGCTTCTTACGTATCCCCATGGTAGGGAATCAATGTCCACATAGTTCAGTGAGGCGATGGGACACCTAAGTAGGTGACCCAAATGAAGGGGACCCAAAGGAAGTGGAAGCTCCAGGTTTGAGAATGGCCTTCCCGAAACACACAGTCTCAGGGAAAAGACCAGGATGAGACATGGATGATGGGATTGAACCTCAAAGAGGATACCTACATACATTTCCTTAGAAAGGATCAATGTCCACATAGTTTAGGATGAGGGAATAGAGTTAGTGTGTTCGTAGAGGATAGTGATCTGATTAAATATTGGGGCTTACACATGGTTAGTAGCATGAGGTTGGTCTGACGTTGTTGGTATTGACCAAGGATGTGGGTCCCAATAATGGGACGACAAAGGATTATCGTCAATTGCAGAGTACAATGGCTTACTGCTGGATGGGGATTACAAAAGCATACAACGGGATGGGGGCACAATGGACTACTATTGGATGGGGTTGATCCTCATGGAGGCTTCTTATGTACCCATCCTTGGTGAGGATCAAACCCACACAGTTCAAAAAACCGTGGGGCTAGTGAACCGACATGAAGGGGGGTCGGAACCATGTTATTAGGATTGAACCATAGGGAGGCTTCCTACGTACCCTTCCTTGGTAGGGATCCAAGTATGCGTAGTTCGGATGAGGTTTTTGTGAACCGACGTGAAGTGGTCGGGACCAATATGTGTTGAGATTGAACCTCAGGGAGGATTCATATGTACCCTGCCTTGGAAAAGATCAAATTCCTGTTAGTTCAGATGATGTGGGGAGCCGACGTGAAGGGGGTCAGAATGAATGGTTGTTGGGCATGAACCTCAGGGAGGCTTCCTAAATACATTTCCATGGCAAGGATTAAATACCACGTAATTCGGAAGGAGTTGGTGAACCGTCGTGAAGGAAGTCGAGACAAATGGTTGTTGGGCTTGAACCATGGGGAGGCTTCCTACGTACCTTTCCTTATAAAGGATCAGAGACCACGTAGTTCGGGATGGTGTTGGGACTCAGACTCTAGGGAGAACCAGATAAGATTTCATAGTTAATGGTTTCTCTATTCCCACGTGAGTCATGCTCGGTGTGAGAAACAAGAGGAAACAAAGGCCTGACAATCACGTTGCTAAAGGTGTGTCTATGGGAAGTGGAGTGGGGCTTACATGTGGTTAGTAGCCCAAAAATAAAATAGGGGCTAATGTGTGGTCTGTAGCCCAAAGAGGAAACATGGGCTTATGAATGGTTAAAAGCCCAATGATATGGAAATTGGGACTTACATCAGGATGGAGACCCAATGGAGACAAATCCCAAATGGAGTGGGATATGTCACAGAAGGGAGGATGGATCTGGTGCCCATCCCCCCTCTCTAGTCTTTGGCCAGAAAGAATATAAGAAAAACGGGAATGCTGCCTCCTACAAGAAAGTATAGATTAATACACCAAGGTGGCTTCCCTTACCCCATAGATAGACGCTACCCCAGCAAAGAGGATATCATTCCATGTGAGTATGATCTCACTCCCATGGAGACCAGTGGGTGTAGAGAATGTCCGAGATGGGGGACCCTGCGTATGATGCATGGGGTGGGGTCACAATTTAACGTCATTTTCTGAGGATGATGATGCTTGGCGGTTTATCTTCCTGTATCTCGGACGAGGTGGGTTCACTCCACACCCTTAGAACTTACATAACTGACACCCACCCACCCTTGGGGAAGGGATGGAATCAGCAACGTTGTGGCGCTGGGATGTCTGGGATTGATCCACTGAGGGGTGCACATTAGCGTGGCTATGTGAAGAAGCAATAGCTATTAGCGTTGTTGGGTACCGTTAAGGAGTGGTAATGGTGAATGGGACTTACACATGGAAGTTTCCCGGGTGCCACTAAGGGGTGGAAACATTGGATGGGGATTATTCATGGAAGCTTCCGGTAATGTCTTCCTCATGTATGGCCATGAGGGCATCCCATCTCACTAGTGGGTTGAGTCCTTCACCTATGCGCTAGTGCACAAGAGGGATAATTCCAAGGGGCTATGGAATCAGTCCAAACAACGGGAGATGAAAATTGTGAATCACATACCCGACATTCGGAACGTGGTGAGGATTGAATGAAGATGGAGGGTCACTATTGACCATGTTCAAAACACAACATCAATATCACATTAGCCTAAAATGGGGACAAACAAATGAGGGTCGACTGTTGACCATGTTCGAAACACATGACCTGACTCGAAGTGTCGTCCAAAGTCTTCCAGGGCGTTGGCCCAGGATGGAAGGTGAGCCGATGTGGTATGGAACCAATCTGTCAGGGGGACCCTGAAAAACATGAAATATAATGAAGATCTGAATGAAGGACACATGAATCATGAGGTGGAGTGATGGAATGTTTGAATGGATTCCAACACTCTTGAAATTATGCCAATGTAATGATGGCCTGAGGAATATTGTGCTTGGCACACAAGGCATCTCTTATTTGGAAAAGGAGGCATCCTAATGTTGAATGATAGGGAATACTATAGTTTATATACATTTATATATGAATAATAGTATCTTATGCTTGGTGCATTTGGAATCTCTTGTTTGGAGGAAGAGGCATCCTATATTTGTCATATAGGTTGTACAACATTTTAATGTCATGTAGAGAGGACTGTTGGCATCTTATGCTTGGTGCATAAGGCACATTTTATTTAGAGAAAGAGGTATCCTATGTTTGGATCATTGGGTGTGCTACAGTTTAAATTCATGTTGAGAGGACTATTCGAATCTTATGCTTATAGCATAAGGAATATATTGTTTGGAGCAAGAGGCATGCTATGTTTGTAACATAGGGTACACTACATTTTATAGTCTTGTAGAGAGGACTGTTAGGCATAAGGCGCCTAGAAATGGCTGGTTTTGGGACTTACATAAGAGCAGCCCTTTCTGGTTCAACCTGGCATAGGACCCAGGTGATAGGGTTTGGATGAGTTGCATGAAGAGTGGTTCGACTCAAGGTACTCACGGAATCAAAGATAAGAATCTCAACTCACGACACGTGAAAGGGACCAAGATGAATAAATTGAATGAAGGTATTTCATGGTGTTCGGAGGAGTATCTTGTATCATGGTATTCTATAGGTGGTAGGTGGGTGCGCAATAGAAAATGTCGGCGTCCCGTGTAACACCCCAAGCTTCTACGGTACGTTTCCCTTCGAATAATGTGATAGCGTGTGTTGTACGCAACCTCGAGTTCTAACACACACCACAACTAATTAAACTAGCCGTTGTAAATAGTGATACCTACTTTTTGAAATCTTATATATTTTATATTTCAAAATGGACTTCATTTTTGGATTCGGGATATCGAAATTATCCTAGGGTGAAATTTTGGTACTTTTCGGATAACTTTTATATTTTGATGAATAGTGAAAATTACTAAATTTTAATTAAAAACAACTTTTTTAATCAAAATAAGTAATAGTGATAAATTATGAATTTGAGTGGTTTTAAAGTATATTTAGAATATATTTTTACCATTTAATATAATGTTGGTCATTGGACATAATTTTACAATTAAACCGAACATAAACAAGTGTCAATCTTTTGATAGTTATTATCTCTTAAAAACACGCTTTTTGTTTTGACAGCGGGAATTAATTTTAAATTAATTTCTGCCACTTCTGTGTTTTGAATTTAGAAAAATGGATTCCATATTTGGAATCAGGATGTTCAAATTGTGTAAATAGGTAACTTTTATTTTTAGACATTTTGAATAATTACTGCGGTAAATATTTTATTTACCATGGTTAAGGGTAAATCCGGTAAATAAGGGTTAAAAAAAATAATATTATAATAATACAAAATTACCCTAAAACGTGTCTTAACCCTATTGGTTGATACATAGTCGACCATGGGCATCTTTGGGTCTATTTTGGGACCCCATGGATCCACTTGTAAGTGATAATGACACTTTATTTTAATTAAGTCAAAATGAATACAAAAATGACACAAGCATATATCTTTTAGAACAACAATTTTTACATAGGGTTATACATATTGGATTTTCAATTATAAATATTCATTAGAAAGATAAAAAGATTTCCTACATAATGATGTTTTATTTATAATTTTTAGACATTTTATAATTTATTTTATTTATGACACAATGATGATGCAGTAATTACTAAAATAGTAAAAAATTAACATAATTGATATTATAAATACCCAAATAAATATAATATGAAACTTTTAATGAATTAAACTAATTTTCTAGGCTAATATGATATATTAGGATTGATTTAATGGACTTTGTTCGAAGTAATAAATCTGTTATGAGTTTCACAAAAATCAACTATTGAATAGTGTCAAAATTGACATAAAAGAGTTCTTAAAACAAATATTATATTATTAATTGATATTAAATTCCTAAAAATCTAAGGTTCGGCCAAGAGACTTATATTATGATAGTTTAATCATTAATGGACCACTTGGGGGTCGCTTGGATGTATATAGTAAGTTTATTAACCATAATATATAAAAATACAAAGAGACATTGTAAAAGTGAAACTAATTAACTTAGAGTTAATACTTAAAGATAAGGTTAATATAAGTACCCAAACCTGTCTAAATTCTATTGGATGAGTGGTTTTAGACCTATCCCCACCTTAACCTTTGAATAGTCAACTTTGGAGCCATTAGAAACCGAATATGAATTTATTATAAATTAATATTTCTAGCTTTTCCAAAGGTGCCCCTCACCCCTCTTATAAAAGGGCACTCCTCCTTCTCTTTTCCTCACACCTCTCAAGCCACTTGGCTCGTCCAAACTCTGCCCAAATAAGCTCCCCACATCTATCTCCTCCTCCTTGAAGCTTCCCCTTAGGCAGAAAGTATTTCAAGAAGTCCTTTGGTTCCAACCAAAGTGAGTTACCTAAATTAAAGGTAACAATTTCTCTTAAAGTATTTTCATTTATTTTGCTTCTCCAACCCCAAAAATCTTTTTATTTCCTTTATTTTGTAACAACACCAGTATCCTCAATATACTAGGATGTTTTTATAAGAAGGATTCAAACTACACATACACACAACTCCATCTAATGGATGATGAACATAATGTTTCTGTGGATGGCAAACTAACGCCTCACGAAACGATGATTGTTCAAATACATCTTACCACCTCTCATGGTGGCCATTATGATGGAACTGTAATTAAATATGATATTAATGATATATATTTTATATATAAGCTTCTGTAATTCCATTTTATTTCATTCCATTATTCGTTTCATGTTGTATATACATACGATAATTTCATTTGAGGAAGTGCGGACTACCGCCCCCTTAAAATGATATGACTCGTTCATACCACACATGGAACGTATAAAGGATGGTGTTAATGAACTTAAGTAACATATATAAAATATTATATTATACTGGAATAGTAATATACCTATGTATCATTTGGATTTGATTCTTTTAAAATAAAAATTAAATGGAAGTAGCGTTCGTGCGTACGTACGGACTACCGTCTCCACGAACGCGATAAGATTCGTTCTCCATCATATCCATTCAAGTATTATTCTCATTTTAGGGTTAAAAATAATGTTAATATCATTCTGGATATGAATAAGATACAACAAACATGGCTTATGTAACAAAACATATAAAAGAAAATGAGTAAGTTAACACCCGAAACGATGATAATTCTAAGATATTATTAATAAATCAATGTTAAAAGATCATATATGATATCATATTAATATATATGATTCTTGTATAATGTAATAACAATTATTTCACCATTATACAGGAGGTTAACCTACCCCAACCAAGGAAAAGTTCAAGGTAAGGGTTATTTCACAATCTCTTCATTATCCGAGGTTGTATTATACGTAATAATCTACTGGGATCTCTTTATCATCCACATCCATGTTTCTTAAAAATGTATTTCAAAACATTTTTACTATTTACAAGAATATGGGTTAAAGTCATTTATACCCTTTTTTGACTTTTTATAAGAGGTTTATAAAGGAATATTTCCTTCGTTTTCAAAACAAGGTCCTTTTTAACCTTTTCGACAGAGTTGAGGTAAGAATGTTTTTTTTAACTTATACGGCGGGTGCGGTTATTTTACGCCGTTATAAAATCTTCAAAGCATTCCTTACAAGCTTATAAGAATATTTTCAAAGAAAATGTTTTATTTTATATGGATCTTAAATGATTTCAAAATAAAAGGAGATATTTCTTTAAAAAGAATTTTGATTTCATCTATGTCAACATCCTTTGATGGATTTTAAGATTATTTGAAGTTGATTTATTATGATACAAAACTTCTATATTGTATTGAAGGTTTTGTGATATGTTTGACTGTGGATGTGCTATTTTTATACCATTCATAGTTTATTGTGAAAGTATTGACATTTCGTATGCTAGTTTTAATACGAATGTTTATGTTATGTTTAAACCTTTTCATATGGGAATGAATTGGACTTAATAAGTGACGGGTGGAGCCCGCTATAGCTCCTCGATGCATCGGTAGGTCTCATGAGACAAACTAGTGTCTTGGCACAAGGCCTTGACAAAATCTTATTTGTAGTCTTGGCACGAGGCCTTGGCTATGTGGTTATGATAGTCTGGCATTATGCATTCCAACATTATGAAAGTGGTTATTGATTTTTGCATGTGATTATTAATTTAGTAGAATATCCATGTGAATAAGTAAATGGCATTATTTCATTTTATTTATGCCATACCATGTTGAAAGTTCGTATTTAAAAGGCTTTTGTTTTAGTTATACATTGCCTTAAATGTTTATTCTTATTTATGAAAGTTTCCACTTTATTGTTATCCTTACTGGGCATTTGAGCTCACCCCTTTTTTTTATGTTTTATTTTTCCCAGGATGTGAAGAAGTAAGTTATGAATGACCTGCAGGGGTTTTATGAGGGGTTAATAGTGTGGATTGTGGAAACATTATGTTGTTGTATTAGTTTTTCATTTTATGATGTAATGTAAAACTTATGAATATATCTAGTGTTTCCAAGGCTACTAAACCAATCGGTCTTTCGAGATTTGATCTTTCTTGTGATCATGCCAATGTTACGAAGTAATGCACCGACTCTGGGTAGCTGGGGTCGGGGCGTTACAGTTGGTATCAGAGGAAGTTTAGTACAAACCTTGGAAGCTAGATTTAGATAAACTCTGATTAGAGCACATAGACCTAAGATGAACTTTGAGGATTAGTATAGAAGAACTTCCTAGAATTTTGGTATTGTAGAGACTTTGTGAGTTTTCCGAGCAATACATCCCTGTCTGGATACGAGCAGGTAGAGGCGGCTCTGGCACAGATGTACCTAGGGGTAAAACCCGAAAACACCGCTTTGAGCTAGACTCGAACGGGAACTGGTGCACGACAACGGGCCTTGCTGCACTCTTGGTTACGACACTCCTGGGGGATATGCTTAGGATAACTCTCACTTTCTTTACAAATCATTATGAAGGGTTTATGAGTATATACTTCCTCAAAGAAAACATATTTATGATTATGGATTATATCCATAGATAGTTCAATTTATGTTTAGTGTTTTATAAGTATGGGATTATGTATTTTGATTCATAAACTGATCTAGTTTATGACATTGTTTAGAAATGGCGCCTAGTGGAAGAAATGGAAACCGTATCAATGCACGCACTCCATGTAGGGATTGCCCTCCTGCTCAAGATAATTATAGTGGGGCTGGTGATGCAACTGGTGCTGATCAGCTAATCACTGTACTGGGACAACTTACTCAGGTTATGAATAATAACCTTACCCGTATGGAGCACCCTGATCCGCAGCGTGGAGGATCAATGTTAGATCGATTCATGAGACAACAACCACCAACGTTCAATGGGAGTACAAATCCCTTAGTAGCTGAGCAATGGATATTTTCCCTAGAGAAAATATTTCAGGCTTTGGGGAGTAGTGAAAGGGAAAAAGTTACCATGGCAGTTTACCGCCTCACTGGAGATGCTGATCAATGGTGGTCATTGATTCAAAACATGAAGGAAAATGATGAAGTTTCAAACATGGAATGGAGGGAGTTCAAAGATCTGTTTTTAGAAAAATACTTTCCTCGCGACCATCGAGCAGATATGGAAATGCAATTTCTGAGTCTGAGACAAAAGGAGGATGATAATGTCACAAAGTATGAGGCTAACTTTACAAGGTTAGCGAGGTATGCTGGAGATTATATTCGCAACCCAAGAAGTAAGATTGATCGTTTCATTGATGGGTTAAAACCATTTCTCCGTCGAGCATTAGTCTCACAATCCTTTTCGTCGTACGAAGACATTGTCTCATGTGCTATCAAGACCGAAAAAGAATTCTCTAAGTCTTATGACTTTAAAGTGAAGCAAGAGAAGAAGAGACCTGCTGATCAATCTGGGAATGGAAATAAGGGGAAGAAGGGAAAGGTTGAATATCCATCTTGTGGTAAATGCGGGAAGAAACATCCTGGTACTTGCTTGAAGGGAATGGGAGTCTGTTACAAGTGTGGTGAAAAAGGCCACCAAGCTCATGATTGCAAGGGGAAGAAGGAAGCTACCAACGTTCAGTGCTACAATTGCAGGGAGATGGGGCATTATGCAAATGCATGTCCTAAGCGTCAGGAGAACTTACCTCAGAAAAGGCCAAGGGATCAAGGCCAGGCTTATGCTATCACTACTGCTGAGGTAGAAACTCCGAAAGACGTGGTGGCAGGTAATTTAATGGTTTCCTCAAGTTTAGCAAATGCATTATTTGATTCTGGATCATCGCATTGTTTAATATCTTCCCAGTTTGCTAAGAAAATTAGATATTTCCAATTTGATTTAATAAGGGAGTTGTCAGTTAAAACTCCTAAGGGAAGTATCGTTGCAACAAAGTTTTGTGAATCAGTCCCCATTAGAGCACATAAATTTTCTTTATCTGCTGATTTCATCGTCATACCTATGATTGAGTTTGATATAATCCTCGGTATGGACTGGCTTTCGGACTATGATGCGAAGATTTATTGTAAGAAGAAAGAGGTTACGATTCTTGATGATAATGATAAGGAGCACCTTATTTTTAGAGCAGAATCATCACCACCTAATTCTTATTTAGATCCACCCCCAGTAGTTCAACTTAATTCAATTATTGGGGAGGAAGAGAATGAAATAACTGTCGGTGAGGAAAGGAATGTTCAAATAGAGGATGTACCTGTTGTGAAAGAATTTGTAGATGTATTTCCGGAAGATTTACCTGGACATCCTCCAGAACGAGAAGTTGAGTTTTCTATTGATTTGATTCCTGGATCAAGGCCTATATCGAAGACCCCTTATAGAATGGCCACTGTAGAGTTAGTCGAACTAAAGAAACAACTAGAGGAATTGAGTAATAAGGGATTTATTCTCCCTAGTGTTTCTCCATGGGGAGCCCCTGTTCTTTTTGTTAAAAAGAAAGATGGATCTATGAGGTTATGTATCGACTACAGGGAGATCAATGCTATAACGATAAAGAACAAGTATCCCCTACCTCGTATTGATGATTTATTTGACCAACTGCATGGAGCTCAATACTTTTCAAAGATTGACCTTCGATCTGGATACCATTAGTTGTGTGTAAAGAAGGAAGACATTCCGAAAACAGCATTTCGAACCAGGTACGGGCATTACGAGTTTACTGTAATGCCATTTGGATTGACTAATGCACCCTCTGTATTCATGGATCTGATGAATAGAGTTTTCAAGGAGTATCTCGATGAATTTGTGGTGGTATTTATTGATGATATCTTGGTATACTCCAAAACCTACAAAGATCATGAAAATCACTTGCGCATTATCTTGAAGACTTTGAGGAGGCATGAATTATATGGGAAGTTTAGCAAGTGTGAATTCTGGCTTCAGGAGATTTCTTTTCTTGGCCATATTGTCTCTAAAGATGGAATCTCTGTTGATCCTTCTAAGACCAAGGCAATCCAAGAATGGCCATCACCTACGAGTATAACTGAGGTACGTAGTTTTATTGGTTTGGCAGGTTATTATCGACGTTTCGTCCAGAATTTTGCCCGATTGGCTAACCCATTAACGAAGCTCACACGTAAAGGGGTTAAATTTGTTTGGACAAAAGAGTGTGAGGAATGTTTCGAAGAACTGAAGAGAAGATTAGTCAATGCTCCTATATTGACTCTACCATCGGGGAATGATGGGTTCGTTATTTATAGTGATGCATCAAAGAAAGGACTTGGTTGTGTCCTTATGCAGAATGATAGAGTTATTGCCTATGCATCACGACAGTTGAAAATTCATGAACAAAACTATCCTACTCATGATCTTGAGTTAGCAGCTGTGATCTTTGCTTTGAAGATATGGAGGCACTACCTCTATGGTGAAAAATGTGAGATTTATACTGATCACAAGAGTTTGAAGTATATTTTCTCACAAAAAGAACTCAACATGAGGCAAAGGAGATGGCTTGAATTACTCAAGGATTACGATTGTACGATACACTACCACCCGGGGAAGGCAAACAAGGTGGAAGATGCTTTGAGAAGAAAAGACCATGGAGTTTTGAACATGATGAGAATTGAAAGGGATCCAATTTTCATGGATCTAGTGAAGATGGACATGGGAATAACCAGGGAAGGTGAAACATCAATGCTTTTTCAAATGGTTGCCAAACCATCTTTACTAGAAAGGATTAAGAGTTCTCAGACCGATGATGAAGAATTTCAGAAGAAGATTAAAGCTGTGAATGATGGGAGATTGAGAGACTTTGTGTATGAAGATGGAACTTTGAAATTTGGAAAGAGACTTCGTGTTCCCGATTTACCTGATCTGAAAAGGGAATTACTGGATGATGCTCATAGTTCCAATTTCTCTATACACCCTGGGAGCACCAAAATGTATAGAGATTTGAAGGAACATTTTTGGTGGGACAACATGAAGAGGGAGATTGCTGATTTTGTATCAAGATGTATGGTTTGTCAACAAGTGAAAGCTGGAAGGCAACAGCCTGGAGGAGTCATGCAACCTCTTCCCATACCGGAGTGGAAATGAGACAATATTACGATGGAATTTGTCATGGGGCTACCAAAGACTCCTAGAAGGAACGATGCAATATGGGTTATTGTTGATCGTCTTACCAAGTCAGCACATTTTCTTGCTATAAGAGAAGATCTACCCCTGGAACGTCTAGCAAGACTATACATTAATGAAGTTGTGAGACTTCATGGAGTACCCCTATCGATTGTTTCTGATCGTGATCCCCGTTTTACTTCAAGATTTTGGAAAAGTCTTCAGAAATCCCTGGATACTGAACTTCATTTGAGCACTGCTTACCACCCTCAGACAGACGGACAATCAGAACGGACTATTCAGACCTTAGAAGACATGTTGAGATCTTGCTCACTTGATTTTCAGGGTATGTGGGATCAATATTTACCACTAGTAGAATTTTCCTATAACAATAGCTTCCATTCGAGTATTCAGATGGCACCATATGAAGCGTTATACGGAAAGAGATGTCGTACACCAACCTGTTGGGATGACGTTGGTGAAAGAAAACTTGTAGGCCCAGAACTGGTGGAGGAAACGGTGGAAAAGGTGAAGGTAATCCAAAATCACATTAAAGCAGCTCAAAGTAGGCAGAAGAGCTATGCCGATAATCGAAGGAAGGATTTGGAATTTCAAGTCGGTGATCATGTTTTCCTGAAGGTATCTCCATGGAAGGGAGTCATACGTTTTGGTAAGAAAGGTAAATTGAGTCCCAGGTACATCGGACCTTTCGAAATTCTAAAACGAATTGGGGTTGTAGCTTACCGATTGGCAATGCCGCCAAGTCTCTCCAAAGTTCACGATGTGTTCCACATATCTCTGTTGAGGAAATACATGCCTGACCCAACGCATGTACTCACCTATGAGGAATTAGAACTGGAACCTGATCTTTCCTATTGTAAAGAGCCCGTCAGGATTCTTGATACAAGAGAACAAGTACTGAGAAACCGGACGACGCGTCTGGTAAAAGTTTTGTGGAGAAATCATAAGATGGAAGAGGCAACGTGGGAACCCGAGGAACTTATGATGAAGAACCACCCGAGTATTTTTATGCAGTAATACCATAGAAATTGCGAGGACGCAATTATTTGAAGGAGGGGAGAATGTAACACCCCAAGCTTCTACGGTACGTTTCCCTTCGAATAATGCGATAGCGTGTGTTGTACGCAACCTCGAGTTCTAACACACACCACAACTAATTAAACTAGCCATTGTAAATAGTGATACCTACTTTTTGAAATCATATATATTTTATATTTCAAAATGGACTTCATTTTTGGATTCGGGATATCGAAATTATCCTAGGGTGAAATTTTGGTACTTTTCGGATAACTTTTATATTTTGATGAATAGTGAAAATTACTAAATTTTAATTAAAAACAACTTTTTTAATGAAAATAAGTAATAGTGATAAATTATGAATTTGAGTGGTTTTAAAGTATATTTAGAATATATTTTTACCATTTAATATAATGTTGGTCATTGGACATAATTTTACAATTAAACCGAACATAAACAAGTGTCAATCTTTTGATAGTTATTATCTCTTAAAAACACGCTTTTTGTTTTGACAACGGGAATTAATTTTAAATTAATTTCTGCCACTTCTGTGTTTTGAATTTAGAAAAATGGATTCCATATTTGGAATCAGGATGTTCAAATTGTGTAAATAGGTAACTTTTATTTTTAGACATTTTGAATAATTACTGCGGTAAATATTTTATTTACCATGGTTAAGGGTAAATCCGGTAAATAAGGGTTAAAACAAATAATATTATAATAATACTAAATTACCCTAAAACGTGTCTTAACCCTATTGGTTGATACATAGTCGACCATGGGCATCTTTGGGTCTATTTTGGGACCCCATGGATCCACTTGTAAGTGATAATGACACTTTATTTTAATTAAGTCAAAATGAATACAAAAATGACACAAGCATATATCTTTTAGAACAACAATTTTTACATAGGGTTATACATGTCGGATTTTCAATTATAAATATTCATTAGAAAGATAAAACGATTTCCTACATAATGATGTTTTATTTATAATTTTTAGACATTATATAATTTATTTTATTTATGACACAATGATGATGCAGTAATTACTAAAATAGTAAAAAATTAACATAATTGATATTATAAATACCCAAATAAATATAATATGAAACTTTTAATGAATTAAACTAATTTTCTAGGCTAATATGATATATTAGGATTGATTTAATGGACTTTTTTCGAAGTAATCAATCTGTTATGAGTTTCACAAAAATCAACTATTGAATAGTGTCAAAATTGACATAAAAGAGTTCTTAAAACAAATATTATATTATTAATTGATATTAAATTCCTAAAAATCTAAGGATCGGCCAAGAGACTTATATTATGATAGGTTAATCATTAATGGACCACTTGGGGGTCGCTTGGATGTATATAGTAAGTTTATTAACCATAATATATAAAAATACAAAGAGACATTGTAAAAGTGAAACTAATTAACTTAGAGTTAATACTTAAAGATAAGGTTAATATAAGTACCCAAACCTGTCTAAATTCTATTGGTTGAGTGGTTTTCGACCTATCCCCACCTTAACCTTTGAATAGTCAACTTTTGAGCCATTAGAAACCGAATATGAATTTATTATAAATTAATATTTCTAGCTTTTCCAAAGGTGCCCCTCACCCCTCTTATAAAAGGGCACTCCTCCTTCTCTTTTCCTCACACCTCTCAAGCCACTTGGCTCGTCCAAAATCTGCCCAACTAAGCTCCCCACATCTCTCTCCTCCTCCTTGAAGCTTCCCCTTAGGCAGAAAGCATTTCAAGAAGTCCTTTGGTTCCAACCAAAGTGAGTTACCTAAATTAAAGGTAACAATTTCTCTTAAAGTATTTTCATTTATTTTGCTTCTCCAACCCCCAAAATCTTTTTATTTCCTTTATTTTGTAACAACACCAGTATCCTCAATATACTAGGATGTTTTTATAAGAAGGATTCAAACTACACATACACACAACTCCATCTAATGGATGATGAACATAATGTTTCTGTGGATGGCAAACTAACGCCTCACGAAACGATGATTGTTCAAATACATCTTACCACCTCTCATGGTGGCCATTATGATGGAACTGTAATTAAATATGATATTAATGATATATATTTTATATATAAGCTTCTGTAATTCCATTTTATTTCATTCCATTATTCGTTTCATGTTGTATATACATACGATAATTTCATTTTTTTGAAGTGCGGACTACCGCCCCCTTAAAATGATATGACTCGTTCATACCACACATGGAACGTATAAAGGATGGTGTTAATGAACTTAAGTAACATATATAAAATATTATATTATACTGGAATAGTAATATACCTATGTACCATTTGGATTTGATTCTTTTAAAATAAAAATTAAATGGAAGTAGCGTTCGTGCGTACGTACGGACTACCGTCTCCACGAACGCGATAAGATTCGTTCTCCATCATATCCATTCAAGTATTATTCTCATTTTAGGGTTAAAAATAATGTTAATATCATTCTGGATATGAATAAGATACAACAAACATGGCTTATGTAACAAAACATATAAAAGAAAATGAGTAAGTTAACACCCGAAACGATGATAATTCTAAGATATTATTAATAAATCAATGTTAAAAGATCATATATGATATCATATTAATATATATGATTCTTGTATAATGTAATAACAATTATTTCACCATTATACAGGAGGTTAACCTACCCCAACCAAGGAAAAGTTCAAGGTAAGGGTTATTTCACAATCTCTTCATTATCCGAGGTTGTATTATACGTAATAATCTACTGGGATCTCTTTATCATCCACATCCATGTTTCTTAAAAATGTATTTCAAAACATTTTTACTATTTACAAGAATATGGGTTAAAGTCATTTATACCCTTTTTTGACTTTTTATAAGAGGTTTATAAAGGAATATTTCCGTCGTTTTCAAAACAAGGTCCTTTTTAACCTTTTCGACAGAGTTGAGGTAAGAATGTTTTTTTTAACTTATACGGCGGGTGCGGTTATTTTACGCCGTTATAAAATCTTCAAAGCATTCCTTACAAGCTTATAAGAATATTTTCAAAGAAAATGTTTTATTTTATATGGATCTTAAATGATTTCAAAATAAAAGGAGATATTTCTTTAAAAGGAATTTTGATTTCATCTATGTCAACATCCTTTGATGGATTTTAAGATTATTTGAAGTTGATTTATTATGATACAAAACTTCTATATTGTATTGAAGGTTTTGTGATATGTTTGACTGTGGATGTGCTATTTTTATACCATTCATAGTTTATTGTGAAAGTATTGACATTTCGTATGCTAGTTTTAATACGAATGTTTATGTTATGTTTAAACCTTTTCATATGGGAATGAATTGGACTTAATAAGTGACGGGTGGAGCCCGCTATAGCTCCTCGATGCATCGGTAGGTCTCATGAGACAAACTAGTGTCTTGGCACAAGGCCTTGACAAAATCTTATTTGTAGTCTTGGCACGAGGCCTTGGCTATGTGGTTATGATAGTCTGGCATTATGCATTCCAACATTATGAAAGTGGTTATTGATTTTTGCATGTGATTATTAATTTAGTAGAATATCCATGTGAATAAGTAAATGGCATTATTTTATTTTATTTATGCCATACCATGTTGAAAGTTCGTATTTAAAAGGCTTTTGTTTTAGTTATACATTGCCTTAAATGTTTATTCTTATTTATGAAAGTTTCCACTTTATTGTTATCCTTACTGGGCATTTGAGCTCACCCCTTTTTTTTATGTTTTATTTTTCCCAGGATGTGAAGAAGTAAGTTATGAATGACCTGCAGGGGTTTTATGAGGGGTTAATAGTGTGGATTGTGGAAACATTATGTTGTTGTATTAGTTTTTCATTTTATGATGTAATGTAAAACTTATGAATATATCTAGTGTTTCCAAGGCTACTAAACCAATCGTTCATTCGAGATTTGATCTTTCTTGTGATCATGCCAATGTTACGAAGTAATGCACCGACTCTGGGTAGCTGGGGTCGGGGCGTTACATCCCGACCCAAAAATTTTGTGGTACGGCTCTCCATTTATTATGGGGGTCAGTGATGGTAGCAAAGGGACTGACCAGAAGTGTGGGGACTATATCCTGACAATGACCCCAAGCGGGGGTGTGGGGATGCAGGGCAGTATCCTGTTGAGCAAAATATGGGCTAAATGCAGGATGGGTTGCTTGCAGGATTGGACAATACGACATAGGTGCGCACAAGATTCGGTACCATGGTACTGTTCCACACAAGATTGATGTTTTTCTTGAAAGATTGGGATTTTTGCACATATGATTGGAATCTTGAACGCACATGAATAAGGAAGAAAAATATGTCAGGTGAGGATTAAACCATTGTGGGGCCATGTAAAATTGGATCCATATGGGACCTATCACGAAACATCTCACATAGAGGGTTCCACTATTCCATGCGAGCGTGGAAGAGGTGGTCTTACGTGCTACAGAGCGGTGACTGACCTCAAGAGACCTTTATCAATGGGAGGGGGAACTTTTATTTATAGGCGAACCCGGGAGTGGTAGCGCATGAGATTCCTGGCGCAAAAGTGATCTTACGTGCACCCCGCAGCGGGCACGCATGCAAAGGGTATTTTGAAATCGCATTGGGCGCGTAACTATCTTGTGTGCTGATGATAATCTCGTGAACACATCTCAAAACATGAACGCACCTTCCTTAGTCTTTTTTCGGGTATCCTGGGTGGAAGATGACATCTCATTGGGTGCATAAAAGGTTAGCACGACATGTTGCACGCAAGATTCTATTTTGCATACAAGATTCCATTCTTGCGTGTAAGATTTCAATTCTTGTGAGCAAAACCATACTTTGCCCCAAAACCATCCTATATGTCCATTTATAGCTTCCTGGCTTAAAATGGCGATAACTTCTGGTCCGTAACTCTATTCAAGATCCACAACAAGTCAAATCGATGCTTTAGAAACAATATACACTCTGATATCAGGTTCAAAAGAACTTAGTGAAATTAAATGAATGTGTTTTCTGGTGCCAACAAATTCCCCCCTAAGAATGGGGTCCAATGAGGTTGAGGAGGATGAGGTGGACCACATTCTGAGGAAACTAAAAAAGAACACACTTCACCTGGGGGACTCTGTATCTCAATCATATTGAGGAAATGACCAACTATGCCACTAATCCCACGTGAGTCATGTTCAGTGTGGGAAACAAGTGAAAATATCAAATCATTCACCTATACGAGAGTAACAAACAGAGGAAGATTTTTTGGGATCAGAATGAGACATCAATTACCTTTGGGTGTTCCTAGGATGAGAGAGGTTTTTTTTGGAGAATAGGATTCTTGGAACTAACAACATTCATTTCCCAACGTGCTCTAGAGCACGAGTGGGGTAACGCTATGGGAATTTGAATTGATCCAAACATAGGGTAATTAAGAGTGTGAATCACGATATCCATGATTCGTAGCATTGAGGGGGTGCGGTGACAATAAAGGATAACTGTTGACCTTGTTCCAAACACAGTACCCATATTGAATTAGCCTAAAATGGGGATAACAAACAAGGGCCGACCATTGACCATGTTCAAAACATGGGGCCTCACTCAAAATGCTACCCATTAGTCTTCCATAACGTTGGCCTAGGATAGTAGGCAAGCCACAGGCTGAGCATCCATACTATTAGGGGATTCTTTTAGACATGAAATATGATGAGGGTCCAAATAAAGAGTACGAAAATTGTATATGGTGGTGTGATTGGTTGTTCAAATGGAGTCCAACACTCCTGAAATTACGCCACAGTGGTAGAAATACGTTAGGCGGGTGCATCATTCTGATCAGGGATCAAGCTTACATCCGAACATGACCTCACTGTTATGGACCTGGAATGGTCTGTATTTTTACATCACAACAACAACAATGATAGATACATTGTTTAAAGCGTCGTATGGTGAGGACAATTCACATTGTTTAAAGGTCATACTCACTGAACCAAGATTATGGCTAAGGGGAAAGAAGTGTTAATGACCCTAGGGCTGGGCCCAAGGCCAATTTCATGGGAGTCTCTATGTATCCCATGCAAATGGGAATCAATCCAAACATATTTCTTAAGCACATCATGGATGGAGGCACACACTGATGGGGGAAAATATTCTCTATTGAGGATGCCAGTGCATCCCATAATTAGCCTGGGGCATCCTAAACTTGTTTAGGGTAGAACTGCAGTATAATGTCATGCATCGAGGACATATGGACTCTTGCAGTTTAATGTCACAAGATATTATGGGGAGTGAAAGAGAATATCCCAGGAAGGGAGAACATTATGTGGTAGCCACAAACCCTGATATGAATGAGAACCTAAGATGTCCACAATACATCATGTATCCATGGAGGATATTTTTTTTAGGTCGAGGGACCAAAAGTGATAGTTAGGATGGGATCAAGGAAAGGTTCCTGGATATTTCTATGCACTCCATTAGGATGGAAATCAAGCCATTCATAGTTCTGAGAGCTTAGTTTAACATCATGCAGGATAAAAAGGCATGTGTTGCATGGTTGCGCCAGTACATGTCAAACCAAAACTACTAATCCCATGTGAGTTGTGCTCGATGTGGGAAACAAAGAGTATTTATGGGACTTTTCTATCACAGGAAATCACATGTTAGGGGCGATGGGACACTAGGTGAATAACGTCCCAATAATTTTGACCCTCCTACTTAACGCACCTAGATGCGCGAAGGGTTAAAGATGAGTATGTTGGAATTCCAGTTGAAGTTGATGTAGTGGAAATATTTGAATCATGATGCTTGAGATCTGGACCACAATGAAGGTGATATGACGATAGGGGATAATTGTTAACCATGTTCGAAACAAATTATCCATATCTCGTTATCCTGGAATGGGGACAAACAAAGGAGGGTTGACCACTGCCATGTTCGAAACATGAGACCTGTCACAAATGTCATCTAAGGTCCTTAGGGATGTTGGACCACGATGGTAGGTAAGATAATGTGGCATGAGACCATCTCGTAAATGGATGTCCCTTCAGATGTGGAAGAGGATGAGGATCCAAATAATGATCTCACAAAGCTTAGATATGGAACGAGGGGAATGTACACGTGAAAATTCCACACATCGGGATCTTTGTCATAATGCATCTATGTTTGACCACAATACATAACCAAGAGAGGGAGTCGAGTCCCTTTCCAAGGACAAGGGTCCTGGGGTCGCATGATTCCAGCTTATGGTCATAGGATGGGTCATTATGGGAATCGTGATTTAATGGACTATGCGTAGGGTGGGGAAATAGCCAAACCTAGTGCATAGTTCCTATAAGGAGATATTATTTTAGGGTCATTGAACTCAGACCAGGTTGGGAAAGGACATGGGAGGAACATGGTGAGGCTATTGCAAAACCCGACCTGAATGAGAACCCAAGAGGTACTTTCCACAACACGTGCTCTAAAAAGATTTCGGGAAAAGGGGCTAAAGAGAGGGGGACGGATTTTAGATTACTAGGGTTGGACCCAGAGACAAGATGCATGGGCATTCTTATGTGTCCCATGAAGATGGGAATCAAGCTGTACATTGTTTTGGAAGATGTCGTGCAGTTTAATGGCTTGCTGCAAGGATGTGGAGTGGTATAAGATTATGGTCATAGATCTACGACCATGATGAACTTGAAGAGGGAGACACCAGGTGAAGTAATTACTAAAACCTATCATGAATGAGGACAGTAGGAGTCTGTATCACCATAATCTGCTCCCTGAGAAACTTCAAGGTCAGGGGACCAAAAGTGAAAGGTAGGATGGGCCCGAGGCAAAGTGCCCGGGAATTCCTACATACCCCATGAGAATGGGAATCAATACATACGTAGTTCTGAAGGTGGAATGGTAAGATACCAATACCATAGATAATAAGGTTGTGCGGGTCTGGACCTCGCACCAAAAGAAGCAGCATTTGATAGATCTTGTTTGTCCTTTAGGATGAATGTGTGTTGTTTTTTGAAGTGATAGACCAGTGAGGGAGAGTCAAGGCATCGCCACATGAATCAATCCATATAAAGGCACTAACAAATGGTATGGTGGGTTATGAATACCAAACATGATTCCCCCTCGACTGAGGACATTGCGATGTAGTGCCGTTTTTCGTCGTGCGGGTAGAACGATAATGTCATAGTTTTGGGCCATGTGATGGGACCAATAGTGAATTTTAACATCGTGTGATATATTCAATAGTTTAAAGTCCTGTGGGACTAGTCCACATAGTTTAAACGCATATGGATTAGACATATACAGGTGATATGAGGTTCAACAGGGGTTGTGCACGGTGTGATAAAGAATACCCGACATGAATGAGGATGAGGTCCACATCACACCGTGTGAGATTCCAAGAATGAAACCTTGTGACAAGGTTCTAGAAACGGTTTGGGAATATGGGTCAGGATAGAGTATCTCTCACAATGTATGTACATGGTGAAGCTCTTGAAAACCTTACGTGAATGAAGACCTAAGCCCACACATCCCGCACTAGGCAATCGTGTACAAGTCGGGGCCTAAATGGATGAACATAATTGATTATTAGGGAAATTGTAGCTGGACCCAAAGAAGACATATTCGGACATTCCTATGTATACCATGATCATGGGAATCAAGCTAGACATAGTTCTATAAGATTATATATAAAGATATCTTAGTTGAAGGTCTTAGAGCCCGGACCAGGAAGAAGAGAAACTCTTCCAAGTGAGTGCAGACCTCGATCTGGTCCCTATGTTAAAATGAGTAAAACACGGTGTTGGAAACAAGGGCCGAAGGGGTCTTTGTAACACATGGGATAAATGTAATGGATAATTTTTTGCAGAGCCCTGAATGGCGCCTTAATGCGGAATTTTCCCTCCTAACGTGAAAATGCGCACTGAGGGACAGTACCAAGAGAGTCAAAATTCCACTTTGACATGATGGGGTGGAGAATAATGTGACACATGTAACCAACATTTAAGGCTTGATGGGGTTGGAGTATTGATGGAGAATAACTATTGACCCTGTTTGAAACACATCATCCATATCGTGTGACCCGAAATGGGAACAACAAATGACCATCAACCGTTGACCATATTCGCAACGCGAGACTTGTATCAATTTTTGTTCAAAACCCTCAAGGACGTTGTCCCATAATGGTAGGAAAGGCCTTGGGGAGAGAATCCATACCATTTGGGGGTCCCTTAAGATGTATAATATAATGAAATACCAAATGAAGAGGAACACGGAGCCTGAAAAAATGGGTGAAAGCATATCCAAGTAGAATCTGACACACCAAGTTCTGAACTGGAGTACTCCTGGGCACATTGGCGAATCACCGAAGAGGGTCGAGGGACCCAACATAAGATAAATAAAAATGAAAATATGAGTGTAGGTAAAGGGAGAGAAGGGTGATATGGGGAGAGAGGTATGGGGCATGGTTGTTACATACCCAACATGAATGGAGACATCATCCCATAACAAAACATATAACCCTCTCATGAATGAATATAGTCCAAGGTGCCAAGATGATTGGAAGGTTTCTACGAGATGGCGCTGGACCTAAAGACTAAACTTTAGGTTGGTCCTACGTATCCCATAAGTATAGGAATCAAGCCATACGTGGTTCTAGGGAAGGATGTTGTGCAGTTTATCGTCATGAAGCAAGGACAATGGTGCACTTAGTTTAACGTCGTAAGGCTCAGACCATAGAAGCCTAGTTTAATGTCATATGCATGGGACTACTGTTTTGAAATGGGAAATCATGGTGCCTATGGAAAACCACAAAGCGGCAATGATGATAGAGGATAATTGTTGACCAGTATTGCAACACAGTATCCGTCCTTGTGTGATTGGAGTTTGAGGGAAAAAAATTGAGTGTCGATCGTTGACCATATTCACAACACAAGACATGTATCAAATTTTCTCTCAAAATCCTTGTGGATGTTGGCCCGAAATGGTAGGAGGTCCCTTGGGCTGAGCACCTTTGTTGTTCCAGGCTCCTTTTGGATATAGAAGATGATGGAAACCCAAATTCTAGGGCTCGTGAAGCATGGCGGGGCATGTGCTCATGGAAAGAATGATAAGTGAAGGAGGGATGTCTCATGGGAATATGTGTGGCGTGGAAAAATAACCCAACATGAATAATGATTTGAGTCTATACCACACCGCACAATCCTAAATGAGGACATGAGCTAAGGGGCCGAATGTGTCAAGGGACCTGAGGCTGGGAATCCTGGCCAACTGTAGCCCCATGACCCCTCATGAGAGCATTGCATTATCATATATGATATGCCTACATATGCAATGCTCAGTGTCGGTAATAGGGATAAGGACATGTCTGTTCCCATCATATAAGGGTCCGATATCTTTAATCACAATCCTTCCCCAGGTAGAACAATGCTTGAAGAGAGAGAGAGGGGAAGAATGAAACACTACACTCCATTTTTTGGATATATGGGGGGTGGTGACAACAAAAAAGGACAGCTGTTGACCAGATTCGAAAAACAAATTGCATATCATGTGACATGAAATGGGAAACAACAAATGAGAGTCAACTGATGAGCCTATTTACAATGCGGGACTTGTATCAAGTTGTTGTTTTAAAACCTCGAGGACGTTGTACCATCAAGGTAAGAGTTCCCTTGGTCCAAGCATCCATGCCATTTTGGTGTCCCTTCAGATGATAAAGATAATGGAGTCCCAAGTATAGGTAGTGTGTGAAGCATTAATGTTCCCATGTAATTTCAATTCAAGATGGACAACAGAAGAGGTGGATATCTTCAAGGGGAGGGATACACGGTATGGTCACGATGATCTCGATGTGAATGAGGGAAAAATCCTGCACCACACCATGTGTTTCGATCCATGGGAGAACCAGAAGCTTGGGGTTGGTCCTATGAACGAAATGTTTGTGCATTCCAACGTATCCCATAATGATGGGAATCAAGCCACATGTAGTCTTAAAGGCCATGCAGTTTAGGATAGTGCAGTGAGGATGTGGGAAGAGAGAAGAATTGGGGAGGGCACATGGTGCAGTCGTCGTAATCCTGACATGAGTAGCACCAAAGAAGCCTAAATGACACAATGTGGGATCCTCTAAGAGAATTGTGCCCAGGGGGGATAGTCAAAGAGGAAACATGGGGCATGACTCGAGGCAAAGCGTTTGGGAGTTCCTACGTATCCCATGAGTATGGGAATCAAGCCATAAGTAGTTCTTGTAGTTTAATGTCCTGAAGGATGACACACAAGTTAATGTTTTGCAGGATGACATACAGTTTAACGTCATGAAGGACAACATACAGTTTAACACAATGTGGGACAATATACAGTTTAACATCCCGCTGGAAGACATATAGTTTAGCCTCATGAGGGAAATTATATAGTTTAACGTCATGCGTGATGACATACTATTTAATTTTATGTGGGATAGTATATAGTTTAATGTCATGTGGGACATCATACAGTTTAAGGTCTTGTAGGCTTAGATAGTTTAAGGTCATCTTGGACCAGACAGTTTAAGGTCGTGTAGGACCAGAAAGTTTAAGGTCATGTAGGATCGGACTGTTTAAGGTCATGTAGGACCGATCACTTTTAACATCATATAGGTCCCATATTTCTAAGGAAAAATATTTCTTGAGGAACATGGAATAGGTTGAAGGAGTTATACAGTCACCATACTTGGAAATCAAGGAGTATGCACCATTGGAGTAAACCTTGTCAATGATGTAACGTCCTTCCCATATGGGCTCCAACATCGGTGGTTTCCTACTAGAAACCATTGGTGTCCTGAGGTCCAATACCATGTAGCCTTCCAAGAAGGCGCGGAGGCGAACTTTCTTGTTTAAAGATCCAACTATCATGTTCTGATGCCTGTCCAAATTGTGAAGGGCACAAAGCATGTTCTCGTCAAGCACTGAAAACTCAACCAGATAGATTTCAGCAACTTTATATGGCAATTGTTGATCATAGAAACTTGTGCGCAATGAGTTAAATTTAATCTCTATGGGCAGGACAACCTCTATTTCGTACACTAGGGAAAATGGGGTCACCTAGGTGGAATTTATATTTGTCGTCCGATATTCCTAGAGGGTGTTGGGGAGCGTTTCCGGACAACTACTCCTGTTCTGACCAACCATTTTCTGTAGAATGATAGAGAGGGTTTCGTTGAATGCCTTGAACGTCCCATTTTCTTGTGCATGATAATAGGAGGTATGGTTAGAACGGATGTTGTACATAGCGTACAATTTCTTAAGATCAGCTGCCTAGAAGTTCATGTCATTATCGGTGAGGATGGCATGAGGGACTACAAATCAGTAGATGATGTTGGAGTTCCCAAATTCAGCGATGGAATGAGCCTTGACCTCCTTGAGTGGAATTGCCTCTGTCCACTTGGAGAAGAAATCTGTAGTGGTCAGGATGAACTCGCACTAGAGAGTCATCTCCGTTGGATATGGTCCCACGACATCGATTCACCATACAGCAAATGGCCAAGAGTACTAGGTATTGTATAGAGGTTTTGGTAACCGATGAAAAATTTGGCATGAATTTGGCACGCATGGAACCTTTTGGCGAACTCGATGCAGTCATGGATAATAGAGGGGAAAAATACCATAGTCTCCAGATCTAGTGAGATTAATTCAGCCCGGTCTGATGAACCCCATAGAAATCGGCATGAACCACCTAAATGATTTGCGAAATCTCGACTCCTTGAATGAAAAATAAGAGAACCCCATCAAACCTACACTTTTAGAGGATATGCTCATGTCTAGGAACATCCTGGAGGGTAAAATGTAACGCGTGATGTTGAATTCACTCACGCTCAGCCCCATCTGCTAGGAGATTAATGTTTTCGAGGTACTTGACAAATGAGGTTCTCCGGTCCGGATTCACATCAATCACTACATCTGGGGGAACCGGGGGTCCTGACATGGAGGCATCAGTGGTAAGGTGTATTACCTGTGGGATGTAATCATCATATGGAGTGATGGGAGAAATGAATCTCCATTGTGCCATGTGGATAATCAGATCATCTTGTTCAGGCTCTGCAAGTGATGCATCTAGGTTTTTTAGGGTGTTAGGATGACCTTTCTAAGATTGAGGGACATGAGTAACTTATGGCTGAGAAAGGAATGGGGCAATTAGTTGGAGATTGAGTTCCAACAATGGTACGAGCTATGGCTTTCTGAAGACATAGTCATCATTTATTTTCTTGATGACTAGTTTGGAGTCCTCATTCAAGTGAAAATGGAGAATGTTGATCTCGAGGGCGATCTTGAGGCCAGTAATGAGAGCCTGATACTCTTCCACATTGTTGGTGAAAGATTTTGACAATAGGAATGAATAAAGAAGAATGGATTGTGTTGGGGTAATTAAGACAATACCTAGACCTACTCTGTTGATCCTGGGGTAATTGAGCCTTCTGACGGTGGGGCTCCGAAAAGCACCATCAAAGTGAATTTTCCAGAATGGCATGGATAGGTCTACCTAGAGAATTGCTTCATCGGGGATATTGATATCTAGGGGAACGTCCGCAGGAGATGGATGGGTATAAAGGATGTTTTACAATGATTAACCCTTAATAGCCTTCTAAGGGACAAACCTGATGTCGAAATGCTGAAGGATTACTGCCCACCAAGCTATACGTCTTGTCAACATGGGGTAGTTTAGGATGTACTTTAGAAGATCTCCCTAAGACACTGGTTCTACATCAAGGTGCTTCAAAAAATGACGCAATTTCTATATTGTAAATACTAGTGCAAGGAATCTCTTCTTGATAGGGTAGTATCTGGTCTCTGTATCGAGGAGCATGCTGCTGAGATAGTAGAGATTGTTCTATGTCACCTCATTGTTCTTCTGGGTGGGAAGGGTGCCGAAGGACCGTTCTAGGGAAGTCACATAAAGGACTAGCAGCTTTCCAGAGATGGGTGGCGTTAAGACTAGAGGCTAAAAAAGGTACTGCTTGATTTCCCTGAAAGTATTTTGAAATTATTCATCCCACTTGGAGATAGTGCATTTCTTCATGAGCCTAGAAAAGGTCTTACACTTGCCGTCCAAATTTTCGATGAATTAGAGTATGTAGGAAAAGTGGCCTTGAAAACCTCAAAGCTCCCATAGGTTTCTTTGGGAGAAATCTGGCTAATTTTCTTGATCTTCTATGGGTCGATCTCGATGCCCTTGTATCTGAAAAAGAAGTTTAGAAACCTTCCAGAGGTGACCCCGAAGGCACACTTCAATGGATTAATCATTAGGTGAAGGGAATGAAGGAATCAAAACACTTTCACAAGATATTTGAGATAGTCCAGACGCTGGTAATATTTGACCCCCAGATCATCCATGTAACATTCCACAAACATTTCGATGATCGGCTTAAATATGCGATTCATATCACGCTGATAGGTGGCACATGAATTCTTTAAACCGAAGGGCATGACTTGGTAACAGAAAGTATCTTGTAGTTCCTTGAAGAGTGTAGACTCCTCATCCTCCAGGACCATTCAGATCTGGTTATACCCGGAGTACCAATCCATGATGGAGAGGTCTTGTAACCCATCTGAATCGTCGATCAACAATTACTTCACAGGAAGGGGAAAATCATTCCTGAGACACAGATGGTTGAGATACTAGAAGTTGATGCAGACTCTAATCTGTCTGTTCTTCTTTTTGACTGACATAATTTTTGCTATCCATTTTGGGTAATAGACTTCTTTAACAAAATTGGATCTGATGAGCTTATCAACTACTAACTAAACCATGACACCGTGATAAGGGTTCATCTTTCTGGGAGGCATCATGAACCCATTATGCTTTGTCAGGAGACTGAGGCAGTGGAAGAATACCTGAGGATCTTGTAATGAAATCTCTTCACAACTCTAGGTGATTACATCATGATGTTTTATAAGGAATTATATGTACTTATATTGCTACTTGAGTGGCATGGTTGTACTGAACAATGTGGTTTTCGGGTCTATCATGCTACTGAGGTTCTCATGCACCAATTCATCGATTGTGGCAGAGATTCTTTCTTCAAAAGCAGGGAGAGCATCCTATAAATCCTATTATTCACTTATGGAGGAGGGATGCACAGTAGGAGTAGTTTCCTTTGAGTCTACAAATATCAATGGGAAGTTAATACCAGCCTGATCGGCAGTGGAAACTGCATCAGGGAACCCCTATGTTGCTGAAACCATAGAAATGAAGGATGTTGATCCAATCCAATATAGTCTTCGGCCCAAGGGGCCGCACATTATGATATTGAAGCAATAGTGTCACTTCAACTTAATCCTATTAATTGAAGATCAGAGAAACAAGCATGTATGGTGTATTGTTGTTGCCATGGGGTGGATACCCCGATACCTTATCGGAGTAAGAGGCTCCAGGATCACCTTATCCTGATTTGTGAAGGAGAATGAGGTGATCTTACGACATCCCTTAGACTTGGAAATGTGTTCCCCACTTATTCTAAAAACAATAGATCATTATCCCATGTCTGGGGTTGTATCCTCCCATCGGTGGATTGGAAAGATGTAGACGTCATCTAGATCTGTCCACGGGCCAGCCGTAGTCATGGCATGTTCAACCTCGTTTGCAAGAATATGCTTATATTTTCTCTTATAATAATCAGCATCCAGATAGTGGGCATCAAAAGAGGAAAAGGGAGACACATCACCTTGAGGCACACCCACCCGACCATTAAGGGAGTACTTGAGTCACTGGTGATACGATGAAGGAATCGCCACATGTAGGTGGCGTTATGGACAACCCATCAACGCATTGTAGGAAGTGTCATGGGAGACAACCATAAACTTTATCTTGAAACTAGGCCACCAAACATGGTCTTCAAGAAGATCTTGCTGACCAGTGTCAGTTCTATCCTTTCATAACCATGGATTCTAGGTCAGAGGGACTCAAATCATCCTCGGACAACCCCAGTTTTCGCATCATCAGAGTCATGATTAGGTTGATACAAAAACCTATGTCGAAAATACAGTGTAAAACCATCATGCTACTAAATTGGTCAGTGATGTATAGTGGGTGAATGTGAACCTGTATGTAAGAGCCTTTATCTTCTCCAGCAAACATGTTGATGGATTGGAATTCACCAGGCTTGACCACCTCATCATGGAAGGCTTCTGTGGCTACTACCTCCATTTCAAACTATAGGGGGCTTCTTAAAGCCTCAACGAGGTCCTCACGCATATCCGATGATATTAAGAGGGCCTCAAGGATATAGAGCTTTGTTTTATTGCTATAAAGATGATTGAGGAAATCATACTTCCGTTCCAAGCATGAACTTCTACTTATATGAGGTCGCTCTATGACAGGAGGTATGGTGGCCCTTTCTAAATGGACAGGCGGTGGAATGGTGTGAGGAATATCTCATAAATCACTAGTCGAATCATATGGAGTGACTACCAGATGAGAGAATGATGACTAAGACCAATCCGTATCAAATCATGGATGATCCTGACGCGGTTGAGGTGGATCTATCTGATCCAACACATGAATGGAAGCGAAGGAGGACCTGATGACACCTGATGAGAAGGCTGTGCATACTGAGATCTGTGTTGGCCATGCTGTCTGGTTTCAGTAGCATGAACAACCTGTCTAGAAATACTGACTGAGGCACTCTGATGACCCATGATGTCTGGGCTTCATCGATGCTGATGACGGCTGGGGATGTTAGGAGGATTCTCTTGGTTCTCCTCATCATCATGAATTATTTAGGGGTTTACCAGGTCTATGTTATTAACTGAGGCATACCCTTGACCATTACTCGAAGGTTTGTGCACTTCTGGATGGATTCTGGAAGAAATCGACATCTCCAGGGGAATGAAATCGAAGAGAGTACGAGATGACGAGGGTATTGGTAGGGGACATTGTTTTCCTTTGTGCCATCGGTGTTTTATCTTCTAATAAGTGGATGACAGAGATGAAGATACAAAATTAGTAGTTGGGGATTATGAACACTCTTGTCAATTTAGACATGCACGGATAAATCTTGGCCATGGGTGACTATTTTATGAGCCATCCAGTCTTCATACTTCTATGAATCGCGTTTCGAAACATGTTTCCACTCTCCTTCACTATCACTATTGTTGTGTGGCCTCACGACGACACATTCCACCTATTCCCGAGCTAGGCCTAATCATACTATATTGTCATCCACCAGGTCTTGAATCCATTCTTTAAACACATAACACTATTTGAGGGTGTTCCCCAAGATCCAATGATAGGGGAAGTAATTAGAGAGATCAGTGAGGTTTGCCTCTTATGGCCTCCTGTATTCAGGAAAACGTAGAATCCCCTCCTCCAAGGTACTACGGAAATAACCATATACATGAGCCTCATTGAATGAGTAGGTCTGGTTCCGCCTGTCCGGGAAGGGGGCCCTTAGAGCCTGACCCTAACGAGGGGATGTAGGAGCTTGTCGAGGAGGTGGATCCTGTTTATCTCACCTAGGCGGCGGCGGTGCATTGCGCGGGGAACCTTCACATTCTGAGGTGGGCGTTGCTGGGCTGGAGAATGGGCCTGAGGGGGAGGGACTTTGCGAAGCTATGGAGGCGGCTCCACTAGTAACAACTCTAGTTGTCTTGGGGCCTCTATTTGAGCCACTTCGGTGGGCTTAGCCCCGGTTTCCCTTCTCGTGGGGATTTCATGAGGTAATGGACTTGCCTGGCTTGCCTATTGCAAGGATTCTTCTAGACGTTGCGGATTATCAGAAAAGTCTCACAATCCCCCAAGTTAGTTTTGGGTGATCAGAGAGGGGAAGATTTCTATCTTGAAATTCCCCACGCACATCATCAGTAGTATCTCCTGAGTCAGTGGCATGTCTAGGGAATATGTAAGCCCTTTCCACCCGGAGACAAAGTCTGCAATGCACTCATCATGCCTCAGCTTGCACTTGAAGACGTCTGTGATACTCCTCTTCTAACTGGTGGAACTGAACTGGTAGATAAATTTCTTATGGAGGTCTTCTAATCCGGATACTGATCTAATTGGGAGCAGGTTGTACCAGACCGACGTTGGCCCCTCCAATTATTATACAAAATAGCGGAGTTGGCAGCCTCCAGTTGCACTGGAGTTTCCAACATGGGTCGACTTCTTGAGATGAAGTGGGCTATATGTTGTGGCGGGCCAACTTTCTTATTGATGAGGGAAAAGGTGGGATTTACAAAACCCAGGGTTGCTGGCATATCATCCACCCATGCCAAAGATGTATTTCCATAAGGAGGGTTAGCCACCAGTCACATTTACCATGCCTCGAGGTGGGAAATGAGTGCCACTATTGGATCATCTTGGAAGGGGTTTCTATCTTGATAGTGATACCAGACCACTAGTGTATTTGTGGGTTCTTAAACATGATAAGCAGGCCCTGCGTCCCATGGAGCGGCATGTAGAATAACCCACAGAGTAGCTGGAGGAACCTGATCTAGGTCCTGAATATTGTCTCACAACTCTGGTGTATTTGGAGAATTATACCGCTCCCACTTGCCGTAAGATCCAGCCTCAACCCTGTCTGCATGGGCAGGATGGTCTGGGTCACCTAGAGGTAGTTCCCTGATGGGATGTTGTGCCTACCCATAATACCTCGACCAAGGATCACCATAGTCTGGCTGTTTCTCCACAGTGCGTTCAGCAAGGAGTTCTTCATCCATCATCTTGTGTTCGGTGAGTTGTTGCCACAAAGTGGCTTTCTAGGGATCATCATCCAACTTCTGAACTAATCCAGATGGGTCGGAGAGTTTGACAGCTCTTTGGTGGTCCTAACCCTTTTTGGGATTTCGGCAGAGGACTAATCCCTCAGTGGGAACAGGAAGACCTGGCAGATTCATCAGTTGATGAGTAATCCTTCCCAATGGATCCAAGTGGTTTGAAACTCCCTTGGGGGTAGGTCCTCTCCAAGAATATCTATCTCTTTCTCACCCCCTCGGCAGGTTAACCATTGTAACCATGACCCTACCTTGGGGCATATCCTTTATGTCACCCGGAAAATCGGGTTAGCGCCGGATGGAACTGAAATTGAGGGCTTTGTACTGCCCCCAACCACATATTTTCATGTGGGGAGAATCATCTTTGATTATCCTACGAATCACATTAAATCTCTGGATGTATTGTTGATGGAGGGTCATATGGTGGCCTGGTAACTCAGGGCGTTGGTCCACGGGGAGTGCGGCCAAATCAACCAAAAAGAATTGTCGGCTGATATCTTTGAAGTGCACATGAATATTGGGGTACCCTATCCATTAACATGGAGGATCAAGATGAGGGTTCCATCGCTGAGTCGTATTCTGCCTCAGAATCTGAGAAGCATACTGGTTTAATCTCGGTCTGAATCTTCTTGGTATTCTTTTTATGGCGATGACGACCCACCCTCTTGCCCCGGGATGGTTCTTCGGGATATGGTAGATTTCCAACACATTGAGGACCTTCGGTCATACAGGTGATGGGGTGGAGAATATTTCCTCCTGAGTGAGCTAGGGTGCGAGGAGCACCTGGACAGATATCAAAGGGAACACGGGGACGACCTCCGTTTCCACTGACTAATGTGCGGAGGGAATCTCTGTGGAATGTTTGGGAGAATGTAGGACCTCCACTGGATCTAATAGGGGAATGGATATGAATTCCAAGATTTTTTCCTCTAGAAGCTTCTACGTGTGGAGGGTCCTCCTACTGGTCAAGCCAAAGACGTGTAGGACATCTATTCTGGGTGCTGGTGAAGTGAAGCTGACCTTCACTCCTCTGATTTTTGAGGCAAGGAGGACCTTCGATAGCTACTCAAAGGACATGGGGAGGGTCCCCAAAATATAGATTGACTAGATGTGTAACATCCCCAAACTGGCGGCCTATGGTATGAGGAACAACTCCATACCCGATGTAATGAGGGAAAGAAAGGATTATGTACTGAGTGTCACTATCATGGTAGAAACCTCTTTTGGATTGAAGGTAGCATAGTGAAGACCTCCATGACGAGCTTCAAAACAGGGAGTTCATGCATTCTACATGGTGTTGGTATGGGAAGGAGCACCATACTGGGTGTCACTGATGTGGGTCAGTCCACGGCGGCCACTACCTGCGCCGACGACCAAGAGAGTCGACCCAACATACCCATGGGGCAGTTGAGGCCTCGATCTGGCCCAGGTGTATCAGTTCCCCTGATCATCATACACAGGGGCTGATGATATACATCAGTGGTGGTGTGAGCCATAGTAGTTATTGACGTTGATGCCCCTTGGTTGGAATCCTCCTCGGCCTACGCCCGATGCTGGCGTTAGGACAGATGAACTGGGGTCGGTGGAGCAGGCACATGACTTACCTTCTCTTCAGCCCATGGGACTAGTTGGCGGTGCTGGAATGGCCTAGTGGGAGCCCTTCTTGGGAACCCTTAAAATAGGATCCTGGCTGGGCTAGCCTAGACATCCCCAACCTCGTCGGCATCAGGGAGGGAGTCATCGAAACATTCCAGGGAGAGGTTGGTGAAAAGGTTGTACGTCGGAGTGTGGAGTAGTGCCTCTTAGCGCGACCCTTGGGGGGAAGCGATGGAAATGAGGCACAGATTCCTATAAATCCTAGAAGGCTATATCTCGAGTCGAGATATTACCCACCTCGTATCGATGTACGAGGTCGTTTTTCACCCTTCTTTGTATGAATTCTGAAGGGGGATGGGGCGTGGGCGCCCATCATCTATGGTTGTAGAAATTTACACAGAAGCGGTGGAGCCATGTGGTGTTTCCATGTTGACATTCCCTGCTCCTCCGGCGGTGGATGGGAGGTGATCAATTTCTTGTTGTAGCATCTTGGGTATTGAAAGGTAGAGAGATTAAAAAATTAGAGCTTCAAAAAAGAAATCGACGTCCAATTCCCCATCATCACTCCATATTCCATGGCTAGTAATAAGGATCCATGCTGATAATGTCGTAGACCGGGATGTCCAACGTTCAACTTCCCCAACATCTAGTAAGTTTCACGTCGGGAACACTATTGTTTTGGTGGGACCCGACAATGGATTAATGGATCCAGTGACAAGCTAGTATACCAATGGTTCGAACATTACAAATCTCCGCATTTAGGAGAATCACTTCATGTCAGGTTCACCATTTCTGTCTTTGACTCTTTCTTCAGGGCACACACATCCATTTATTTGAGGATGATGAGGACGTTCTGACTCTAGCCCCGCATTCCCTCTTTCCAAAGGCGGGAAACATCCATCGCTTATTCAGTGGTGTCTTCTCCTTGATCGAAATGGGATTATGGGATATCAGTTCTTCCTTCCATGGATTCCTCCTCATAACTTGTTAACTAGTCTGGATCTCCCATATAGATTAAGATGTTTTTCGTGAAACTCTTCCTTTCACCATATCTTAATGGAAGTGGGTAAATTACACTACTTCTATCGGGATATTCCAAGGGGTCTGGTCAGGGCAGAAACATTCGGTTGGGGGATTAGTCACGTTGGGCATCACTAGCAAGTCTGGATGCTGGAACACTTGTGCGTCTAGGTTCTTTCCCCTTATTACAGGGATTATCAAGGGTGAGGAAGCAAGGGGAATCCCATGTTTAATGTGGGGAATTATATACCATAGACATGTCTCAGAGGTTTTCCTCAACATACCATGTTTAACACTGGGTATGCCGTAGGTTTAACATATTGATGAGACAAATCATACTAATTAGAACACTAATGGGAGTGGATCAGATTGGTGAAACCCCTAGAGGGAACACTGATGCTGAGGATAACACGTGGTTAGTTACCCGATTACTGCTAGGAGTAGTGACGAGGTGAATTGGAATGATCTCACTGAGATGTGGTGGACCAGGTAATAATTAGGATGGATGATGAAGAATTGAATGATGTGGTGGGGAAATGAGATGGTACTGTCGTGAAGGTGATAATAGTATTGGGCTTGATCCTCTAAGAGGATTCATACATATCCCTATGGTAGGGAATAATATTCCACATAGATTGGTGAGGTGATGGGAAACCTAAGGTGGTGACTCATATGATGGGGACCTGATGGAAGTGTAACTTTTGGGTTTGGTCATGACCTTCCTGAAATCCATAGGCTTAGTGAAAATAATAGAAATTGACATGTATGATGGGATTGAACCTTAGGGAGGCTTCCTACATACCTTTCCTAAACAAGGATCAAAGTCCATGTAGTTTAGGATGGGGGAATAGAATCAGGGTGTCCGCAGAGGACAATGACTCGATGATATACCAGGGCTTACACATGGTTAGTATCCTGAGGTTGGTCTAACACCACTGGGATGGACCAAGGATGTGGGTCCCAACAAAGGGGCGACAATGGCTTACCATCGATTGGGGAGTACAATGTCTTACCGCTGGATGGGGATCACAACAGAATACTATGGTATGGGGGCACAATGGCTTACCGTTGGATGGGGTTGAACCTCATGGAGGCTTCCTATGATCCCATACATGGCGAGGATCAAACCCACGTAGTTCGAAAGGGGGGGCTGGTGAATCGACGTGAAGGGGGTCAGAACCAGGTTGTTGGGATTGAACCTTAGGGAGGCATCCTACGTACCCTGTCTTTGTAAGGATCAAAGTCATTATAGTTTGGATGAGGTTTTGGTGAATAGACGTTAAGTGGTCGAGACCAATAGGTGTTGGGATTGAATCTCGGGGAGGCTTCCTATGTACCCTGCCTTGGAAAGGATCAAAGTCCACATAGTTTGGATGGTGTGGTGAGCAAATGTTAACGGGTTAAAAACCAATCGTTGTTGGGATTTAACCTCATGGAGTCTTACAATGTACTTTTCCTTGGAAATATTAAAAGACCACGTAGTTTGGGAGGATTCGGTGAACCAATGTGAAGGGAGTTGGGACCAATGGTTGTTGGGATTGAACCTAGGGGAGGCTTCTTACATACCTTGCCTTGGCAAGGATCAAAGACCAGGTAGTTCGGGATGGTGTTATGGATTACACTCTAGGGTGAACTAGAGAGGATTTCATGGTCGTTTCTTACAATAAGTTCATATGATTCATCCTCGGTGTGAGAAAAAAGAGGCATCAAAGACATGAAAATCACAACGTGAAAGGTGCATTTGTGGGAAGTTGAGTGGGGATTACACATGGTTAGTGACCCAAAAAAGAAATAGGTGCTTATGCATGGTCCACATCACAAAGAGGAATCATGGGCTTATGCATGGTTAGCAGCCCATTGAGATGGATATGGGGACTTACTCCAGGATGGTGGCCCAGTGGCGAAAAATCCCATAGGGGGAGGGATTTTTCTTGGAAGAGTGGAGGGATCTGGTTCCCTTCCCCCCTCTTTGGTATTTGGCTATGAAGAAGATATGAGGCGTTGGGATTCTTCCTCCCACAAGAAAGCATAGTGGTTTACACAAAGGTGGTTTCACTTACCCCATGGACAAACACTGCTCCAGCAAAGAGGATCTCATTCCATGTGAGGAAGAACTCACTCCCATGGAGATCAGTGGGCATAGTGATTGTACGATATGGGGGACCCTGCGTATGATGCATGGGGTAGGGTCAGAGTTTAATTTCATGTGTAGAAGAAGATGATTCTTTTAAGTTTAACATCCTACAGCTCGGACACAGCAGGTATACTCCGCACCCCTAGGACTTACATAACTGATACCCACACACCCTTGGAGGAGGAAAGGCACCAGCTATGCCGTGGCACTGGGGTGTCGTGGAGTGATCCACAGAGGGGTACATATTAGTGTGTCTATGTAATGAAGCAATAGTCGTTAGTGTGCATGGGTGCCATTAAGGAGAGGCAATAGTGAATGTGACTTTCACATGGAAGTTTCCCGGTGCCACTAAGGAGTGGATACAGTGGATGGGACTTATGCATGGAAGTTGTGTGTAATGTATTCCTCATGTCTTTCCATGAGGGAATTAAAACACACTGGGGGGTTGAATCTCTCACCTATTCACTAGTGCACAAGAGTAATAATTCCATGGGGCATTGGAATTAGTCCTAACAAAGGGAGATGAAAAATGTGAATTACATGCCTCACATTTGGTACATAGTGAGGATGGAATTATGAGGGAGGATAGAAATTGACCTTGTTCAAAACCCATAATCCATATCATGTTAGACAGAAATGCGGACAAAAAAATGAGGGTTGAATGCGGACCGTGTTTGAAACACAGGACCTGACTCGAAGTGTCATCCAAAGTTTTCTGAGGTGTTGGCCTAGGATGGTAGGTGAGCCGAGGTGGAATGGGATGAGGCTGTTATGGGCCCCCTTCCGACATGAAATAGAATGATGATCTGGTTTAATGACACACAAAGCATGCAGTGGAGTGACTTAATGTTTTAATATATTAAAATGATCTTGAAATTATTCCACTATAATCATGGCATGTGGCATCTTATTCTTAGCACATAAGGAATCTATTATTTGGAACAAGAGGAATCCTATTATTGAATGATAGGGCATAATACAGTTTATAGTCATATAGATAGGACTATTAGAAACTTATGCTTGGTGCATAAGGCATCTCTTACTTGGAGGAAGAGGCATACTATATTTTTCATATAGTGTGTACTACAGTTCAATGTCTTGTAGAGAGGACTGTTGGCATGTTATGCTTGGTGCATAAGACATCTCTTATTTGGAGTAAGAGGCATCCTGTGTTTGGATCTTAGGGTGTGCTACAATTTAAAGTCGTGTAGAGAGGACTTTTGGCATCTTATTATTAGAGCATAAGGCATCTCTTGTTTGGAGTAAGATAAATCATATATTTGTATCATAGGCTGTACTATAGTATATAGTAATGTAGAGAGGAGAGTTAGGCATAAGGCGCCTAGCAATGGCTGGTGTATGGACATACGCAAGAGTGTCCCTTTCTAGTTCAACCTGGTATAGGACCTAGGTGATAAGGTTTGGATTATTTTCATGTGGAATGGTTCGACTCAAGATACTCAAGGAATAAAAGATGAGAATCTCAACACACGACATGTGAATGGGACCAAGAGGAATATGTCGACTGAATTTATTTCATGGTGTTTGGAGGAGTATCTCAAATCATGGTATTATATAGGTGGAAGGTGGGTGCACAATAGAAAATTTCAGCATCCCAACCAGAAAATTTGATAGTGCGAATCTTCATTTTTTATGAGGGTCAGTGATGGTAGCAAAGGGACCGGACCGGAGGGCCAGGACGATAGCCCGACACTGATCCCGAGCAGGGGTGTGGGGGCACCAGCCTGTATCCTATTGTGCATAATATGGGATACATGCAGGATGGGATACACACTAGGTTGGACTGTACGATATAGGTGTGCAGAAGATGTGGCACCTTGGTACTATTGCACGTAATATTTATGTTCCTCATGCAAGATTGGGAGTTTTTCACACAAGATTGGAATCTTGTGCACACATGATATAGGCAGAAAATATGTTGGGCGAGGATTAAACTATTGTGGGCCCATGAAAAAGTGGGCCCATATGGGACCTGTCACGAAAGATTTCAAATGGAGGGTTTCATTCATCCATGTCGGCGCAGAAGAGGTGGTGTTACGAGCAGCAGAGCGGCAACCAACCTTCAGAGACCTCTCTCGAGTGGAGGGGGTGAACTTGTATATATATGTGAACCTGAGAGCGGTTGTGCATAAGATTCCATGTGAAGAAGTGATCTTACACTCACCCTGCGGTAGGCATACATGAAAAGGGGCATTTAAAACCACATTAGATGTGTAATAATCTTGCGTGTGGATGCTAATCATGTGTGCACATCTAAAAACATGCACGCACCTTCCTTAGACGTTTTTTGGGTGGTTGGGTGGAAGATGACATCTCATTGGGTGTGTAAATGGTTTGTGAGATATGTTGAACACAAGATTTTGTTGTTGCATGCAAGATTCCATTCTTACATGAAAAACATCCATTCTTGTGCATAAGATTTCAATTCATGCTTGCAAAACTATACATTGCCCCAAAATCGTCCTAGATGGCCATTTATAGCTGCCTGACTTCGAACGACCATAACTTCTGATCCGTAACTCCGTTTGGGATCCACGACAAGTCAAATAGAATCTTTAGAAACGATCTACTCTCCATGATCATTTTTAAAAGCATTTGGTGAAATTAAATGGACGCGTTTTACAGTTCCAACAAATATAATAAATTTATTATAAATAAAATGATCCCAACTGGCTAGGGATTCTATATTTTGTGCTATAGTGGAAATATTATCATCCAATGAAATTTTCATAGGTTTTTGAATCATTTTAAACGTTATCTTTTGGTTTAACCCCATTCATTAACTGGTTTTAACCATAATTGTGGTAATGAACTTTCCCACATTAAATGGTTATAATTATATATATAAGTTATAAATTATCTCATAAATGAAAGAGGGATGATCTTTTTACCATTTTTAATCCTAATTGTCCTCCTTCATGTATTTTATTATTGTTAAGTAATTCAATAACATATTTTTACCATTAAATACTATTAATTTCATTTTAAGAACTATTCATTTAATTTAACATTGAAAACAACATGAAAGAAATGTAATTAGAATATAAACCATTTTGATAACATTGATAAGTTAATTTTACCTATAAAAAGCATGAAACATAATAAATCAAACAAATTTAATGACCTTAAATAATTTAAAAATAATTTATTATATTTTTATCTTAATTGAATAAATATTATATTGGCGTTGAATAAGAATTTAATGTAATTATTTAGTCAATAAAATTTCAAAATAAATTAATATGAGAAAGAATTAATTTATATTTCAAATAACTATTTCTAATTGAACTTATCCTATTTTTATCCTTATATAATTTTATTTGAGATAATATATTCAAGAGAGTAGCATTCTGTATTTATTATTTATTTAATTTAATATAAAAGACATATTCAAGGGGATATTGAACCAAGTGGGGATATATTCAATATTTGGTTTGATATATTTATATTTCACCCATTAAACTAGATAAAATCCTGTATTGGTTTTATCTCGAGACCCTATCTCATGGTTTTAACTCTATTTTACTTATTTTATACTTATTGAGGTAACACATATTTACCATGGTTACTATTCACAATAACAAAATATAAAAGTGAAATAATTATAAAATTCAGATCTCCTGATTCCAAATATGGATTCGATTTTTCATGATTGAGTTTATTGAGTTAGCCTAAATTAATCTAAGATAAAAACCAAAAAACAAATGAAAAATTGTATTTCAGAGAAAATCATTTTTATGTTAAAATATTTTTGTACACCATATCTAGCCATAAAATTGATTCCAATTAACTTAATTGGATAATTAATGTTTTAATAGAACTATTTTTTGTTCTAAGATATTTTAAACAAAATTTTTCTTTTTGAAGTCTTGAAACAATAGTATATTTTCAATAAAAAATTTATTTTTCACTTTAAACATTTAAATAAAAAATTTCTGAAAAATCCTAAATATTCACTATAATATAATTATAAAACAATAAATTAACAAATTCTTGACTTTCTATTAAATATAATTAATAAATGTTCCGAAAATTATTTTTAATATTAACACATAAAAAGGAATAATAATAATTATTTAATAAATCTTATTTTGATGAGTATAATTCAATTACAAAAAGTTAAGTTATTATTTTCTAAGAATAAATCAATAAATTTGTATTTAATTTGTTCAATATATAAATTTAATAAATTGTTTAATGGTATTCATGTCAACCAATTCACTAGTTATGTTATAACCGTCATATTTAAATACAATATTTCATTGTTGGTTTAAGATCAATATTCCATGTTGTATACACTATGAAACATTGTGTTCTTTGTAAATCTCAGGGTTTCAAATTCTCCCCCTTTAATAAATTCCACCCTATAAATTTAACCCTTTGAATAATAATCATGGTTTATAAATTTATAAATATATTTTCTAAATCTCTCATCAGAAAAAGGGTTTATGAAACATCCTATTTAAAATATAGAATGGGGAATATGAATATCTTTTAGAAAAACACATAACTATGATTCAAAATAAGTGAACATTAGTGAGAATTATATATATATACATTAAAAATAAATAAATTCACAATTAATTATATTGAGTGATAGGTAAACATTATCAAAATAATGGGAATTGTAATGAGAATGTTAATAGTTTCAAATTCATAAACAAAAAAATGTGTGAAAATATCCTCTACTCATTATGAATGAATATAATAGAAAAACATATTTGTTTCAAGATACTTTTAATATATATGAGAAATTAATTTACCATATATACTGAAAACATAAGGTAATATGCATACTTGAAAAGTATAATTTTATCCTTTAATCAATATTCCCACTCAATCTCATCATTTTCTCCAAATGATGAGTATTAATGATGAATTTTTCTTACCTAAATCAGTAAAATCATCTTATAATGGATAACATATTCCATAAAATGATAACAATTCCGTCCTAAATTATTTAAATATTTAAAAAAAATAAAATCTTTTCCACAAGGTATGATAATATCAACAATGTATCAACCTTTATATGATGAAATAATACATTTTACATCAAAATTTCGATAATAACAGAAGTGGTTCATTATATATTATTCCACAAATATTTAACCCTATATCCAAATTCACTAAAATATCCTGAACAATAAATAATTTTTTATCCTCAATGGCGATCTAATACATTTTATCTTACATCTATAAAAAATTATTAGTCATACAAAATATTATTTCATGTAAAATTAAATATTAAACATAAAGGCCATATATTCCTCATCACAATGATGTATCCCCAAAAATTTCATATGTCACTATATAATAATATAATTTAGTTAACTTCACACCATAATATAATCAATCAAATTTAGCTACTATCCTAATACGTAATCCATATATTGAATATACATATCTCTAAAAATACTACCCTTTCAATGAATCACCTTATAGACATCAGTAATATCTATATACCACTCTCCAATAGACCTTAACTAACTTAACAAAAGCTCATATGGTAAAATGAAGGGTTATTATACGTCAATAGTGTAATCTTTCTAAAACCTATTAAAATATTCCAATCACCTTAAAGTGTCATCACTTAAAAAGTCAAAAGCGGAATCTACTCCTTTGGACATATAAAATATTAAACTTATAATATAATTTTGATATATATAAATCTTTTATTTACCAAACATGAAAACTTACATGCTTAAAAAAATTAATGCAATCAATAGTCCTCCAATAAAACCTTATAATAATTTCGTAAATCAAAAAATGAAATAAACTTCATCAAATATGACCTAAATCACATATCCATACAAGAAATAAAAACTATTTCAAGATCACCAATGTTATCCAATTTCCATTATCAATTTATCCAAATTAAACATTATCAACTTTCCACTAAATCCATTTTATTGGATATCAGTACCATTCAATACATATTTTCAATTTATTAAAGAAAAATTAATATTGAATAATCCTTATATATTTCATGGATTCAATATCAAGTATATCATTGATATAACAATTGTGGAATATAATTATTGAATACCAATACATAATAAATTCAATCCTTATACTCCAAAAATTGGTATTGCATAGGTCCTTCTATAGTATAGGAGTTAACCCATAGATTAAAGAACTGGCTTGGATAATTACTATATTTCACACATATAGAACATTAATATAAATTTTATCTTGATATCAAATTCATATCCCTCCACCAAAATAATTATTTTACATGAAAATTCAACGATCTATGTCTTTCAATTCCGCACATAAAATTTTGTCCCATTCCATTAAGATATTCCTTGGGGTGTCTCTTTACACATTTCTAAAATGAATTAAATATTGAATTATTTCCACCAATGCATCCACCATGAAAGATATTATAAAACTCTATTATTATCATCACTATTGAGTGGAAGTTTTGGTTAAATTCTAGTTTATTAATCATCTTTCATGATAAATGATTAAGAATTTTCATAATATCCTTCAATATAATCATCATCCAACATGAATTCTCAAACATACTACATTGTTGATCACATTAAATGTTAACATGATTCTTCCTAGTTACATACATTTAAGAAACCCAAAATCATAGCATAAGAAACAATAATCATTGTGGGAAACCACATGATTCATAAAATATTTTATAGGATGTATAAATCATAGCACCTAATTTTCAATATAAAACACCTTAGGCTTAACCAAGGTAATTCGTGGTTATAATCTATTGAACTAAATCATAATGGTTAGTGAAGGGAATGGTAATTAACCCAAACATACCCCTCTAAATTTTCAAACCAAGTACATAGTAAGGGAACAATTAACATGCACTAGAATGATAGTAAAAATATACCCAACTAAATCTTTTCAAGGTTATTACCCCTAGATGCTTCTGTGTCAAAAAAATGTCGACATGTATTATATAGTAAAGGATGTATTTCTAGGATAACAATATAAACTATGTTTGACCAATTAATTTCAATGTATTACTATATTTAGACATACCCTTAAATTTATTCATAGTGTTATGTTCTATAATATATGTTTTCCTAAGCCTAGTTCCAAAGGAATCTACTAACCTTCCTCTCATATTATCTATAAATACCCTGACCATAGTAACCTAGAGACTATTTTTACTATATTTCGATTTTAATGGATATAGGTGACTAAATCCCCAAGGTAAAAATATATTAGTAGCCTTGGTAAAATAGATTTGTGGTTGAATCTCATAGTAAATTTAAGAACCCAAAACAAAATATAGTGAAAGTAAATATTCTTAATCCTTGAACTCATTCAAATATTCATTTTTCAAATCATTGGGAAATCATCAAATAAAGTTAAAACATAGATAAATAGTAATTGAAAGTGAATAGTATAATATATCATTGAATAAATAATGCATAATCAATCTTCAATGTGAATAACTAAAAAAAAATAAATTTAATCAATAAATTATGTATCAGGAATATTACGGTACAGATAAATTCTTTATTTTTTTAAAAATGGTTGGGGACAAAGCCTCAATTTATTATTAGAGAAAATAACTCTTTAGACTGCGTAGAGGGAGACCCATTACATAGCTTGAAGTCCCAAGGCCAGGTGGCCTGAAAACACGGCTTGAAAGCCCGTTTTTTTGGCCCAAACAACCCCCGGTGAACTGTACTTCTACAGTACCCACACTTCTATAGTACCCCCCTCCACTACATTTCCTGCTACAGTGACCTACTACAGTGCCACTACAATACCCCCAAAAATTTACCCATGCACGGATTCGATCTTGGGTCTTTTGGATGCCAAGCAGGAGCCTGCACCACTAGGATACAAGCTCGTTGACACAGATAAATTCTATATAAATAATCACATAATCTTGAAAATTATACATGGATATAATAAATATTAAAAACCATCACATGGATATATATAACTAATTTCATAATGATGATATTCACATTTTATGACATACTATACTTACTATCAAGGCCTCGTAAAAAGTCATCTACATAAAAGGGTAAGCCTTCATCCAAATACCTGACATGATTATGCAATGATACCTGTTGATTCCTTGATTGGAAATTTTATTTAGGTCCCCACCTATCTCATAATAATCCCATTTCATTTTTCATATTAATAAACAATACAACATAATTAACATGCATTAATAATAAAAACATTCCATATATGAAGAACTAGCACGAGAAATGTCACTAATTTTCCCAGTTAAACTTATTATAATACATTCAAATAAACAATAAGGATGGTATCATTACATAATATCTCTATTGAATAATTTTCAAAATAATGTTATATTTTAATTGATGAAAATAAATATCATAAAAAACACTAATAAGAAAAATAACCTTTTTACTTTTAAATTATCTTTTAAAAACTAAATTCCCAGAATATTATGAAAAACTTCAATTGAAAAGAATCATGTAAACCTTTAAATTAAACATCAATTTATTTATTGGTCATAATGACATGAAATTCCATTCATACGGAGTATATTAAAACACACATTATCTTCACATGTTTTTGTAAAAATTCAACAAACTCCTCATTCAAAAATTGAAAAGTACCTTAATTTTAAAACACTTTGTGAAAAGTTATAAATGTGTAAAAATTTCTTCAATGACAAATTTCAAAATAGTAAAAATATCATTCAATACAATTATTGGAAAATATGGACATGTAAGAAAATTATTCCCGAATGAGTAGAAAATAGATCAGATTTACATAAAAACATTATTTAAGTATATTGAGTACTTAGGGATAATAAAAGGGATGGAAAAAATGTAGTTTCTATAAATATTAGGGTTGAATATAGAATTTTAAATAATTCCCCTAAAGTATTATTAAACATAAAAAATCCCAAATAATAATGATATTGCAAATAAACCCTCACCATTTTGGTAGCTTTTGATTAATAACCCTATGAAATAATTAAATTAAATGAAATATTAAATACCTTGAATATAAACCAAGTTATGATGTATCATATCAAATAGTTAGTATATACACTACATGAACGAAAGAAGTGGTGAATAATCAATGTAGATCATGAAAACAAAAGTGAGATAAGAAACTATTACCTCAAGCCTGACTTAGTTTGCATGTGATTTTAACATCCTATATAGTAAAACTAAATTTATTAGAGTTCAATACTAGAATTATTTTCATAAATAAAAAATCATATATTACCCTTTTATAACATTACAACACCCATTTATTAATAATTCCATTAAAATACTCATTTATAAGTTTTAACTATTTAATTTTTAGGGATGTTTCGATTCATAATTTCTATTACTTGTACTTTGATCAGGTTTTACTCATCCTGAGAATTAAAATGATGATATAAATATTATATAAATTAACTAAATATTTCAATATTACCATCCATGAAAATTGGAAATGAAAAACGGATCACATCACTCCAGGGATTGATTGTACATACGTATGCACGAGCGATGTTATCGTTTTCCAATGGATTAGAAGGTAAGAAGATAGAAAAGATATTATAGATATAGAAGAAAAATTATATCAAAAATATCCAATATATTTATTTTTCCCACATTTATAAAAACCCAATTAAAGTGTTGATAAAATATGAATTACACCACTACGGGGAGACAGTAATCCATACATAAGAACAAGTGATGTTTTTTCTTTTCATAGGAAGAAAGAGATAAGAAAAACTGTTATACCATATTGATAATAACATATTACTATATTTATGATGTTTGAGTCATTATTTTTGTACGGTTAGTACAAATTTAATTGATTTATACAAGACTGAATTTTGAAAGAGTTGGTAAATATGATTACCTCTTCTCTGGTATACTTCCTTTATATTCCTTCTTAACGACCCTTGTAATGGTTTTATAAGAATAAAATAACCTCTAATTACTGGAAATGAAATTTCTGAAGATAAATGGGTAGGGTTTTGTCAAGATAGATGGTTCAATGTGGTGTAAAAAATTTAGATAAATGGGTTTCCTTTTATAGGGGAGGGAAAAGACACAACTAGAATTTTTAAAATGAATAAAATATAAATAAGTATTTCAAAATAAAAATAAATAAAAAATATAGGAGATTAATAGAAAATAGGATAATGTAAAAATATCCCCATTCAATGAAATTTCGATACATTTTGTTTCATTTCAAACCATATTTTTTTGTCTAAACCCTACGTTAACCAATTTAAACCTTAATTGAAGTAAAAAATATTTAGACCTAAAAGGGTTATCAGTTTAAATATAAGTCAATAATTAGCCCATTAAATGAAAAGGTAGGAAATATTTTCCCATTTATAATCCTAATTTTCCTCTTCCATTTTTTTATTATTTTTAAATAATTTAAAAAAATATTTTCATCATGTAATACTATTAGTGGAATATTAAGAACAATTCAAATAACCTGACTTCAGACGTGACATCACAATAATTAAATTAGAATATATATATTTACCAAATACGTAATATTTTTTTATCTAAATAATTCACGGAGGACTATAATTTACATAATCTATATTACATTCAATATTTTTAAAATCATATAATTTATTTTTCTATAAATTGTATAAATATTATATCAGCATTTCATAAGCCATTAAGGTAATTATTTAGTAATTAAAAATTTGAAATAAATTATCACAATAAATAAAATTAATTTCATTTTGAAATAATAATTTAGATCTAAATTTATACTCTTTTTATACTTGTTAAATAAATTTAGAGATATTAAATTCGAGAGAAATAAATTTTTTATTTATGCTTCTGTTAAATTAATATTAAGTTTATTATAAGGGAAAAACATAAAAAATAGACATATTTTTGACACGTAGATGGAATTGGGTAAAGAATACTCATGAAACAATAAAATTGCATGTGTTCACTTGGTTTTGAGACCTTATCTCATGGTTTTAAACATATTTTAAAAAATATGCCATTATCAAGGTGAAAGATAATTACCACAATTATTATTCATACAAACCTAAATTAAATGAAAAATATTTTTCAAATTTTGAAACCCTGAGTCCCAATATTAAATCAATTTTTAGGATTCAATTTCAAGAAGTGGAATATTTTATTTAAAAAACACTAAATCACCACGAAAAGTGATTTTTTAGAAAAATTTATTTTTTAGTGAAAATATATTATTATATCAAATCCAAAATATAAAATTCTTTCAAATGAATTTAGTTATAATAATAATAATAAAATATAATTAATTCTCTTTTGAAACCATCTTAAAACAAAATGGAACTTTTTAAAATATTGAAACCAAAATACAATTTTTAATGAATTATAGTATTTTCACTGTTCATAAAAAATCAAACTTTTTAGAAAAAATCCCAAACATTAAATATAAGATAATTTTTAAATTATGATTAAAAAAGATAATATTTATATCATATAATATTTATAATGTTTCAAAAATCAATTTAAATAATTTATCATAAAAAAATATAGTCCATTTTTTAAGAAACCATATTTTGAAGACTAAAAGGTATTTTCTAAAAAATGGGTGCTTATTTTATAATCATTATTCTATAAATTTTCCATTATTAGGTCCTTAAAATACTTTTTATAATACATTTAATCACATTAATACTCACTAATTCAATGGATATGTTAAATAGTAATATTTTTAAATGAAAACATTTCGTTGTTCTCTTACGATTGGTGTTTTGTATTGTATACACAATCCAAAATTATGTTCATTAGAAAACATAGGGAATTATACATGAAAATATGATCATAGTGATATTATGGGATTTTTCAACCTCATTAATATATGTTCAAGGGATCATATACCTACCATAACCCCTATTATTGCTGGGACAGAGCTTGATATGGATGTGGTTCATGACTCTCTACCTGGATGATGATATAACCACTCAGTTCTACTGGGGTTTCAGGTTTATATGAGTTATTAGTGTTAATATAATAATATTTATCACTTTATATATATTTTTTTATATTGGAATTCTGGAACATCAGTTCATGAGGACACCAAGGCACAATTTGGGTGCATACCATCTCATGTTTCACTGTATACTAGCCACGGACTTAAGTATATACATTCTCTCATTGACTAATCAATTAAATAATATTAAGATTTTTATAAATTATTAAAAAAATATATTAACAATTACAACCAGTCATTTCAGATTTAATGGCCACCATACAGGGCTATATTTGATTAGCATCTAACATACTGCACTGCTAAGCTTGACGATGCCACTTTTTAGTACCTCTCATTCAGTTTCATATTGTTGAGTGGAACCAGCTTTTTTTATCCATGGATGAGTTGGGATTAGTTCATAATATCCCATTTGGACCCATCCATATAGAATCACATCATTCCTATATGATGATGGGGAGGTAGGATGTCAACTGGCAATGAGAGTATGCACAGTATGTCGATATCTAAGATAAAGTGTGTCATCTCATAATGAGGGAATATGTATGATATGATATAAGCTATCAGAAAACCTTGACTATGAACCATGGTATTGAATGAAGGATATAATTTATCTTACACTAAATTACAGAGGGAGCTTAGATCTTTTAAGTCAAAATCATTATGTTGGTTTTTATTGTTAAGTTTTTTTAGTTTTATTTAAATCTGATGACTTCATACTCAACTAGAGCATAATGTCCACTTGTATGATCCTGAGGAGGTGGAAATATTTATTCAAGAATTATAATATATTATATAACCAAACATCATTCCATCACATCATGTTCTACATGATAGTATATTAGATCATAAACCTCAATGAGAGGATGTTCTGTCTAAATGGTAGGATGTTCTTTCTCTGGAACCTCTTAAAACTACTACTGATGTTGAGGAACCATGATGATGATGGCGTAGGACATATAGGGAAATGTGTGAGGCCTCACCTATTCCAAATGAAGATAAAGAACATATATTAGTAGAGCCATATCTAATTGTGTATGTGTACTTCCTGGAATGAGCTCCACTTCAATATTTGGCATATCCATAGTTTTCACTTGGGATAGGTAATCTGACCAAGTATCAATAGTCATTTCCCATGAATTATTCTTTTATAAATGATAATTCACTGGATATATGGATCCACAATCAAATGGAATTTCCTTCTAATTATTCTTTGTGGGAAGTACTGGGTGAACATCTTGATATCCTGATGGACTATCATCTTGATGCTTTAGAGATAGATCATCAGATATTCAAGGTTCCAACACCTGACGAAGATCCCCCTCCATCTCATCAGACTCCACCCTTGTACAAGGGAAAACTACTAGGATACAAGGATCCCATTCACACTCCAAAATTTGGTATGAGACCTCATTATTAGACATATATGAATAATAAGTATACACATTGATTTATAAGGTTTTTATTATCTTAGATGATTAGAGAATAAATTGAGTTATTTATCTTATTGATAATGTTAAAAATATTTATAAAAATTTATTTAACTAATTAAACATCATAAATATGTTTTAAAAATAAAATTCCATAGATTGTTGAAATTATAAATAATATTATTATTTTTAATGTATATAAATTCCTTTAAAAACGATTTTTAGTCAAAACATTTGTCAATAAAAATTTTAAATATATAAAAATAAACTTCAGTTAGTTTGTAATTACTATAATTATATTGAAATTATGTTTTCTAAAATAATTCATTGTTAATAGTAATTAATTAATCACAATTAGTAATATTTATTAATTAATTAAATATAATCAATTTTAATAAGTTAGTCTTAAATTATTAGTATATAAATAAAAATAATTAATAAAAATGTTAATAATAATACGTATTATGTATTTATAATGAGTATTAATTAATTTTAACTATTTAATAGTAATAAATAAAATATTCATTTATCTAAAAATATTTATTAATAAATATGTATCATTTAATTTATATTTAATAATAAGTTTAATAATGATTTTATAAATAATAATTATGATTATTAATAATAATAAAATAATTTATAATTATTTATAATTCTTGAAAATAAGTTAAAAATAATTATTTAGTATTAATTATTACAATTGAAAATTACTATTAACATATAATACTTTTTTAAATTCAAAATTTATTACTTTGAAAATATAAATTAGACATTAAAATTTAATATTTTTTTAATTATTAGTAAGATTTATCTTCTAAATATTTATTTTTCTAGAATATATATATATATATATAAAACTAAAAAATCAATAAGTAATTACTAATGTTTATTTATTTAGTTACAAATTATTATGAAGAAAATTTATTAATTACTAATAATTATTTCAAAATAATTTATTTATATAAAATGAAATATAATTTATTATTTTTATTTATATTTATTTAAATTTTTTAGTATTTGTTTTGTCTTGGGAATAGGTGTTTGGGTATAAACCAAATTTCCCTAATGTTTCTAGGAAAAGGTATTAACACCCTGGTAACACATTTAAGACTAATGTTTCAAAATATTTTAATCATAGGATTTTTTAAATATTTTTTTTGGAAAACATATAAATACCCACTAAGGAACCATAATAATAAAATCAACAACATAAGATATATAAAAATAAACATTAATTATCTATGTAGAAAACAAACCGGACTCACTAGGCAATGGTAGAAGAAAAAGTGAGACTCTGGTCAAGAAGCCCCCCCCCCACCAAGGCCATAAGGGAAAAATAGAGATGTCACCTGAGGCACCTAGAGTAGTATTCACCTTTTAGTTATTTCTTCTAAAAAAATGAAATAATGATTCATAACTAAACCAATACATACCTATGATACCCATATCATGAAAAGGATAAAAGGGATAAATACTGACCAAGAATGGAAAAATGGAATGGATAAAAACATACAAACCAATGTGTATAATAAATTACCGTTCTTTATCTCATCATAATATTAAGATAAGAAATGATGATTTATAATGTATTTATAGTTTCAAGTTAATTATTGGTTGATTTTTTATTATAAAATGTTCTTATATGTAATTTAACATATTTTGAGAGTTTATTATTTCAAAAATGTTACTAGGATTAATTCTTTATATTATCTGAGGTTTTGAGATTTTTTTCAAAAAATATTTAAATTTTAACAAAGGAATAGAATTCCAAATTGACTGTATAGAATAAACAATGAGACTATAAACAATGAAATCATAAAATTTTTATAAAAAAGGATTCCATGAAGAAGTTTATGTTAACAAATGTAAAACAAACAAGGTTTCTACAAAGGGTTCATGCTCAATCTGGTAGATTAAAAAGGTGGTGGTGAAAAACAAAAAAGTGACCCACTTTTATTTCAAAATAAGATATAATTCATAATATAAGATAGAAATGTTCAAGTGAAACTAAAATGATATGTTTTTACAACATTTAATAATTAATAAAGATTCATTTAAAATTTTAAGATAGAATTTAAATGTTATGATATGAAATTTGAATTGTGACTATACCGATGATTCATTGAATATGATTTCAATGATTTAAATAATGATTCATTATTTTACTATATGGGTTAAATAAATAAATATCATTTTATGGTTTTATTATATATCTCACATTGAGATATTATTGATCACATCAAGAAGAGTTTAATGTTGTAAATTTAATGGATGTTTTTACTAAAGAGTACAGAGAATTAAATTTGGATATTCTATGATGTGATATGAGATATTATTTAATAAAATATATTTATAGGAATAATTTGAATAATAGTTTTGTTTTCTAGAAATTTTTAAGACACTTTCAATGGATATATTGAATGTTTTATTTTTATTGAATTTAACTAATTAAAAGTAAATAATAAATTGATGATCATTTAATGATTTTATTAGAAAATTAATTATTTGATAATAACTCTAGGATGAATTCCATATATATATATCATAATAAAAAAAATTATGTATCCTAAAAATACATTGATTGGGTCACTATCTATTCCTGGAATAATATAAAACTATAATGTAATTTTTAGATCTATCGTATCAAAAAGAATAAAATTAATCCATTATAATGTTTCATCCTAAGGAATGAAGAATGTATTTATTAATTCTATTTAATTCATTATTTATATTATTTTAGGATTATTTCATCACTATTAAGAGACATTCACTGAGCAAAGGTTAATAATTTCTATTGCTTACATATTTTTGTATTAGTGAATCATTTGTGACTTGTATTACATCGATCAAGACAATGATGTAATCACACAACATTGGGGACCAGGCCTTGTAAAAATATTTAGCGACCTTTTGTTTATTTTTACATATAAGTTATAGGTGCGTTGGAGTGTATTTTTACATGATAAAATTCCGTAGAATTATATAATAGAGAAACCCTAAAAATTCAACACCACTAATTCACCCCTTTTTATGTATTGTTTCATATTTATTTCCAAACAATTAAATTTCTGGAAAGACACTCGTTTTACTTAGAAAAGTCCATAATGTTTTGACCTATATTATATATGATTATATGATCTATTAATTACACCAATTATTTTGGAGATATTATTTAAATATTAATTCAATAAAAAATAGTGGTATACCAACTTTTGAGGGTAAATATTATCATAAATAAAATAAAAAAATGGAACACTGCCATTTATCTATTAACATAGAAATTATTCATTCTAACACAACATTAATTACATATATTAATAATGAATAGAAGGTTTGAAATGTAGTTTGAATTTAATATTCATCAAATTAATTTTAAAAGGTAATTGGATTGAATACTTTTAAATTATTATTAGATAATATTGAGAATAATTATAAAGAAAACAGTAAATGAAAGATGTAAGATTATTATTTTTTGAAATAAATAAATATATATAAAAGGATTTATAAGGTTTAAATTAAGGATGAAATTTTTATAATGATCCTTGATATTATAAAAAAAATATTCTTTTAGGAATGAATAATATATTTCATCGTGATTAAGGAATAATGATGGTCTCATCCTAGAAAATCTAATTCAAAAATATATTCATTAGAAGATTGAAATTAAAAAGAATTATTTGAATAAATTAAATAGTATAATAATTACCTGTGAAATATGTAATATTTTTATATTTTAAAATAAAATCAAACAATAAAATGATATTTCTATTAAGGAAATTATAATTACGCGGCTTGTTCTGACCAGATATGTCACCTGAAAAGATCTACCATTAGGCATGAAGGATGTTCCTAATCCCCTTAGGCTAGGAACTAGTGCATGAGAATCAAGGAATCACATTTGGGAATGATTTTTTCCAAATAAAAAAATAACAAACCAAGAACATATCTACCTAGAAATCATTTATAATTATTCTATAGGTGCTATAAACACATGTCCACAACAACCATAACATAAAAAGGAATACACATTTAGTTATATCTAATAAAAAATAAATAAATCACATTTTCATCCAATATTATGATATAAATTATAAAATTAATCATAATTAAAATTATAAAATAATATTAAAAAAAATCTCGATGAGAAATCCTTATACGGAATTACACAATAAGAAAAAAAAAGAACACTAAACAGAAAAATCCATAACAAACCTATCTATATGCATCATATGAATCACCCTGACATGTATCCACCAACCATCCCATACCATTACCAATTAGATAAATGAAACAAAAAAATATAAAGTTCACTGATCATATAATGATAGTCATGGGAAAAAAGTACCCATAGATATCATCCCCACACCCCATGAAAATCCATTGAACACAAATCAATTTTTTATATTATTAAATATAAATAAAAATCTAATATTCTTTTCCAGTAAATAATAAAAATATAATTCCAAATGAAACCATTTCTCTTAAAACATAAGATAATTATTTAAAATTACCTTTTATAATAAATTGTATTGATATTTATTTGGATTTCAACAAATAGTTGGAAAGGTCCCTGGTTCCCTAAGTGAGGATAGAGGATGATACATCCCATCATCTACTATAGAGGAAGGGGAAAATAGAAAAGTTACTTCCCAATTTACTTATCATCTATATCATCCACTAATTAAACTCTTTTATTGATGGTAAACTAGTAGTGGATCTCTCCGTATCTAAATTCATTGATTCATCAAAACTCCTCAAATTTTCCCCTAATTCTATTTTTGGTTGTCTTAATCCCTATTCACTTGATTTTGATAATCATGCTAACTATTATTGGGGTTTATAAAGAAGAAATGTGGTTATCCATCTATTTGATAAGCAATTTCTCATTAATCTTTTCAATTCAGTATATTTTGAAAGGGTTTAGTTACATGTCTCTTGTTTCATTCATTCAATTAGATTCATCTAACTGAAATTGTCTTTTTATATTTCCTAGAATAAAGACCCCCCGAAATCTATGGTTTAAGGTAGTTTTCACTTTCCTTCTTTACCATTATGGAATCCATTAGTTTTTAAAATCCAAGAGAAAACCTAGGGTCGTTACCATTTATCTGATTCTTTAATGCGTATATTGATGCCCTTGATTGTATCTTAGATCTAAATCAATTTAAAAATATCAAATCATCGTTATTAATATATATTTAGTTTTATTTTAGGGTAACTTATTTACAAAAATAACAATGTGTCAAAAATAACTTATTGGATACCACAATTGGTATCACATTCAAGGGTGAAGTAGAAGTAATTTTCATAGAATACCTATATTTAATGATTATTTAATAGGGGTTCCTAAAGAAATTATTTGGCCCACTAATTATGAGTTTTATATGGATGTAAAGTAAAAAATAAGTTTATTTTTATGGAGGGAATGTATTGTAAACTTAGACAATACGGGAAATAGGTAATTTAATATAAGTATGAATATTTCTAAAGTAAACTTCTTTAGATAATATGATGAGCAGTAAGAACACAAGATATTAAATGGGAGAGAAGGCCATTTCATAAAAATGTTATTTGGCATTGGTGAAATCTGTTGCAATTCTTGAAGGTAAATAAGATTCCTGGATATAATCTAGCTTCATTCATTCTACTGAAAATTTCTACCAAGATTGTGAGGCCCCCATACATGTGTAATTCAATGTAACAAGATGGTGTACATTTTTCTGGGAGGTAGTTGAGTCTGGATATTTTGAAGGAATTCTACGTATTCCCTTACTCAACCAAGATTATGGTATGAAATATATCCTTGATAATGATAGTGAAAAAGGAATTTGAATTACAATAAGATATAGGTAGAATAGAAAACTAGAAAACACTTGGGGTAAGAAGATAACAAAGAGGCACAATCGTCTTATAGGCCCCTTTGGAAGGGGATGTCTAAGGAAGATCATTAGTAGAGGGTCTTAGAAGGTATGTCTGACACTAAAATAGGGGAGGGGGTCATATTATACACTTCATCTAGATATGAATGGGATAATAAAGATAATGAGAACATCATATGGGGATTGGGTAAAGGAAAAAACACAATTATTATATCGATGAATTTCTCATTAACTTTAGAGTAGAAGGTTAGACATTAAAAGGATTATTGATTTCAACCTAAATCAATAAAAAATAAGTCAACATAAAAGTTAGTGAAAATAAAAGAGTATGGATTAAATTTAATAGTACTTTAGATTTAGTGAAATGGGAGACTCTGAACATAAAATAAGGTTCTGATATAATTCCCTGAGACTAATAATCACCAGACTAGAGACAAGGGAAATTATATAGAAGAATAGGATATAATGTAATTTTTCGTACCTAATCTCATATGTGAAAAGACGAATGAAATATATTACAAGTTTAATTTAGATTCTATATAAGAACATACTAAATAATAAATCACTATCAATGAGTTTTCATGAGAGGAGGATATTAAATTAAAGGAGAAACTTATCTGTGTGGTCCCAATGATGAGCTCAATCCATGGTTTGAATTATAACTAGTTATTTTATTATTAGAATTGAAAGATAAAATTGAATCCATTAATGATTGCCTTAAATTTTTGTAATTTATAAACATAATGATATAATAAAACATTCAAATATTCCCTAGTCTTGATTTAAAGGAGATATCAGGGAAACTCAAAAATACCCCCAATAGATCCCAATCAGGATGTTTATGCGGTGGTTTATTCTGCTGTTTTCTATCTTCCTATTTTTGTATGAATTTTGATGGTAATTTTAAGGGTTCCCAATTAAACCATAAATATTATTTTTTATTATCCAAATAATAAAGTTTAAAGAAAGAATATTTCTAATGGGGGTTAGAATCCACCATTAAAATAAGAGAAAAGATTTTAAATCAATTAAAGTTGGATGTCATCAATGTTTATGAAAAAAACTATTTTTCATTCATGTCATATTTCATAAAAATAATTTTAAAAAGAATACAAAAAATTAAAACCATTACATAATAAGTTAAACATTAAATGTGGGCACCCACATATGTTTAGGCATAAGGTAAAATCAAGAATAGAAATGGTGATACTCATCCCAATGAGGATTAGTGTATATAACCAAAGAGTGGACTATGAATAATTTTTCAAAAAATCATCTATATTAATGGAAATTATTGTTAACAAATACTGATCAACTGTTATATTATATTATATCTCACATGGAATCGATATACGTGAAGTTAAGAATTCTCAAACATTGTCTCGCCATCATAGTCTCAACGAGGGAAACCCATTGTAAAACACAATCATTCCTAGTGAACTAATCATTTTGTATTATATAATTGTGTATAAATAATCTATAACTCACACATAGTATATATTAATTCATGGATATATCTCAGTATAGGTTTACATAAATAAATAATAATCATCACAACTATCAATAAACAAATTAAAAAGTCTCACCTCACCACTCTCACTATTGCATGAAAGAATGCTGCTCATGTCATACAATCCTATTAATTTACCATACCCATACTGGGGGGTCACAATCTATATAAAAATAGAATATGTGGATCAATATTATTTAACACACTCCCATGACATGAAAATGAATTAGAAGTTCAAAACATGCCTAATTACATACTAACATGGAATACGAAGTCATTTATAAAAATTTTAAATAACTTTTTAACATAACCATTAAAAAGCCTAATTAAAATGTCATTAAAATCTAACCCATGAATAATATACTGTAAACATTATTAAAACAACATTTCCTTTTTTGAAACAAAAATAAACCCATTTAAAATATACAACGTTTTTTAGAAGTAGAATATCTAGAACATAAAAAATTCCATTACATGAAAGTGGGTTTTGAGTATTAAAACAAGATAAGTACCCATCCAACAAATTTAATATTCTAGGAAACATCATTTTATAAAAATAGAAGCATTAAATTCTTAATATTAATTTAAGAGAGATCAAAATAATGATTATACCACAACTGAAATTAATATATATAAGGTCAAAAGTAAAATCATAGAGGCTGCTATTAGAAAAAATCTTCTTTTTGAAAATGCAACATTTTACCATTTAAATGAGTTAAAGAAAACATACATGACCAAAAAGACCCTATAACAACAAAAACATAAATTAGAATCATTTTTACATGAACCCAAGGTCTCTTGAACATGCTAAATTAAGAGGAGAAACTATATAAATATATAAATGAGGAGAGTAGGATTGAATATATTACCATGAAAAATCCTAGAAAAAACATGATGAAATAAACTACTAATTTATTTGGTGGAAGGGAAAACATAGGGTGCGATTCATATGGGTCACAGGGATCAAATGGGGAGGAAGGAGAGTTTTCAAGTTGTAAAATATTTAATTGGGTAATATTGTAAATTTAATTTTTAATTAATTTGTACATACCATATGATTAGGCTGCACAATTTTCCAAAATATGTGCCAACTATAATGATGAAACTATATAAAACATGTAACATATTAAAAGTTTCCACACTGTTAGGATAATTTTGTGGCAATTGATAAAATGGACATGTAAAAAGTTGTAGGTTCTCTAACATGGTCATCACACAATTTCAACTAAGTCTTCATAAGTCATGTTCTAAAAATCTAATAAAAAATAGACTCTCATGGTTTACAATATATTTCACATATTTTATACCTAACCATGATCAACCGATGAATACTAGTCATGCATGGAAAAATTGAACTAGAAATCTCAATCAAAAGTTTCTAAACAAGTTTTCACATTAATGATTCATGATAAACAATCAACTGATGTAGAATTTCTATAAAAATTTATATTTCAACACTAAAAATTATGAAGTAATGATTACCCCAAATTAATAGAAAATAATCATAATAAATGACATTAAGTTGTAAAAATTTTCTACTATATAATAGTTTCTACCACTAAAACTATGATATAATATAAAAACAATGTTGGATTAGAATATCAAAAGAACCATAATAGTGGTGGGATAATATTTGGAAAAGTAATAGAAATATATTGAGAAAAAGATGAACTCAAACATGACTCATCCTCTAAATTTTTTTCTAAAAAAAAAACCCATCAATGAACCTTGAGAAAGAACCAAATCAACAACTATTCAACAACAGATTGAAAAATTAGAGACTCCACATTGGTCTCCCCACCATTTAGAATTAATATTAAATGTTGTGAATGATGGTAAACCTCTATTAGAGAAATAGTATTACTAAAAAATCATGTTGTCACGACCCGCCCTCGGGGTCCGTGTCGTGACTACCCCAAGCCCGCCTTTCATAGGCCAGGGGCTGGCGACTAGCACCAAGGCGTAACTCCCGGTAAAAAGGGAAGGCATTGCCTTTGTAAAGTAAACAAACACCACAGAGTAAGAAAGCGGAATGTAAACACTAAGAAAAAGCAGAGTACAACTGAAAGTGCGGAAAAGTAAATGGGCCAGTATACAAACCCAAACTGAAAGTAAAGTACAACTTGAAAGGGAAAACAGCAACTGAAAAGTAAAAGCCGCTACAACGAGCTGTCCACTGGAAATCCCACCTGAAGGGTGGGTACAGATAGCTCCACTGCTCCACGGGTCCCACCGTCCGCTCTGTGCACGTCCCGCCCAGTGGTCCACCTCCAGGTACCATCCTGCTCTGCAATCCTCAGCTAAGATCAACACTGTCCGTCGTCTGCAACCAACACAACGTAGTGCGGGCAAAGCCCGTGCAGGGGTGAGTATAAGCCACTCAGTAGGGACCCCGAGACCCCTGAAGGTCTCTCAAATCCACAAAAGATAAACCACGAAGAAAGGTACAATCACGAAGTAACAACCGACACTACTTAGGTATATGCCCATACATATACCTAAGTAATCAATTTCAAATACGCTCCAACCTCCGAGCCCAAGTACAACTCAGTCCACACAGGAAAGTAAACGTATTCCACACGGGAAAGAAAAACGGAATCCACAAAGGATATCACAACACAATCCACACAGGAAAGCAACAAGATTCAGCTCACACAGGTATACTTCTTCGAAAGACGATAAAGATGATCTATGATCCATCTAAGTCGTCGGACCCACGAAGGATCGATAGGTAACTAACCCCCGCAAAAGACCCACACAGGATCGGGCCCACGTAGGACCTGTAGGCGCTGGTTCACACAGGACCGCTGAGCGCAAAGACCCACACAGGATCGGACCCACACAGGATCGGGCCCACACAGGACCTGTAGCACTGATCCACGTAGGATCCCTGAGTGCTGAAGTCTTCGTCGTCGAATCCACACAGGATCTCTGTACTGTCGTCGTCGCAGTCATAGTAGCAGTAGTAGCAGTAGTAGTCACAGTAACAGTCGCAGCCAGCACTAGGGTTCCCGCACACAGCAAGCTCGTTCGGAGGGTCCGCTCCACGAGCCGAGAGGCTGATACATCAACGGTCACAAAGTCCAGAGTTGATGTATCCAAAAGTTCTGTATCGTCAACAGGAACTCAACGTAACAGACGGCGCGTCGATCGGACGCCCGGTCTGAGAGTTATTGGCATTTTCATCCCCGGGGCCCGGTTGGTTTTTAAGGCAAAACCAACCCTACCGTACTCCACCTGCGTCCAAACCTCGGGCGGAGTATGCCAAAAGAACCGTCTCACTAAGAGGAACACAACAAAGCCGACGGAACGTCAATCGGACGTCCGTAGCTCAAGATATGAGTGTTTCCGCTCCGAAGGCCCGGTTGGTTTCGTGAACGAACCAAACCGGACGAACTCAAAGTGTTCCGAAACCTTGAGTGAGATATACCGAAACGACCGTCTCGATCCAAGGATCGCGTTGCCGCAGAAGGTTCGTCAATCGAAGGTCCGTGGCTCAAGTTATCGCCAAAAGACCGAAACAATCTCGAAAACGGGGGGGTCCGGGTCCGGGCCGACCCGGCCCGACCCCCCCCCCCCTGGGTCGGCCCGACCGGTGGCGGCGCGGCCCGGCCAGCGGCGGCGCGGCTAGGGTGCCGCGCATGCGCCGCACGCGGGGGGTGAAACCCCCCCTTTTTTCGGATCTCGGCCGGCTTTTCCCGGCCGTTTTTAATAACACACGGGACCCGCGGGTCCCGCCTTCTAACCGAACCGGCGGACGGCACAGCCGGCCGCCTTCCTCTTCTCCGCCGCGGCCATAGCCGCGGCTCATCTGCACTCCGGCGGCCGGCGAGGCCGGCCGCCCCTGGCTGATCCGCCACGGCCGTAGGGCCGCGGCCCTTCTTGATCTCCGGCGCCGGCGGCTCGGCTGCCGCCGGTCTTCCCGTCTCGCCGCGGCCCGGTACCGGCCGCGGTGTTCGTCGTCCGGCGCGGTGCGACGGCACCGCGCCCCTCCGCCGCGCCTTCGATTCCCCTTGACGCGGCGCGACGACGTCGTGTTCTTGATGATTCTTCCACGGCGCGGCACGACGGCGCCGCGCAATATAATCGTACGATTATCCGCGTGGTGCGACAGCACCACGCCACCTTGTTTCCACCCGCAAGATAAATCAAAAAGAACGGTGGAGGTGGTTCGGCCATGTTCATGCGGTCCGGCCCCCTCACGTTTAACAATAACACAAAATAAAATCCTCACGTTAGTCATGATAGAACCACGAACAAGGATAATTAAATAAACCATTAACAACAACCCCTACCTTGAAAATTGACGTCGCACGTCGGTTATCGCGGAGAAAGGCGTCGCGGCGTCGGACGTAGATTCCGTGGACGTCGGGGTGCGTCCGAGGAGGAAACGACGTCTCTTCACTTGTCGCTAAGACGAAGAAGAGAGGTACGTTGTCGTTGGCGATGATCACCACGGTCGGCGACTTCTCCCTTGTCGAGGAGGAAGATAAAGACGGAAGAATCCGGGACGCCGAGTCTCGAAGGTCGTGGGATCGATGTTCTTTGTCGATGAAGAACCGTTCTTCACGTTCTTCGTCGAAGATTAAGAATATCTTCAAGTCTCTCAACGATTCTCCCAATCCTCTCAAGTAACAAAGGAACTAACCCAAAAATAAATTAAGCTTACACTTAATTAATTAACAGAATCCGACCTTTGAAATTCAAGAGTTTGAATTTCAAAAACTCAAAATTAAACTCACTTATTAATTATACATGAGTTGTATAATTAATTAAAAGTTAAGTTGTCAAGCCTTTAAGAGGGAGAGAGGGGAGTTAGGGAATTTGAAAAGGTGGGGATCGGGTGGGCCCCTCCTCACCTTAATCCTCTCTTAGGTGGTTAAACCATCCAACTTACAACAAAATATTATAACCACCTTTAAGATATAAAATAAATATTGTATAACAAATTTATTTTACTCTTCATTTCATCCAGAAAATTAAACATCTCCTCCTAGGCAAACGCAACTTTGGGAAAGGTCTCCTTAAGCGAATATCGGCGCTGCGAGTTCATCGGTGCCCTCAGATTTCAATTCCGAGCACCGGATCAAAAGTTAGAAATTCCCGCTCGTTCGTTCACTGAACATACCCGAGCCAAACTTCGGAAATTGATCCAGGCACTCCGGGCCTCGGAATCAGGTGCCATCAGAAACCGCGCTCTTTTAAAATTCCAAAGAAAATTAAGAAACAATTTTCCTTGAATATTACGGGTCTTTACATTACTCCCACCTCAGAGATTTACATCCCCGTAAAGATACATCAAAAACTAGGGAAACAAATGAGGGTACTGAGCACGCATCTGAGCCTCCCGCTCCCATGTTCTCTCCTGGAGATTCCCGTGCTGCCATCTGATGCGCACAAGAGGAATCGATCGCCCACGCAGGACCCGTTCCTGTCGATCCTCTATCTCCACCGGGACCTCCGTAAAAGTCGCCCCATCATCAACGTCAAGCTCCCCATGGTCAATGATGTGCGTCGGGTCGTGCACGTATCTATTCAGCTGAGACACGTGGAAGACGTCGTGAACCCGGTGCAACTAAGGTGGTAGAGCCAAGCGATAAGCCACCTCCCCAATCATGCTGAGGACCTGGAAGGGTCCGATGAAGCACTGAGATAACTTGCCGCCTCGTCCAAATCTCCGAATACCACGTCGAGGTGAGAACCGCAAGAAGACGTGGTCGCCATCCCCGAACTCCAGTGGCCTCCGCCTCCTGTCAGCGTATGAATTCTGCTAGCTCTGTGTTGTCCTCATCCGCTCCTGGATGACCTGGACCTTCTCTGTCATGGCTTGGACCATCTCCGGTCCCACCAGTGCTGACTCTCCAGGGTCTGTCCAGCACAAAGGAGATCTACAAGGTCGGCCGTACAACGCCTCGTACGGTGCCATCCCGATGGTGGAGTGGTAGATGTTGTTGTACGCAAACTCCACCAAAGGTAGGTGGTCCTCCCAGCTACGACCAAAGTCGAGGACACATGCGCGGAGCATGTCCTCGAGAGTCTGAATGGTCCTCTCCGTCTGACCATCCGTCTGAGGGTGAAAGGCTGTGCTCAGACGTAGCTGCATCCCGAACGCCTCCTGTAACCCCTTCCAAAGCCGGGAAGTAAAGCGAGCATCTCGATCGGAGACGATAGATGATGGCACACCGTGGAGCCGCACAATCTCCTGAACGTAGAGACGTCTCAAGATCTCCACTGAGCCCAGCTCTCTGATGGGTAAGAAGTGTGCCGACTTGGTGAGTCGGTCAACAATCAACCAGATGGAGTCGTGACCTCTGGAAGTGCGTGGAAGTCCAGTAACGAAGTCCATAGATATGCCGTCCCACTTCCACTCCAGAACCTCCAAGGGTTGTACCAAGCCTGCTGGTACCTGATGCTCTTCCTTCACCTGCTGGCAGGTGAGGCATCGAGAAACGAACTCTGCTACTGCCTTCTTTATGCCCGACCACCAGTGCTGTCGTCTGAGGTCCTGGTACATCTTTTCCACTCCAGGATGTACCGCCAAAGGAGAAGTGTGAAACTCTCTCAGCACTTCCTCTCGCAAAGCAACTGGTACCATGGTACGTCCTCTGAAAAGGATGTCGTGCTCTGCTCCAAGGGAGAAACCATCAGGTGCCTGTCCCAAGGATATCTGTGCACGTCGTGTCTCACAGTCAGCATCCTCATGCTGTGCCTCCCTGACTCGCTGCAGTAGTGGAGGAGTGACTGTGAGAGACTGAAGGAAGGCTGCTCCATCTCTATCCACGAAGGATATCTGTAAAGAGGCTAGCTGCTCTGTCGCCTCCTCAAGTAGCTGAATGCTCGTTCTCCTACAGAGGGCATCAGCTACTACGTTCCCCCTCCCAGGAGTATAGACTATCTCAAAGTCATAGTCATAGAGGAACTCGAGCCATCGCCGATGTCTCAGGTTCAGGTCCTTCTGCGAGAAGATATACCTGAGACTCTGATGATCGGAAAAGACTGTAAAGCGCTCGCCCATCAGGTAGTGTCACCATGTCTTCAGAGCGAAGACCACTGCTGCTAACTCCAGGTCATGGATAGCGTAGTTATGCTCAGGCGGCCTCAACTGACGTGATCCATAGGCGATCACTGCCCGCTTCTGCATCAGAACACATCCGAGTCCGGTCCCTGATGCATCGCAGTAGACTACGTACCCTACTCCCTCCTCGGGCAACCTCAAGATAGGTGCGCTAGTCAATCTCTGCCTCAGCTCCTGGAAACCCTACTGACATCTGTCTGACCACACGAAGGGTTTCCCCTTCTTCGTCAAAGCTATGAGTGATGCTGCAACTCTAGAGAAGTCTGGCACGAATCTTCAATAGTATCTAGCTAGTCCCAAGAAACTCCGAACTTCTGTCACGCTCCTGGGTGGCTCCCAAGCTAACACAGCCTCAATCTTCGTGGGATCCACTGCAACTCCCGCCTCAGAGATAACATGTCCCATGATGTGGACCTCATGTATCCAAAACTGGCACTTCGAGAGCTTACCATAAAGATGGTGCTCTCGGAGTGTGTCTAGTACAACTCGCAAGTGATAGGCGTGCTCCTCCTCAGTAGTAGAGTAAATCAGAATTTCGTCGATGAAGACCACAACAAACCGATCGAGGTATGGCTGAAAGATCCTGTTCATGAGAGCCATGAACACTGCTGGAGCATTGGTTACGCCGAAAGGCATAACCAAGAACTCATTGTGGCCATACCGACATCTGAAGGCCGTCTTCTGCACATCCCCGTCTCTGACTCTTAGCTGATGATAGCCTGACCTGAGGTCTATCTTCGAGAACCACCGTGCTCCCTTGAGCTGATCGAAGAGTTCATCAATCCTCAGTAGCGGATACTTGTTCCTCACTGTCACCTGGTTCAGGCGACGATAGTCAACACAAATTCTCAAGCTCCCGTCCGCCTTCTTGGCGAATAAAATCGGGGAAGCCCAGGGTGAAACACTGGGTCGGATGAACCCCTTGCCCTGCAAGTCCTCCAACTGTTCCCGTAGCTCTCGAAGCTCGGCGGGGGCCATCCGATTGCTGGAGTGGATATCGGGGCTGTCTCGGGGTACAAGTCAATATAAAAGTCTACCTCTCTGCGAGGAGGTAGCCCTGGAACGTCGTCGGGAAAAATGTCCGCAAACTGATCCATCACTGCAGGAAAACCAGGACTCCGCACGTCAACTGCTCCAAGGATGAGGGTAGCTAACTGATGAGTAATGGGCTGTACTCTCCTCCGCCGAAGTCCATCCTGTGCTGCTAAGGCTCCCTTCTCTCCGGTGAAGGTGAACCTACTCCCGTCGGTGCGTACACATCGCACCTTGCGCCTAAAACAGTCAATCTGTGCATGGACCATAGATAGCCAATCCATGCCCAAGATGACGTTGTAAGGCCTCAACGATGCTACAAGAAGATCTCAGCCGAAGCTCTCGCCTCCTAGAGTAATCTCACACTGCCAACACCAGTACGTAATCGTCGAGTCTGCTCCCGTAGGAGTCTCTAGCCGTAAGGATCGAGCCAACGGCTCTGTCGGAATCTCCGAGCTCCGAACAAGGGCATCATCTATGAAAGAGTGACTCGCTCATGTGTCTATAAGTACTGCATCAAGGGTGGAATAGACACAGATAGTACCTCGAATCATCTCGGGTGCGCTGTGGTCGTAGGCCTCTGCTGCCTGGAGCTGTGCCTGTCTCTGCCCGCCAACTCCCTGTGGTCGGGGTGGACCTCCTGGTGGTGGTGGTGGCAGAGCCTCAAAGTGTCGCCCACCACCTACTGCTCGGCCAGCTCCTCTTCCTCGTCCGCCTCCTCCCTGCGGACCTCCACGGTCGACCCTCTGCCTCTACCTCGGTGGTCCCTCAACCGACTGCTGCTCCTCGGCACGGCGGGTCGGGCAGTCACGAGCCATGTGGCCCTGCCCGCCGCACGAGTAACACTGTCTGCCTCTCGAAAGACTGGCACCTCGCTGTGTGCCCGGCACTGCTGAGCCAGTGCCCTGAGGTCGTCTGCCCGAAGTTCTGGTCTGTCTGCACCCCTGAGTCATCCGTCGACTGCCTGCTGTAGATGACTCTGCCACGTGCCGCCCTGCGGTGGGTCGCAGCGCTGGTGTAGACTCAGCAAGGAAGCTCTCGATCAGAAGGGCCCGCTCCAGTACTCCTGTCTGAGTCGGTATGATGAGGGAGATCAGCGATGCCCTGATCTCGTGTCTCAAACCCTGCTCGAAGGTCCAGGCCCAGAAGAATGGGTCTCGTACCATGTCGGCCGAGTAGCGCGAGAGATCGGTAAATCTCGCCGAGTACTGAGTGACTGTCATGCTGCCCTGCCGCAGATGAAGAAGTTCTTGGATACGCACCGCACGAAGGGTGGCTGGGACGAACTCCGAGCGGAAAAGGCTCTCAAAGTCCGTCCAAAGAAGAGATGCCTCATCATGCACCTGGAGCATCAAGCTCCACCATCGTCCTGCTGCTGCGTGTAGTAGGCTCGCAGTGAGGATCACCATGAGGTCTGCTGGTGTCCTCACTAGCCTAAACACTCGTACCACTGCCTCCAGCCAGTCCTCTGATACTTGGGGATCCGTCTCCCCGCGAAACCTGGGCGGTCGCTGGCACTGAAACTCATGCAGTGCGCTGAGGTGACGTGCATCGTCAGCGGCTGGTGCTGGAAGCATCGGGGGCTCAGCGGGTAGAGCTACTGCCGGTGCCACTGCTGACAAAGGTCCCTGCACTGAGGCCTCATCGCTCGGTGGGCTGTCGTCACGCTCGACTCTCGGAACCCTAGCTGGCTGCCGTCGTGGGGCCATCCTGAAAAGGAAATAGGTGTTCCACGGTCAGAACAGTATACCTGGTGAGCTGATATAAGTAATCACAAAGAAAACTTGATACACACACGCAATCAATGTTTTCGTGCATTAAGTCGGAAATCAGAAGTCAGGGTCCTGGTGTACGGTTACGTCGGCTTCCGCACCAACACTGGACTCCCTGGACTGATAACCACACTCAATACGCTAAACATTATTGCTTCACATAGAAAAGATCAGAGTTCGCGGCAGAACTGAACTTCTCTGATACCAATTTGTCATGACCCGCCCTCAGGGTCTGTGCCGTGACTACCCCAAGCCCGCCTTCCATAGGCCAGGGGCTGGCGACTAGCACCAAGGCGTAAATCCCGGTAAAAAGGGAAGGCATTGCCTTTGTAAAGTAAACAAACACCACAGAGTAAGCAAGCGGAAGGTAAACACTAAGCAAAAGCAGAGTACAACTGAAAGTGCGGAAAAGTAAATGGGCCAGTATACAAACCCAAACTGAAAGTAAAGTACAACTCGAAAGGGAAAACAGCAACTGAAAAGTAAAAGCCGCTACAATGAGCTGTCCACTGGAAATCCCACCTGAAGGGTGGGTACAGATAGCTCCACTGCTCCACGGGTCCCGCCGTCCGCTCCGTGCACGTCCCGCCCAGTGGTCCACCTCCAGGTACCGTCCTGCTCTGCAATCCTCAGCTAAGATCAACGTTGTCCGTCGTCTGCAACCAACACAACGTAGTGTGGGAAAAGCCCGTGCAGGGGTGAGTATAAGCCACTCAGTAGGGACCCCGAGACCCCTGAAGGTCTCTCAAATCCACAAAGTATAAACCACGAAGAAAGGTACAATCACGAAGTAACAACCGCCACTACTTAGGTATATGCCCATACATATACCTAAGTCATCAATTTCAAATACGCTCCAACCTCCGAGCCCAAGTACAACTCAGTCCACACAGGAAAGTAAACGTATTCCACACAGGAAAGCAAAACGAAATCCACACAGGATAGCACAACACAATCCACACAGGAAAGCAACAGGATTCAGCTCATACAGGTATACTTCTTCGAAAGACGATAAAGATGATCTCTGATCCATCTTAGTCGTCAGACCCACGAAGGATCGATAGGTAACTAACCCCCGCAAAAGACCCACACAGGATCAGGCCCACGTAGGACCTGTAGGCGCTGGTTCACACAGGACCGCTGAGCGCAAAGACCCACACAGGATCAGACCCACACAGGATCGGGCCCACACATTACCTGTAGCACTGATCCACGTAGGATCACTGAGTGCTAAAGTCTTCGTCGTCGAATCCACACAGGATCTCTGTACTGTCGTCGTCGCAGTCACAGTAGCAGTAGTAGCAGTAGTAGTCACAGTAACAGTCGCAGCCAGCACTAGGGTTCCCGCACACAGCAAGCTCGTTCGGAGGGTCCGCTCCACGAGCCGAGAGGCTGATACATCAACTGTCACAAAGTCCAGAGTTGATGTATCCAAAAGTTCCGTATCGTCAGCAGGAACTCAACGCAACAGACGGCGCGTCGATCGGACGCCCGGCCTGAGAGTTATTGGCATTTTCGTCCCCGGGGCCCGGTTGGTTTTTAAGGCAAAACCAACCCGACCGTACTCCACCTGCGTCCAAACCTCGGGCAGAGTATTCCAAAAGAACCGTCTCACTAAGAGGAACACAACAAAGATGACGACACGTCAATCGGACGTCCGTAGCTCAAGATATGAGCGTTTCCGCTCCGAAGGCCCGGTTGGTTTCCTGAACGAACCAAACCGGACGAACTCAAAGTGTTCCGAAACCTTGAGTGCGATATACCGAAACGACCGCCTCGATCCAAGGATCGTGTTGCCGCAGACGGTTCGTCAATCGGAGGTCCGTGGCTCAAGTTATGGCCAAAAGACCGAAACAGTCTCGAAAACGGGGGGGTCCGGGTCCGGGCCGACCCGGCCCGACCCCCCCTGGGTCGGCCCGAACCGGGTCGACCCGACCCGGATCCGAACCGGTCCGCTGAACCCGGCCCGGCCAGCGGCGGCGCGGCCAGGGTTCTGTGCATGCGCTGCACGCGGGGGGTGAAACCCCACCTTTTTTCGGATCTCGGCCGGCTTTTGCCGGCCGTTTTTAATAACACACGGGACCCGCGGGTCCCGCATTCTAACCGACCGGCGGCCGGCACAGCCGTCCGCCTTCCTCTTCTCCGCCGCGGCCATAGCCGCGGCTCATCTGAACTCCGGCGGCCGGTGAGGCCGGCCGCCCCTGGCTGCTCCGCCACGGCCGTAGGGCCGCGACCCTTCTTGATCTCCGGCGCCGGCGGCTCGGCTGCCGCCGGTCTTCCCGTCTCGCCGCGGCCCGGTACCGGCCGTGATGTTCGTCGTCCGGCGCGGTGCGATGGCACCGCGCCCCTCTGCCACGCCTTCGATTCCCCTTGACGCGGCGTGACTGCGTCGCGTTCTTGATGATTCTTCCACGGCGCGGCGCGACGGCGCCGCACAATATAATCGTACGATTATCCGGGTGGTGCGACGGCACCACGCCCCCTTGTTTCCACCCGCAAGATAAATCAACAAGAACGATGGAGGGGGTTCGGCCGTGTTCATGCGGTCTGGCCCCCTCACGTTAAACAATAACACAAAATAAAATCCTCACGTTAGTCATGCTAGAACCACGAACAAGGATAATTAAATAAACCATTAACAACAACCCCTACCTTGAAAATTGATGTCGCACGTCGGTTATCGCGGAGAAAGGCGTCGCGGCGTCGGACGTAGATTCCGTGGACGTCGGGGTGCGTCCGAGGAGGAAACGACGTCTCTTCACTTGTCGCTAAGACGAAGAAGAGAGGTACGTTGTCGTTGGAAATGATCCCCACGGTCGGCGACTTCTCCCTTGTCTAGGAGGAAGATGAAGACGGAAGAATCCGGGACACCGAGTCTCGAAGGTCGTGGGATCGATGTTCTTTGTCGAAGAAGAACCGTTCTTCACGTTCTTCGTCGAAGACGAAGAAGATCTTCAAGTCTCTCAACGATTCTCCCAATCCTCTCAAGTAACAAAGGAACTAACCCAAAAATAAATTAAGCTTACACTTAATTTATTAACACAACCCAACCTTTGAAATTCAAGAGTTTGAATTTCAAAAACTCAAAATTAAACTCACTTATTAATTATACATGAGTTGTATAATTAATTAAAAGTTAAGTTGTCAAGCCTTTAAGAGGGAGAGAGGGGAGTTAGGGAATTTGAAAAGGTGGGGCTCGGGTGGGCCCCTCCTCACCTTAATCCTCTCTTAGGTGGTTAAACCATCCAACGTCCAACAAAAGATTATAACCACCTTTAAGATATAAAATAAATATTGTATAAAAAATTTATTTTACTCTTATTTTCATCCAGAAAATTAAACATCTCCTCCTAGGCAAACACAACTTCGGGAAAGGTCTCCCTAAGCGAATATCGGCGCTGCGAGTTCATCGGTTCCCTCAGATTTCAATTCCGAGCACCGGATCAAAAGTTAGAAATTTCCGCTCGTTTGTTCACTGAACGTACCCGAGCCAAACTTCAGAAATTGATTCCGGGCACTCCGGGCCTTGGAATCAGGTTCCGTCAGAAACCGCGCTCTTGTAAAATTCCAAAGAAAATTAAGAAAAAATTTACCTTGAATTTTACGGGTCTTTACAAATGTCTCCATGTGTCTTTCATAATACCACAAAAATCATGTACCCATAAGAATCCACCTCCAATTTCATAAAGGGAAAATAACATAAATATTTCAACTAAATGACCCTAAAACCAAGGAAACCCCAAATACCATAAAAAACATAGAATATAAAATATTATTTTCCGAAATAACACAAGAGTACATCAACTCAACAAATGAATCAACAAAAAACACGTGGTTCTACCCATGTTCTATGAAAATATATTTGATGTTAACTGAGGGTTAAACTAAAGTGAATAAACTCACAATTATCCTTTTTGAGGAAATCACTAACTTGTGGGTTTTATGTCCTAATAAACATCCACCATAAACCTTAGTGACCTTATCATGAACCATAGGTTTCCCTACAGTCAAAACAAAAAACTAAAACTCATGTGTAGCCCTCATCTCAATGTTATCATTATAAATTAACTGATAAAGTCAAATCCAATCAACATGGTGTGAATTTTCTAATGAGATAAAAAATCACAAAAGAGAAACAAAAAATAGTATCAAGGGAAAACACAAAACAATAGGCACCTAAAAAATATAGAAGGCCCTAAAATAATTTATTTAATTTCCCAAAAAACAAAACATATCCAAAAATTAGATCACAGACCTGATATTTGAAAAAGATATGACCCCATAAATTAATATATCAATCAATGGGACAATAATCTAGTCTCCTATAAAAAATTTATAGATAACACATCACTAGAAAATTGAAATGTGATGATACCACCTTTAATTACATCAAAAATAATGATAGATACACGGACATAAAATAGATACACCATCAAATAAACAACAAATTCATTACCATGATATTTCTAAGAGTATTACAAAAAATAAAAATAGACATGAAACAAACCTAATCACGACTCATAAAATAAATAAAACATTCCCAACATCAATAAATGGGACAAATCTATGCTCATAATCTACCTAGGAAAATAATATTGTCTTTCCAAATTCAATACAACCACATAAATGAAATTTAATATTTCCAAATTGCCCCCATATGACCCTTTTTAACATATAAAATATATCATCCTTATTTATCAATTAAAATCCACCATGATTCCACGTTTCATTTCCATTTAAAATATTAGATGAAAATTGTAAGAAATCCACAAATCTAATATTTTAAATAGGATAAAAATATTTTAAAAAATAAAAAATGAATATTATTAAAATATTTTCACAACATATGAAAATCCAAACCATTTCAATATATTTTTTAATTACTAACCATTCTTGATAACAACACTCCAAGAGTTCCAAATTAATCTCCAACCAAATCAAATACAAATTTTAAAATTGTAACATATCTCAATATTCATTTTCAAATAGATCTTTCTAGAAAAAAACGTTGATAATAAAATAAATCGTTAAGTCATTATATCAATTAAACTATATTTTCCACAAAATACATGATTCAAAAAAATAGAATGCTTCAAAACATGATCAAAATAAAGGGAACACAAGAAAAATCATCCACAATCTAATCCACCACCATCAATATATCACAAAGCCCAATACGGCTCATTTTCTAATTTTGTAAAAATATAATGAATAATTCAAGAAACAAGTGGTCTAAAAAACCCAAACAGGATGAAAAAATATGCTTGAATGGACCACATGGATTTATGGGTTATGGATTAGTCATGAAATAACTCTTGAAATTTGTTTATAATTTTTCATTTAGTCACTGCCCATTTTATTCAACCATGCAAGCTAAAATCAGAACATTGATTCCTTTTTCATCTTTCATCCCAAAAACCAGAAACACCCCTAAGAAAACTAATATAGTGCTAGTGATGACTAAAACCCAACATCACAGGAATCAATAAAACAATAAAAATCTATGAAAACATCATAACCAAAATTCCCATAGTAACACAAGCATCCTCATGAAAGATTCTGATCAAGAACCCATTCATGATTGACTACTCAAGTCGCAATGAAATTCTTAATCTAAATACTACCAAACAACCTAAATAAAAATCATGTGATTTAGAACCCAAATTTTTTTGAGAAACCTTTGCTTTGATAAATTTTGTAATAGAGTTATCCATAACGACTTGACACATCACCTGACCCGATCTACTACATAGACCAAATGAAAATCCCAATACACATGGGCTGGAAAATGGTACTTATGAATTAATTAATTAACACCGAGAATGAATACATTTTAAAATTAAATAAAACTCCAATTAATTATACTAAAAAATATATCATGATGAATATATAGGTTGGATAATCACATGTATAAGAAAAAAAATATTTACATAACATGTTTAACCAAAATTAGCCCAAACATGTAACTATAACTGAAAAAATAAATTTTTTCATCCAACGTTAAAAACTAAATTCTAAAATATATTTATAGTAAAACCATAATATATAAAAAAGGATTTCATTTTCATAAATTCAATATATAATTATATAAAAGGTTTGAAAATTAAATCTAAAAAAATAAACCATATAAACCTCATCTCCACATGTCAATTTAATAACCTCACTTGTAACCACCAACTATCCCAGACCAAAACCATTTTGATAAATTAAGAATCTAACCAAAACCTTCATACATATTTAACTGAGAGTCATTATCATTAATTACTAATATATATCATACCCAAAAACAATTCATAATGTTTAAACATAAATAATTTTTTTTCTTTGAACTAAAATAAAAAATTATTATTTTCTTCCCTTTCAACACCAAATAAAAAACCAATTCAAATTGAAACTATTTTATTTAAAAAATGGGAAGATATTATTTAAAATACAATTTCTAATGTTGGTTTGAATACACCTTTAAAATAGAGGAAAACATTTTTAAACATTAATGATATAGGAATTATATGTTTTTAAAAAACCATAACATTATACTATTCCTTGAAATATTAAATAGAAAAATCATTTTAAATCCACTATAAAGAAAAAAACGTGATAATAATTAAATCATGTAAAGTGTGAAATGACATAATATGTGAAATTAGGTCAGAATATAAATAAAAATGGTGTTAATAAACCCAATAAGGATATGATGATATAATCATTGTTTGTATTTGGAATAACCTAAAAAAATATAATTGGAAATGAATAATAATCTGGGGTAACACATTCAGATATAATGTTTAGTTATAATAGACCTATCTTATCAGACTTGTGATAGGAAATCAACTGAACCTGGGAGACCCAAACAACACAAATCCCTGAATTACTATTATGGTATCACTGAGAGGAAACCCCTATAAGAAATGAAATTACTAGCGCACAAGATACTTTATAATCTATGACACTATAATACTCATCTTGGTATCCTCTATAGTACATGTGTTTCCCATGAAATATCTAAATATAATTGAGGAATAATAAAAAATAAGAATAACATCCATCAACCATGTAGAACCAACAATCTCACCTCACCTCCAACACCCATTCCCAAAATAGACTCGGTCATGTCATACAATCACAATAATAATCAATGGCCCCCTCAAGTGTTTGAAACCATATCATAAAAAATATAATAAAATGATTTAGAGAGTTAGACACACACACATATGATTTTAAAACCATTTAAAAGTGTCAAAGAATCAATCTTGGAGACTAACATGGGATTCTAAGTCCATTATAAAAATTAAATTTTAATTTTTAAATCATACTCTAAATAAAATATTATAAAATTCATTTAAATCCAACCCATGAGGAATCCTTATTCATATTTATTAGAAAACCCTATAGATTTTTAAAACACTATTCACCCCCTTTAAAATGAAATAATTTGTCTTGAAATTATCCCCTTGGGTATTAAAATAACATCTTTATATGAATTAGAATTTTGAGATTTATATCATGGGGAAACCCCTCATATCAATTTCAAAACTACAAAAACCCCATTTTATAAAATAAGATGCATTAAAAAAGTGCATATTAATCTAATAGAGTTCAATGAAAAGTTATAATGTTTAAGAAATTAATAGATTTATTTATTAAAAGTGTATTCATGGATAAACCGATGAGTTATAATTTTCTTTTCTAAATTAGGGAATTCATCCATCTCAATGAGGTCAATCAATATCAAGAAGGCCTAAAGATACCCTACCTGAAAAAACCCTTAAAAAATTGAGCTATAATGATCCATAGGTAAATAAACCATGATAGTTTTATAAAAGAAAGATGATAATGATTGAAAATTAGGGGGAGTAGAGGTTGGAAGGGATTATTAAATGGAATTATTCCAAAAACATAATGAAATCCCTTGTAAAAAACATTGGGAGAAGATGAATGGTGCTGAGAGGAACATGAGTAATTAACCTAGAATGGTTTATAAGTTGGGTGCCTCATAGGTAAAAAAATGATTGGGTTATAATAGTAAATTTTATTTTAAATACTATAGGGATACCAAATAATTTGGTTATACAGTTTTCCAAACCATTCCAAAACCATGAAAATAACAATTTTCAAATATAGGGACAAAATATGATTTGGATGCACGGTTAGAAAAACCTTGTGACAACCATGAAAATAGATATTTTTAATTTTGAAGGCTCTCCCACACATTAATTAAACAATTTATCTTAGTCATGGAAATTTCATGTACCAACATTCCATTCCAAAAGTTACTTATATGGTTTACACTTTATTTCACATGATTTAGGCCAGAAAATGCACTGCCCAATCAGACTGGTCCCTAAAGTACAAATTCAGCTGAAAAAACATTGTACATGACCACCAATATAGTTTCCCCTTAATGATGAATTATAAATATTTTATAGAGGGAGAATTCTAAAAAACATCAAATTTAAACATAAAACAATCAAAAATCAAAATTAACATAAATTAATATGAAATAATATCTAGCAGTGACATGTGGGTGTCACTAAAATTAATAGGAACTATCTCATGGATAATAATAGTGGTAAGTCCAGTAAATATAAGGATTACAAGGAAATGTTGGAATAACAACCAATGATAATGTTGTTGATTTCAAATATTGTTTGATGAGGGAGTTTTAGTTCAATGTTCGCACTTAGATTGCTTGATAAGGGGGGAAATAATTTTATCCAAAACCACTTTTTAAAATAAATCTTACATATTTTGAATAAACATATCAAATTTCACATATCATATAAAAATTAGTTTTTAAAATAGGCACCAAGAAAATTAAATAAGAAGCATAAAAATCATACATGAATAACATAGTATACCTAACTTGGATACAACTAAGGAGTATATATATATATTTATGTTCATCTAAACCAATTTAATGTTATCCCATAGATGTTAAAATTAAATGTTATTAAAAAGGGAAATATTAATTAAGGTCACTTCAATTTTAACTCAAGTATTAGAAAAAAATCCCAAAATACATTTTATCATTTTTTTAACACTATGTGATTAAGAAATAAAATATATATTTTCTCTAAGTATAATGAAATTATTTTTATAAACCACTAAAATAAAGAGAGATACATTAATAGTGTTTTATATTTATTATATCAATTGAATGAAATTCTTAATTATTATTCATTGGGAATTTAGATATTAGGTTATACTATCAGGAACCAAATTTCTTCTTTCTTTTTCATTAACACATAAAAAAATCTAAAATAATCTTCCCATTTTGTTCTTTTAAATTCTTTCATTTTATCGTATTAATATTTGTAATAAAAAATAAAAGTTTCAAATGATCTATTGATATTTTCTATATAATTTCACAGATAGGGTTCATGTATTCACTCTTATAAAATAGAAATAAATATATATTCATTTAAATTAAAATATTTTTTTCAATATTATCTTCATATCATTAATGATTTTCTCCTTTTAATTTCCCATAAAAACTATTCAAGATGAATTTAATCTACTATTATAATCATAATTACATCCTAATTTCATATGTTAAAACATTTATGTTCCACATACAAGTGAATTAAAACACACTAGTCATTCATACACAAAATTATTTCTATATCTTTATCTCTATGTCTCACTTGAATAATATTTGGTAAATTTCAATTTTTCGTATATAATATCACCATCACATCCTCATATCTTATATAGTTAGTTGAAATTTAATGTATCAAATATGTATATAAACTTCCCTATATTCAAACATATATAGATAGTTTAGAAAGAAAGATCATATAAATTACTACACTTATATTCCATTAATAATTAAAAAAAGTTGAATATTATGATTCAAATACATAGAAATTATTGTAACATGTACCCATCACATATTTTATAACATCACACCTTTTTCATACATTACTATTCATTAAATTTTACAAACATATGATTTTTAAAGTCAAGTCTCTTGGATATCTGGAACATAATACATGAAAAACAACATAAAATATTCTTCTAAACCACTTGTAAGGCTTAATCATAAGTTAATCCTATGTACAATTATTTCATCTCATAACCTGGAGACATACATCAAAGGAAAGTGTGAGAGAAGGTACAATAAGAAAAACCAGTGAAACAGTTTACATGTGATCATGAGCAATATTAATAAGAACATGATAAAAATCATAAAGACACGATAAATGGAAGAATAAAAATATCATGATAATAATAACATGAATCATAACTTGAATATGTTTCTATAACATTTCATTTAGACATTCATGAACATATCAATAATTTCCACCCCCAAAGTGTCATAAAAATTACCAAGGTTATTCACCAAGGTATCGTGAAACTTGTCATCCCTAGAGATTAATTATTTAACTAATGTATTGGATAGATATCATGGAATCACCTTAATAGGTATTTATTTTCATGTGAACCACAACGATCATAATAAGGAATTTCATTAATAACCCAAATAGAGTAAAATAAATGGGTTTCACTTCAAAATCATGACGTTTTAAAAGTGCTCAAAAATAAGATCTTTATATTATTTATGACACATGGAAAAGGAGTGAGGCTTAAATGTATGTCAATTAAGAATAAAATATATAATTTTTTGTATCTATGAACACCCATAGAAACGAAATAGATCTGGGTATTCACATAAAAAACAAGTTATTCCTTGAGAAAAAGAGAGAGAAATTTTGAGGCGAAATATCTGCAGCATAACGGCTAGAAAAACATGGTTTTAGAAAATAATATAAATAGAGGGGACAAGGTTCACCCATAAATAAATGAATTATTTTACATTAGAGGTACAGAATAAAAATAAATAACATCATGGGGAGAACAATTGAATTCACACCACATGAAAAGAAAACATGCAAGGAAAGAGAAATCACGATTTCATTTACGAAAATTCGGCAGCCTAATGGCGTCACATAAAAATTCATAAAATCAATTGATGAGAGTGGAAAGGGAATATCATATTTTGGAAATTAAATGGATAGTAGTAAAGATATAGAAGAACAATCCACCTCATAATAAAATGGAACTATAATACATAACATAAAAGAAGTCATGACTTAAAAGAGGAGGGTGAAATGTTCCCTTACCTTGAAAAGTAACATTGAAAGAATGATGGTCGGGACCTTGGGAGGCTTGAGGGAACCTTGGGAGGACTCCGTGTACGTTAAAGAGACCAGAACTTCATTGAGGAGGATTTTGGAATGAAATGGATGAGGGAATGGCTTGGTGTTTATAGGAGAAGTGAGGGAACAAATCATTAATTTCCAAGGGGACCTCATCGATGGTATTGGAAAAACCATGGGCTTTCCCATGGTATTTTCCAATGGTATTGGCCACTTGGGACACCTCATAGAATATACCACTATTCATAAGTCGACTAGAAATCTTACAACATTATTACATCATCAATGATGTCATTAAACACCCGAAACTCAAAACTGTATATTTACTATTCACCGAAAATTCAACTGTTTCAGAAAAAAAAATCACTTTAACCTAATTTAGATGCTCTGATTTCAAAAATGAACTCCATTTTATGAAAATAATTTTCTAATTATGTGATATATAATTTTTAAGCAAAAAAACTATTCACTGAAAATTCAACTGTTTTAGAAAAATCTCCAAAATTCACCTTAACCTTATATTGATGCTCTGAATTCAAAAATTAACTCAATTTCATGAAAATAATTTTATAAATATCTTTAATTTAATTTTAATATAAAAATACTATTCACCCGAAAAAAACTAATCATAACTATTAATTTCTGAAATAATTATTTGCTTATTTTATTGAATCACATTACCAAATCAAGGTGCCTAAAATATAAAAATAAATTCTTAAGTGAGATTACTATTCCATTTGGTCACGTTACTATTCATAAGCGTAAAATTACTATTCATAATTTACTATTCACCATAAATTATGTTGATCTTATAAGGCTCTAAATTTCCTACTGAACACAACTATAGAAGACCATTTTTTGAAAATCATTTCACATTATTAATTATTTAAGGTTTACATAAAAATTTTAAAATATCCTTTTAAAAAAAAATTCATCAATAATATACATCCTATATTTATCTGGACAGTTTAAATTAAAAAAAATTACCATAAAAAGAAATAACAACTTTATTTATATCAAAGGATTACACAAAGTAGCTAAGGTCTCGTTACATAGCCCCTTATAATACCAGCATAGGACCTGAGTGTAAGGTGTGCTAAGGTGATAAAATCTTGGGGTGGCTCGGCCATCATTGCCTGAGTGGTGACTTCTATCATCTTGAACTTCTCTCATAGGAAATTCTGTTCAAGCTTCACATGAGGAATTTCATCATGGGCTTGGTCTAGAGCAAAGCCCAATGGTGCTACCTCCTTCCCGAGTTCTGTCAGATGGGCTCTGAATGGCCCGACTCCATCGGATGAGGTCATCGAATCTTTTTTCTATATTAATTAACCAAGATCACTTGTATATATAATCTAAAATTGTAACGTTAAGAGTTTAGCTTCCAACGGTCATATTGACTAATGGCCATATAATATTCAAATCCAACAGTCTCATTTAATTATACTCACTTCATTAATTAATGAATATAGTTTTGTTATGTATAGAATAACAAACCCAAAAAATTAGGAAACAAATATTAATAAAACGTTTTGGACGTTACATTCTTCCCCCCTTAAGAAATTTCACCACTGAAATTTTAACTTGTTCTCCCTGAAGAGAAAAGGTGTGGGTACTTATGCCACATAGACTCCTCTGGTTCCCATGTGGCTTCATCGCATTTGTGGTTCCTCCACAACACATTAACAATGTGGGTAGTCTTTTTGCGTAGAAACTTGTCTATAAAATCCATGATCTCCATCGGCTGCTCCTCATATGAGAGGTCATGTTCCAGTTGTACCACCTCTGGATTTAGTACATGTGAAGGGTCAGGTTTGTTCTTCCTCCAGAGGTATATGTGGAATACATCATGAACTTGTGCTAGATTTGGAGGAAGACCAAGACGATAGGCCACTGCTCCTATGCGATCAAGGATTTCATTGGGGCCAATGAACCTAGGGTTGAGCTTCTCTTTCTTCCCAAACCTCATGACTCTCTTCCAAGGTGAAATTTGAAGAAAGAACTTATCGCCAACATCAAAATTCAGGTCTCTTCGACGGTTGTCAACATATCTCTTTTGCCGACTCAGAGCAGCCTTAATGTGTGTTGGATGGAATGTAATTTTTCTGTCATCTCGTTCACAAGATCAGGCCCAAGAAGTTTTCTCTCACCAGCTTCACCCTAACAAGTAGGAGTTCTACATCTCTTCACATATAGAGCTTCATAGGGTTCCATTTGAATGCTTTAGTAAGAGCTATTGTTGTAATAGAAAACAACTAAAGGGAGATGTTAATCCCATACACCTTTAAATTCCATTGAGCATGTTCTCTGTATGTCCTTCTATATTTATATAGTCCTTTTAGATTGGCCATCCATTTGGGGGAAATAAGACGTTCTGAAATTCAATTCTATGCTGAGATCATGTTGAATACTTCTCCAGAATTATTTTGTGAACCTTGGATCATGATCAGGTATGATAGAAAGTGGAAATCCATGTAGCCTTACCACTTCCTTCACGTAAATCCTGGTAAGTTGATCAAGATAGAAATCTTCATGAATGGATATAAAATGGGTAGTCTTAGTGAGACTATCCATAATAACCCATATCACATTATTTCATTTGGATGTTCTCGAGAGACCAATGAAGAAGTCTATAATGATATTTTCCCACATCCATGCTGGTATGGGTAGTGGTTGCAATACCTCTTTAGAAAATTGTCACTCTGGCTTCACTTATTGACATACTAGACACCATGAAGTATACTTAGCAATCTCCCTTTTCATATTATCCCACCAATAATGATCATGATGGTCCCTATACATTTTTGTGCTTCCAGGATGTATAGAGAAAGTAGAGCTATGAGCTTCATCCATCTAATCCTTCTTTATTTCTAGAATAGATGCAACACATAATCTTGTACGAAGTTTCAGTACACCTTCTTGATCAATATGGATATCAGGAAACTTCCCATCCTTCACAGCCTCAAAATTCTTCTATAACAAAGGATCTTCTTTCTGAGCTTTCTTGATCTTCTCTAGTAATGATGGTTGAGAAATCATTTGGGTTACGGTAGATGGTGTCCCTTCCTTTATAATTCCCTTATCCAACTTTACTACGTCATTGTTCAATGGATCTCTTTGAATTCTCATCATGGAAAGAACTATTGGGTATTTCCTACTTAATGGATCAGCAACTTTTTCTTCTCTTCCAGGATGATAAAGAATTGAACAATCATAGTCTTTAAGAAGTTCCAACCATCTCTTTTGTCTCATGTTCAATTCCTTTTGTGTGAAAATATACATCAAACATTGGTGGTATGTGTATATATCACATTTCTCCCCATAAAAATAGTGCCACCATATCTTCAGAGCAAAAATGACCGTATCCAGCTCCAGATCATGCGTAAGATAATTTTTCTCATGATTTTTCAACTATTGAGATGCATAAGTAATTAGTTTGTAATTTTTCATGAGGATGTACCCAAGCCCTTTCATAGATGAATCTATAAAAATAACAAATCCTTCTCCACTTGAGGGAAGAGTTAACATAGGTGCAGTTACCAATCACTTCTTCAACTCTTGGAAACGATCCTCACACTCCTTTGTCCAGATGAACTTGATACCTTTTCGAGTTAACTTGGTTAATGGATTAGAAAGTTTTGAATAGTTTTTCAAAAACCTCCTATAATATCCTGATAATCCAAGGAAACTTCAAATCTGAGTTATTGTTGTAGGCTGAGGCCAATCCTCCATAACCTTTGTCTTTGTAGGGTCAACTATAGTTCCTTCGTTGGTAACAATGAGCCCCATGAAAGTGACTTGTTGTAACCAGAATTCACATTTACTGAACTTTCCAAAAATCCTCTCCTTCTGCAATGTTTTCAAAATATCCCATAGATGATCCTCATTCTCCTCACGACTTTTGGAATATATCAGAATATCATCAATAAAAACTACCACAAAGTTATCAAGGTACTCATTAAAGACTGTATTCATCAAATCCATAAAAATAGAAGGTGTATTAGTCAGTCCGAAGGGCATAACAACAAACTCATATTGCCCATATCTTGGCCGGAAGGCAGTTTTCGGAATATCTTCTTTCTTCACCCTCAATTGACGATAACCAGATCGAAGATCAATCTCATAGAAGAATTGAGCCCCACAAAGTTGGTCAAATACGTCATCAATTCTTGGAAGAGGGTATTTGTTATTAATTGTGATCTCATTCAATTATCTATAATCAATGCATAGCCACATTGATGAATCCTTATTCTTCACAAAGAGAACTGGTGATCCCCAAGGAGACACACTAAGCCAGATAAACCAATTATCCAAAAGATCTTGGAGTTGTTTCTTTAATTCCTCTAGCTCCACATTTTCCATCCTATAGGGGGTCTTTGATATTGGATAACATCCAGGTATGAGTTCAATAAAGAACAATACCTCCCTTTCTGGGGGAGGTCTGGGAAACTCCTTAGAAAATAAGTCAACATATTCCTAAACAATAGGGACAGTTTGTAGAGACCCGAAGCCTGACGTACATGGACATTACATTACTTTTTCGGAATACTTGGTACATAACAAAAACACACACACAAGGATCGTAATAGTTTAGTGTCTTTGGAAACTCAGAACATAATCTTCTAATCGTGGTGAAAGATCTTCAACATCTCCCATAAAGATCTTCCTTTTTTTTACCTAAAACCTTTCTTTATATCCTGGGGAAAAGAAAACATAAAAGGGTGAGCTCAAATGCTCAGTAAGGGTAAACAAAATAAATATCAACCACATCGTATTCATAAGAACATAACATTTTGGAAATCATAACCCGCAAAAGAGAGCATAATTTCATAATCATGGGATAAATCATGGCAGTGAAAAAGTAATCCCAATAATCATAACTTAAAACATGAAACTTTTTTGCATACACACATAATCATAGAGAATCATTTCTTGTTAGTCAAGACTAATTGCCAAGACTATCTTAGTGGACAAAGTCCCTTCTGAATCGAGTAACCCTCGTTTCAGTCCTGTTTCACTGAACCGGTATAACCTACCGTTCCAGCCCTGTCTATCTCATGAGATATAAAATCTTTACCCAATGCATTGGAGGGAGATATAGGTCCCACTCATCTTATAATGAATCCTTTCTTATGTGTTCCACATAATCATAAATCATACATCATCGCATAACCCATGTAATAAAAATGGGATTCTTAAACAACATGACATCATAAAACAATTCATATAAGATAAAGGAATTCATAAAAATATTTCCATCACAACATAATCAAATCCATGTAATAATAGGGATAAAAACAGAACCCTTTTATTATCTTAGATGGAAAATAATTTTGATAAAATACTTGAACTCCATTCTTGAGGAAAATATCCTTTCTTCTTCAAAAACATTTTCCTTTCTTAACATGTCTTACAATTTAAAACTAAAAGAAGTTGATTAAAAATAAACTTGAAAACTTGTAAAGGAAGCTTCTTGGAAATAATGTTTTAAAAATCCATTCATGTCGTATAAGTTAAAAAAAACATTCTTCGTACTTTTGTCGGAAAAGTCAAAAAATCACCTCGTATGAAAAAGCGACAAAAGATTCCTTTCATATTCTTTACTAAAAACTCACCGAAGGGTAAAAATGGATTTAAACAATTGTAGGTGGATGGAAATAATATTACATATTGATGAAACATGGATGTGGATGATAAAATACACCCCAGTAAATACTTACGAATAAACAATCTCGGATAAAAATGAGATTGTGATATTTCCCTTACCTTAGGTCTGATTTGCTTTGTACGTGTCCAAAGCTCCTCTTCTTTGAAGCGCCTTTTGGAGACCTCCTCTTAGGGAACTAAAATTGGTCTTTGAGGAAGACCAGAACCTCTAGGATGTTGCTAGGGAAGTGGAGAAGAGATTTTGGCAGGGTTTGGCTGAGCTTGAGTGCTCAAATTGGTGTGAGGAGGAGGGGGAGGAGGTGCCCTTTTATAAGGGAGGAGAGGGGCACCTTAGGAATATCTCAAAATATTATTTTATATTAAAATCAAAATCGGTTTATAATGGTTCCAAAGGGTCTTATTTCTAAGCTAAAGTGGGGAAGGGTCGAAATCCTATCTACCAATAAGATTTAGACAAGTTTAGGGTATTATTTTAAACTTATCAATTAGATTTAACTCTAAGTTAAATAATTTAACTTTTATCATGTCTTTTTGTTTTCTTTCACTATATGGTTAATACTCTTACTATAACATGCCAAACGAACCCCAAATTGTTTATTATTAATATATATATCCTTATCTAAGTCATTTGGCTGAACCTTAGATTTTTAGGAATAAAATAACAATTAATAATATAATATTTGATTAAAAAACTATTTTGTGTCAATTTTGACACTATTTGTTATATGATTTTTGTGAAAGTCATAACAGAATTATATGTTCAATCCAAGTTGATTAAATCAACATTAATATATCATAGTAACCTATAAAATTAGTGGAATTCATAAAAAGTCTCAAATTACATTTATTTTGGTGTTTATAACATCAATTATGTCAATATTTCATAAATAAGATAATTACTGCATCATCATTGTGTCATAAATAAAATAAATTATTTAATGTCTAAAAATTACAAATAAAATACCATTATGTAGAAAATCTTTTTATATTTCTAATGAATATTTATAGTCGAATTTATCTTATGTATAACCCCATATTAAAAATGATTTACTTATTAAACTTTGATTTTAACTATTTTAACCCTTCTTTAAATAAATTAATAATAAATGTCCTAATCTAATCCAAGTGGGCCTAAATGGTCATAGTTTATTCCTAAGTTTGTTTTTGGTCGAATTACACTTTTCCAATAGAATTAGGACATGTGTTAGGATAATATTAATATCATATTTACCTTTAGTTACCCTAATTACTATTAACCGCGGTAAAAAAAGTAAAAAGTTACTATTCACCAAAAAATTATTTTCATCTCATTGAATCACATTTTACTTACTGACATCAACCGTGTCTCTCGGATTTTTGAAATTCCATTCACAGAAGCGGTAAAATTATGTTTTATGAAAAATTCAGTTTTTTAACTACCACTTAGTAGTTTCACTATTCATCAAAAATTGATGTTTTTTCAGAACAATGCCAAAATTTCATCCTAAGCTATATTTCATATTCCGAATTCAAAAATGAAGACTATTTTACCAAATTCATAACATAAAATTTGCATTAATTAATTTTTATAATTAAATCCCGCTGTTAAAACAAATAGCGTGTTTTTAAGAAATAATATCTATCAAAAGATTGACACTTGATTATGTCTAGTTTAAATGTGAAATTACATCCAATGACCAACATTGTATTAAATTGTAAAAATATATTCTAAATATACTTTAAAACCACTCAAATTAATAATTTATCACTATTAATTATTTCGATTAAAAAAGTTGTTTTTAATTATAATTTAGTAATTTTCACTATTCATCAGAATATGAAAGTTATCCGAAAAGTACCAAAATTTCACCTTAGGCTAAATTCGATACTCCGAATCCAAAAATGAAGTCCATTTTGAGAGCTAAAATTTCTAAAATTTTAAAAGGTGGTTATTACTATTCACAACGGCTAGTTATAATAATATTTTAATAGCATATCGTTGTTTAGTGAAACTCGGTATTGCGTACTACACACGCTATCGAGGAAGGTCGCGATTGCGTGTTGTGCAAGATCCTTTTGGTGTAGCGTACAACACAAGACATTAATAAAATTAAAAAGAATATTTTTCATAAAATCTCGGGCTGTTACATTCTACCCCCCTTAAAATGAATTTCGCCCTCGAAATTCGTCGGGGTTATAAATGGTTTACTATTTGAAAGTTTCTTTAATAGAAACCCACATCGTAAAAAGGAATATCAAAACCAATCATTAAAAACAAAAGTATGAAACGTAACGGTTACCCAAATAAACTAATCATTGGGTTTCCACATAGGTGAAAATATGGATATGGAAGAGAAATCTAACCATCATGTTCTGATGGAGAGTGGTAGAGAACATGGCTATGGAAAAGCCAATAATCACAAATCCATAAATTTGTGACGATCTAAGGTACCATCCGATTCATCAGGTATAAGATTACTAGGACAACATTTTTGGTTTTCAAGATCATTTCCCTAAAGTTGAAAATTTGAATTGGAATAAATACTTTCTTTATTTTGGTACAATCTCACTATTGTTCGTGCCTAGAACAATTTCCACTTCATCTCTTAAATAAATGAAGTTGAATTTGTTATTTGTGAAGTGTTAGTAGATCATGTGATAGAATGACGGGTCATTCCCTCTGTCTCAAACAAATGGTTAGCAAAAATTATATACATAAGTCGATCTATAGTGAGATTAATCATATATAGTTCCTAAAATGGACTTATACTTCATATATCATACTGCTTAATATAATAAAACTAGTTTCTACTAAACATGGACTTCCTGTAGGCCAGTGGTAGGCGATAAAGGCCAGTCGCACTTCGGTTGTGGGTTCGATTCCCACAGCCTTGTCCGAAGCGATGGGCTGTCGCCCGTCCTGCAGGTTGTCCTTTTTCTAAAACTATATTACTATAACATCCCATAAATAATATTGAAAAAACTTCTATCCTTAAACAATACTAACTTATGTCCATTCCAAACATTAGGCTTATCCATAATACTGCAGTCCACTCTCATAACATAGTGAAAACGATTACCAGAGATTTAACACCATCGTCGATCCCCATATATCATAAGATATGTTTTGTTGGTCACATTCCAAACATTCAAAGGCCTTAATAATGTATTCTCTTGAATACCCATTGAACCATAGTGAAAACTTGAATGCAGTTAAAAGGTAACACTTTTCACATACTAAAATCCTCAATATTCTATATACTCAAACCATGATATCACTTAGTCCTTATATCAATCATGAGCTCATGAATACTGTCAAACAATTCATTTTCTCCTTATCCCTTCATTATGCACATATCATCTACATTCCAAAAATATCTGAATAACCTTTCATGGATACTTTTACCATTAATCATACACTTTCAAAACTCAAGGAAGGACAACAGTGTAATAATCCTTAGATGTCTCTTTATTCCATAGTACCATGAGATTACTTATACAACATTACACATGATAAACAAGTCATCATTCCACTATATTCTTAAACCGTTGACCGAGCTTCAACAATTCTTTCATCTCACATATAATTTGTAGTCTCTTCATCATCATTAACATAAATACTACCAATATGACCATACTGATTCTCTTCATGAGACTTTCCCTTAGGGCATTGGTTTGCATAATGCCCGTACATTCCACATTTAAAACATTTAACCATTGTTGATGTCATAGCAATACCATTATCTTCATCCCTGGTGTTAACTAAACCTTTTCCTTTGCACTTACTGGCTTTGTGTCCTTCTTTTCCACACCCAAAGCATCTTCCAGTTCCTTTGAAACATTCTCCTTGATGCCTCTTCCCACATGATTTACATAGGGGAAATTGAACTTTCTTTCCTCTATGATCATCATGAAACTCCATCTTTCTATTATTAACCGAGTCAGGAAACTTACCAAATTTTACTTTATTGATCATATTATGAGATTGCTGATTCGGCATAATAATGACCTTTGGACTTCCAAATCCCATTTCATTTGGTTGCTCATGAAGAATATCATTCCATTGTCCATCATATCCTCCATTATCGTGAATCATCTTGTTTCCATCCATTTTCTAAAACCCAAAATGAATAGTGTGAGAGGCAAAAATCATGCTAGGGAAAACAACATAATAAAGGGGGAGTACCTTCAATATCTAACATCTTAGGTTTAATTCTATGATCGTTAGCGTAGTTCTAGTACTATAACTTATACGTCTACTTAACCTTAGGGACATCCCTAGACATACCGTAGAAATATCTCTAGGGATCTCACTAACGTTTTCGCATCCTAGTTTCCAAAGGTTGACTAAACTTTTCCTCTGATACCAACTGTAGAGACCCGAAGCCTGACGTACATGGACATTACATTACTTTTTCGGAATACTTGGTACATAACAGAAACACACACACAAGGATCGTAATAGTTTAGTGTCTTTGGAAACTCGGAACATAATCTTCTAATCGTGGTGAAAGATCTTCAACATCTCCCATAAAGATCTTCCTTTTTTTTACCTAAAACCTTTCTTTATATCCTGGGGAAAAGAAAACATAAAAGGGTGAGCTCAAATGCTCAGTAAGGGTAAACAAAATAAATATCAATCACATCGTATTCATAAGAACATAACATTTTGGAAATCATAACCTGCAAAAGAGAGCATAATTTCATAATCATGGGATAAATCATGGCAGTGAAAAAGTAATCCCAATAATCATAACTTAAAACATGAAACTTTGTGGCATACACACATAATCATAGAGAATCATTTCTTGTTAGTCAAGACTAATTGCCAAGACTATCTTAGTGGACAAAGTCCCTTCTGAATCGAGTAACCCTCGTTTCAGTCCTGTTTCACTGAACCGGTATAACCTACCGTTCCAGCCCTGTCTATCTCATGAGATATAAAATCTTTACCCAATGCATTGGAGGGAGATATAGGTCCCACCCATCTTATAATGAATCCTTTCTTATGTGTTCCACATAATCATTAATCATACATCATCGCATAACCCATGTAATAAAAATGGGATTCTTAAACAACATGACATCATAAAACAATTCATATAAGATAAAGGAATTTATAAAAATATTTCCATCACAACATAATCAAATCCATGTAATAATAGGGATAAAAACAGAACCCTTTTATTATCTTAGATGGAAAATAATTTTGATAAAATACATGAACTCCATTCTTGAGGAAAATATCCTTTCTTCTTCAAAAACATTTTCCTTTCTTAACATGTCTTAGAATTTAAAACTAAAAGAAGTTGATTAAAAATAAACATGAAAACTTGTAAAGGAAGCTTCTTGGAAATAATGTTTTAAAAATCCATTCATGCCGTATAAGTTAAAAAAACATTCTTCGTACTTTTTTCAGAAAAGTCAAAAAATCACCTCGTACGAAAAAGCGACAAAATATTCCATTCATATTCTTTACTAAAAACTCACCGAAGGGTAAAAATGGATTTAAACAATTGTAGGTGGATGGAAATAATATTACATATTGATGAAACATGGATGTGGATGATAAAATACACCCCAGTAAATAATTACGAATAAACAATCTCGGATAAAAATGAGATTGTGATATTTCCCTTACCTTAGGTCTGATTTTCTTTGTACATGTCCGAAGCTCCTCTTCTTTGAAGCGCCTTTTGGAGACCTCCTCTTAGGGAACTAAAATTGGTCTTTGAGGAAGACCAGAACCTCTAGGATGTTGCTAGGGAAGTGGAGAAGAGATTTCGGTAGGGGTTGGCCGAGCTTGAGTGCTCAAATTGGTGTGAGGAGGAGGGGGAGGAGGTTCCCTTTTATAAGGGAGGAGAGGGGCACCTTAGGAATATCTCAAAATTTTATTTTATATTAAAGTCAAAATCGGTTTATAATGGTTCCAAAGGGTCATATTTCGAAGCTAAAGTGGGGAAGGGTCGAAATCCTATCTACCAATAAGATTTAGACAAGTTTAGGGTATTATTTTAACCTTATCAATTAGATTTAACTCTAAGTTAAATAATTTAACTTTTACCATGTCTTTTTGTTTTCTTTCACTATATGGTTAATACTCTTACTATAACATGCCAAAAGAACCCCAAATTGTTTATTATTAATATATATATCCTTATCTAAGTCATTTGGCCGAACCTTAGATTTTTAGGAATAAAATAACAATTAATAATATAATATTTGATTTAAAAACTATTTTGTGTCAATTTTGACACTATTTGATATATGATTTTTGTGAAAGTCATAACAGAATTATATGTTCGAACCAAGTTGATTAAATCAACATTAATATATCATAGTAACCTATAAAATTAGTGGAATTCATAAAAATTCTCAAATTACATTTATTTTGGTGTTTATAACATCAATTATGTCAATATTTCATAAATAAGATAATTACTGCATCATCATTGTGTCATAAATAAAATAAATTATTTAATGTCTAAAAATTACAAATAAAATACCATTATGTAGGAAATCTTTTTAGCTTTCTAATGAATATTTATAGTCGAATTTATCTTATGTATATCCCCATATTAAGAATGATTTACTTATTAAACTTTGATTTTAACTATTTTAACCCTTCTTTAAATAAATTAATAATAAATGTCCTAATCTAATCCAAGTGGGCCTAAATGGTCATAGTTTATTCCTAAGTTTGTTTTTGGTCGAATTACACTTGTCCAATATAATTAGGACATGTGTTAGGGTAATATTAATATCATATTTACCCTTAGTTAACCTAATTACTATTAACCGCGGTAAAAAAAGTAAAAAGTTACTATTCACCAAAAAATTATTTTCATCTCATTGAACCACATTTTACTTTCTGACATCAGCCGTGTCTCTCGGATTTTTGAAATTCCATTCACAGAAGTGGTAAAATTAAGTTTTATGAAAAATTCAGTTTTTTAACTACCACTTAGTAGTTTCACTTTTCATAAAAAATTGATGTTTTTTCAGAACAATGCCAAAATTTCATCCTAAGCTATATTTCATATTCCGAATTCAAAAATAAAGTCTATTTTACCAAATTCATAACATAAAAGTTGCATTAATTAATTTTTATAATTAAATCCCGCTGTTAAAACAAATAACGTGTTTTTAAGAAACAATATCTATCAAAAGATTGACACTTGATTATGTCTGGTTTAAATGTGAAATTACATCCAATGACCAACATTGTATTAAATTGTAAAAATATATTCTAAATATACTTTAAAACCACTAAAATTAATAATTTATCACTATTAATTATTTTGATTAAAAAAGTTGTTTTTAATTATAATTTAGTAATTTTCACTATTCATCAGAATATGAAAGTTATCCGAAAAGTACCAAAATTTCACCTTAGGCTAAATTCGATACTCCGAATCCAAAAATGAAGTCCATTTTGAGAGCTAAAATTTCTAGAATTTTAAAAGGTGGTTATTACTATTCATAACGGCTAGTTATAATAATATTTTAATAGCATATCGTTGTTTAGTGAAACTCGGTATTGCGTACTACACACGCTATCGAGGAAGGTCGAGATTGCGTGTTGTGCAAGCTCCTTTTGGTGTAGCGTACAACACAAGACATTAATAAAATTAAAAAGAATATTTTTCATAAAATCTCGGGCTGTTACACAGTTTCTATTCTTAAACTCTAATCTCATTATTCTTATTTACCAATAAACTCCATAAAGAAGGATATAAGGGGTTCCTCTAGAAAAATATCAGGTTGAGATAAATCTCCTTGGAAGATAACTCTGTGTTTTCCATTCAATACTACTGAGATTTTCTTGCTTCTGTAATTGATCGTGGCGTTATACATTAAGAGCCATTCCATCCCTAGTATAATGTCGAATTCCTACATAAGAATGACTACTAGATTTACGATAATATTTTTCTCACTAAATTAAATACTATAGTTTCTAAACATTGATGAGGCTTGGATAATCCCACCAGGTGCCTTGAATGATAAATCTATTTTTAGAAAATCGGGGGTCGATTCTAAATTATTTGAAAACTTGGAGGAAATAAAGGAATGCGTTGAACTAGAATCAAACAAAGTACGTGCTATCTTTTAGAAAACAACAAGAGTACCTACTACCACATCCTTCGGACATTCAACATCAGTTTTCGTGATAGAAAAAGCATGGTCTTTGTCCCTTGGCCTTTGGTGAGGCTGATGGTGGTTCCCCTCCACTACCCTCGGATTTGGACAATGATTGGAAAAGTTCCCATGTTGTTCACACATAAATCACTGGACAATAGGTAGGGCCTACACCATCTTCCCCTTGTCTTTAGTGTTTGGAAGTTGATGTTTCACCTCACTATGAAAATTCCTCGCAATATGGCCATCTCTTCCACACTTGTAGCATTTCTTTCTCCCGAGCAAGTAGTTCCCCGAATACATCCTCCCACATTTATTACACGTGGGATGTTGTACTTGATTCCCTCCTCTTCCGTGATCAAAGGACGTCACTAAGCTGGGATCCATCGATCTCTTCTTGTCGTTTGATTTATGAGACCACTACGTCTCACCAAACTCCAGATCGACTTTCATCTCCCTTCGCACGATCTCCTCATATCTATCATATTCTCGGTTTGCTAGATTCTTCTGCAGATGAGGTCTTAGTCCACTAATGAATCTATCACCCTTACCACTTGGATCCATGAAAAAGCTATAGGTGTAACGTGAATGCCTTGTGAAGTTCATCTCGTATCTTCCCATGAATTCATTATCCTTCTGATTCATCTCGAGAAACACTTTCTCCATTATTGTTCTCATGGAATGAGGGAAATACGTACTGAATAAGATCCCTATATAATCTTTCCACTCCATAGCTTCAACCTCCCCATATTTAACTTGTTTTTTAATCAGTTTCCAGCACTGATCATCTTCTCCTTCTAAGCGATAGACAGCCAAGGTGACCTTCTCTTTCTCTAAACAATGGATCATAGAGAAGATTTTCTCGATAGAGCTGATCAACTGCTTAGTAATCAATGGGTCAGTCGATCAACTGAAGGTTGGTGGTTGTTGATGCATAAAGGACTCAACAGAATGTTGTTCCCTTCGCTGTGAGATCGATCTCTCACCTTGATTCATGTTATTTCCCATAACTGGAGTCAGTTGGATCATCATTCACATGAATGTTTCCATTCTGGCTTCCATCAGAAGGTCATCGGTGCATGATCCATTATGGTCACCATTTGCATGGTTCCTCCTATTGCCCGCCATATTCTATAAGAGTAAAACCATAGTTATAAATTTATTTAATTTATGAATCTTTTAACTATAAAGGATTTTAGGTCTTAAAACATCGTTAAACAATTACATTTCTCTATAAATCATTCATAAGGATTCATAAAAAGCTTAATATCAACCAAACATATCCATCAGGAGTGTCGTAACCAAGAGTACATCAAGGCCCGTTGTGTTGTACTAGTATACCCTAGGTCGCCCAAAACTCCTTGTCAGTGTTTTCACTCCTAGGCAGCTCTGTGCCAGAGCCGCCTCTACCCACTCGTATCCAGACATGGATATATTTTCTTGATAAACCACTTACTCAATACTCACCAAAATACCTGGAAGTTTTTCTACATTTAAACTTTTATATATAATTCTTCCTAATGTTTTCATAGCCTAATTTGAATAAATAACTAAACTATCCTTTGATAAAAACTATAACATCACGCCTTTTTCATACATAAATTTTCATTACATTTTAAAAACAGAGTATCTTTAAAGTCTAGTGTCTTTGAAATCAGGAACATAATATATGAAAACAAAATAAAAAATTATTCTATACCCCTCGTAAGGATTCATCATAAGTTGATACTATGTAAAATTATATAATCTCATTTCCTAGATTCATACATCAAAGGAAAGGGTGAGCAGAAGGCTATGTAAGGAAAACAAGTGAAACAGTTGACATGTGATCTTGAGAAATATTAATAAGAACATGATAAAAATCCTAAAGACATGAGCAATGGAAGAATAGAAATATCATGATAATAATAACATTAATCATAAATTGAATATGTGGCTAAAAAATATATTTTATACATTCATTAACATATCACCAAGGTTCATCCCCAAGGTGCCATAAAAATTACCGAGGTTATTCACCAAGGTATTGTGAAACTATTCATCACTAGAGATTAATTCTTTACCAAATGCATTGGAGCGCTATCAGGGTGCACCCTTAATATGTCTTTAATTTCATGTGATAAAAAAATATAATAATAAAACATTTCATTAATAACCCAAAGAGAGTAAAATAAATGGGTTTTACTTAAAAAATGTGCGGTTTTGTAGGTGCTTAAAAATAAGATCGTTATGTCATTTATAACCCATGGAAAAGAAGTGAGGGTTACATGTTTGTCAATTATAGAATAAAATATATCATTTTTTGTATCAATAAACACCCATCGAAACGAAATAGGTCTGGGTATTCACATAAATACATCAAGATAATTCCTTTAGAAAAAGAGAGATAAATATTAAGATGAAATTTCTGTAGCATAATGGCTATATATCATGGTTTTAGAAAATAATATAAAGAGAGGGGAAAAGGGTCTCCCAAAAATTAATGAATAATTTTACAGTAGAGGTACTAAATAAAAAGAAATATGATCATGGTGTGTACAATTGAATGACACACCACATGAAAAGGAAACATGTCAGGAAAGAGAAGGTGAAATTTCTTTTATGAAAATTCAGCATCCTAACGGCATCACCTAAAATTTCAGAAAATACATTTATGAGAGAGGAAAGTGTCTCTCATCATTTGGAAATGAAATATAATGTATTAAAGATATAGAATAAAAATCCCCCTCATAATAAAGTATAACTATAAGACATGACATAAAGTAAGTCATGACTTAAAAGAGGAGGGTGAAAGGTTCCCTTACCTTGAAAAGTAAATTTGAAAGATTGAAGTTTGAGACCTTGGGAGGCTTGAAGGCACCTTGGGATGACTCCATGGGAGGTAAAGAGACCATAACTTTTTTGAGGAGGATTTTGGAATGAATTGTATGAGGGAATGGAATGGTATTTATAAGAGAATTGGCGGAACAAATCATTAATTTCCAAGGGACTCTTCATCGGTGGTATTGGAAAAACCATGCGTTTGACCATGTTATTTTCCAATGGTATTGGACACATGGGACACCTCATAGCATATCACTCTATTCATAGGTCAACCAGAAAGCATACATCATTATTAAATCATTAATGATGTCATTAAACACCCGAAACTCAAAACTGTATTTTTATTATTCACCTAAAATTCAACCATTTCAGAAAAAACCAAAACATTCACCTTAACCTAATATCAATGCTCTGAATTCAAAAATGAACTACATTTTTTAAAAATAATTTTCTAATTACGAAATATTTAATTTTTTAGTTTAAAAAATGATTCACTGAAAATTCAACTGTTTCAGAAAAATACCCAAAATTCACCTTAAATTAATATTGATGCTATAAATTCAAAAATGAACTAAATTTTAGGAAAATAAATTTCTAATTATTTTTAATTTTATTTTTAAATAAAAACACTATTCATGAGAAAAAAACTAATACATAATTAATAATTTCTGAAACAGTTATTTACTTATTTTATTGAATCACTTTACCTAATCAATGTGCTAAAAATATAAAAATACTTTCTTAAGTGAGATTACTATTCCATTGGGTCACATTACTATTCAGAAGTGTAAAATTACTAATCATAATTTACAATTCACCAAAAATTATGTTGATCTTATTAGAATCTAAATTTCCTACTGAACACAACTGTAGAAGACCATTTTTGGGAAATAATTACACATTATTAATTATTTAAGGATTACATAAATATTTTAAAATATCCTTTTTTTCAAGAAAAAATCATCAATAAAATACATCCTATATTCATCCGGAAATTTAAAATTTAAAAACTATACCTTAAAAAGAAATAACAGTTTTATTTATATCAAAGGATTATACAAAGAAGCTATGGTCTCATTACATAGCCCCTTATAATACCAGTATATGACCTAAGTGTAAGGTGTGTTAAGGTGAGAGAATACTGGGGAGGCTCGGCCAACATTACCTGAGTGGTGACCTCTATCAATTTGAACTTCTCCCATAGGCGATTCCGTTCAAGATTCACATGATGATATTCAGATTGGGCTTGGTCCATAGAAAAGCTTGGTGGTGCTACATCCTTTCTAGTTCTATCAGATGGGCTTCGAACGGCCCGAGTTTACTGGATGAGGCCATCAAATCTTCTTTCTATGTTAATTAACCATGATCACTTGTATTTATAAACTAAAATTGTAATGTTAAGATTTTATCTTCCAATGCTCATATTGACCAATTATCATATAACTGTCGAAACCCAACTGTATCATTTATTTATACCCACTTAGTTAATTAAATTATATTGTTTTTTTGTGTATAGAATAAAAAAACATACCAAATTATGAAACAAATATGTATAAAAAGTTTGGTTGTTACATATTTAATATAGAAAATTCGATTTAATCCTTAAACATCACTTATGAGAAAAACGTAATTCAACTTTATGGTATATTGGCACAAAAATTTTAGAAAATCCCTAATATGATGGATCATAGAAGTAGTAGTAAGAAGGAGGTGTTATACGACATATGATAGTGGAGGTACAAGGAACAAATACTACTCTGTTTAGGCATTGTGTAGCTCTGTAAGGGGAATGGATTAGTATAACACATATTTTGGTAGTGAGTTTGTCATATACATTGAATATGTGCTTGGGAGGGGTTGAATCGGTTGGGTTAGTTGTATCATTCATTTGTGCTTCTAGGCCACTCGGCATTGTATTCTTGGCCTCTGACCCATGTAAGAGTTCCATTGTAACCAAGTTGAAAATAAGGATTATCAAAAATTAAAAAAATCTGGATTAGAAATCTATAAATAATTTAATTTTTTAAACAATATACCCTTTAGATTTATTGTCGATATTCTATGGTATATATTAAAGAAAATATATTTCATCACTTAGAACCTATGATAAAAAAATTTATAATTATTGTTACCATGTTCATTTAGATTGTTCATCATGATGATATAATTATCTCTTAACCAGTGACATTTCCCCAATTTGAGGTACATTCACTTACATTGACCCCTCCTTACTCCAAGGTAAAGTTTCTTACAAATAGTATTAAAAATGAATCCCCTTAAATTATTGTTGTTATTTAACATGAAAATAGAAATGGGATACAAAAATATTCTCACCATGGCGTATATTTTAAAATACAAGGAATATCTATAATCTATTCTGTAACCACATTAATTAAATACCTATTTGAGAAAAATGAGAAAAATGATTTTAAATACTATAAATTATCTTCATATGAATTCTAAATAGACTTCCATATACATGATTAAAGTCAATTCCAACAACCTTCCATAACCATGTTGGGTTTTTATCATTACTCATTACAAATACATGTATTGTTTCTCTTCATTAATCAATCCAAAAAAAAACAATATTGGAGAGAATATAATTTTATACATTTATAGATTAGTTAATATATGTCCAATAAATTCTTTTTAAATATAAGTCTCTCAGATGATTTTGTAAAACATATAATCCAATGTATCATTGGATCAACTATGGTCAACCATTATAAATTCTAATTCTTCCTTCCCTATAATGAAGTGGTACCTTTCCATTTTTTTGGTTCCTGATTATTGAACTATAATATTTATAATATGAATAGAAAACTTTTTTTATATAAAATAAGAATAAATAATTTCAAATCTCTACCAAGATATTTTAATTATTATATTATTATTTCAGATTGATTATAATCTTTTGTGTTAGAAATATATTCACTCTCTATAATAATATGTGATATACATTCTTTCTTTTTTCTAAGTGATTAATTATATTTTTATCTAAGAAAAATGATCTATAACTTCATAATTTTTACCCAACACATCACAGTGGAATAAGTACATCTATTTTCATATATAATCCATTTCATTCCTATTGAATACCTTAAACAATATTAATTATCAAATTTTATGTAAATTAATATACTTTTTAAATAAAAAATATTATATTATCTATGATAAAATTGAAATTTTGTATCCAAGAAATGTTTATAACAAATATAAGTTATTATTTTAGTCAAATATAGTAAACCTATAATCATCCAAGAAATTCTCCCAAACCCACAAATTCAGATATGGCGCAACAAATACAAACATTAAATCCATAATCTGATAAAAACTAAGATGAACCAAAAACCATATATATTAATTTGAAATATTATTTTTCCCATATCAATTTTTAAATTATGTCCTGGAAATAAATGTTTTATTTTTATTGAATAATATACAAAAAACCATATTATTAATTATTACAATGTCTACATATTTCTCAAAAATTATTCACACATGAATATCTTCTAAATATATCATTATATAAATATTCCATGGGAATTTGAGAAACATAATGTGAGATTGAGATAAAATTACCAATAAGGGGTAAAATATTTGAGATATCAATCCGAGAAACAAAGATGATTATTATAATTATTTTAATGTATTAATAATAATAAAAAATATACATATAATAAAAAATATAGAAAGTCCTAGAAAATAAAATACAAAAATTAAACCCAATGTAATATAAACCATGGAAAAGAAACACGAGTCATAAAATTATTATATGTCATAAACATAATAATATTGTAGCATAAGTCATGGATAATAATTCAAGATTTCACATCATGTATGAATGTTAAACTATCTTTTATTTTTAAGATTGGGTTTCTTTGGTTTAGAGGGAATCAAGAACTATATTTGGAGTTTTTCAGCAAAATATTTGTTGGGGGTACATGCATGATGTTTTTATATATTAAGAATATAGATTATTGTTTGAATAAGTCATGGGGAATAGGATGTAGAAATATTTTTATGATGTACACCCTTTATAGACTAAATAAGACTATTATGTGGTAAAATAGTATCCATAGATAAAATTAACCTAGTGAAACATGTCATTCAGTGTACATGGGTTATTGGAGATTTATGTTGAAAATTAAGGATTTAAAATATTAATTAATTCATCCATGTCAGTTTTATCAGCCTCTTGTATGCTCCCTTTTCATTCATTTTTAATCTATCTACCTCAAACTCTATGTTCATTCCATGATATTTTGGGTGATCATCGCTCTTCCATAGAGCATTGTTCATCATTAGATCTCCCACATGATTTCATTTCTTCTCCTATAATGAGTGAGGCCTTTCTAATTCATAGTTTACATTAATTTGTTTCTATTTTTTATATTTGTTATTTAGTCAATTGATCATATGATGATTGTTTCTTGATACTTCTAGACTTGTTTCATAATATTCTTCCAAGGGATTACCCTTTTTTTGGTTGTGGTTCAACATCTACATTTCTCAAGGAATATTTTGATAAATATTTTCATGGACAGTATTACATATGGAATGAATTTTATGATGTGTGAATCTATTCTAAGGCTTGTTTCAGGTTTTTTTGTTCCTTCGGGTGTGTGTATATCTCATTGATGGTAGTGTATAACCAAAGTTTACGATTAGTGGTTTTTTTAGCATACGTTGGATGATCCTTGAATGATCTATTTTTATAAGTTTATTTATAAATGAGTTGGTATGTTTTGTTGATTTCTGTGTGTCTGAGAAATTTTTTTGAGAAATTATGGTTTTCACGTTATTTTGTTATAATAAAATTTATTTATAAATCATTGTGAAATGTATTTATGAAATAATTTTCCATGCCTAGTTTTGAAAAAAATTATTTTTGAAATGCAACACATGAAAAGACATTGGTACTTAGTTTTATGGTTTCTCATTTGTCCCCATCAATTGATACCGTCAGAGTAATAATTTATGAGGGGTTCCTATACTCCCAAAAGAAATGTCTCAAAGGGTCTTGTTTGATATCATTGTGTGTACACTTTCATGGGTGTTCTTATTCTCCCTAGATTCAATGCATATGTATAGGGACTTCATGCACCCACATGTCTATATTAGGGTATGAGTGATCTAGATATTCCAGGTTATAGTGATCCTATACATTATTTACGTACTTTTTGGTTCTTAAATGTTTGATCTTTGATTACCTATTTTGATAAATGTGATATGATTCCAAACTGTTTTACCTGTATGGTTTTAGAACTATTGGAAAAGTGCGATTTCTGTACCATGATTTTGATATAATTATTTAAATTGAGTATCTTGTCTCAGTTCTATTAATTATGATCATATTTGCATTGTTATACATAGATTAGATATAGAAAACCTAGGTGGGATCCTACTGTTCCTGTTTAGATCACTCCCAGAACACCCATTATGTGGTGTGTAAACCTTGTTTTGAATTTTTATTTAGGAAAATGCATGGAAATATAGTAGTTTTATGATGATCATGTCATTTGGGTAAGGTCCTTGGTGGTGATATAGTGGGACATTTCCCACACATCACATTGATTTTTTGTTTCTTGTTTTGGATATCCCATTTACTATCAAACTTGTGCCTTTTCAATTTATCTAAATTCAAATTTGTATCGCAACCACTATTTTTATATCTTAATGGAATATATATTTTTGACAATTTATTAAATATTTTATTTCCATTGTGCATATATTCCATTTATATTCTATCAGGTTGGGATAAATCATTCTCTCTGGTTGTTGTTGGATTCTTTAGTGCTAGTCACCATCCCATGTGGATCGGTAATAAAATCCAGGTATGTTGAGAATTCTATTGTATACTAGAGTAATAGGGTATCTTGGGTTTATTCGTTACAAATTTGTATCATTATATGGTTATTCTTAGTCTTGGGATGTTGATAGACAAGAGATAGGACTATTGGGACTTAAGAGGTAGGTTGGGTTGAGTCCCTTTCCAGCTCTAGGTTGGACTAGGAACATGTTAACAAGGGATTTCGCGATGTGTGTCTCCTATGTCCTGTTTTGATTATGAGATCAGTTTCTACTTATGGATTTTCTTGTTTAAATAAATATATACCCTTTTTTGAATGTATTATTATGTTTCTGGCGTGTCTTAACATTCCAATGAAATTTCATCCTTGGTTTACAAAGGAGGTTCTAGTGAGAGATGATCCTAAAGGTAGTCCTCATATGGATCATAATCATATTGTGGCTATCAATTAAGTTTGTTCATTACGTGGACCAAAATGTACCTTGATTTTAGGAACTTTCTATTGAGGTATAACCAAGAGTTAGAGGAGAAAATGATCAATAAAAATATTTGGTGCATGATAATTCCCCATATGTTAATGGTACCACTAAACCCTAAGAGAAAGAGGAATTAATTAACCAAATCTATTATATTTTTTATTGTCTATATACAAATGTGGATATCATGGTAAAGTGTGTGATGTTCAAGATTGAGGGTCCTAGAATGTGATGGTTGGATTATATGGTATAGGTAGATAGTCATGTGGTATTTGATTGTAACGGTTTTTAGACCTTATTCGTTATATAGTTCAACCCATATTCTCTAATGATGGAAAATTCACCATACTCATTCTCCTTGTAGTAGGGATAATGCTCAATGTTGGAGTACACAAATCGGTTTATGGTGCTGGTTCATTTTTCTTTGGAGGTAGTAAAGAATGATCAGCTGAAATATCATAAGTACCTATAGGGTTTTTGACCAGATATCTGATCATAGGTGTATATTATAATTTCATCAACCTATGTTGACAGATTTGACACATTTGACATAGCTATGATAATATATGTGAATACAATTTTCATGATTTGTTGTATTACCCAATCTCCTCTTCCCATTGATAATTTTAGCGGCACATCAGGGAAGAAAGGGAAGTAAGAGGAGGATTGTAGGAGTGGTATTATTCGTTCCAAATAGTTAACCCCCACTCTACCATTATCTATACACATTATTATTCCCTAAAATTCTATTCATGTGAAAAATTAGGGCACTCAAAGCATGACTAACCTTCACCCCAAATGATGTGAAATTCATATGGTCACTATAAATATTTAATTATATTTAAATAATCGATGAATTTTCCTCACTATGTTCTAGTATCACTAGTTCCAAGGTACACTATGTTGTAGTAATAAGTTTTAACATCCATAGGACCCTGACCACATTCATTATAATTGAAGCAACTTTACATGGTGGATGCATTTCTTACAGAGGTTAACGCATGCCTAATGATAGTGAGAGGTACCATCTTTGTTTAATCTTCTATGGAGACTATATTATTTGATACAGGTTCCTCCAACTCATTTATATCTTATCCTTTTGTTTATGTTTTAAAGATTAAATAGGTATTGTTCCCATTTTTTGGATATAGTGATGCCTCTTAGAAAAGGTAATGAGAGAGGGTTTTAATGTCCATATTATTCTATATCAATAACTAACATAGAGTTAGTTAGGGAGTTCTTAGTTCTCAATCGGGATCTATTTGACGTCATCATCCAGATGGATTGGATAGTTTCTTACTTTTTTGAGAATTTTTTTATTAGTGGAATGTTTTTTATGATTCCAACAAGAGATCTACAGTGCTTCGAGAGAGAGGTGTCTGAGGTTTGGTCATGCAGGGCCTCCTAGCATAAAGCTCAAAAACATTTTGTCTATCCTTTCAGTCCATCTTAATGATTTTTTCTCTTTTTGATATCTTTAGATAGTTTTCCAAGACATTATTGATGTCTTTCCATATATATTTTATGGTCTTCATCATGAGAAGGATGTATAGTTTAGGATTTATCTAGTTTCAAGTACATATATAATCTTGATACCCTTTTTTAACACAAAACCAACTAAGGTATGTGTATTCAGTGATCGGTTGAATGATTTTGAGCAGAAGGGATTTATTTTGCCTAATGTTTTTCTAGGGGTATCCCCCATGATCTTTTCCAATAATTATGATGGTTCACTTCATTTATGAATCTTCTATTGAATGTTAAACCAAGTGAAAATTCAGAACAATTACCTTTTTTACTGGATCAATTACTTTATTGATCAGTTAATGTGGTTGAAGTAGTTGTATAAGATATATCTCTGGTCAAGATATCATTAGGTTAGATTTTGGGAAACTGATATTCTGATGATTAGTTTCATGAGAAATTCTGTGAATTTTGAATATCTTAGGACACCTTTTTGTATGATTAGATATCTTGTAGTTATTAATTATTTTATAAACCATATATTTCATAAGTATCTTGATGTCCCATTCATTTTATTTATTGATGACATATTGGTTTATTTGACATCCAAATAAGAGAATAAGCACTATCTGAATATAGTTTAGGAGATTATATATAGCCACCGACTTTATTGAAATTTTTAAAAATGATGTTTCAGGATTAAATAACTAATTTAATTTGGTAACATTTTCTTAATCATGTATTTTTAGTTGATCATGAGAAGGGGAAGGATTGATTATCATTGGATAAGATACCAAATGTCTTTTAGATTCATAGATTCTTAAGACTATCTAGATATTATTAGTGGTTCATCATGGATTTATCTAAATTGGTGTCACCTTTGAATAATTTTACTAATAAAGGGTGAATTTAAAATTGGAAGAAAAATGTTATGCATCTATTGACAAGTTAAAATGGCTTCTGACATCGACACCTATTCAAATCATACCTAATCCTGGTAGCAGAAATATGGTGTATTATGATTATTGTGGTTCTTGTTTTGGTTGTGTTGTTATTCAAGATGATCATGTTATTACTTATGTCTCTCATCAGCTTCTACCACATTAGAAAAATTCCCGAACTGATTATGTTTATCTTTTCATATTTATCCACAGTCTTAAATGATGGTGACACTAACTTTTTATGGAGAGGATCATGGCCTTTTCGGATCCCTAGAGTATAAGCTATATATTTTTTAGAAATTCTAAAATCATAGATAGATATGGTTGGAATAATACCTTCATTGGTTTGACATAGACATCACCTATACCCTTTGGAAGTGGAATTTCATTATAAATTCACTCATTTTGAAAGTTACACCATATGATATTTGGGAATTGAAGGAAAATGGGTTACTAATGGGACTCTTAACTCACCAGAATATTGATATTCATAATGATTATTTTTATATGGTTCTAAATAGTGTTATATTATCATCATATATCCTGGATTCTATTCTAATTTTCCAAAATAGGATGATGAATTTTGAGGAATCTGAGAAACCTTATATGGACGGAGACCATTTCTAGTTATTCTCTCCCTTGTGATGGTATTCCATGATCAAGGAATGAGTTTTCATATCAGCATATATGAAGACTCCAGTGTTTCATGATAATAATAGTTAATAATGGGCCATTCATATGTGAACAATAAAGAAGTATTATGACCTCAGACAATGACTTTGGTGGCAGGTATGAAATGTGATATTATAAATTTTTCTTCCTATTGGTATACAAGATAGAAGATAAAGGAAGATCATATGAATATTTATGGTATACTTAAACCACATTTGGTGATTGTCTGGAAATGGAACAATTTTTCTATGGACCTTGTTGTTAGATTATTGTGTACAATTAATGGGAATAAGGCTATCAGGGAAGTGACTAATCATTTAATGAAATAATCACATGTTATTATAACCAGGGACACCACTAAAGTTGATGATATTGGTAATATATATATACATTTGGTCATGATTTTTCTTGGGGTTCCATGTACCGTTGTTTTAGAGATTGAATTCAGGTTTAATTCTAGGTTCTTGAAGAGTCTCCATGATATGATGGTGGATTCGGTTAGGTTGAGAATATAATATCATTTTTAGAGATATTATTAGTTAGATAATTTTATTTATATCCTCAAGGATATTCTCTATCCTTGTATCTTGGATTTGGGTGGATCATGGGATATAAATATGGTATTGGTCGTGTTTTTTATAAAAATAGTTACTAATTTTATATTAGAATGAAACCCTTCATGTCTTTCAATGGTCTCCCATTTAGGGCACCTATTTTTTTTGGTAGAGTTGGGTGTGGAGTTATCCCATAAAAAGAATAATTGGATACTCAATAGGGGGTGAATCAAATTTCTTAAAAATTTCATGGTAGAAAACCCTCCTCTTCACAATTTGTGAGTTTAAATGTTTTGGTTAATAGGAATTAGTAGGTTAAATATAAAATCATAATGGAAAGAGATTGAATATAAGATATATATTGTTTTGGGGAATAGAAATCCATTAGTGAAATCGCCCAACACTCTACTCCATGAGTTTGGTGATTTTTAGTATGACAACCATTTTTATAGGGGATCCTAACTACGTTTAAGAAAATATCACTTATTAAAAATCTCTATGATATTTTAACTATTACCTCAATATATAATATATATACAAGACCTTAGCATACTCAATTAAAATAAGTGTAACTAGAAATAGATGAATAATCTTTTGAAAAACAATTAAAACATATAGTTTTAGGAAGCTAGTAATTGTAGTTGAAGATACATCTTTAGAATATAATAGTTTTCAAGGGACATCTTTGGATAATATCCAATTTAAACAGATTGTTATTATAATGAATAATATAAGTGATTTATAAGATTTTTTATGTACATGAATTATATTTAAACATTAATTTAGTAATAATGTGTAGATTCATTCTATCCTTCATCTTATCCCATCTTCATGCAGTGACTAACTCTTTATTTTATATCTCCTCTTGTATTTTGAATATAATAATTGAGTTAATCATAACAATCATGTTGATAATATTTTTAAATGTTAATACGACATGATATTAATGGAATGCACCCATTCTTTCCAAATGAGGAAATACTTCTGTAGTTTCACTGTCAAAAATATTCATCTTCATATCTTTTTGTTCTTGAGAAAATGACACTTTGTACAAATGAATATTTTCTTTAAATAGAAAATCCCTTTCTGGATTTGTTCTAAAATCACAAAATAAGTTATCAAGAGATTGGGAAATAAATCAGGACATTTAACATAATATTTATTTCTTTATAATATATCCAAAAGGTCTAACTATTCTCATAAGATAATATTTTAAGAGACTACATAAGATAAATAGTTTACTTTTCTACTTCGATGCATAATATAAACTCAATTCAACATTTTGTAGGATAATTATTTAGTATAAGATAAATATTTTATTAAGGTGTGAAACATATCATTCAAGACATATTCTAATTTTTATAAGATAATATTTTACAAATAAGATTTTCATAAGATAAATACTTCTCACAATCTTCATTTTGACTAATTTAATTAAACAATTAATCATTATATTCATTAGACAATATCTTATTTAGTAATATAAACACCAAACACAGATTTTTCTACTTTTTATTAGATGAAGAATATTATTTTAGAACATTGAATCTCAAAGGGTAAAGTAATATTTTGTAGAATTAATATTTTACAAAGCGTAAGATAAAGACTTCTAGAGATTTCATAAGATAAATTTCTTTGAGAAACTTATAATCTGAATCACATAGGATAAACTCATTAGAATAAAAATAGGGATTTTTTGAATCATCAAAAGATATAAAAACCAAGATATATTTGGGAAAAAATATTTCACAATGATCCTCCCATTTTTTGATGACAAAAAACCCAATTAATAAATAGAAAACTTTTACAAATAGAGTATTAAAACGATCTTTTAATTTTTTTTATTCTTATCCTATTAAGGTAAAAATATTTAATTAAAGTATTATTCGGTACGATTTATGGTCGTTTTGTGGCGTTGAAACAGAATTCTAGATTATAACTTATGGTCGTTTTATCATTTAATGGATTTTCAAATACACTTATATATGTATTTATTTGTAAATATATTTGTGTGTGTGTGTGTGGGTGTCTATGTGTCTATCTGTGTGTTGTATATATGTATATATGTATGTATTTATTTATTTACATACTTATAAACACACATCATTTTTTTTCATAAATGTATTTAAAACTAATCTTATGTGTACATTCTATGGCTTTTCAAATACACATTTATATGTATTTATTCGTAAATATAAATGTGTTTATGTGTGTGTGTGTGTGTATGTGTGTCTTTGTGTTGTATATATCTATGTACGTGTGTTGTATATATATATGTATTTATGTATGTATTTATTTATTTATTTATAAACACACCTAAAAAACATATTTTTTAATAAATGTATTTAAAATTAATCCTATATGAATATATTAATATACAAATAAATATACGTATAAAAAATTATAACAATATATATATATATAAATATATTAATATAGGAATTAATATATATATACTAATATATAAATAAATATATCTATATTAATATGAATCTATATCAATATATGAATAAATATAACTATATATATATATAGATATATCATTAAATAAATAACAAAACGAAATGGATTAGTGGTAAAGGTGCAGCTGCGAAATGGGGGAGGTCCCGGGTTCAAGTTCGGGTGGAAGAGAATGGGGTACGTGCGTATGCAGATGCGCGGGAAGGGCTGCGCATGGGAGATCTCCTAGCGCTGATAATCGGGGGTGTGAAGCACTGATAAAAGTACTCCATGCATTATTTTAAATGTTTTTTGTTTTTATAAAAAAAATTGACCTTTATCAGCGCTAAAAAATGCGCTGATAAAAGACCCCTTTATCAGCACTTTTTTTAGCACTTATAAAAGGGGCCTTTATCATCACTTTTCGGAGAACTGATAAAAGGTACCCCCTATATTAGCACTGATATTTAAAGTGATTTTTTAGCGCTGTTAAATCCCTTTTTAGCACTGATATTGGCCGTTTTTGTAGTAGTGGATTGATATAGAACATGATATATCATATGATTTTCACTTAGATAACTTGAGATGAATTTGAATATTCAATATTGAAATTAGAGGACATTATGGAGGATGTGGACTATATAAGGAATAATGGAGACTCAAACATGAGTGAAAAGTTTGAGAATTCAATGAATGTATGAAACCACCCATGGTATTCACTAGATTGCATTATGGTTTCCTGAAGGATGAAAAATCATTGAAAATTTCCTTGTGGATTCTCTTTGTTCATTTTAATGATATTTAGTTACTCAGGTATCAAGCTACATCAGGATTAGAATAATGAAATTTGTGTTCAACTTGGAAAAAACATGTTGGATAAATGCCTGGGTTAGAGGATATTGATTCATGAGGGAGAATCTGAATGTATTAATAAGAAAAAAATTCAAATATATGTGTTGGACTATCTAAATTTAGAAATTAACATCATAATGGATGTATTAATCATCATGATATCAAAATAAAATATGGAATTTTTGGACATAATTAGGAATCATGAAATGTGTGTTGTTAAGGAGATTATGTTGTGTGTAATTTGGGAAAATCAGAAAGTCATAGTGGTTATGGTTTATATTTTTTATTGATGAGATACATTTTTTACTATGAGGACTCATGGATTAAATTATTATAATCCACTCCATGATGAACAAAAAAATCATTATACAACACAATCTAGAGTGAAATGTCTATGGTGGTTCATATTTTAGTACTAAATAATAAGTCGTTACAACCTAAAAAACATTATGTTGTGTTTTAAGAAAAATATATATTAAAGAGAGTAAAATATAATGTGAAAAGTAATTATTTTAATTTTTAATTTCAAATTTGGTTAAGTGAGTAAGTCCATGTCATGGCATAGGCTACACTATTTCACCATCCGAAATAATCTATATTATTTAGATATAAAATGCATTAAATTTTAGGGATAGAATAAAAAATGAATTGATATATATCATAATCCCACAAAAAAACATTGTGTCATAGGATTCAATGTCTTATCACATTGAGTAATATGTTCTAAACCTAGATTCTTGGATTAGAAGTTATTGATAGAATAAGATTTATAGATGTAGAATTTCAATATTAATATATCTTTCAATATAATGTTTAATTTGTGATGATTATCAAAGTCAATACCAAATTTTTGAAATGGAAGGAAAGATCTACATAATATTAGAGGCAGTATGACAACATCCATCAAAAAGGTGAACATAAGGATTACAGAGGAAGATTATATATTCCAGCTAGCTTCTTATTTGTGATCTATTTCTATAATATTAATGTTTCATACTTTTATGTGTTCTATAAATTATTCATAATACCTTAATCATTTCATATATTTTTTATAATAATTATTTAATTGTAAAGTGGGATGACAAATATTGGATAATAAGGATATCACCACTCGATATCTAGAGTTGCTATATATTGTAATTCCATATTCAAGTTCATTAATTTCATAGTCTCTATATCAATATTCATCTTAATAAGGGTTATTTTATTCATCACATGATTAATGTAGTATTAAATATCATGGGATATGAGTCAGTAATGGGAGAAAGTGTTTATATTGGGCTTCAACCACTTATGCACCCACATCCCCTCTTAGTAATCATAAAATTCTCAACAGGTCCTAATAGGTATAAATAGATACATGCATGGTGATATTAAACTTCTTACTAAATTATTATAAATAACTAAATTCTTTTAATATACACAATCAATTATGAATTTATTTTCTATTTTTATGTCTGGAATTCTACTACAAAATTATTTATTCATTCTTAAAAAAGACATTTTGTTTTATCAAATATTAAAAACAAGAGAATTATGGACTTAATATTCATGACTCGTCCCATTAAAATCTTTGTAATATATATGGAAAATAGAAAAAAAAATTAATTATTATTCTATTACATTAACAATTATGTAGAGGATTACTCATGAAAATGGAATAATGATCGAGACCGCTATACTAAAATAATATTATAATAGATTGAACTACTAACATCAGAAAATAAATATAAACTAAGAATAACTAATAAATATTTAATATACTAAAAAAACTGAATAATATTGGGGATAATGAATATAAATATGGTGATAAAATATATTATTAGTAAATTAATATTCAAAATATAGGGCGCTTGACTACATTTGAATAAGGTGATAGGTAATGGTGTTCTCTTTTTATCTATCTTAACATTTTAAATTTAATAACCCATATATTTATTTTGGGTATTTTAAAAGCAAGTTAAATATTTAATATATTATTCTATATTATTCTAGTAATTTATTTTATTTTCATGTATTTTTTCACTCCTAAATTCCATTCATATTGCACCCATTGTGATTTTTATGGAGCAAATTCGTAATATATATATTTGGTTTAAATATATCTATTCCATATAAAAGTTTTTATATTGATTACTTGATTATTTTATATATTCGTCTATATTTTTATGATATCTTATTGTCACACTATAATGACTTTGAAATACTTTAAAAGGTGGGAAGGGAATAATTTTCTCTCTCTTCATTAAAATTTCTAACCTGATATTTTTATATTATAAATTTTCTCTTTTCATTAAAAATATTCATTTTATGGGTAAATATTATATGTTCTTAATCATTTTTTTCTTTTATTATTCCTTTAAAAAACATTTATTTGTATATTGTTTATTTTAAAAATATAAAAGTTAATTATATTTCAATATTATTTGTATAAAAACATTTATCATCATTTGGATAAATGTTTTTATTTGTAAATACCAATATATGATATACTCCATTGATGATTCTTATATTTCACTAGGGATAAATAATCCAAGAATCATTCACTTTATTTATCTGGTTTATTTATTTTCATTTTATATGAAATGTTTTTTTGTAAACTAATTATTTTAATTGGTTAATTATTCCCTTTTTTTGATGAATTTATGATTATTTTTTGTGGATTACATATTAAGGATATATTTATGTGTTTTGTAAATAAATAATTATACATAACTTTAATTCATTGGGTAAATATCACACCTTATGATAATGTAAATATTTTTTTGAAGGCCTAGTGTAATGGCCGAAACTATTAAAAATAAAATTCCCTTTTGAATAAATAAATGCATTATTATGTAGTGAATTTATAGTAAACACATGAAATACTTTGGATATTTTTAACAGTCATATAGTTTACCAAATTTAAAATACTATTATAAATCATAATAATTGTTAACATATCCATTGTATAGTGACTATTATGAATAGTATATAAATCATAACATAAATTAATGTAGCAAATATAAACCACTAGGAATTTCAAGATAAGATAATAGGGGTGAGATTCATAACCATTAATAATAAATTATGATATATCATGATATCATATAGGCAACATAGGAATGCAATGACAACATTTAACATGAAATCATAAAAATAGGTTAAGGATAACCACTAAGACATAATCACATGGTGTAAAAAGTCCCATAATGGATTTTTATTACTCAATAATCTTATAAATGATTTATCATGAAGCTAAAACATTACCCAATGCATTAGAGTGGTATATTGGAACACCCAATATTTTTATTTTAGGTATATGCATAAGTGTTCCAAATGAATCAAATAAAAAATGATTCCTTTCATTAATATGAATCACATGATCAAGGAGTGTGGGTTAAATACATGGATTTAAAAAATAAATTAAAGATATTTATATATATATTAATAAACTTTAGTGGAAATAAGGATGGGTATTCACAACAAAAATGATTGCAATAGAAAAATCATAAGATAATCCAGGTAGCATAACGAGGATACATAAAGGATGATGGGAGGGATTACTGATTGTTTAAGGGGTATCTAATCACATGGAAATTATAAGGAAAGTAATATGTATGTGTAAAATCATATCCCAAATTAAAAAATTGGAAAATAAAGGATTTAATATAAATAAGGTTCTTGTAGAAATAGGAGAATGAGAGGATATCTAACGTTGAGAGGGTCTTTCTCAATGATTTTGATGAGATTATAAAGAGATTGGGGACACCGTGGGAGGGATATATAGAGGCAAGGGAAGAGTAATATCTTGATACATGTGTTTCTAGTGAATAGAAATGATAAATTTTATGGGTTTATATAGAAAATGAGAATATTATTCATTAGTAATTTTCAAACATTGGTTGGGGACTCAATATGCTTGTGTAATCTAAAACAGAAATCATAAATTTATATTTTAAAATGGGTTATACTAAAGTAAATTGTTTTTAATTATTTTACTTGTTTAAGAACTGATGTCATTAAAATAATATGTTTGGTGATGTGTATGATATTCATGTTGACAAAGAATTGATTTTAAAACCTTATAATATAATACACGTTCTGGAAGATTCACTAATGTTTATAAAATTAATAAAATAGCTTTAAAAAATTATTTTAGAGGATAAATATTTTACGGTATGTTATGTATTTTATGGAATAAATTACATGACATTTTGGACATTATAATTTTGTAAAACACATTGTATATTTATACCATATTTAATTTTGACCGAAATATTCGATAATTTCAAAAAATTATGAAAAAATTACTATTGGATAATTTCAATGTGATGATTTAGAAAATAAAATTTATTTTATCCAAATAAATATGTATGTATGTAAATAGTAACTTTTAAATCAAAATTCCACATTCATTAAAAAATACCTATTTTTTGACAATAATAATTTTTCAACCCATATAAAAAATAATTTTCTTGTAAAAAATTATATTATCTTTTATATATATATATATATATATTATAAAATTATTTTATTATATTATCCTTTATTTAAAAAAAATCCTAAATCTATTAAAAATATATTATTAATTAAAACTATATATATCTCAAGAATTTAATTTTTTCTTCATCGTATCAAAATATAGTTTTAATAAAATTCATCATTTAATAATATAAAAGGTAATATTAAAAATGATAAAAATTAGGATTATTTTATTTACAAAAATATAAAAAATAATACTCTTAGTTTTTAAAAACACATCCCTTCATTAAGCCAGTGAAATCCCCAAGGGTAAGGTGTGTGATTGTGAGATTTTCATGGTGTGGTTCTGCATAAATGGTACATGCTATGATTTTGGTGAGCTTTAACTTATCCTATAAAAAAAATATATTCATGAATCACATGTCAAATCTAATAATAGTATTGTTCAAGGGAAAATACATGTGATTTTATCTCCCTTATAAGATATGAAAAATTAGCTTCATTGGGTGTGATCCTACACGTCGATGCCATCACTTCATTGGTCTATATCAATTGGACATTATCACAACTATATATATACTATTCATAATAGTCACTATACAATGGATATGTTAACAATTATTATGATTTATAACAGTATTTTAAATTTGGTAAACTATATGACTGTTAAAAATATCCAAAGTATTTCATGTGTTTCCTATAAATTAACTACATAATAATGCATTTATTTATTCAAAAGGGAATATCATTTTTAATAGATACGACCATTACACTAGGCCATCAAAAAAATATTTATATTATCATAAGGTGTGATATTTACCCAATGAATTAAAGTTTTGTATAATGATGGAATTACAAAACACATAAATATATCCTTAATATGTAATCCACAAAAATAATAATCATAAATTCATCAAACAAAGGGAATAATTAACCAATAAAAATAATTAGTTTACAAAAAAACATTTCATATAAAATTAAAATTAATAAACCAGATAAATAAAGTGAATGATTCTTGGATTATTTATCCATAGTGAAATATAATAATCATCAATGGATTATATCATATATTGGTATTTACAAATAAAAAAAATTATCCAAATGGCCATAAAATTTTGTATACAAATAATATTGAAATATAAATAACTTTTATATTTTAAAAATAAACAATATACAAATAAATGATTTTTAATGGAATAATAAAAGAAAAAAATTCTTAATAACATATAATATTTAACCATAAAATGATTATTTTTAATGAAAAGAGAAAATGTATAATATAAAAATATCAGGTTAAAATTTTAATGAAGAGAGAGAAAATTATTCCCTTCCCACCTTTTAAAGTATTTCAAAATCATTATAGTGTGACAATAAGATATCATAAAAATATAGACGAAGATATACAAATCAAGTAATCAATATAAAAACTTGTATATGGAATAGATATATTTAAACCAAATATATATATTATAAATTTTCTCCTTAAAAATCACAATGGGTGCAATATGAATGGAATTTTTGAGTTAAAAAATACATTAAAATAAATTAAATTACTAGAATAATATAGAAAAATATATTATATATTAAACTCACTTTTAAAATACCCCAAATATATATATGGGTTATTAAATTTAAAATGTTAAGATAGATAAAAATGGAACACCATTACCTATCGCCTTATTCAAATGAAGTCAAGCGCCCTATATTTTGAATATTAATTTACTAATAATATATATTATCCCCATATTTATATTTATTATCCCAAATATTATTTAATTTTATTAATATATTAAATATTTATTAGTTATTCTTAGTTTATATTAATTTTTGTATGTTAGTAGTTAAACCTATTATAAGATTGTTTTAGAATAGTGGTCTCTATCATTGTTCCATTTTCATGAGTAATCATCTACATAATTGTTAATGTAATAGAATAATAATTCCATATTTTTTTTTTCTATTTTCCATGTATATTACAATGATTTTAATGGGATGAGTCATGAATATTAAGTCCATAATTCTCTTGTTTTTAATCATTGATAAAACACAAGGTATTTTTTTATAAATGAATAAATAATTTTGTAGTAGAATTCCATACTTAAAAATAGAAAATAAATTCATAAATGATTGTTTATATTAAAAGTATTTAGTTATTTATAATAATTTAGTAAGAAGTTAAATATCACCATGAATGTATCTATTTATACCGATTAGGACAAGTTGAGATATGTTTGATTACTAAGAGGGGATGTGGATGCATAAGTGGTTGAAGCCCAATATAAACACATTATCACTTTACTCACTCATATCCCATGATATCTAATATTACATTAATCACATGATGAATAAAACAACCCTTATTAAGATAAATATTGATATAGAGACTAAGAAATTAATGAACTTGAATATGGAATTACAATATTTATCAACTCTGGATATTGAGTGGGGATATCCTAGTTATCCCATATTTGTCATCCCACTTTCCAATTAAATAATTATTATAAAAATATATGAAATGATTATGGTATTATGAATAATTTATAAAACACATAAAAGTATTAAACATTAATATCAGAGAAATAGATCAAAAATAAGAAGCTAGCTGGAATATATAGTCATCCTCTATAATCCTTATGTTCACATTTTTGATGGATGCTGTCATACTCTCTATAATATTATGTAGATCTTTCCTTCCATTTCAGAATTTTAGTATTGACTTTGATAATCATAAAAAATTAAACATTATATTGAAAGATATATTAATATTGAAATTCTACTTCTATAAACTTATTCTATCTATCACATCTAATCCATGAATCCAGGATTAGAACATATTACTCAATGTGATAAGACATTGAATCCTATGGCACAAATTTTTTTTGTGGGATTGTGATATATATCAATTCATTTTTTATTCTACCCCTAAAATTTATTGCATTTTATATCTAAATAATATACATTATTTCGGACCGTGAAATAGTGTAGCCTATGCCATGACATGGACTTACTCACTTAACCAAATTTGAAATTAAAAATTGAAATATTTACTTTTCACATTCTATTTTACTCTCTTTAATATATCTTTTTCTTAAAACACAACATAATGTTTTTTCAGGTTGTAATTCCTTATTATTTAGTACTAAAATATGAACCACCATAGCCATTTCACTCTAGATTGTGCTGTATAATGATTTTTTTGTTCATCATGGAGTGGAATATAATAATTTAATACAAGAATCCTCATAGTAAAAAATGTATCTCATCAATAAAAAATATAAACCATAACCACTATGACTTTCTGATTTTCCCAAATGACACACAACATAATCTCCTTAACAACACACATTTCATGATTCTTAATTATGTCCAAAAATTCCATATTTTATTTTGATATCATGATGATGAATACATCCATTACGATGTTAATTTCTAAATTTAGATAGTCCAACACATATATTTCAAATTTTTTTCTTATTAATACATTCAGAGTCTCCCTCATGAATCAATATCCTCTAACCCAGGCATTTATCCAACATGTTTTTTCCAAGTTGAACACAAATATCATTATTCTAATACTAATGTAGCTTGATACTTGAGTCACTAAATAGAATTAAAATGAACAATGAGAATCCCCAGAGAAAGTTTCAATGATTTTTCATCCTTCAGTAAACCATAATGCAATCTAGTGAATACCATGGGTGGTTTCATACATTCATTGAATTCTCAAACTTTTCACTCATGTTCGAGTCTCCATTATTCCTTATACAGCCCACATCCTCCATAATGTTCTCTAATTTCAGATTGAATATAAAAATTCATCTCAAGTTATCTAAGTGATAATCATATGATATATCATGTTCTATATCAATCCACTACTACAAAAACGGCCTATATCAGCGCTAAAAAGGGATTTAACACCACTAAAAAAAGCGATGTAAAGCTCAGCGCTCATATAGGGGGGTCACGTTTATCAGCGCTCTGAAAAGAACTGATAAATGCCCCTTTTATCAGCACTAAAAAAAGCGCTGATAAAGGGGCTTTTATCAATGATTTTTTTAGCGCTGATAAAGGTCAAAAAAATTACAAAAAATAAAAAAAATTTAAAATAATGCGGCGAGTGATTCTATCAGTGCTTAACTCCCCCCAACTTTATCTGCGCTAGGAGGTCTCCCGTGCGCAGCCCTTCCCGCACATCCTCATATGCACGTACCCCATTCGCTTCCACACGATCTCGACCCCGAAACCTTCCCCCTTTCGCAGTTGCACCTTTACCACTAAGCCATTTCATTTTGTTCTCTATTTAATGATATATCTATATATATAGTAATATTTATTCTTATATTGATACAGATTCATATTAATATAGATATATTTATTCATATATTAGTATATATATACATTAATTCGTATATTAATATATTTATATTTATATATTTAGTTATAATTTTTTATACGTATATTTATTGGTATATTAATATATACATATAATATTAGTTTTAAATACATTTATGAAAAAATATGTTTTTATGTGTGTTTATAAATAAATAAATAAATACATACATACATAGATATATACAACACACATAAATAGATATATACGACACACAGACACACACAGAGACACACACACACAAACACATATATATTTATGAATAAATACATATATATGTGTATTTGAAAAGACATAGAATGTACATATAAGATTAGTTTTAAATAAATTTATGAAAAAATATGTTTTTATGTGTGTTTATAAGTAAGTAAATAAATAAATACACACATATATACATATATACAACACACAGACAAACACATAGACACCAACACACACACAGACACATATATATTTATGAATAAAAATATATATATGTGTATTTGAAAAGCCATAAAATGTTAAAATGACCATAACTTATAATTCAGGTATTATTACTTTTTTCTTCTCCCCAAATAATTTTTTTAAATATTTAATTTTTTTTATTATAATTTTCATTCTCCCCCTTTTTTGATATAAAAAAATGTAATAAATAAATACCATCAATATTGCCCATAAACAATTATAAATAGTTAATAGTTTGGATTAGGAACAAAAATTGGCATGATGTTGTGTTTAAAAGATAAGCAGTGGAGATCATTATTTAATTATGGAAACTAAAACCTAAAATGTGAGTTGAGGATATATAATAAGAGTAATATAGAGAAATATTGACCATATAAATAAAAATATTCAACAAAAGGGGTTTATATAATGGAAAGTTAGAAAGAAGTCATAATATAAGAATTAGGAGTAAATTATAAAATCATGATAAGAGAATATTGAAAAATTATTTATGGGAACGTTAATATGAAAGAGAAAAATGCATTAAAAACTAGAAAAATAAGCATAACATAATTCCAATGTTTTATAAATACAATTCAACTAAACATGATTCAAATGTTTATAAAATTCTCATTTAAAAGAGAAACCAAGAAGACAAATTTTGAAGGTGTACCAACATTGGAATGTGAAATGATTATTTTTTGGTGGATTCTTCAAAGAAGGAGGCTGACTAGAGGGAAAATAGGATGAAGGCAGAGGAGCATCAACTATTTATCCTACAACATCATCCAACATAAATAATGATGATCCATGAATTTCTTGATCACTCCATGAAATCATTACATAAGTGGATTCGATGTTGAGAGAATATTTACGAGATCTATCCATATAAAATTTATCTAGAACTATAAAGGATAGTTTATAACTTGTTTTGGGTATTGTAACGCCCCGACCCCAGTTACCCAGAGTCGGTGAATTACTACGTAACATTGGCATGATCACAAAAGATCAAGTCTCGAAAGACCGATTAGTTTAGTAGCTTTTGAAACACTAGTTACATTCATAAATGTTACATTACATCATAAAGTGAAAAACTAAAATAACATAGTCTCAATTTTTCACACTCATATCCCCTTCTGACTATCTCTGCGGGTCAATCATAAAATAATTCTTCACATCCTAGAAAATATTAAAATAATGAAAGGGGTGAGCTCAGATGCTCAGTAAGGATAACAATATAGTGAAAGCTTTCATAAATAAACATAAACATTTAAGGCAATGTATGACTAAACAAAATCCTTTTAAACATGAACTTCAACATAATATGGCAAAAGTAAAATGAAATAATTCCATTTACTTATTCACATGGATATTCTACTAGTTGAATAATCACATGCAATATCAATTACCACTTTCATATTGATGGAATGCATAATGCCAGACTATCATAACCACGTAGCCAAGACCTCATTCCAAGACTACAAATAAGATTTTGTGAAGGCCTCGTGCCAAGACACTAGTTTGTCTCATGAGACATGCCGATGCATCGAGGAGCTATAGCGGGCTCCACCTATCACTTATTAAGTCCAATGCATTCCTCAAATGATCAGGTTTAAACATATCATAAACCATAACATAATCGTATCACATAAAACATGCATGAAGGAAACATAACATTTCCAAATTTCAATCACAAGATATCAATACAACACATTAATATAATAAAAACATTATCAAAACCATTTTCAATACCAAAATAAAATAAAATTAAAACTTGTTATTTATTTTTCATTTAAAAAAAAGTTATGGCTTGTAGAGGAAGCCGAAACTCAAATAATGGTCACGGCAGCAGAGAAGTCGTTGTCGCCGCATACATAATACAAAAAAAAACATTCCTTTTTGTCTTTTAGTAAAATTATTTGTATAAAAAATATTCCTTCTGAATAAAAGTAAAAGTCAAAGGGGTTTATACACCGTATAAAATAATGTTGTGTATAAAACAAAATATGCATCAATGAATGGGGATTGAGATGAAGTCCCTTACAAATATCATTTTCTAAATAAAATAGATCTATTATGTGTATTCAATATATGTACACATAAAGAAAGTATAAATACATGATAGGATATACTAATATCATGACATAATTTTAAAGCAGGAGATTAACCCAAAGAACGAAAATTTGGTTAAGAATTTCCCTTACCTCATGTCCGATTTGACTCGACCGATCATTAACCTCCTGAATAATAAACTATAGTTAATCTCTACTTGGTTAATAACCTTTTTGAAGATCATTATCCCTTTTATATCACTTATTACAATGTTATGAAAATTATGTAGTCATTTACGTTAATAATGGTCGTTTTGTCGATCTTTGGTACTTGAGTCAACAATAAACTTCTTATAATTACAAGTTGTTTATGTGGTAGAATATCCATTATCTCCAGAATTATATTCAGGATGTAGATATAATATATATACTACATATCCAGTATATACATTCATTCATAATATTATGTAACATTTAGAGGTAAGAAATGAAATGCACCGTTCATGGAGACGGTAAGCCGTACGTACGCATGAACGCTACTTTCATTTCAATTTCGTATTTAATGGAATGAAATCATAATGATATAAAGGTGTGATATAATTCCAGTATAATATCATATATAATATCATTTATTCCGTCCTTTATACATCCCACATATGGCATTAACGATTCAAATCACTTTGAGGGGGCGGTAGTCCGCACTTCCTAAAATGAAATTATCGCGTTTAACCATAATGGAAATCATAAAGGTATGACATAAATGAGAAATACAGAAGCATAAGAAAAACATAAACATAATATATATCATATAAAAATATAGTGACATATTAATGGCCACCTTTGAAGGTGTTATATGAGTGTTGAACAATCATCGTTTCGTGAGGTAGAAATTCGCCATCCAAAGAAACTGTATGTTCTTTAACCATTATATGTAGTTGTGTGTATGTTTAGCTCAAATACTTCTTATAAAAAAATCCTAGTATATTTAAGATATAGGTTTTGTTACAAGATAAAGGAATAAAAAGAGTTTATGGGTTGGAGAAGCAAAATAAAACAATTAACATAAGGGAAGACGTTACCTTAAAATCGGGTAACTCTTTTTTGATTTGAGCCAAAGGCTTCCTTGGGAAGAATTATGACCAAAGTAAGGCTTCTAGGAGTAATATAGGGAAGTTTAGAGAGTATTTGGGCAGAGGTTGGACGAGCCAAAAGGCTTTGAAGGTGTGAGTAAGGTGGTAGTGGTGGGGGCCTTTTATAAGAGGAGAGGAGTGGCACTCTTGGAAAGTCATGAAATGTTACTTTATTATATAATGATTTTCAGATTTTCAAGGTCCCACAACTATATATTTCCAGGATAAGGTGATAAGGGTTCGAAATATACTCATCCAATTGGTTTTTGACAAGTGTATGTCTTAGATTTTACATTATCATTTTATTTTATTTAAATCATTAATTAATGAGATAATCACTGCATCATCATGGTGTCATAAATAATTTAATTTATTTAATGTATAAAAATTATAAAAAAATTATCATGATGTAGGAAATCTTTTTATATTTCTAATTAATATTTATAGTAAAAAATATGATTGTATAACCCCATTTAAAAATTGTTTTAGTAAAACAACTCATGTTTGTGACATTTTTATTTTAACATTAAATAAAAAGTTTTTAATGTCATTTCCCACCAATGTTGCTCCATGGGGTCCCCAAGTTGACCCATGGATTGTCTTGGTCGGACATGACTCATCCAATAGGGTTAGGACAAGTGTAAAGGTCATTTCATGTTATTATAACATTATCTTAACCTTAAATTACACTAATTACCTTTAATCGCAATTAATTAAACTTAAAAGTTACTATTCACAAAAAAATTATTTTAATCCCATTGAATGAAATTTTACTTCCTAATGACAGCCATGTATGTCAAATTTTTGAAAAACAAATCACAGAAGTGCTAATGTTTCATTTAAACAGAAAATCGGTTTTTTAACTACCACTTAGTGGTTTCACTATTCATCAAAAATTGATGTTTTTTCAGAACAATGCCAAAAATTCACCCTAAGCTATAATCGATATTCTGAATCCAAAAATGAAGTCAATTTTGAAATATAAAATATATATAATTTCAAAAAGTGGTTATTACTATTCATAATGGCAATTTTGATTGGTCGCGGTGTGTTATAATCTCGAATTTGCGTACAATGCAAGCTATTACATTATTGAAAGAGAAGCGTATTGTGGAAGCTTGGGGTGTTACATTCTCCCCTCCTTCAATAAATTGCGTCCTCACAATTTGAAATTTTTCTTAAAAAATAAAAGGTTGAAGATAGGAAATACCTTTGTGGAAAACCCACATCGGAAATAAGGTTAATAAAAATATAACTTTAAAAGATAGAAAGATAAGTACAAGGGTCACCCGAGATAGAACATACTAGGATTCTATGAAAATATGGATATGGAAGAAAAAAACCATCAAGGTCAGATGGAGAGTTGTAGAAAACAGGATTAGGAGAAGGTTAACCACAAGAAAATAACAAACTTATGATTAGTTAAACGGTCATTGAATCACCAGTTGGAAAAGTTAACTGGAAAAGTTTTTGTTTTAAGTTACCTTTTATAATGTTGAGGAATTTATTTAGAAGATTTACTAAGAACGTAAGGGAATATACATACATGTCATGTAGACTTTCATTCTTTAATAAATGTTTACCACAAACCCATCTTTCACTCTAAAAGGTAATAAGACTCAAAAATATTCTATTTATCCTAATTGTATAAGGTTCCAAATATTAACACATACCATTTATATTAGGAATACTATTTTTTAATAACCAGGGACTTCCTGTAGGATAGTGGTAGGTAATAAAGGCTTGTCGCTCTATGGATGTGGGTTCGATTCCTACAGTTTTGTCCGACGCGACGGGTTATCCCCCAACCTATAGGTTGTCCTTTTTTAAAACTATAGTATTATAATATTCCAAAAATAATATTAAGAAATGTTTTAACCTTAAACAATACTATCCAAGGTTCAACTTAATCCATTCCAACCTTTATAGTTATCCAAAATACTTCTGTCCAACTCACAGTCGAAATTTTATAAGGAAGGTAAACATAATGAAGATCATTTTTTCCGCATAACAACATTTTAACACCTTCATCATGTATTCTTTTAAAACACTGGAATATCCTGAATTACCATAAATCCTTATTGATTACATTTATTATCCCTTATTCCTTATTGAATAATAGATATACTCCTTCTATCCAAAAACGTATACAAATCATAAATCAGTTTCAAGGAAGTTAAGAATATACAATATAATTTATCCAAATCAATCATGTATTATTCCAAAATCACTATCTCGGTATCAGAACCATATTATGGTTTATCTTTCTCTCAACCATATATTTTCCAAAAATTTAACCTTTTGTGGAGTCACTTTTCTTGGTTCCACACAATCTCAAGTCATTGATGAAATACTACTGCATTACAATCCTTATATACTCCATAATTATTATAACCGGTACATCATTGATACAAAACTCAAATGACAAAATTATTTAATAACAACATAAGAACTCTAATCATTCCTCGTCATTTGTGGTAGTATCATAACTCGATTATTATAGAATAACATCATTTGGGGCATACTCTAATGATTTGGACATTGGTTTGTGTAGTGTCCCAACTCCTTGCAGATGAAGTATTGTACATTTGAAAACTTTTTATTACCCTTATAGTCACGAACTTGGTGTCCTTTTTCTCCACACTTATAACAAACTCCCATTCCCTTCACGCAAGTCCCAAGGTGTTTCTTCCCACGGTTATCACGTATTGGAAGAATCTTATTTTCACTCTTCCCTTTATCCATTATCTTTTTTTTCTCTTGCTTCCCTTCAAATCCATAGGGCTCAAAAAATTCTTTACTTATCTTATTAACACATGATATTATTTCTTCATATGTTGAAAATACATGGGAGACTATTTCCCTTCTAAATGTTGTCTTAATACAATGAAAGATATGATCCTTCTTAATCTTTGGATCATATGTATTACTGGAGTTCACAATCCTTCTACTGGGTGCCATTTCTATACAATCGCATAAACTAGGTCAGTTTATGAATTAAAATAAATAATTCCATACTTGTATAACACTTAATATAAATTGAACTATTTATGGATATAATCCATAATCATAAAAATGTTTTCTTTGAGGATGTATATACTCATAACCCTTCATAGTGGTTTGTAAAGAAAACGAGAATTATCCTAAGCATATCCCCCGAGAGTGTCGTAACCAAGAGTGTAGCAAGGCCCGTTGTTGTGCACTAGTTCTCGTTCGAGTCTAGCTCCAAGTGGTGTTTTCGGGTATTACCCCTAGGTACATCTGTTCTAGAGCCGCCTCTAGCTGCTCGTATCCAGACAGGGATGTATTGCTCGGAAAACTCACAAAATCTCTATAATACCGAAATTATTGGAAGTTCTTCTATACTAATCCTCAAAGCCTATCTTTGGGCTATGTGATCTAATCAGAGTTTATCTAAATCTAGCTTCCTAGGTTAGTACTAAACTACCTCTAATACCAACTGTAACGCCCCGAACCCAGTTACCCAGAGTCGGTGCATTACTGCGTAACATTGGCATGATCACAAAAGATCAAGTCTAAAAAGACCGATTAGTTTAGTATCCTTGGAAACACTAGATACATTCATAAATGTTACATTACATCATAAAGTGAAAAACTAAAATAACATAGTGTCCATTTTCCACACTCATATCCCCTTCTGACTATCCCTACGGGTCATTCATAAAATACTTCTTCACATCCTGGAAAATATTAAAACATTGAAAGGGGTGAGATCAGATGCTCAGTAAGGATAAAAATATAGCGTAATCTTTCATAAATAAACAAAAACATTTAAGGCAGTGTATAACTAAACAAAATACTTTTAAACATTAACTTCAATATAATATGGAAAAAGTAAAATTAAATAATTCCATTTACTTATTCACATGGATATTCTACAGGTTGAATAATCACATGCAATATCAATAAACACATTCATAATGATGGAATGCATAATGCCAGACTATCATAACCATGTAGCCAAGGCCTCGTCCCAAGACTAAAAATATGATTTTGTCAAGGCCTCGAGGCAAGACACTAGTTTTTCTAATGAGACCTTCCGATGCATCGATGAGCTATAGCAGGCTCCACCCGTCACTTATTAAGTCCAATGAATTCCTCATATGATCAGGTTTAAACATATCATAAACCATAACATAATCATATCACATAAAACATGCATGAATGAAACATAACTTTTCCACATATCAATCAAATGATATCAATACAACACAGATATAATAAAAACATTATCAAAACCATTTTCAAGACCGAAATAAAAGAAAATTAAAACTTGTTATTTATTTTTCATTTAAATAAAAGTTATGGCTTGTAGAGGAAGCCGAAACTCAAATAATGGTCACGGCGGTGTAGAAGTCGTTGCCACAACATACGTAAGACAAAAAAACATTCCTTTTTGTCCTTTAGTAAAATACTTTGTATAAAAAATATTCCTTCTGAATATACGTAAATGTCAATGGGGGTTTATACACCGTATAAAAGAAAGATGTTTATAAAACAAAATATGCCTCAATGAATGGAGATTGAGACGAAGTCCCTTACAAATATCAGTTTATAAATAAAATTGATCTATTATGTTTATTCAATATATGTACACATAAAGAAAGTATAAATAAAATATAGGACATACTAATATCATGACATAATTTTAAATTTGGAGATTAACCCAAAGAATGAAAATTGGGTTAAGAAGTTCCCTTACCTCGTGTCCGACATGGCTTGACCGCTCCTTAACCTCCTAAATAATAAACTAGGGTTAATCTATACTTGCTTAAGAACATTTTTCAAGTTAATTATCCTTTTTATATCACTTATTACAATGTTACGAAAATTATGTAGTCATTTAAGTTAATAACTGTCATTTTGTCGATCTTTGGTACTTGAGTCAACAATAAACTTCTTATAATTACAAGTTATTTATGTGGTAGAATATCCATTATCTCCAGAATTATATTCAGGATGTAGATATCATATATATCATATATATCTAGTATATATATTCATTCATAATATTACGTAACATTTAGAGGTAAGAAATGAAATGCACCGTTCATGGAGACGGTAAGTCGTTTGTACGCATGAACCCTACTTTCATTTCTATTTAGTATTTAATGGAATGAAATCATAATGATATAAAGGTGTGATATAATTCCAGTATAATATTATATATAATATCATTTACTCCATCCGTTATACATCCCACATATGGAATTAACGATTCAAATAACTTTGAGGGGGCGGTAGTCCGCTCTTCCTAAAATGAAATTATCGCGTTTACCCATAATAGAAATCTTAAAGGTATGACATAAATGAGAAATACATAAGAATAAGAAAAACACAAACATAATATATATCATATATAAATATAGTGGCATCTTAATGGACACCTTTGAAGGTGTTATATGAGTGTTGAACAATCATCGTTTCGTGAGGCAGAAATTCTCCATCCACAGAAAGAGTATGTTCATTAACCATTAGATGTAGGTGTGTGTAAGTGTAGCTCGAATACTTCTTATAACAACATCCTAGTATATTGAATATACTTTTTTTGTTACAAATGAAAGTAATAAAAAGAGTTTAAGGGGTTGGAGAAGAAAAATAAAACAAAATAACATAATGGAAGACATTACCTTAAAATCGGGTAACTCTTTTTTGATTTGAGCCAAAGGCTTCCTTGGAAAGAATTCTGCCCCATGTGATGCTTTTAGGAGTAAAGGAGGGAATTTGAGAGAGTATTTTGGCAGAGTTTTGCCGAGCCGAAAGTCTTTGAATGTGTGAGTAAGGTGGTAGTGGTGGGGGCCTTTTATAAGAGGAGAGGAGGGTCACTCTTGGAAAGTCATGAAATGTTACTTTATTATATAATGATTTTCGGGTTTTAAAGGTCCCAAACTTATCTATTTAGAGGATAAGGTGATAAGGGATCGAAATATACTCATCCAATAGGTTTTTGACTAGTGTATGTCTTAGATTTTACATTATCATTTTATTTTATTTAAATCATTAATTAATGAGATAATTGCTGCATCATCATGGTGTCATAAATAAATTATTTTATTTAATGTCTAAAAATTATAAAAAAAATTATCATGATGTAGGAAATCTTTTTATATTTCTAATAAATATTTATAGTCAAAAATATGACTTGTATTACCATATTTAAAAATTGTTTTAGTAAAACAACTCATGTTTGTGACATTTTTATTTTAACATTAAATAAAATGTTTTTAATGTCATTTTCCCACCAACGTGGCTCCATGGGGTCCCCAAGTTGACCGATGGATTGTCTTGGTCTGACATGACTCATAAATTAGTGGTAGGACAAGTGTAAAGGTCATTTCATATTATTATAACACTATCTTTACCTTAAATTACACTAATTGCCTTTAATCGCGATTAATTAAACTTAAAAGTTACTATTCACCAAAAAATTATTTTAATCCCATTGAACCACATTATACTTCCTAATTACAACCATGCATGTCTGATTTTTGAAAATAAAATCACAAAAGTGGTAATGTTTCATTTAAACGAAAAATCGGTTTTCAACTACCACTTAGTGGTTTCACTATTCATCAAAAATTGAAGTTTTTCAGAACAATGCCAAAATTTCACCCTAAGCTATAATTGATATCCTGAATTCAAAAATGATTTATGGTTTACAAAATTCCAAACATATAAGTTGCATTAATGAATTTTATAATTAATTTCCGCTGTCACAACAAATAGCGTGTTTTTAAGAAACAATATATATCAAAAGATTGACAATTGTTTATGTCCAATTTCAAAGTGAAATTAATTATAATGACCACCACTGGATAAAATGGTAAAAAAATATTCTAATTAAACATTAAAATCATTCAATAGTATAATTTATCACTATAAATTATTTTGATTAAAAAAGTTGTTTTTAAGTATTTTTCACTATTCATAAAAAATTGGAAGTTTTCAGAAAAATACCAAAAATTCAACATAGGCTAATTTCGATATTCCGAATCCAAAAATGAGGTCCATTTTGAAATATAATATATATATATAATTTCAAAAAGTGGGTATTACTATTCATAATGGCCATTTTGATTGGTCGTAGTGTGTTAGAATCTCGAACTTGCGTACAATGCAAGCTATTGCATTATTGAATGAGAAGCGTATCGTGGAAGCATAGGGTGTTATAGGTATAGGAATAGAGAATTATCCCTAAAAAGAGAGATTTTCCCTTTGATACATTTTAGTGGGGTCAATTATTTCCTTTAGCCTTTGCTAAGTAGAAGCATGATGGTCAACAATGGGAGGTCCAGGAAACCATCTCCCTAAAATATAAAACCAAGAATTAGAACAAGTGTCAATCCATTTTACAATATCAATTTTATAGTAATAATGGAGTTTTATAAAACTATTCCATATATATTATGAGAAATTTCCAAATAGGTTTAGTAAATCTCCCTTCATATCACAACTGACTATTAACTTTTTTTGTGTTTCATAATGTTTATAATAAATTCTAAAAAAATGAACAATAGAAAAAATTTATTTTAATATTATTAAACCCTATCATTCCTAATGTTCACAAAATTCATCAGCCTCTTATTATTATTAATCTAAAAAGGATTCTAGATTCAAATTTCATATAACTAACTGGTGAGAATCCCCAGCTTCTTTTCAATAACTTCAAATTTATTATCTAGGTGTATTTCCATATTTCTTAATACATTAATGATAATAAATTCATTCTTATTTAATGAGACGTATGATTATGAACTTCTTGAACATTATCTTTTAACAGGGTGGTAATTTCCATTGTAAAATTATAAATTTACCCAAGAGATTCTAGTGGAAATGCCGAAAATGTTTTGACTTCATTATTTATATCATTGTGTTGATCCTAAATAATGTCCTTAGATAAACGGTCACTCTAAATTGAGTCTATTTTATAATTTATAATGTCTATTTCTAAATACATTCATTCCATCCTTGAGACAACATCCACTTGAATTGAGGTATCAATTGAAAGTTCCATAGAATACTTTTCAAACATAGAGTGAACTAAAAAAGTATCTTCATTAACATCATCTTTTGAGATAGTATGATCATGTAGAGTCTTTATTTCATTTCTAGACTCTATCAACTAAAATTTTTATGATTATAATATAGAAATTAACTTTAAATATATTTCTTTATATCTCTCATTAGTGACATATAATTCAACTATAGGGATTTTTGATTATGTATGCTGAGCAAAAATAGGATAAAAATTATCTTGACGAACTTATGTAATCCTAGTGTTAGAAGATTTTTGATCTCTATCAACATTTGTTATGTCCTATTATGATGGTTCTATAATAAATGATCTTAATGTTACACTTTCAACAAACTTATTTTCAATCTCCTCTTTCTGTTCTCCTTCACAGGAAAACTTTTGACTAAGTAGGTTAATAGATTCAAATCTTAATCATATACTCAAGTCACTAGATACAGATATTTCCACTATGTGACTTGATTACAACACTGTTAATATGATCCTTACCTGAACAAAATTCACTAGCCTTATGATAGATGAGGCTATATATTACCTACCTAAAGAAACATGGATTATATCATGTCTAAATGATGAAGAAACAGAAGTTGAAATGACTTGAGGAGTATCTTCTCCTATAGTCTAAACAAAAAATACTACTCATCTTCTTATGTTTGTAAGAGTATTGTTTTCAAAAACATATATTATATCAATAGTTTAACTATCATTTATTCTAAAATTGGAAGAACTATACGAACTACAATATCAATATGAAAACCTATATGAGAAGACTCCCCCTATCTTCATGTAGGTTTTACTACGATATATTCTCCAGAACATATTGATTTTACCTTTTTTAAAGAATAATTCCAACAAAAACAACATCTCCATAAAATACTTGTGCTCAATATAATCTTTCCATGACAATGGACTATGTTATTTTCATCTATAAAAACACATACCTTAAAAAAATTACATTAAAATACTTTAAAAAGGAATTAATACTATTGAATTATTCTATACATGGTATATGTATCTCATAAAATATCAAGACAAATTCTTGGGATTTTCAATAAAAAAAAATACAATAAATTAAAATCTTTAAATTTAATTTTTTCAAGCTAACCATTATGATGTGAAATGGAAAATTCCATGAACTTTATAAGAGATTCTCTTCCAATTTCCAATTCCACTACATGTTTCTTCCCAACATCTATAGAGCTGACTAGAGACTTATGGATTCCAGGTCGGATAACCTCATCAATAGTAGGGAAAGAATTACATAATTATATATAGGATTCCAGAGGGAACTTCAATGCTTCATCAATTTTCAAAGAAGTTATCAATAAACTTTTATGGATCACTATTGCAGTGACAATGTCATCGTTATAACCAAAATGAAAAAATAATGTTTTTTTGAACTCACATACCTCCTTCTTAATCAAAAACTAGTTTCTTCTTTCTTCAAAAACAAGTTAACATCCATGATGACTAATAAATTTCTTAAGAAATAAATCAGTTCCATCAAGCCAGGTATATTCTATTGCTCGTCCACTTAGAACATTCCTTGACATTATTTTACGCTTAAATGTTTTTGGGGAATCCACATCAATTCACTTATTTTTTCCTTTTTTTATTGGAATGAAATGTTTGGAGGGCCTTGGAAACAAGGATTAGAAAGAATAAATAATGGGGGTTCTACAGTTTGAAAAAAATTCTTGAATAGAGATCATACACTTTATTCTATTTTCTGATAATCAGGGTGTCACACAGTGATTTGTAGATTAATCATTAAAAAATTAGATGATGTTTTCTATTTTATGTGAGTAATACTGATAATAGTGATACTAAAACAAAAATAAAATTAGGTGAATATAATATTTAATGAAACTATTATAATTATAAAATTTAAAATATCATCAAATAAAAAAATATTTAAAAAAGTAAAATATTTTAGTAGGAAGTAAAGAAGTTTGAAAATTTTGATTTTTATACAAACAAATTATAATTAGATATAACATTTTTTTCATGATATATTAAGAAATTATTTCTCAAATAAATTATATTTAATCTTGAATGTTTGAATATATTTTTTGAAATATTGATGGAACTGGTTTTATCAAATTTGATTAGAACACAATTAAAATAAAATCCAAAATCCACTATGCAGTGTTTCATCAAAAATTTATGTTCACAACAACTTCTAGATGCAATATATTCTTCTTAATCAGTTTATAATGATACATGGTATTGTGTATTACTTGACCATGTCACTTAATATTTACAAAGAAAATGATAGGTTCTTAAGGTGATTTTCATATCCAATTTACATTGATAAAAATATGAATATGAATATGAAGATAAATTAAAATCAGATGTTTTTGGAAAATTTAGAGAATGAGATATAGTTCCTTTTAAATATCATAATTTTCTTGGTAGCATTTAAATTATATTCATTAGGTTTTGATGGAAATATTTTATATGGACATTCCCAAAAAAATTTATAGTCTACTTTTAGTATGATACAATTAAATTCCAATGATTCATCAATACATATTTTTTCAACTAGATTTCTAGTTATATCCATACAAAGTTTAATATTCGAGCTCTTAGAAGATGAATAAGTCTTACTATTTACAAGTCCAAACATATTAAGTAAATAAAATATGTATTCTAATTACATGAAAATATTTCCAAAATATTTTTTGTAAATTATAAATCCTATTTTTTACCTCCCACATCATAATAATTTCAAATTCCTTTTCATATATTTTGAAAAAGCCTTAAATATTGTTTTTGTTTTTTGATACCAAAAGAACATCATCATCTTAAATCTATACTAATAATATATATAAGGATGATAGTTTCTAAAATAATATAGCATCTTCCATTCTTACTGTAAACCATATAACAAAACAAAATAACATAATCTATCATACCATGCACTTGGTGCAATTTTAGACCATATAGAGCATTGGTCAGCCCCAAAAAAGAATTTTTAAAGTGAGGTTCTTCAAAAAAAGAAGGTTTTTATACATAATATTCATTAAAAATTCATTTAAAAATAATATTTAACATTCATATGATATAATTTAAAACTAATATAACATGAATATACTATAATAATTATAATTTATTATATTCTATATATGTGGGAAATGGTTTCTTCATAGTTAATTACTTCTTAATGATTGTATACTTTTGAAACTAATCTTCATTTATTTATTGTTATTTCAACATGATCGTATTATTTATTTTTAAATAATCATTTTTTACAATTACATGAATGTCTAGACGTCTATCAACTAATTCCCATACTTTTTTTGAACAAATTTAACACTTCATTCATTGCTAAAAATGAACTCTAATCAGATAAATATTCCTTACATGTTTTTGTTATAATTAGGATAGAATGGTATAAAAACCTACTTGGTCACCAATATTTTCTCTAGTTCTAAAACCTTTATCGAATCATCATATAACTATTTACAAATGATGATCTTTAATATTTCTATGTAATATAGGAATCACATTCTCTAGTCTCTAGTATCAACCATTTCGGGAATCAGTTCAAAATAATCAAGTTCCAAATCATTATAATTGATGTTTTTAAAGAGTGGTTGAGGTCTCATGTGATTAATAGAGTAATTTAACAAATAAGTTTGAGTCATTTTTTGATCAAAAGGTTCAATTTATTCAACCATTACATGCATTGATTCTACAACAACCCATGGCCTTTTGTTAAAACTCTATAGGATTTGGAAGTAGTATAATAACCTAATAAAATACATTCATTAGATTTTGGATCAAACTTTCCTAGATAATAGTTTGTGTTCATGATGCATTACTTGTTTCAAAATACATTTAAGTATCCCACCTTTGGTTTTATATTATTAAATAACGTATAATGTTTTTCATTAATTTTGTTCTTATTAGAATTCGATTAATGAAATAAAATTCTCTGTTAATAGCATCATCCCAAAATATGTGGGAATTTTTATTCACATAACATGGCTCTAGAAACATCTTACAAATTCATATTCCTACTGTAAACAACATCATTCTATTGAGGTGACTTGGGGAAAAACAATTTAATCCATTATTTTGAAAATTTTGAAATAAATTTATGATTAGGAAATTCACCTCCATGATAACTTATCAAACTTATAATTTTTGAATATTTTTAATTTTGAAAAAGATTAAATAAATTAATAAAAATAGAAGAAGACTCGATCTAAATACATAAAATGTAAAACCATGTAAATCAAGAAAAATACTCAAACACCACATAAAAAATGTTTTATCATCAAGGACTTCTCTTATAGTTGGTTCAAATAGATCCATATAGATAAGATCTAGAGGTATAGGTGTAATAACCTCTTTAATTGTTTTAAAATATAACTTTTGTTTCTCTCACAATTTACATGCATCACATAGTTTATTTTTATAAATTTTTTTGGTTAAGAAAGTCAGATATTAGATGTTTCTTAAAAAAACTTTCAAGGGGAAATCATTATAATGGTAAGGCCATTAATTCCAAAAAATGATTCATCAACATCACAATTTAAACAACTTACAATATTTCTAAAAAAATAATTAAGGTCTAATTTATAGAAATTATAAATTATAGGTACTTTGAAAATGATTTATCAATTATCATGCATCTTTAGAAAAAAAACCACTAAATAACCATCAAAAAAAAGTTGAGAAATAATTATCAGGTTATGCTTCAATACATTAGCCTAAAGAACATTTTTTCTAATAAAGAAAAGAGCATTTCCAAAAGTTATAAAGCTAAGAAATTTTTCTTTTTCATTACAACCAAATGGGACATATCATCAATCTATCTTGGTTATTGAGTGAATTTTAGAGAAATATACCCTCATATTTTTTAAACAACCACTATCCATAATCCATTTTCCATTGTTGTTCATGTGGTTTGTTCCTTATAATGACAAGTTGAACAATGATATTTTTTAGTACCCAAACATTTTTTGGGTGTAGAAATGTTATATATAAGTGACTTAGGTCTCCAAATATCTTTTTTCGAGTAAAATTAGAAGAAAAGTTTGACAAATATTTTGTAAGAAATGACTTTTTGATTCCATGAAATTGAAGATTTTTTAGATTACAGATGTTATTATATTTCACTACTTCTCAATGATTAAATAGGTAAATATATAATGTTTTTTAGATAAAATGAAAATAGTAATAGTAAAATTTAGGCCATTCTCCTTGACATACTATTCAAAATTATTATATTTAGTTGATTCAGACTCAGAATTTTTTTAGATATTCATACCCTTTATTGAAAACACTTACATCATATTTAATGTTTTGAACATCCTTCTATTGGTTCTCTATTATCTTATCATCTTCAGAATTTGAGGCAAAAAACTTTTCCTATTGATTTTAAAATATGAAATTTGTTTGTTTAACTGCTCATATTCAATGATAATTTAATTACATGAGTTTCTAAGATATTTGTTTATTTATGATTTTATACATAGTTTCTATCAGGGTACAATACTCATTTAATTCAACATATGAAAAATTTTCATTTTCTAATCCATGCTCTTGCTAAGAAGATTCGTAAGAATGTACCTCATTAGATTATTATATAAAGAATATATTGGTATTTTGATTATGAAATTATAATTTTGATTACGATTATGTTAATTGGATATAATATTCAGAAGCCCTCAATGTGTCCATCATATCTTTCTTTATCTGACCAACTTTTTTGAAGTATTAAAGTTTTTACTTTTTATCATCCATAAACTGTGAAAAATCATGAATGATGTGTCCTATATTCCTATATTCATAACAATGTAATTATTTATAGTTTCCAACATTATTATATTACTCATTGAAGGGTTTTCTAAAACTACATCTTTTCTTATAGAATTTTTGGATCATTCTCGATAACTACACTAGTTCATCATTCAATCTAGAATAGGTTCATGAGTTTTATGCAACATATGTTTCATATATTTTTATGGATTTATTCTTCATTCCATCCTTAGAAAAAGTAACCCTCATATAATCATTTTATTTCTTGATCATTTTATATTCTATAGCATCATCTTCTATTCCATATTCACATATCACAAGAATTCTAATGAGTTATTTTATATTAAAATTATTTAACTCAGTTTTTTTTATAATGGAATATGGGTTTCCCCTTAAACGATTTTTTACATTTAGAAACTATATTTGGTAGTATCATATTTATAATCCTTTATATTATAAGTAATTTCATAATAATCTACAAGAGTGTTCAACATTTCTTGAATTGTTTGATACTGAAAAACACTGTTTAACATATGTGGTCCTAATCTACAGATTATAGTGTTTCTAGGTTTAAATATTAGATCTCAGAATACTATGGTTGTTGGATATCAGGTTTATGGTTATGTATTTGGTATTTTAAATAGATATATTACATCAAGATAGAAATTGATGCCATGATTCTTCAAATATATGGGCACACATACCTTCTAAAAACATACCTCTCACCATTAAATGAAAGATATCCATCCATTGACATACCTTCTCAATTATCATCCATAATATCCATTTGAGAATATATTTTTATACTTCAACCATTGATATTTGTGAACTCAAGAGTCGTGAGATCCGATAAAAATTATTTCCCCAAATAACGGCTATCTAAAAACTCAAGTTGGGGTGAATTGAATTCCTAAAAATATATTTGTAGAGAACCTTCATATTCAAGGTATTGGATTTCAAATTGTTGTACATCCAAGTGATAATTAAAGAAAATATTTATTTGATGGTAATTGTAATACCAAAGGTCATGATGAGGATCATCCTTGAATGAAGATGAATTTAAAGACCCATGTTTTTGTTAATGAAGATGTTTCTGAAACTATTAATAGACCTATTGGACAGAGCCAAGGCACTAGTGTTGATCCTGCTGAAAACTCTTATTTTCTTAATGTTGAATCCCCATCCTTAAAGGATGGACTGAATTAAATTATGTGTCTTCCTTCCACTACCCAAATGAACCTTTATTGGGATGATCATAATGATTATAAAAACTATAGTTGATGGAATCTTCTGTAATAATGTTTTAAATGGTTTTTAATTATAGGATTTACGTTCCAAGGGATTAGAAAAGGAGGATGGGGAGGAATTAGATGATAGCCTGGATAGTAATGAACAAGAAATTGAAGTAGAAACTGACATTCATTTGTGGAAGAATTATATTTTTGTTAATATAAAAAATAGAGAGGGTAAGAACAAATGCGATGTTGAAACATCAAAAAAACCTGAGGAAAAGAAGGGTTTCTCAACCACATCAATGCATACTCTTGTAAAGGTAAATGACAAGGTTACATTATCAACTTTATCTCATTTAAATATAAGAATTTGTGGATATATGGAAACATATTTCTCTGAATCTATATCCTCTTTCTCACCTCAAAAGAATGCTGACTCAATAAATAGAAAACATGATATACCTATGGATGATGCCTTCCATAGTAGTATCCAACAGCCTATAGTTAAGGCTGTCAAAATGAAGGACCTTCCTCTTAGAATGGAAGTGTTGTATTCTTGTCCAAATTTAATGGAAGTTAATGTCCCTATATCTTTTAGACACACCCTTAGTAGGATGAAAACAAAACCTATCTTTCATACTGCCTCTTCTACTGACAATTATTTAGAGAATAGAATAGTTAACAAGGTAAGTGACACATATAAATCTCATTTTGAGAATATCCTTGCTTCCCAAAGTGGGCATACATCTATGGATTGTTCATAAAAGGGTAATCAGGCTACTCTTGTTATGACTGAAATTTCTCAAGACCTGGAAAAAAACTATGATCTACAGCCAGGGAACATGATTGGAAACAAACTAGGGGCTCTTCCATTTTCACAATGTTAATCCTCTCATAATCAAACGTGTAAGGTAAATAATAAATCAAGTATTCATAATTCTTTTAACATACTTGTGTCAGCTAGTAGTAAGGATGATGGAAAAAAGAGCATTGGTGTGTTTGAAACTGATATCACGAAAGTGGATATTGATGCAGAGCACTCAAATGATAATGATGGTTCATAGCTAAAAGTCAAATCTTGGATTAGGTGAAGACATCTTCATGGAAGGGGTGGTCATCCCGCTCATCATAATATGAAGAGTACATCTAGAGTGGCTAAATGTTGATGATGTTGGAGTTCAATGATGAATCTACTACTATCGGATTATTGTTATAGCATCAACATTGTGTTGTATACTAATTTTATTATGATATCTACACATGGCTGAAGGATTGTAGGATTTATTTTATTTTAATTTGTTTTATCTTAGGATGGGTTATAATTCCTTATAAATCCCCATACTCCTTATCTTTTTACTTTTTTCTGTTTTAATGTAATGGCCCGGGGTTTTGGGGTCCATTACATGGTGAAAATCTGATCTTTAGGGTGTTTTTGGTGGTCTGGAAGGCCATCCCAGCTTCTCGGTGAAGCTTAAGACTCCTAAAGGTGGCCTCGACCTGTTGGTATCCTTGGCCTACCGGTAGCCTTCGCCTACCGGTGGCCTCTACAGGTAGCTCAGCTACCGGTGGCCTCTATCGGTAGCTCGGCCTACCGGTAGCTCAGCCTACCGGTTTCTCAGCCTATCGATAGTTCGATCTACCGGTAGATCGGCCTACCGGTGGCCTCTACCGGTAGCTCAGATTACTAGTGGCTCATCCTACAAGTAGCTCATCCTACTGGTGTCCTCGGCCTACCGGTGGCCTCAGCCTACCGGTAGCTCGGCCTACCGGTGGCTTGACCTACCGGTAGCTCGGCCTACCGGTCGCTCGGCCTACCGTTAGCTCGGCCTATTGGTGGCCTCGGCCTACCGGTAGCCTTGACCTACCGGTGGCCTCGGCCTACTGGTATCTTGGTCTACCGGTAGACCTAACCTACCAGTGACCTCCATGTGTTTTCCAGTAGTGCCTCTTTTTTGCGCAAATTTATTTGTAAACCATGTATTGACCCCTTTAACTTGTCTTAATGACCATTAATGGTGTTTAATTAAATGATTTGGTGAGGTACCCTCCTTAAATGAAAAATCATGTGTTTTGGTCATGCCTTTAACCGTGTTTTCAGAAACACGGAGGTGTGCATCGGTTTTAACCACCCCAAAGGGTGGGGACCTTTTAAGTTGGACGTGTGGGGTGGCCCAGCTGCATTGTCAACCCACGATCCTACTTCTTCCACGGTTTCCAGTTTTTCTCCATATCATAACCATCCCGGGGATGATGTATCACATTCTTTATAACCTAAATGATTCTCTTCTCCCTGAGTTTCTTTTTTCTATCACCCTGTGCTCGGAGTACCCTTCCTTCCAACGAGTCATACCCATGTTTCGAAGTTTTCCTTGATCGCGTTCGGTGGAGTTCCTGCTACTACTATTTTCCTGTTTCCACGTGAGGACTTAACCTCGATCCTTGATCAATCATGTATGGATGTTACCTTTTTCTCTCCTCCTGGTGTATCATGCGGGGTGGGTGTTTTATGGTTCCCACGGGGCAGTTAATCAATTCTGTAATGAAGATAATAACCGGTTAAATAACAGGGGACCAAGAAGTTTTCTTAATGTTGTTACCTGTTTTTACCCATGATTTCCCTACGATGTTGTTATGAGTAGAATGGGATTAGGACTACTGAAAATCGTGGCTTTTGGAGGCCTTTGTTGGCGCACCTTTTCTATGATATGTTTTACGCTTTGTCTGGTAAATGGAAACCATGTAAGAATCGGTTAAACACATAAACATGGATGTTTAATATGAATGCCCATAACATTTTGTGATCACCCCAGTTGAACTAAATAATATAAAAGAATGAATTATGAATGCTGGGATGGTTAGGATATGAAATGGGTGAAGGGGTGAATGTGTTTTGTTATGGATGGGTGAACATCGGGGTTGTAAATGGTGTGGTTTCAATGGCATGAGTTGTTGTGTGGTTGTGGTGGTTTTTGGTAGCAGGGCTGCAGGTTTGGTTGTGAACATGAATAAAAGTGGGATGTTAATAATGAACTGGGTGTAATGTTAATGAATTAATGTGGTAAAACCAACGATTTGTTGGGTTTTGCTTCGGTTCCAGTACGTTGAGGGATCTCACTGATCCCTTTTGTTGATGTGACTTTACAAGAGAACCGGGTGTGAATGCTTAAATTACACAATGGTTTTCCATTATGATTTATTTTTGTTTCATCTGTGAATTTTCTTGTTTGTTTCCCAGTAGTGAATGGATTAAATCATACTAAACTATTATAAAATGATACGTTGAATAGGGAAATTGGGAACTATTTGTTGTGTGCCTGTTTTCTAAGGCAGTACTTGGGCACCTGTTTGTATCTGTTTGAGGAGCCATAGGTTGGGATGTGTGTTGGTATATATATGTATTACTGTATGTTTTGTGTTTAGTCACACCCCACCCACATTGGGCACTTAGTGTCGGACACCCAATTTCATGGGGAAGGGGTTTCCCCTTAGTTACTCTCCTTCCTGCTCCCTCATCCCTCGGCTGTGATGGTTGGAGGCGACCTTACACCCAATTTTTGGGTAGGTTTCTATTGGTGTGTTGTTAGCCCAGGACTCTTCGGGTAGGTTTGTTTTCCCAGGTGTCTTCTGGATGAGGCACAGGTGTGTGCGGACAGGGATGGATGGTTGTGAGGCCCAGGTGTGTGCGGGCAGGGATGTGTGGTTGTGAGGCCCAGGTGTGTTAGGGCTGGGATGTGGATGGTTGTAAAGTCCAGGTGTGTGCGGGAAGGAAGACCGTGGTAGCGTCAGGACGTTTTCCATTAGGGATGAACAGCTAGCTAGTGGGGGGAAGTGGTGGTGCAGGTTACCCAAATGTTTTTATTCTTTACTACTATTTGTTTTACTAATTGTGTTATTTGGTGAGTGTGGCCTGTGAGGTGGGATGGATAGATTTTTAGAAGAAAATGTTTCTTATGCTTCTCACGGGACTTTAGGACATCTCCCCACTTGTTCATGAGAGCTTTAGGTTTTCCTACTGAGTATACTTTGTATGCTCACCCTATGTTTACTTTCAGGTTTCTTGGTAGGATTTAGAGGCCATGTGGGACCTTACTAGTCTGGACGTTGGAGTTGTTGTTGGTCACTGTTGGATCCTGCTTAGCCTTTTTCCTTTCTTGTTGGGTATTGTACATTGGAGTCCTTTACTTTTTTCAGTTTTATCATTAAAACATGCATGTAGATTGGTTTTTACCTTGAGTTTTCTATACTTGGTGGTGTTTGGTGTTGACTCATTCCTTCTCCCAATATTGGTTAACTAAAAAGGGTAATTCCTCCAATATTGTGAAAATGCTATACCCTTGGTGCTAGTCGCCACTTCGGGGCCTACTAGAGGTGGGACTCGGAGGGTCATTATCTCTCCTTCATCTTAAATAAGGAAGGGCTTGGAATTATGTTGTCCCTTCCCTCCTTTTGGTGAAGGCGGGTAGTGACAGAATGGTATCAGAGGCAGGTTGAGGGATTGGATGGAGTCTGGAGTTAGGCATAGTGAGGATTGTAGGGATGGTAGGGAGACAATGTTAAGTGATCTTGGTTCGTGAAATAGACTAGGGAGGACCGACTAGAACACATGATTTTAGGGCCCCCTATGATCTGATGTAAGGACTCTGAGCCAATCAAATGACCAAGTGAGACTACATTTATTGTAGGATAGAGAACCTAGGGAAGGTACATGAATCATACTGATTATGTTTTTATTTATTTGGGGCAACTTGGGGAGAAAAAAATTTATTAATAATAATAATTCCCTGACTACTCGGGCATAGGCATTCAATGTTTACCTTACAGATATGGCACCCATACCTTATCCACGAGTGACTTAGGCGGCTGAGGCCCAGTGGATCGAGGGAGTTGACCAGCAGAGGGTTGACCGAGATGAGGAGGACGACTTTTGGAAGAGGACTTTGTGCTCCTTCCAGCGACAAACCCTCGAAAAGTATGAGGGCAGTGTTTTTCATTCAGTAACGGAGGGATGGATTGAGGATCTAGCCCTCACCTTCTCTTTGATCCATGCTCCAAGGGAGTACTGGGTTCCGTTGTCCGTCAGTCAGCTGAGAGGAGCTGCACGTCAGTGGTGGACGCTTTTCCTGGGAGAGAAGACAGAGTCAGAGGTTTCATGGGCCAGTTTCGAGAAGGAATTTCATGAGGAGTTCCTCTCCTCTACGGTGAAGGCTGAGAAGAGACACGAGTTTCTCTCCCTTCAGTAGGGATGCATGTCAGTGAGGGATCTGGGGATCAAGTTCAAAGATCTCTTGCGCTTTTCCTCGGATCTCTTTTTGGATGATGAGTCTCAAGCAAGACAGTTAGAGGAGGCACTCTTCCCTTCTCTTCAGTACGCTAACACTCCCTTCACTCTTCTAACATACATAGCAGTACAGAAGAAGGCCGAGATAGTAGAGAGGATGCACTCGAAGGGAGGCACACCATGAGAATGGAACCAACTGAGTTCATCAATGTGGAAGGCGGTCAGCTGCAGGTATCCAGCGACAGTGCCTTCTAGGTTTCGACAAGCAGGGATTAGGCCTCATCAGTTCCAGTCTCAAGATTCTGGCCCTATCCCCTTTTCCACAGGTCCAGGAACAAAGTTTTTATCTTGCGTAGTTTTCGGGCATGTCTAGAGAAGGTTTCCGACTCGAGCTCCACATGGTGGAGGTGGGCAGTTTCAGCACCCACCTCAGCAGCATCCATTGTCGGTGAGGCCTCTCCAGCAGCAGCAGCAGGGCCCTGGCCCTCCGAGGGACGACCTTGCGGGAGGAGACCGACACCAGAGTTCTCCTCAGGGACCTCGACCAGGGCGTGGTCGGGGAGTTGGTAGACAGCAGTGAGGCATAGGGGCTTGGCGTGGACAGTTGCACGCTGCAGAGTTAGTAGCTCCGTAAGGACCAGAGGACGTTCGACGTACGATCATATTATTCAGAACTCTTTTTTATTCCTTGTTTGATTTGGGAGCTTCGAACTCCTTTGTTATTCCCGAGTTATCCCATGCTCTGGGTCTGGATGTCGAGAGACTTTTTGTGCCCCTAGTGTTGAGAACACTAGTTGGGGGTCATACCATCATATCTAACATTTTCTGTGGATGTAGACTGATGTTGGGACTGCTTTAGTCTAGTGGAGACCTTCTTTCATTGCAGATGCAACAATACGATGTCATTCTAGACATCGACTGGTTATTCTCAGTGCATTCCATCATCCACTACTATCAGAGAAGGATATAATTCTCCAATGAGGATGAATGTGTCTGGCTTTTGTTGGGGAGCAATGTTATCAGGTTCGGAGTCGACACATGGAGCCACTCCTTTCTATGATGGACATGGTGTCAATGGAGTCGACGAATCCATGAATGATGGACATTCCAGAGGTCGTAATAGAATTCCCTAATTTCTTTTTCGATGAGGTTGTAACTCTACCCCCTCAACACGACGTTGAGTTTGGGATAGACTTACAGACTGGTGCCCTCCCGATCTCGATGGATCTTTATCGGATGGAACCTTCCGAGTTGCAGGAGTTGCTGATTCAGATTAACGATCTGATGGAGAAGGGATTTGTTCAACCCAGCGTGCCATCGTGGGATGCTCCGGTTTTGTTCGTAAAGAAGGAATATGGTAGTCTACGATAGTGTATAGACTACCGAAGGTTGAATCAGGTGACGATCAAGAATCTTTACCCCCATTCGACAATATACGATATTTTAGACCAGATGAGGGGAGCAGGTTGGTTCTCTAAGACTGATCTGCGGTCTTGATACCACTAGTTGAGAGTGAAGGAAGGTGATATCTCAAAGACGGCTTTCAGGTGGAGACATGGCCACATTGAGTTCATGGTCATGCCGTTTGGCATTACGAACGCACCAACAACCTCATGAACTCTGTCTTTCGAGAGTTTCTGGACCAGTTCGTCGTGGTGTTCATCGACGACATCCTTATCTACTCAAGATCAGAAGAAGAGCATGTTGACAATCTTAGGGTAGTTTTGGGAGTCCTCCGACACACCATATTTATGGGAAACTATCTAAGTGCAAGTTCATAATGCGAGAAGTACATTTCCTTGGACACTTAGTGTCTCATAATGAAATTGTAGTAGACTCATTGAAGGTCGAGGTGGTCGTTTCATGGGAACCACCCAAGAATGTGGCGGAAGTGCGTAGTTTTCTGGGTTTGGAAGGCTATTACCAGAGGATTGTGCCCGACTTCTCTCGAGTTGCAGCTCAGTTGACAGCTTTGACTTGGAAGGACCAGGCCTTCGTGTAGAGTGACCACTGCCAGGAAGCTTTTGGATACCAAAAGGAGAAGCTGGTTAGTGCTCCAGTACTCAGACTACCAAAGGAAGGGGTGTTGTTTGAAGTGTTGTGTGATGCTTATGGACTTGGGTTGGGATGTGTGCTGATACAGCAGCATGGAGGGATCTCTTATGGGTATAGGCAGTTACATCCTCATGAACGTAACTATTCCACCCACGATCTGGAGCATGCGGCCGTGGTGTTCGCATTGAAGTTGTTGCAGCATTATCTCATCGGAGATCGCTTTGTGGTCTTCTCAGATCACAAGAGATTGCATTATGTCTTTTCCCAGTGGGATCTGATCTTGTGGCAGTAAAGATGGGTTGAGTTACTCCAGGACTGTGAATTCGATATCTCTTATACTGAGGGCAAGGGTAATGTTTTGGCTGATTTCCTGAGCAGTAAATTGTAGAATGAAGTACTGCGAGAATCGGCAGATTCTTGGAGAGTGATGGAAGAGTTAGCGGCCTTGGATTTGGATTCAAGGTTGGAAGGTGGAAGTGGCTATCTGTTTCAGATGACTGTAGTTTCCCCTTTAGTGGTGCAGGAGGAAGAGTCTTAGTGGGGGGACTCGGAGGTGGAAGTGATGCGAGATTGTGTTTATCAGGGAAATGAACCTGAGGTATGGTCAGAGGATTGTCGGCATCGAATGTTTTTCCATGGAAGCTTTTTTGTTCCAGATATTATGCATAAAGGTGTTCTCTGTGAGTTCCATGTCTTGTCTTTAGCGGTACATCCTGGGGTCTCAAAGATGTACCAAGGCCTGAGGGGACAGTTTTGGTGGCCCAGGGTAAAGCGGGTGGTGGAAGAGTTTGTGGCTTAGTGCCTAGTGTGTCAACAAGTGAATAATGAACACTGTTTTCTTGGAGGGTTGTTACAACCTTTAGATGTTCCCGAGTGGAAGTGGGATGAAATCTTGGTGAACTTCGTCACAGGGCTACCCAGGGATCAGGGAGGCTTGATGCCATCTGGGTAGTGGTGGATCGGCTAAAAAAATCAGCTCACTTCGAGGAGATTAAGGAGTCGAGCCCGGTGAGCACCTTAGCCCAGAGGTACATCGATGAGGTGGTGCAGTTGCATGGGATTCAGAGATCTATTGTCTTTGATCGAGAAACACAGTTTACCTGACGAGTCTGGATGGGATTACATCATGCCTTTAGCACCCAGCTACGCCTTAGCACTGCTTTCCACCCTCAGACATATGGGAAAATAGAAAGAACGATCTAGATGTTGGAAGACAAGCTACATTCATGTGTTATGGATTTTGGGGGATCATGGGTATGCAACTTTTCTCTGGTGGAGTTTTCTTATAACAATATATTCCACTCCACTATTGGAATGACACTGTTTGAGGCCTTGTATGGAAGGTCGGGTCGTTCACCCATTTACTGGATAGAGATTGGGGAAGCAGCTGTTCCTAGGCCAGAAGTGGTGCAAGGCACCACTGTGAAGGTTCAGCTCATGCGTGAGAGGATGAAGGCAGCCTAGGACCGACAGAAGCCATATGCTGATCATAGGAGGAGTCCCTTGGAGTTCCAGGTTGAAAATCATGTGTTCTTGAAGGTTTCCCCTCGACATGGGCAGCGAACGTTTGGGAAGGGGATTAAGCTCTCCACGAGGTTCATCGAACATTTTGAGGTGTTAGGACGAGTTGGTGAGGTGGAGTATCAGCCGGTGTTGCCACCTCAGTTGGAGAAAGTTCACAATGACTTTCATGTCTCCCAGCTTCGTCGATATCTACACGACGACTCCCACATCATCGATTGGGGAGAGTTAGATGTTGAAAATGATGCGACCTTCATAGAACGACCGATCAAGATTGAGGATGGTAAAGAGAAAGTGCTTCATGGATGAACCATCCCCTTGGTTCATGTGTTGTAGAGGCATGGTGGCCTGGAGGAGAGAACTTGGGAGTGGGAAGCCCAGTTACACGTTTAGTACCCAGAGCTTTTTTTACTTCTTTGTTGTTTTTGTTCTGAGTTTTGTTGAGATGTTTTACTTTTTGATTTAATATATATAATGCTGTTTAAATTGTTTTGTCTCTGAATGTGTGAGGATAGGAAAACCTGACTACTAATCAAGAAGCATTAATGAGGATGCGATTAAACCTGTGCGGGCGAGTCATTGCCGCCCAAAGTGGATAATATCCTGACATATTGGAAGGGACTCCCTGACTCAGGTGTTGGACAGTGTGATCCTTGTGCTTGTTTTGGATGTTTGGGGATGATTACTCTAGGGGGGGGGGGGTTCTGTTCCATCTTTCGACCAACTCATGGGTCTTCCCCTGAGCAGTATCTTTAGAGGGTGGTTGTTTAGACCCCACTTTTCACTTTTCTGGTTTGTTTTTATATTCTTGGGGATGAGAATAGTTTGAGAAGTATCTCATGTAATGGACCGGGGTTTTTGGGTCCATTACATGGGGAAAAGATGATGTTTGGGCTGTTTTGGGTGGTCTGGAAGCCCATCCCAGCTTCTCGGTGAAGCTTAAGACTCCTAATGGTGGCCTCGGCCTACCGGTAGCCTCGGCCTACCGGTAGCACGGCCTACCGGTGCCCTTTACCGGTAGCTCATCCTATCAGTAGATCGGCCTACCGGTGGCTCAGCCTACTGGTAGCTCGGTCCACCAGTAGTTCGGCCTACTAGTGGCCTCTACCCATAGCTCATCCTACTGGTAGCTCGGCCTATCAGTGGCTCGACCTACCAGTGGCCTTGGTCTTCCGGTGGCCTCGGCCTACCGATAGGTCAGCCTACTGGTAGTTCGACCTACCATTATCATCGGCCTAATGGTAGCTCGACCTACTGGTATCTTTTTCAACTGGTAGACCTAGCCTACCAGTGACCTCCACGGGTTTTCCAGTAGCGCCTCCTTTTTGCGCAAATTGGTTTGCAAACCTTGTTTTGACCCCTTTAACATGTTTTAAAGCCCATTAATGGTGTTTAATTAAATGATTTGGTGAGGTACCCTCCTTAAATGAAAAATCATGCGTTTTGGTCATGCCTTTAACCGCATTTTCAGAAACGAGGAGGTGTGCATCGGTTTTAACTGCCCCAAAGGGTGGGGACCTTTTAAGTTGGATGTGTGGGGTGGCCCAACCGCATGGTTAACCCACGATCCCTATTCTTCCATGCTTTTGAGTTTTTCTCCATATCGTAACCGTCCTGGGGATGCTGTATCACAGTCTTTATAACCTAAATGCTTCTCTTCTCCCTGATTTTCTTTTTTCTATCACCCTGCGCTCAGATTACCCTTCCTCTCGATGAGTCGTACCCCTGTTGTGATGTTTTCCTCGATCACGTTCGGTGGAGTTCCTGCTACTACTATTCTACTATTAACACGCGAGGACATAATGTAGATCCTTGATCAATCAAGTATGGATCTTACCTTTGTCTCTCCTCCTAGTGTATCATGCGGGTTGGGTGTTCTATGGTTCCCACGAGGCAGTTAATCAATTCTGTATTGAAGATTATAACCGGTTAAATAACGGGGGACCAGGAAGTTTGTTAATTTTGTTACCTGTATTTACCAATTCTTTACCTATGATGTTGTTATGAGTTGGATGGGATTAGAACTACTGAAAATAACGGCCATTTGGGGCCTCTGTTTGCGCACCTATGCTATGAAATTTATTACGCTTTGTCTGGTAAATGGGAACCATGTAAGAATCGGTTAAACACATAAACATGGCTGTTGAATATGAATTCCCATAACCTTGTGTGATCACCCCAGTTGAACTAAATAATATAAAATAATGAATTATGAATGATGGGATGGTTCATATATGAAATGGGTGAAGGAGTGAATGTGTTTTTTATGGATGGGTGAACAACGAGGTTGTAAATGGTGTGGTTGGAATGGAATGAGTTGTTGTGTGGTTGTGGTGGTGTTTGGGAGAAGGAATGTAGGTTGGGGTGTGAACATAAATAAAAGTGGGAAGTTAATAATGAACTGGGTGGAATTGTAATTTATAAATGTGTGAAAACCAATGGTTTGTTGGGTTTATCTTTGGTTCCAGTACTTGGAGTAATCTCACTGATCCCTTTTGTTGATGTGACTCCACCAGAGAACCGGGTGTGAATTCTTAAATTACACGATGGTTTTCCTTTCTTATTTCCTGTTGTTTCATATGTGAATGTTCCTGTTAGTTGCCTAGTAGTGAAGGAATTAACTCATACTGAACTTTTATGAAATGATAACTTTAATAGGGAAAATGGGAATTGTTTGTTGTGAGCCTGTTTTCTAAGGCAGTACATGGGCACCTTCTTGTATGTATTTGCGGAGCCAAAGGTTGGGCTGTGTGTTGGTATATGTATGTATTAATGTATGTTTTGTGTTTAGTCATAGCCCACCCACATTGGGCACTTATTGTCGGACACCCCATTTCATGTGGAAGGGTGTTTCCCCCTAGTTACTCTCCTTCCTACTCCCTCTTCTCTCGTCTGCGATGGATGGAGGCGACCTTACACCCAAGATTATTTGGGTAGGTTTTGAATGGTGTGTTGTTATCCTAGGACTCTTCGGGTAGGTTTGTTTTTCCAGGTGTCTTCGGGATGAGGCCCAGGTGTGTGTGGGTAGGGATGGATGGTTATGAGGCCCAGGTGTGTTCAGGCTGGGATGTGTGGTTGTGAGGCCCAGGTGTGTACGGGCAGGGATGTGGATGGTTGTGAGTCCTAGGTGTGTGCAGGAAGGAAGAACATGGTAGCGTCATGACATTTTCCATTAGAGATGAGAATCTAGCTAGTGGGGGGATGTGGTGGTGCGGGGTACCCAAATGTTTTTTTCTTTACTACTATTATTTTTTTACTACTTCTGTTATTTGTTGAGCGTGGCTTGTGAGGTGGGATGGATAGATTCCTTGATAGATGATGTTTCTTCTGCTTCTCACGGGACTTTAGGACGTCTCCCCACTTGTGCACGAGAGATTTAGGTTTTCTTACTGAGTATACTTTGTATGCTCACCCTATGTTTACTTTCAGGTTTCCAGGAGGGCTTCGGAGGCTGTGCGGGACCTTACTAGTCTGGACATTGGAGTTTCTATTGGTCATTGTTGGATCCTGCTTAGCCTTTTTTATTTTCTTGTTGGGTATTTTACTTTGGAGTCCTTGTACTTTTTTCTGTTTTATTATTAAAACATGCATGTAGTTTGGTTTTTACCTTGAGTTTTCTATACTTGGTGGTGTTTGGTGTTGACTCATTCCTTCTTCTAATCTTGGTTAACTAAAAATGGTAATGTCACCCATATTGTGAAAATGTTATACCCTTGGTGCTAGTCGCCACTCCAGGGCCTACCGGAGGTGGGACTCGGGGGTCATTATGTCTCCTTCATCTTAAAGAAGGAAGGGCTTAGCAATTTTCTGTCCCTTCCCTCCTTTTGGTGATGGCGGGTCGTGACATTTAATAATTAAAGAAGAATCATAAATTATAGTTTCCTTGCTAACATTTTAATAAAAAGTTGTCTGAGGAACAAAAATGACCTAGTCCACTCTACAAACACTCTACTTTGTGCATTTGGTTATTTCCACTATAACACGCATTCTTATAGGCCCATATAGCTCAGTAAAGGTAGTTTTCACTTATTAAAAAGGTCCCGGATCTTTCAACCATTCTAACCCTTTACAAGATCTATCCACATCCTTAACAAAATCAATTATAAAGTATGCAATGTAAAAGATATGAATAATCATTTCGAAGAACTACTGTAGTATATATTTTTAAGCAGCAACTAACAGTTGATGAAGATACATCCTGAGAAGATTATTGTCTTCAATGAACTACTCGGGATGGCCTTTGATTATATCTAATTTATATGAAAATGAAGCGTGTGATTGATTTATTTGATCTTATCTATGCGAAGGAGTTATTTTCTACAATAAACAGAGTAACTGTATTCATATTATTTCTATCATTATTCACATCACTTCTTAATACAATGGATAACACTTTATTTTATATCTCCTATTTTAATTTGAACACATGAAGTGATAAAATTACAATATTCTAGCTGATAATATATTGAAAATTTGATATGATATGATATTAATAAAATGAATCCATTCTTTCCAAATATGTAATAATATTCTACAACAACATTTTTAGAGAAATTCTTCTTTAGATGATTCCATTATTGAAAACATAATGCTTTGTACAAATCGTTATTTCCTTAAATTGACAATCCATTTTATGAAACTTTCTAAAATAATTAAATGAATTATTTAGAGATTAGGAAACAAATCATTCTGTTAATCATAAAAATACATTCTTGGTAATATATCAAACTGGTAGTATTGTTCTAATAAGATAAAAATTTGAGAGAAATCATAAGATAAAACAAATATTTGTTTGTTTAGATGATAAGATAATCAAATTCAAAATTGTGTAGGATATTTAATTAGTGTGTGGTAAATATGTTACTAAGGTTTTATACATTTCTTTCAATACTTCATACAGTATTTTTAACATAATATTTTATGAATATCATTCTTATATGTTAAAGGATTCTCATAATCATCATTCTGAAAAAAGTAAGTTGTAATTCAATCATTCTCTTTACAAGATAATATATTTCATAGTAAGATAATCTTACAATATGATGTTTTCTTATTATAAGTTGATAGAATATATTTTTTAAAAAAATTTGATTCTTCTACAATAAAATAATTTTCCTTAGAATGAATATTTCATACAGTGTAAGAAAAACACTTATAGAGTCACCGTACATTAAATTCCTTTGATAAATGTGTAATCTAAAACCCCTTAGATAAAATCATTAATGTAAAATAGTACTATTTGAATCACCAAAACACCTAAAAATTGAGATATGTTGGAAAAAATATGTCTCCACAAAATAAGGGCTTTATTGTAGGAACTTGTTTCATTCTGGTGACATCAATAAGGATTTATGATACACACGAACATTTGGTTACATCTCGAAGTCTGTATAAATCATATACAGATCATCAACAACAACCATTGGTGTTTTACATTAGTGTAAATGTTTTGATAAATGGTTCTGTAGGTTTAGGTCACTATCGTCTATGGAAATACGGAAATATGGATATCAGATATATTGGACCATTTTAGGTCACTGATTGAATTGGGAATGTTTTTATCAATTCGAATTACTAGATTACTTTATAGGTATCTATGATGTTCTCCACATGTCTCAACTAAGGAAACATAATCCCAATCCATCTAATTCTCTATGTTGGTAAGATATTAATATGGAGTAAGATTCATATATTTTGGAGTAATAAGTGACGATTATTGATTCTCAGGTAAAATAATTGTGTGGAATGTCTATTATGTGGGTCTGAGTGTTATGGATACATGGATCAGATTTTCCTGAGACATGGGAGCCTAAATCCTCAATGTGGGACTAATGTCCTCATCTCTTTTTGAGTCACCCTTCTCTTACACAAATTACCAATGATGTAATTCTTAATGGTGGTGATATTTATATATCCTAGATAAAATCAATTATCCCTTTTATGTATATGAATTTGATTCTCATGTTCAAAGTGAATGAGGAATCATTTTGGGAGTTTTTCATTTGATATGGGGTTGGGTAATGCCTATATGATGTTTTAAATTCATATGAATATAGCTCAAATATTAAATAAATCATGAGTAATAAGCTGTAGAATAGTATTTAGGTTTTAAAATATTTATAGTGTAAATAAAGATATTATATCATAAAATAGTATCCTAGGATAAAATTAACCAAAGTTAATCAGTTTTTTAGTCTACCCTCATTGTGCGAGATTTATGACATCAATCCATTTAGCCCTATTGGATTTTTCGGCCACTCACAAGACTATCCTCAAATCCAGTTTTCTTCTATCTTCCTCAAACCCTTGTTTCCTCATATGAAAAATGGAATATCTTCACTCTTCTAGATCTCTTTGTTCAGCACTCGATCTCGGGCTTGGTTGTATTGCTTCTCCTTAGGTGAGTGTGTCCGCTCAACTTTTTTTTAATTCCAGTACTAGGTTGTGTTTATGGAGTCTTTTCTCTATAAAATAAATTTATTATGATTCTTCTAGATCATTTATGCAGTCTTCATCTAGAGCCCAACTATTGCGTGGGTTTTCAGGTAGTGAGCAATTTCCATTAGGTATATTTTGATCCATCCTCTTTGCCAATCATTTTTCTTATAAAATCAGATATGAGATGTGGGAATTGATTTTTGGGCCACTTGTTGTTGTTCTGGGATCCTCTTAGTGTGTTTGGGTCTAGATGCGGGTAGTGTGGAGCCCCATATTGGGGCAGGTGGTTCTGTCTCTAGCCTATGTTGGATGAATCTTGATTTATATGGGTTTATAAGTTGTTCTATGAATACACTATCATGGAGTATTGATATATTTGTGTGTGTAAATCTTTATTTTAGGAAATATGGTTCACCCCTTGTATTGAAAAAATAAAATTTATTTTCAAAGAACTATGAAAAGTATTTTTAAATTTTATTAATGAAAGGTTTTGATGAAATGAATTATGAAATGAATGACATTGGAAGTCTTGGGTACATAGGTGGAAGGTTTATCAATTGGCCTCATCCTTTGATTTTATATGGGGTTCATTAATGTGGTGTTCCTATTTTCCATAGGCCAAGTGTCTAAGGGTATTTTAAAAACTATTTTGGGGTTCAGTTTTGGGTGTCTTCCTCTTCTCCCAAGATTCAATGAAAATGTATAGGGACATTTTGTTTGTAATTTTAATGTTGTGAAATGAGTGATCTGACTAGAATGATCTGTAGTGATCACTATAATTATTTACCTATGCATTGAGTTTTCAATATTTTGATATATGTATATCTTCTTTAATAAAATTTATATTTTATGAAACTCTTTTACCTTGCTAGTTATAAAACTATGTGAATTTTGGGATTTATTTACCATGATTTTGATAAAACATTATTTAACCTATCATTATCCCCTATTTTATATAATGTTAAGTATGATCAAATGTCTGTACATAGATATGATATGGAACATATATGCGGGGTCCTAATGATCCTATTTATCTCACACCCAAAAAACACATTTGGAGGTGCATAGAAATTGTTTTTTTTCTTTTTATGCACGAAACAGTATGAAACCATAGTGAGGTGGTGAGTTTTTTGTCTGCAAGTAATGGACAGTTGGTGGTGATATGGTGGGATATATCTCACATATCATATATAGTGGTAGTTTCTTATTCTGGTTTTCTAGTTTCCTATTATACTTATAGATTCAGGTTTTATCTGTATTTCAATCTATATATATGCCTAAATTTTCCTTTTTTTAATGTCAAATATCATTTTATTTATTTCTTATATTTTTTCATTTTTTTGTGCATATGATCCATGTATCTTGTATTAGGCTAGGAAAAATGTGCTCTATGGATTTTGTTTGATTCGATGGTCCTAGTTTCTAGCATGTGGGGATTAGGTACTCCATTTTGGTATATGGTAGATTAGTTCATAAACTAGTGTTATAGGTTAACCCAACCCGGTTCATTATAAATGAAATAATAACATAATTTATTCAGAACATTCCCCACATCCCATAAACATAGAGGATTTTGAACAATCCCTATGATAACACCTATCATAAATACATTTTATTTTCTGATTTATTACATAATGGTACATATAATACAATTCCAAATATCACAAATCCAAGTGTATTTGAGAAATCAGGGACATATCACATCAACAAGATACATGGATAAAAAAATATTGAAAATTTCATTACCATTATCCCAATATTCGATTGGTCTTTTAGAACATCTAGGGGTTACCTGGGGACTTACATAGGGAATGTGTGAGCTATAACAACTACTAAGGGAACAAAAAATGTGTACATAAGGTGTTATATTACGTATGATTCAAGAAACATCTAAAGGAGACATAAGAGGGGTGATAGTCAAGATCATGAACAGTAAGGCATGATATAATATGATAATATAACGACAATATAGGAATGTGGAAGAAATAATAAACCTGACATTATAAAAATAATTTATGGCTAGCCACCAAGACATAATAAAATGTAGGAAAAATACTCATAAGGGTATATGTCTAATCCCAAAACCCATACCTAAATGTTCTTGAGGCAAAAACATTACACAATTCATTGGAGTACTATGTTGTTGTACCAATCATTTTTATGTCATGTACATTCATATGATTTCCTTATGAATCATCCTAGTTAAATATAACTTTCGTAAATTCTAGTACCAAGATAAAGGTATGACACCTAAATATATTAGAGTCATTAATAAATTGTGTATAGGTATAAATTAGTGAATAATCTTGAGTGTAAACAAGGATTTGTATTCACACAAAAAAATATTCATCTTGAAAAAATCACTCTATAATTCTGGTAGTATGAAAAGGGTACATAAAGGTTCATGGGAGGTCTTACTGAGAGTAAAAGAGATCTTTTCATCACTTTCAAATAAAAATATCAGTAATAGGGATGTTTTAAATCATATACCAATGTTATTAATTGGAAAAAAAAAAGAAAAAATATAAAGAGGTTACTAAATAAAGAGGATATCGAGAGAATCCCTTACTTTAAGAGGGTGTTTCCAAAATCATGGGGGATCATATTAAGAAATTAGAGACACCTTTATAGGACTCTAGGGAGGTGAGGGTAATGTAATGATAGGATAATAGTGGTTTTAGAAAATTTTAATGGGAGTTTGAGTTGGTTTATATAGAAAAAAGAGAGAAGAATTCTTTATTAACTTCCAAACATAGGTTTTGGACTCTATATGATTATTTAATAAAAAAAATTTACATGGGTTTACCAATTATTTCTACCAAATTAAAAAGTTTCTAATTAATTTAAAATTTTTGGAACAAATCTTATTTATATAATACCATTGGTTATGTGGTAGTGGGTCATGCTTACAAAGAATTGATTTTAAAATCATTAAATATAATATAGGTTTGGGAGGATTAACTAAAAGTTTATTAAATAGTTCAAGTAACATCAAAAAAACATTATTATAATGGGTAGATATTTATCTATTCCTAGATACATTTTATATAATATATTACATCGCTTTTTTTTCATTATGATGTCATAATATACAATATATATTTATACTATATTTAATTATCACCCAAAAAAATCAGTTATATACAAAAATTTTCCAAAAATAACCATTGATTAATATTTATTAGTTGATTTAAAAAATAATATTTATTCTATCCAAATAATATTATAGATATGGTAATTTATGATTTTAAATCAAAAAAATCAAAATTTGTTAAAAAATACCGGTTTCTTTTACATAAACAGTTTTTCATCCCTTATAAAATATATTTTGACATAGTAAAATAATATTATCATTTATATTGAATAATAATATTTTATTAATATATATATATATATTTTCAAATATTTTGGAATTAAATAAGAAGAGTTCCATGATTAAAATTTTATATTTCTGAAAAATACTATATGCGTTTCATCATATAAGAATCTATTTTTTATCAAACAAATTATTTAATAATTTAAAAATTATTTCTAATAGGGGATACATATAATAATTTTTTTATTAAAAAAATATAAAAGTACTTACTTTTAGGGTCAGGATACCTATACCTTCGTTACACCCATTAAATATACAAGGGTAAAATGACCGATGGTGATATTTTCTTACATTGGTTCGGTGTATATAGTTAGAGTTGTGATTTTTATGAGCTTGAAAAACCCCTCTAAATGGTATTGTTCATGATTTAGTTGTTGAATCATATTTTGGGATTGATCAAGGGAAAATCCTAGCAACTCTATCTCCCATCGAAGCTCTGATAAATTGGCTTCATTGTGTACGATACTAATGGTTATGGCCATCACTTTGTTCATTTGTATCAATTAGAATTTATCAAAAGCATTAAAATATGAATATTAATGGTCACTATTAAATTTATATATTATCCATGATTATGATTCATAACAATATATTAAATTTGACAGATCATATGACTGTTCAAAATAGACAATATAGTGTGTGTGTTTCCAATAAATTTATTTTGTAATAAGTCATTTATTTTTTCAAAAAGTGAATTTCATTCATAAAAGTTCATTTCATTATATTCTTCCCTAATTAAGAAAAAAATTCCCTAAAATCTCCATTTCCTATAGTAATAAAAATTAGGGTACTTTTGTTTCATCGCCTATTTCGATTCCCATGTCACATCCCTAAACATATGGTTGTGACAAAACTATTTAACTAGGTGACTTGTCTTGTTAAATAGAATTTAGTATATATGATTTAAGATATTCATCAGATTCTCCAAATTTTATAGATCATTTTATAATGGTACCAAAGGTAGATTCAATGCATATTATGGGTCCTGTATTTACTTCCTCTAGAGGGATACATAGAACACATCATTTACTTGTGATATGTTACATGGGATATCTAGTGGACATGCCTCCACAATGATATGATCAAAGATATCAAATGGGATAATTTATCTAGGAATATGATTTCTCTGATTCATAAACATCATTAATTTCTTAAATGGAGATATATAGAGGAACTCTTTTTTTTGACCTCAAGCTCTAAACCATATTGATGATTTTATGTGAACTATTCTATCAACATTGTGTGGATTTCATATGACATTTAATTATTTAAAATTTCACTATCTAATCCAAGATAAGATAAAGTCCCATCCACTTCCACTATGAAACATTATCCCACCATGTATAAGTGTAACACCTCTTCCCATGTTGAGCATCATAAGGTTCCATTATAATTATTTAATGGAAACTATTTTTACATGAGAAATAAACTAGAGGAAAGTGATGTTCCCAATATCCTTGGAAATCCATTGAACATGATCTCAACATATAATCTAATGTTTTAATGGTTCATTTTATATAATTCATCAAGATTAGAAATCTAAAATATCCCTCTTCATGATATCCCCCCAGATGGTTTTCATCAAATCAATTTACATCTTCGTACTTCATAGATGAATAAATAAGGATGAGATACAAACATCGTTCAAAATTTACATATTCAGTTACTATTTTAATGGTACACATATCCATGTTCCAAACCATATAAGTCAATATTCAGAAAATATGAACTCTAGAATATTGACCACTCTTCTGTAGAACCTCATCGTCTTTCCATTCCACCTTAATCATATCATGAATTGATGGTTGAGAAATTATTTTAGTAATGTTGGATGAATATTGTTATATTATTACCCTTTCAATCCATTTCATGTCTAAGAATATTGAAACCCTCACAATCTTCATTATGGATAGAGTTGTACGATCCTTTCTACTTAGTGAATCTACCACTTTTTTCTTTCCCATAATGGAAATTAATTGGAAATCATAATCCTTGATCATCTCTAACAACCTTTATTTGACCATATCAAGCAACTTTTTTCATGTTTTTATAATAAAGGCCTTTGTGATCCATATATATGACACAATTATCACCATAGAGATAATGCCTCTGAATCATTAATGTGAAGATCACTAAATCCAACTCTAGATCATTAGTTGTGTAGTTAGTCTCATGCATATTTAGTTGTAGGGATGAATAGGCTATCCCATTTTAATTTTTCGTGATTAAACATATGAACCCTTTTTTAATGTATTATTTTGATTCAGATATCCTTAAACAATAGTATGTATTGTAAGCACAAATATAGTGATTATCCTCTTTTTGAATCATTAAAAACTTCTTCTCATTCATCATTCCAGAAAAGGGTGATTGCATTATAGTTTAAAATGGTTATTGGGATTGGAAATCAAGAAAAGTTTCTCAAAAATCAATGATATTACCAAGTAAATATATGGAAACATTTTATTTCAATCATAGATGTTGGACATAGACATTCTTTAATTGCCTCAGTTTTTGAAGGATCCAAAGATTTCCCGTTACATGCGATAATCTACCCCAATAATTTTTTTCTCCAACCAAAACTCACATTTACTATACATGACAAATTACTTTTTCTTTCACAAAGTCTCCAGTATAGAATTAAAATTCCATTCATGTTCATCTATTCTTTTTGGAGTATATGGGAGTATTATCTACAAATATAACCTCAAATTTGATGAGTTAATATATAAAGACACTATTCACCTATTCCATAAATAATAGAGTGTTACTGTGTTCATATGGAATCACTATGAACTCATTATTCCTATAACTTACATGAATGATTATCTTGGGTATATTCTCTTTCATTACCTTTATGTGATAATATTATGACTGATGATCCACCATTGGAATGTGCTGGTATCTATATATCTAATCAAACAATTTATCAATCCATTGACAAGGATGCATGTTCTTTGTCATGATATTTCTGAGCCAATGATAATCAATGCATAGGTGCATTGACCCATATTTCTTATTGATAAATAGGAACAGTGAACGAAACTATAAAGCACTTGGGTATATGAAACCTTTATAGATATTCATCTATTATTTCTACATAATCTTCTCATGTTTAAAAATAACCATTATATAAAAAATTCATTTATATTAGTAAAGATTCATGTATAAGATCAATTAAAAATAAATCTATCAACTAGGAGGAAGACTATTAAATTCTTTCAAAAATACATCATCGTAACCCCCCACAATAGTAAAGTCTTTAAGGATGATATTTTCATCAGTCTCAATCAATTGAGAAATATAAGGTTTTTCTAAAGGAAATAATATCCATTCACTAGTTTTTTGTACCAAATAATATTCACCCTCCTCATTGAAATTGTGTAAAATCATTGGGAGATTCATGATAAAGAGGGTGTTTTTATTATCTCAGAAATTTTTATTGGATCTAAATAAGGAATTCCAATCAATTCCCAAAATAGCATCATATTATTCTAAATGAAGTATCAAAAGCCTTTCTAGTTTGTTTATAACACAAATTTTGGCAGGGGATGATTTATATAATAGAGATTCAATAATTTCCCCATCTATCATTTTAGCCAACAACTATACTTCCATGAGTTGTGGGGGTGATGGAATAGTTCTAATAAAAATGTGAGATATTAAAGAATCCATATAATAAAATAAAAATTTATTCTTTCTATCATTGAGTGAATAATTATAATAACTTTCACCACTTGATTATTTGGATCCACCCCAACAGTTTTGGTTGAATAAGATAAATTTTACTTCCTTGGAGGTTGTTGTCATTGATAGTCTCTAACAGAACTTTTATAAGGACATTGGATTGCATAATCCTCCGGGTCCTTTCTGTTTATGCATTGTAATTCTAGAATATGGTTGACTCACGCTATTATTTCTTCCATCACATTAGTGTGTTTTTTCCACCAAAAATCGCTATCTAGGTTCCAATCCTTACCCTCTATAAAAACATTTCCCCTGCCCCTTTCTATAATATCTAGGATACTTCTTCCCAAACTTTTGATAAGTTGGATATTGGTATTTAATTCCACCATTATATATCTCCGTTGTATCTCCCTAATGAAACATCATTATCCACTTCATATTCCCATTAAAACCATGAGATTTTTTTATCTGCATTTAACCTTTGTGGGAATATCTGACAATTTCCTCATAGATTTCACTGATTTGAATGGATAATGATTTTCATAGACTCAACATCATCCCACCAAAGAATTAGTATACATTAATTTTAGAGTTAATTAAACTAATGGAGGTTTATCCTGAATTTCTTATGAAGTGGTTCTTATATTACCCAATAGATTCATCATCCATTTTTTGAGTTTATAGAAGTCCCTCTCAATTTTCTTTTTAATGGTTTGAGGAAAATATAATTGGGTTTTTTCATAATTCCATCCACTCCATTTATTATCTATCCACCTCCATATTTTTATTTCTGACCAATGTCCACCATCGATCATTTTCTCCTTTCATACAAAGAACATCCATTATGACCTTCTATTTCTCAAAGAATTGAAGGGTGGCGAATATCTTCTCAGATGAGTTGATCCATTTTCCTCTTTTAAGGGATCAAATGATTCAATAAAAGTTGGAGGCCTTTTTCACATGAAGTTCTAAATTGAAACATTATTTTTATTAAGCAGATTTGGTTGTTCCACTTGATTTTGGTTTTGAATAAAAATATTAGTTACTCGAGAACATGTTTTCATGTATTTCTTGAATATTTCCCCCTTAAGGTGGGGAATCCATTCCATTTCTCATCACATTACTTATTGGATAGATTTATCTAATTTCTATCCATTTTACAGTAAAAAGGAAAATTAGGGATGAGTATTTTAAAATTATTAAACACATAAATGTAAAATAATAAACATTAAAGGGATAACTCATAAATGATATATATTATTTGACCTATGAAAATCATGGTTTAAATATATGTTTTCCATGATTTCTTTCCAAATATAAAATTTTATGGGCAACCGTGTTTCCATAATAAGGGTTCATAATGATCTTGTTAGTTTAAAAAATTATATAACCATGTAATTTAAAATAAGTTGTGTAACAAGACCATTAACATGAACTAGGTAATGATCAAGCCATGCTTAATTTAGCCTTTTTGATTTTACAATCACTATGTACATCTATGATATAGACATATCAACTTGTAGTGTTCAGAAATGAATGAATTTTCATGGGAACTAATTACACAATACTTTAAAGAACTTTTGTTACTTTTTTCATATATTTAGTCATATCTATAAGGCTTTTACTAGAGTTGTCCGGTCCAAATCCAAAAATAGCTAGATTGTTTTTTTATTCCAACTACGACAACTCATATCTTCAATACACATTATTTCATTATTTATTACATAATGGTAGACATTATAAAATCCTAAATTATGATGAAGCCTAATATCAAGGGGAAATTTTGGTTCATAGAACATCATAATTATAAATGTATGAAGTAACATTATTGAAACTTTCCTTCATATGCTCTGAAAATTCAAATGATCTTTTAAAACATCATAGCGTAACTTTGGAACATATATAGGAAAGTGGTGAGATATGAATCCAAATATGGGATCAGAAAAATCATAACATAAATTAATGTAGGAAATGTAAACCACTAGGAATTTCAAGATATGATAATAGGGGTGAGATTCATAACCTTGAATAATAAATTATGATATATCATGATATCATATAAGCAACATAGGTATGCGATGACAACATTAAACATGAAATCATAAGAATAGGCAAAGGATAACCACTAAGACATCATCACATGGTGTAAAAAGTCCCATAATGGATTAGGATTACTCCATAATCCCATAAATGATTTATCATGAAACTAAAACATTACCCAATGCATTAGAGTGGTATATTGGAACACCCAACATTTTAATTTCAGGTATATGCATATGTGTTCCAAATGAATCAAATAAAAAATGATTCCTTTCATTAATATGAATCACATGATCAAGGAGTGTGGGTTAAATACATGGGTTTAAAAAATAAATTAATGATATATATATATATATATATATTAATACTCTTTAGTGGCAATAAGGATGGGTATTCACAACAAAAATGATTGCAATAGAAAAAGAACAAGATAATCTAGGTAGCATAACAAGGATACATAAAGGATGATGGGAGGGATAATGATTGTTTAAGGGGTATCTAATAACATGTAAATTACAAGTAAGGTAATATGAATGTGTAAAATCATATCCCAAATTAAAAAATTGGAAAATAAAGGATTTAATATAAATGAGGTTCTTGAAGAAATAGGAGAAGGAGAGGATATCTAACGTTGAGAGGATGTTTCCCAAAGATTTTTATGAGATTCTAAAGAGATAGGGGACACCGTGGAAGGGATATATAGAGGTAATGGAAGAGTAATATCTTGATACATGGGTTTCTAGTGAATAGGAATGATAAATTTGATGGGTTTATATAGAAAATGATAATATAATTTATTATTAATTTTCAAACCTAGGTTGGGGACTCAATATGCTTGTGTAATCTAAAACAGAAATCATAAATTCAAATTTTAAAATGGGTTATACTGAAGTAAATTGTTCATAATTATTTAACTTGTTTAAGAACTGATGATATTAAAATAATAAGTTTGGTGATGTGTATTATATTCATGTTGACAAAGAATTGATTTTAAAACCTTATAATATAATACAGGTTCTGAAAGATTCACTAATGTTTATTAAATTAATAAAATATCTTAAAAACATTATTTTAAAGGATAAATATTTTATGGTATGTTATTTATTTTATGGAATAAATTACATATCATTTTGGACATTATAATGTTGTAATACATATTGTATATTTATACCATATTTAATTTTGACCGAAATATTCGACAATCTCAAAAAATTATGAAAAAATCACTATTGGATAATTTCAATGTAATGATTTAGAAAAGAAAATTCATTTTATCCAAATAAATATATATGTATGGAAATAGTAACTTTTAAATAAAAATTCCACATTCATTAAAAAATACCTATTTTTTGACAATAATATTTTCTCAACCCATATAAAAAATAATTTTCATGTAAAAAATTATATTATATTATATATATATATAATAAAATTGTTTTATTATATTTTCCATTATTTAAAAAAATCCTAAATCTATTAAAAATATTTTATTAATTAAAACTATATATATCTCAAGAATGTAATTTTTTCTTCATCGTATCAAAATATAGTTTTAATAAAATTAATAATGTAATAATATAAACAGTAATATTAAAAATGATAAACATAATGATTATTTTATTTAAAAAATATAAAAAATAATACTCTTAGTTTTTAGAAACACATCCCTTCATTAAACTAGTGAAATCTCAAACGGTAAGGTGTGTGATTGTGAGATTTTCATGGTGTGGTTCTTCATAAATGGTACATGCTATGATTTTGGTGAGCTTTAACTTCTCCTACAAAAAAAATTATTTCATGATTCACATGTTGAATATAATAATAGTATTGTTCAAGGGAAAATACATGTGATTTTATCTCCCTTATAAGATATGAAAAATTAGCTTCATTGGGTATGATCCTACAGGTCGATGCCATCACTTCATTGGTCTATATCAATTGGACATTATCACAACTCTTTATATTCTTTTCATAATAGTCACTATACAATGGATATGTTAAAAATTATTATGATTTATAACAGTATTTTAAAGTTTCTAAACTATATGACTGTTAAAAATATCCAAATTATTTCATGTGTTTCCTATAAATTCACTACATAATAATGCCTTTATTTATTCAAAAGGGAATTTCATTTTTAATATTTTCAGCCATTACACAAGGCCATCAAAAAAATATTTATATTATCCTAAGGTGTGATATTAACCCAATAAATTAAAGGTCTACATAATTATGGAATTACAAAACACATAAATATATCCTTAATATGCAATCACCAAAAAATAATCATAAATTTATCAAACAAAGGGAATAATTAACCAATGAAAATAATTAGTTTAAAAAAAACATTTCATATGAAATTAAAATAAATAAACCAGATAAATAAAGTTAATGATTCCTGGATTATTTATCCCTAGTGAAATATAAGAATCAACAATGGATTATATCATATATTGGTATTTACAAATATAAAAATTTATCCAAATGACGATAAATTTTTTTATACAAATAATATTTAAATATAATTAACTTTTTTATTTTTAAAATGAACAATATACAAATAAATGATTTTTAAAGGAATAATAAAAGAAAAAAATGCTTAAGAACATATAATATTTCACCATAAAATGAATATTTTTAATGAAAAGAGAAAATGTATAATATAAAAATATCAGGTTAGAAATTTTAATGAAGAGAGAGAAAATTATTCCCTTCCCACCTTTTAAAGTATTTCAAAATCATTATAGTGTGACAATAAGATATCATAAAAATATAGAGGAAGATATAAAATAATCAAGTAATCAATATAAAAACTTGGACATGGAATAGATATATTTAAACCAAATATATATATGATGAATTTTCTCCTTAAAAATCACAATGGGTCCAATATGAATGGAATTTAGGAGTGAAAAAATACATTAAAATAAATTAAATTACTAGAATAATATAGAACAATATATTATATATTAAACACAATTTTAAAATACCCAAAATAAATATATGGTTTATGAAATTTAAAATGTTAAGATAGATAAAAAGAGAACACCATTACCTATCGCCTTATTCAAATGCAGTCAAGCGCCCTATATTTTGAATATTAATTTACTAATAATATATTTTATCACCATATTTATTTTTTTATCCCCAGTATTATTTAATTTTATTAATATATTAAATATTTATTAGTTATTATTAGTTTATATTTTTTTTTGGATGTTAGTAGTCCAACCTATTATAAGATTATTTTAGTATAGTGGTCTAGATCATTATTCCATTTTCATGAGTAATCATCTACATAATTGTTAATGTAATAGAATAATAATTCCATATTTTTTCTACTTTCCATGTATATTACAACGATTTTAATGGGATGAGTCATGAATATTATGTCCATAATTCTCTTGTTTTTAATCTTTGATAAAACAAAAGGTTTTTTTAAGAATGAATAAATAATTTTGTAGTAGGATTCCAGACATAAAAATAGAAAATAAATTCATAATTGATTGTGTATATTAAAAGTATTTAGTTATTTATAATAACTTAGTAAGAAGTTTAATATCACCATTCATGTATCTATTTATATCTATTAGTACCAGTTGATATATGTTTGATTACTAAGAGGGGATGTGGGTGCATAAGTGGTTGAAGCCCAATATAAACACTTTCTCCCTTTCTTGACTCATATCCCATGAAATCGAATATTACATTAATCATGTGATTAATAAAATAACCCTTTTTAAGATGAATATTGATATAGAGGCCAATAAATTAATGAACTTGAATATGGAATTACAATATTTAACAACTCTGGATATCGAGTGGGGATATCCTTGTTATCCAATATTTTTCATCCCACATTCCAATTAAATAATTATTATAAAACATATATGAAATGATTAAGGTATTATGAATAATTTATAGAACACATAAAAGTATGAAACATTAATATTAGAGAAATAGATCAAAAATAAGAAGCTAGCTGGATTATATAATCTTCCTCCATAATCCATAATTTCACATTTTTGACGGATGTTGTCATACTCTCTTTAATATTATGTATATCTTTCCTTCAATTTCAAAAACTTAGTATTGAATTTGATAATCATCACAAATTAAACATTATACTGAAAGATATATTAATATTGAAATTCTACATATATAAATCTTATTCTAACAATCACATCTAATCCATGAATCCAGGATTAGAACATATTACTCAATGTGATAAGACATTGAATCCTATGACACAAAGTTTTTTGGTGGGATTATGATATATATCAATTCATTTTTTTATTCTACACCTAAAATTTAGTTCATTTTATATCTAAATAATATAGATTATTTTGGACCGTGAAATAGTGTAACCTATGCCATGACATGGACTTACACACTTAACCAAATTTGAAATTAAAAATTGAAATAATTACTTTTCACTTTATATTTTACTCTCTTTAATATATCTTTTTCTTAAAACACAATATAATGTTTTTTCAGGTTGTAATGCCTTATTATTTAGTACTAAAATATGAACCACCATAGCCATTTCACTCTAGATTGTCTTGTATAATGATTTGTTTGTTCATCATGGAGTGGAATATAATAATTTAATCCATGAATCATCATAGTAAAAAAGTACCTGATCAATACAAAATATAAACCATAACCACTATGACTTTCTGATTTTCCCAAATGATAGACAACATAATCTCCTTAACAACACACATTTCTTGATTCCTAATTATGTAGAAAAATTACATATTTTATTCTGATATCATGATGATGAATACATCCACTATGATGTTAAATTCTAAATTTAGATTGTACGACACATATATTTGATATTTGTTTCTTATTAATACATTCTGATTCTCCCTCATGAATCAATATCCTATAACACAGGCATTTATCCAACATGTTTTTTCCAAGTTGAACACAAATTTCATTATTCTAATCATGATGTAGCTTGATACTTGAGTCACTATATAGAATTAAAATGAACAATGAGAATACCTAGGGAAATTTTCAATGATTTTAATCCTTTAGGAAACCATAATGCAATCTAGTGAATACCATGGGTGGTTTCATACATTCATTGAATTCTCAAACTTTTCACTCATGTTTGAGTCTCCATTATTCCTTATATAGTCTACATCCTCCATAAAGTCCTCTAATTTCAATATTGAATATAAAAATTCATCTCAAGTTAACCAAGTGATAATCATATGATATATCATGTTCTATATCAATCCACTACTACAAAAGCGGCTTATAACAGTGGTAAAAAGGGATTTAACAGCGCTAGAAAATCACTGTAAAGCTCAACGCAAATATAGGGAGGTCCCATTTATCAGTGCTCCGAAAAGCGCTGATAAAGTTGAAAAAAATTAAAAAAAACAAACATTTAAAATAACGTGGGCAGTGATTTTTTCAGAACTTCACACCCCCCTTTATCAGTGCTAGGAGGTCTCCCGTGCACAGCCCTTCTCGCACATCCTTATATGCACGTACCCCATTCCCTTCCACCCAAACTCGAACTCGGGACCTCCCCCCTTTCACAGCTGCACCTTTACCACTAAGACATTTCGTTTTGTTATCTATTTAATGATATATATATATATATAGTTATATTTATTCATATATTGATATAGATTCATATTAATATAGATATATTTATTCATATATTAGTATATATATATATATTAATTTTTATATTAATATATATATATATATTTAGTTATAATTTTTTATACGTATATTTATTTGTATATTAATATATACATATAAGATTAGTTTTAAATAAATTTATGAAAAAATATATTTTTTATGTGTGTTTATAAATAAATAAATAAATACATACATACATAGATATATACGACACACATACATAGATATATACAACACAAAGACACACATAGACACACACACACACAAACACATTTATATTTACGAATAAATACATATATATGTGTATTTGAAAAGCCATAGAATGTACATATAAGATTAGTTCTAAATACATTTATGAAAAAATAAGTTTTTTATGTGTGTTTATAAGCAAATAAATACATACATACATATATACATATACACAACACAGAGACACACACATAGACACCAACACACACACACACACAAACACATATATATTTATGAATAAATACATATATATGTGTATTTGAAAAGCCATAAAATGTTAAAATTATCATAACATATAATCTAGATTTCTGTTTCAACTCCATTACTCAGTTCTTTTATTAATTGTTTTGTTTTTTTGTGTCCTCGTATTTTTATTAAATTATTTTTAATCGATAATAGTTATAAAATTATTAATTAATAATATTTTTTTAAAATATTTTGAAGCCATTTTCACTAAATTTCTTATATATTAAATGTAATAGTCTATTTATAGGTATCTAGAATATATTTAAAAAATATATATTGTATGTATATCAATATAAATATACTTATATAAGAATAAATTATTTTTCCAAATTTTTTTAAAAATATAAAATTTTCAGCGCTGATAAATCCCCCCTTTATCAGTGCTACTAAAAGAAGCACTGATAAAGGGGTAGCACTTCCCTTTCCAGTTTTGGTGTAGTGATCATAAGGAAATTCCATCAACTGTTCCTAAATTAAATGTATATATATATATATATATCATTCTAATGTGTAATGTGCCACTAAAATTTATTAAAATCAATTGAGAACATATTTTAATTCTCTAGAGAACCACATCATCATTTTTATAGTATTTTTTAGACATCCTCTTTACTCAATGATCATGAAATCTTACAGAAAACGAAAAAAATCCTTTGATTATCAGAAAATGTCCCAAAATCCAAATTTTTATTCATAATCCACGTAAATATTTATTCTATATTAGTTATTTTTGATCTAGTCTAGGTGTGTTTTCTTTTAATGTCAAAAATCTAAAAAAAATTCATCATGAAACCCATATATTATAAAATAAAGGCATATGATGAACTAATACATATTATAGATTTCTATAGACAACATGGAATCTACATCCATAATTATACTATATATAATACTAGAATATATGAAGATCACCTTCCCTAGATAGATCTATATAATCCTTATCTTCTTTAGGATGAATTTTAACCAGTTTTATCCATTATAACTGATCCAAAATATCATGAAAGAAACATTTCAATATACATTAATAAATAAAATCCTATAAATTCATTAAAAATATATTATTAATAAATAATGATAAAAAATCCGACATGAACTAATAAGTAATAAAATGAAATTATCCTTCACGACATGTAGGTGAACATCAATCCACCAATTAGATTTTCTATAAATATGAACATAATCATTCCTTATCCTCAAAACATGTGTTTCATTGAGAAAAACTACAGAAAATAAGGAACAATATTGTTAGAAGAAATAATTTGATCACATTCTCTCATCAATAAATCCCAAGGGAATTTTAGAAAAATAACTTTGGATTTTTGTGTCTTTTACCCCCCTTTAAAAATATTTCCCAGTGTTAAAATAGATAATATGTGATTTGGATTATACTATTGTGTATCCTACTTATTGAGATTTTGACTGTATTTCATCATTTGAATATGGGTGATTTATTTCAGTTCATGTGGATCTATGAATTTTCATACCAAAAATATTTACACATTGTTTCATGATGAAACATAGTTTCATTCCTCCCCTTTTGATACCGATGAATTTATTTACAAAAATCAATTAAATGGGAAAAGTGGCTTCATTTTTATTTGGGTTAGTATAATTCATGATCATTATTTATAATTTTTTGAATTTTTAATTAGAAACAATAAATTTGAAAATCTAAATAATCTAATATTTAATAATAAAAATTTCAGCTAATAACATTAATCGTATAATTTAAAACTCATTATAATATAAATTAGTAACCAATTAACAATTATATGTATTACGTTAATGGATATTATATAATAATTTCTTATAAAAAATAAACTAGGATCTATAAGAATAATATCCATTTTTATTCCAAAATACTATCAAGTAATTCAAGAACATGTAAGGGAAGAGGTTTTGTTAATTCATATATTTGTTTATGAAAATAATAGGTTGTCCCATTAAAAATATTAGTGGTGTTAAAAACATTAATGATTTTTTCTCTATATAAAATTAATATGCTCAATTCATCCTTTAAATCAATACATTTCATTCATTCCATGGAAAAATTAACAGCTTTTTGGTCTCCTTCACTACAGATTCCATCTACTCACTTAATCACAATAATCCCATTACGTTTTATCAAGATCAAAATAGTTCTATATATATAATATCATATCAATAATCCTTTTTGATTTCAATGATATGATTATACTTGAAACATTTCAATATTATAATATTAATGTGGATAAGGTAAATAGAATAAATGTTTAAGTGACTCTTTGATTGATTGGATTCTTCTTCTATTTTTGATCCATTTATAGGTTTTAAATATACACTTTATATCCATTATAAAACATTAGAACAAAATATTTAGGTATCCAATTATTATAATAATTCGAATCAACCTCTAAGAATAAATTGTTTTATAGTCATGAGAGCCAATAAATGGTGGCATGTCCTAATTTTTTCCACGGATCTCAAGTATCCTCATGTAAAAAAATATTGTTAAGAATCAGACGTACTATTTGAACTATTTCACTTACATCTACTTATTATATATCTCTACTGAAATTTTGGGCTAATAGTTTACCATGTTTTGACCAATTAAACCACAACATGAGTAATAATATTTTATCTTCTATTCATCTATCAAATGTATGCTAATTTTTATGGATTTTATTCTTTCTAATAACATTTTCATCCTTAATTGAGATTTTAGATTTTTTATTCTCATCATGGGTTAGTCTCCCCCATAGAAAATTACCTATACTCCACTGGTAGGATGTGTCTCACACCTTTAATCCCCAATAATTTTTCATTATTAGAGGAAATAAGTAATCCAAAAGATGATTTCTACTTTTTTTAAACAATTAAAACTTGGGATTCTTCTTCTTTTGGGTGTATAAATTTGAATCACTCCCACACATCTCATGAATTTTCTCGCCATTATGAATCCTCAAAACCTACTATATATTTTATATACAAGAATTTATTTTCATCATTTTTATAAATATCCTATTCTCTTAGAAACCAACTAAATAGTATATTTATCTTCTCATGGTTTCTAAAAAATACCACATTTTAATATGAATGATGAAATCCCATGAGTCTTTGAATGTAAATATTTATAATACATACCATTGTTCCCTAAGAATTTGTGGTGTTCTAATTCCAAAAAATATTTTTTATCTTTTTTTAAAATTTATGTTGTCCCCCTTGAGATCACCCCACAATCCTCTAATTATTTTTTAATGTTTCATCAAACTAGATACATATAAATATAATCAATCATAAATTTAAGATGTATATATACTTATCAAATCTATATCACAATTTACCAATTCAATAATCTATTAATGAAATGAGCTCCTATTTACCTGCATTTTATCATTTATCAAGATTTCTATAATTATCAAAATTAATTACATAATACTTTACAACACCACCAATAAATTTCCTAAGCATATATTCTACATTTACTTTTGTTACTTAATGTTTCCATGAGTATATCATCCAATATTTAAATATATATATTCAATAAAAAACTAGTGGAAAAATAATTAGAATTACACTACATGACATAAAAATGAAATCAATAAATTCTTGCAAGTAAAATATATATCCCTAAACAGAAGATTAATCAAGTAAATAATATTGTACATAAAAACATTGATGATAAAATCCATCATTAATTTAAAAAATGTTTCTAATTTTTTAATTTAATATATTTTTATTGAAATTATTTAATTTCCAAAAGATATAAAAAAATATGAAAAAACCCAAGAATTTTTATTTGAAAACACATTTTCTATATATGTGAACCTCTAACAAACATCATGATGTTTTTATTATACAACTTGTTAGAAATATTCGAGAGATGACTCACCAATGAGAGGGGGTGCATTTTTTTCAAAGCTAATCACAAAATTTTTCTCTATTTTAGAATTCTGGATACATGATGGGAGTTAGTAAAAGGATAAAATTATTAATAATTAAATGATGATGATTTTGGTGAGTGACAGAGATAGTAATAATGTCAAGGACACAATATGAAAGATTACATAGTTTTTACTATCCCATTTTCAAGTACCTTTATCTTTGGGTTATAATGGTTTTTATCCGAATATAAATATTAATTTCTTAATAACAATGATGAATTAATGTATAAAATTAGGTGATATAATGTTATTAACACATATAATTATGAAAAAATAATATCAGGGATATAAATCAACAAAAAGAACCTCATTGTAATGTGTGACATTTCTATATAATCATTAGGTTACTCGATTTTGCCAAATATATTTTAACTATTATTAATTAGTAATGAAATATCATGGAAGTTATCTCCCTCATATTTTTTATTAATTATTCAGTCGTGAAATCATAACACATTTCGTAGTTTCCTATATGATCGACATATAGTGATATATCTAATTTCAATTTATTATTTTAAAAGTCAGGACTAATCCATCAAACCAATATTTCATCATCTATAACTAAAAGTTAATATATTAAATAATATTTTGAATTAATATTTTATTCTATTGATATATTTTAATTTATATAATCATTATATACCTAAAATATAATGTATTTGACAATGGAATATTCTATATTTTTTATACCACAGGGTGTTATGGGACGTAATATGGTATAGTATTTCTATCCATAACTAAATCTAAAATTCATGGTTGTAAATTATATTATCCCTCAATTTCCATAGTTTATTTTAGTCACATATATATATGTTAAATTAGAACCATGATATAATTGTTTTGAACATGCCTGTGGTGCCCTATTACTGTGCACTCAATCAACTATCTCTAATACTATTTCACATAAGCATGGTGTAAATGGATTTTATTTATCTATAGCATGGACCATAGGTGTTTTAATGAATAAAAATGGTTAGAAAAACATTACCATTTATTCTATCAAGAAAATATAATAAAACATCTTAATTTAGAAAAAACATATTTAGATAAAATATCTTCAACCATATTTGTTTCATGCTTCCTCGTAATGTTTTTTGATTTCTAAATTCCTTCTTGAAACCCTTATAAATAATATTCCCACTGTAAAGTCATATTCATTATTGTGACATACCTTATTTGCGATTTTATGTTGTCTCCCCATCACTTCATTTATCACATCCATGAGTAATAAAACTCCCCATACCATTTCCATTTCCAAATCAGCATTTTCCTGTATTTCCACAACATAGTTTATTGAAACCAAAATTGCGATAGATAATCATATTAACATATTATCCAGTTAATTTAAAAATAGAAAAATTATGTCCACATTCAAGCCTTTTTTTTGACTAAACCATTAGCTAATCTAGTGAGTACCATGGTGTGGCTTAATCTTCTTTTGAATTCTACATCCTTTTAATAAAATGTGAGTCCCCAATATTCATTCTAAACCATCCAAAATCCATAATGTATTCTAATTTGTATCACGAATCAATAGATTCTAGTAAATCTCCTATATAAATATTGAGCTTTATCAGTTTTATATTTTCATCTTCATCTAATGGAGAACCATATGATATATCAATAAATATTTCAAAACCAAGGATATATATATATTTTATTACATAAAAGACAAAACATAAAAACCGATATATTAAAAAATGTATCTCCACAACATTAGAATAATCCAAAGAAAACATCCTTCATAATTTATTTCGACCACAACATTATTTTGAATGGTTTTTTCAGAGATCCAAATCCCTTGGTAATGATAAAATCATGTGAATAATGGAAACATCCTTTTATTATCAAAATAAGTCAAAACTATATCATATTATACAAACTTCAAGAATTGTTTTATCGTTGATAATTTATTAAAAGTTTATTCAAGGAATGTGTGAATTTAATGAAATGACTACAAAATAACTATATATATTTCATTATAAAACTCTTCAATAAGCTAACCCAGGTATATATTAAACTCCCACAAAATTTTTATTTATTTAGATAATATATTATCTCATTCCATAATCATCCTATATATCATGCAGTAATCTATGAATATTTCCTTCCCAATACAGTTATATATATTCCTTCTCATATTCACAAAAATATTGAAAATGTTTCTTATTTCATAATTGGTCAAAATAATCATGTATGAAATATAAAAATCTCTCTTGATCACTTAATTCTCAACCATGAGTTCCCGATCCATCATCCTTGAATATTGAAAACAAATCCAACACAAAAATTATAATACATGTGTGGAAAATATACTTCAAGACATATATAAGAACATTAATTTAAAAATTTGGATTTATTGATAACAAAACAACCTTAAATCCTTATCATAAAAATATCCATTGAATTTTGAAACTCCATGGAATTTCATAGAATATTATTAGTATCATAATGTAATAAATTCCATTTGTTTATCAAAAATTCCATTTTGATTTTCAGATAAAACACATTGGATTTATGTTTATTTTTACCCCAATTTGATAACATAATATAAATAAAGAAAATATGGAATTGATCACTGTGATTATACTGTGATCACTAACCCATAATCTGTTTTGGAATCTACTTCCCCCATTTAATGAAGGAGACATATTCAACATCATTGTGATATACTAACTTTTATCAACTATAGATTTACTCTATAATTGAGTAATAATCATCAATCCATTTCTTCCCTTTTGATCCCAATAAATGTATATGTAAAATAAAAAAAGGGAGAATATTATTCATTAATTCTAGGGGTAATATAACTCCTCTCCATCCTTCAATATTTTATCAACTTAATATTCCACAAATTAGATGATAAATAATTCTAATAATTTAATACATGAAAAAAAATTCATATTAACTTTAACACTATAAAATATAACTCATTATAGGAAAAAGACTTATCAATTAGTAAAATTTCATAATTCAATAATTATTCTACAAAATAACATTCCTTTATAAAACATCCACTTTTATTTATTAAAATAATATTGCATTTTATTTTAAAATATCATCAATTAATTCAAGCACATGTAATGGAAGAAGGGTTGTTAACTCAAACCACAATTGTTTGTGCAGAAAGATTTTTTACACTATATTTTTTATTTACTGGTACACAAATTAAATATTTTATTCATCCTTTATGTCTCTTCAAAATTTACAGCAAATACATAATATATTTATAGTTTATAGATATCAGAATGGGTATCTGCTTATGAAGAGTTGTATAAAGACATTGTTTTCATTTTTATTAAAGGAAACCTATTGAATCAACTATATATTAATTATCTATGGTAGATGCAATATTTTTAATCATAAAACAAGTTTTATAGACTCTTTAGGTGAATATAATTTTTTCTCCTTGTAATACACTGAGTGGTTGGTGTGATCCTCTAGCTTGTAGTGTAGGGATGGGTGTCCTCTTAGGAAGCACTCATGTATGATCCTATCCCATTTAAATGACCACATTGTAATTAACATCATTAAGACTATACACATTATGAGAAATAGAATCAACCATTTGCTAAAATTTCACCATTTAAAATATAAAACATTGTTGGTGGTCTGTATCAATTATTTACACCATCCAAAAGTCTAATCATGTACATCAAGATTTTTAGGCACCTTATCAAACACTTTTCACTACAAAAAATTCTTCATCTTCTTATATTTTAATACAAAACTTTTATGCCAATAGTTCCTAAATTTTTATATAATGAAAAGACACAATAATAAAGTCCCTTATTTCCTTAATTCCACCATGAAAAAAGTATTTCCATATGAATTAAATACATTATTCCTTCTATTTCAATTTTACTTATAATCAGTGACATCTTCCATCATAAAGACATTTAATAGTCTCTCCTTATCATGGGTTAGTGTCCCTATAGAATATTGTCTATTCTACTTCAATAAGATGTGGATACCACTTTACTTAAACTTAATATGTTATTTGTTATAGTATCTTCATATAGATATCATGTTCTTCCTTTCAACCCATACACCCTTTGGTTTATTCTTATTTTATGTTCTAGTGTTAGAATCAGTCCCATTCATGTTAATATTTTTCCCACTATTACAAATAATTAAATAATTCATGGGAGATTTTTTATTAGATGTATCTTTTCTTCCTTCCTTTAGTTATTTTCTTGGGGTTTTCCACCATTTCAAGGTATATTTGTTTCATTCTCAATAAGATATTATAATAATATGAATGAGAAATGTTCAAATTCCATTGAATCCAAATGTTTTGAATCTATACCATTGTTATACATGTTTTTATGGTGATATATTTCTACAATATATTCTTTTTATTTGATTGAAATCATTATGGACACCAGGAGATCATCTCCTCATCCTTTAATGATGGCTTCATGTGTCATAAAATAATATTTGTAGGGATCTATTCTTTTTTTAAATTTCCGAGTCATCTATAATATATATTTTTATATAAGAATCAATAATTTAATTAATTTAATTCTTTTTATTTCATATTTATATTATTTTATTACATTTGATTGAAAAAATGATTATTTTGGAATTTATATGAGTTTTGATGATTTTTGGAAAAAATATGGGTAATTCATCCAAGAACCATGATTTAAGATCCTTTCCATAAAAAATTCATACATAATTCATTATTAGATGGGGGAATTTGTAATTTGGGAAGGGAAATAAATCATGGAGTATACAAAATATGGAAATCCTTATCCAAAACCACTACATATTATACCTACCAATGGGAAATCACATGAACAAAACCATATATGTATTCCAATGTGGAATAAAAGATAACAAATCCTATCATAGAGAAACACTAGAAAGAGGAGATAATATTTAGAGCTACTATGGGGTATCATCATTTGGATAACTGGATGCATTACTAGGTGGGACAATGAGAGTTCAATGGTAGATATTAGCCATGCTCAGTGTGATAAGGCATCGATATTCTATAAAAATTTCTTATATGGGATGAAATGTTACTCATAAAATGTTCTAGATTAAAATACACACTACTAGAGTCAAAATAAGGATTCTTGAAAGTTTATTCCTATAAAAAACTAGGGTTTTTATGGGGAAATAATTAATAAATTTTTCCAAAATAACTGCATGTATTGGCCGCCATGGATCCTCAAGCATGATTGAGTTACTGAAATGAATATTATTTTGATGTGGAAGAGATTGGGAATTATTCATAATGATATTATAGAGATGAAATAGTAATCATTTGGATATGGTGAATTGTGTGTTCACATACAAGAGATGAATAAGGACTAAAATTCATGGGACCTCTACAACATGAATGAAGATCACACAATTGGAATCTTCATGAGATCATGATGGTGTTGTGGTGAGGTTCAAGCTCCTATTTTGGGGATAAAAAATGAGAAGTAGAAATAGTGTGGAGAAGTGGATTGTTTGTGAATCCTGATGAACCCAATTCTATATAGAGTGTCCCAAATTATAGGTTTCTCTACAATGAATGTTTTTAGAGATACATGCCTAATTTATTTGTTATACATTAGGGATACAAAATTAATAAGATAATGATATATATAAATAATGTGGCTAAAACATAGTACATTCCATTAATCATTTACCACTTCAAATTAGTAGTAACTCAGGGACTTAAATTTAGATTTTACCCTTCATAAATATGCATGCATTAGGCATCCTTGTTTTGTTATAAGTGAAATTAAATATAAAAAGTGGATAAAATTTAATGGTAAATGATATAAAGAATGTGATTTTTATAATAATAAATAATGATTTTTCTATATTTTTTGTATGATCATTTAATAGGGTTTGGTGTTATATATGAAATCCAAAAACTAGGGTAATATATATGAAATAATGGAATTTAGATGATTTTTTTTCAGAACTTTGAATGGTCTATGTAGTACAGTACAATGTTACAACATTAAATAATCAATGTTAGAAAATGATTATAAATAGGAATCCTTATCTTTTATGCATGAGAATGAATATTTTGAAGTGAAATCATGAATAAGAATTTACTAACCTAGAAAGTAGTTTTTTCAACATGAAATTAGAGGAATATAAAAAGAATGATGCCTCAAAAAAGTGATCAATTATCCATTGTATCTAGAATCAGGATCAAAATCGACTACTATGGAGTTGAATAGACTGTTCTTTTTTCAATTTTTTATTTTCTAGGTGTAATAGTAGATTCCTATATTAGTTATTTAAAATAAATTAATATAATTTCACTCAATTTATCAATACATTTTTCTTTGATAGTAATTATATTCCCTCTCCTATAGTGTATTTTAGTAGTTGGTGTCCATTCAATCATGATTGAATATGGAATAATTATTGAATGGGGATGAGTACTTCAGGTTTTTAAAATTATTCTTAACACATTTTTTTCATATTAATCACTTTATCAATAATCTTAATCAATAACAGGTTCCCTAGTTCTTAGAAAGAGGGTGGTTAATTGGTGTAATGAATCCCAATCTGATATAAGGTATTAGGTGAGTGAGAACTGACATTCACTAAACCATTCAAATTTGAGATTAAACCTTACCCATATAGGAATCATTAGGTTTTATAGATAAAATGAATCAAACATGGTTAGGTATATTTTGTTATTAGACACTATTTAGAGATAATTTAATCCATAATTCTCTCAAACGTTATTTTTTCTCATCTCATGAGTGGATATTAGTCTTTTTAAATAGAGAAAATGAATCCTTAGACATTACATCCTTTATTTTATTAAACTAAATTAACATTTAACTCATCAATTTCAGAACTCAATAACCTCTTTTAATTTAGTTTAGTTTAATTTATTTTTTTAATTAATGATAAGGTTTTGATGATATATCAATTAGACTACAGGTTAAAACTATGACTTCTTTTTATTAATGTGATTAAAATTGAACAAAAAATATAATATTTTTTAAGGATAGTGTTTGGTTCTGAAAATAATAAATTATAATCATTTTTGACTATAGGGAAGGAATGAAACCTCATAGATGATCATGTTTTTTGAATCCTTTCTAGGGAAAAATGGAAACTTATAAAAATCATAAAATCAATTTGTTATATAAAAACTTTTCATTTATCATTCATGTTTCTTAAAAATTGTTTTTTTTACATTTTTTACACGACTTTTAGTTATTTTTATTTTAGAGTGAAATTATATAGGCCCAAACATTCATTAAATTCCAATTAGACCTCATTTTATGAAAAATAAGTCCACTAAAAAATTAATGAACATAAAATATGGGAGACAAATTAATTCCATTGTGGATATTTTCACTGCCGCAGAATTAATGAAGTAGAGTCACTCACATTCATGGAAGTATGACTGAGATGAGTGGTTTAGATAGTATAGGAAGAAACAAAAGAGTAATATAAATCAACGGATATCCGTGATAATTATATTGAATTTGAGGATTAATAGGGAGGGATATTTGATGGTGACGCCATGTTGAAGGTTGAATATAATTATTTTTCTTGTAGGGATTATAAAATTTAGATATAATCTAGGGATACCTGCAAAATTATATTCTATGAAGCAGTGGAGGAGGGATTTGTGGAGGAATAATCAAAAAAGCAATGGAGAAAATAGCTAGATAAATATATATAACTGAATAAGTGCATGGAAAAATTATAATAAAATAAATCAGAAGATGTGTTAAATTAGGTGTTGTAACGCCCCGACCCCAGTTACCCAGATTCGGTGCATTATTTTAATACATCGGCCGGATTACAAGGAATCAAGTCTTGAAGGACCGATCAGTTTAACAGTCTTGGAAAATATTTTACATACATTAATGTTACATTACACTTCATAACATAAAATAAATAAATCATTCACGGATGCCATTATTCCCTTAAATTAACCATGCATATCAATCACAATACACTTCTTGGAATCTTGGGGAAAATAAAACATAGAAAGGGGTGAGCTCAGATTCTCATTAAGGATAACAATACAGCAGAAACATTCATAAATAAGAATAAACATTTAAGGAAATGTATAGCTGAAACAAAAGCCTTTTAAACATGAACTTCAAGATAATAGGGGAAAAATAAGATGAAGTAATTACATTTACTTATTCACATGGATATTCTACTAGTATAATAATCAAAACCAATATCACTAACCACTTTCATAATGATGGAATGCATAATACCGAACTTTAATTTTTTTTTCAAGGCCTCGTGCCAAGAACTAAGGGATAACTCTAATCGGAACCCAACCCAAAGAGCCGCTGTAACCGGACTCCACCCCGGAGTGCCTCTAAAAACTGAACACAAACCTGGAGTGCCTCCAATAACCGGACACCAACTCGGAGTGCCTCTAATAACTAGACACCAACCCGGAGTGCCTCTAATAACCGGAGACCAACCCAGAGGGCTTACTTTTACCGGTCCTCAACCTAGAACATACTAGTCCAACACATTCATCTTAAGAAGAGGATGAAATATAACATAAACATTTGTATTAAAACTAGCATACGAAATGCCAAAACATTAATCATAAGCCATTAATGGCATAAAAATGACTCATCCATCTTCAAACAAATCACAAAACCATAAATAGAATATGGAAGATTTGTATCATAATAAATCAACTTCAAACAAGTGTAAAATTTATAAAAGGATGTTGACATAGTTGAAATCAAAACTATTTGAGAGAAATATCTATTTTTTGATGAAAACATATAAAATTCACACAATTTAGAAAAGAAGCAATTTAAAGACAATTTTGAATCAAAGTGTCCCATACCACTTTGAAACTTTTGAAAGGAATTAACATTTTAAAAACATTCATGTCCATATAAATATGTCCTTAAAACCCATTTTGAATACATGGACATTAATGAGAAAGATTTAGAATAATAAATATTTAAAACATTTGAAATGATGTTTTATTAAAAATTGCCTTAAAATAATCCATTTGAAAACTCTTTAATAAAACATAGACTTGGATAATAAATATTTCCCAGTATATACTTACGTAAAAACAACCTCGGATAATAAAGATACTGTGAAATTAACCCTTAATAATTTTGTAAATTACGAAACATACAACCCATGAAAGAGTTATCATACAATGAATATGTAAATAAACATAAATTAAAGTGTATAACACAAATAATAAAATTATAGGCAGTAAATTTACCACACAAAAGGTAATAGTGGCAATATGGCATGAATCTCATGGGAAAAAGGAGTGAGATGAACACCCCTTACCTTGCACTTTTCTTTAGTCGAGGGTACGTTTAGCCTCTTGTATGAAGAGTATAGTCTGTTATTAAATTATAAATGAACCATATTAATATTTATGATATCATACATTATTCATTAATGTCTTTATACTACCCATTTAATAATAATTTCCACGTTATATTAATATTTCGTGTAATAATCGCTTTCTTTATCGTAAGTGTTTTAACTTGTTACTATTGATTGTATCACATAGATCATGATTTAAATACTTACAGAATATAAAAAATTATTTTTTTATTATATATATTTAGAATATAAAAATTTATAATAGACGTATATATGAAATGGAAAACACCGCTTATGGAGACGGTAGTCCGTACGTACGCATAAACGCTGCTTCTGTTTTTAAATAGTATTGAACGGAAGTATGTGAATAAGATATATGTAAGTACATAAATACTTATATATATAAATATATATATCTCCAGTAGAATTATTATTTCATTTATTACATAATTATTAGTAATATATATTTTTATAATCGTCGATGAATGGTGAAGTTGGAAATGAATCTCATCGCGTCGTAGAGACAGTAATCCGTACGTACGCACGAGCGAAAATATCATTCTTTTGATATGAATATAATATAAAATTGGATAGTATATCATATATATAGAATCATTATCATGTTATAATTATTATTTTTATAAATTACACATCATTATTATACCCATCCAAATAATAATGTTTTGAATCACAATTACACCACGACATGGAGACGGTAAGCCGTACGTACGCACGTATGGTGACATGTAAAAATAAAAGGATGGATAGAATGCTGAATATGGTTGTACCATATTTATAATAAAACCACATTATATAGAGGATACTGGAGTTATTATTTTAGAATGTGAATAACAATGAAAGAAGAAGTTGAAGAAGATAGGAACTTGAAAGAGGGTGGTGAAAACATTACCTCTTCTTCAGGTTCTTCCTTTTGATTTGATCAGAAGGGCTCCGTAGTTTGGATTTATGATCAAAATAAGGCCTCCAGGATTAAGTGAGGCAATTTTAGAGGATATATGGGCAGGGTTTTGCCGATCCAAATGGCTTTTAATGTGTGAAGAATTGGTTAGAAGTGGTGTTCTTTTATAAGAGGAGTGAGGGGTACCTTAGGAAAAGCTAGAAATATTATTTTATAATAAATTCATATTCGGTTTATAATGGATCAAATGTTTATTATTAAAATTATAAGGTGGGGATAGTTCGACAACAACTCAAACAATAGGTTTTAGACAAGTTTAGGTTGCCATTTTAACCTTATCATTTAGATTTAACTCTATGTTAAATAATTTAACTTTTACCGTGTTTTCTTGTATTCTTACACTATATGGTTAATAAACGTACTATATACTACCAATAGAACCAACATTGGTTCCTCAATGTCATATATATTATTATATAAGTCTTTTGGCCGAATCTTAAATTTTTAGGACCATTACATCAATTAATAATATAATATTTGTTTTAAAAACTATTTTATGTCAATTTTGACACTATTTGGTATTTGTTTTTTTTAAATAATGACAACATGATTACTTCAAAAAAAAATACATAAAATCAATAATAACTTGTCATATTCACCTATAAAATTATTTTATGTCATAAAAACTTTGAAATTATATTTATGTTAATATTTATAATACCATTTATTTGATTCTATACTGAATAAGGTAATTACTACATCATCATTGTGTAATAAATAGATTTATTTATTTATTGTCTAAAAATTATAAATAAAATACCATGATGTAGGAAATAGTTTTAGCTTTCTAATGAATATTTATAATTGAATTTATCTTATGTAAAACCCCATATTAAAAATGTTTTAGTTATTAAACTTTGATTTTAACTCTTTTAACTCTTCTTTGAATTAAATAATAATAAATGTACTAATCTAATAAAAGTGGACCTAAATGATAATATCTTATTCCTAAGGTTGTTTTTGGTCGATATAAACTTTTCCAATATAATTAGGACATGTGTGAGGGTAATATCAATATCATTTTTACCCTTAATTACCCTATTTACTTTTAACCGTGGTAAATAAAAGTAAAAAGATACTATTAACAAAAAATTATTTTCATCAAATTGAACCACATTTTATGCCTTTATATTAAACATGTCTCTCGGATTTATGAATTTCAGCTCATAGAAGTGGTAAAATTATGTTTTATGTGAATTTTCAAAAGCTCCTAAGAGGTGGGTAAAAGACGGTGAAAAGTTCAATAAAATTTTTATATATCTAAAATTATTATAAACCGACTCCAATGAATTAAGTTGAACTTATATAGGTATTATGTATCTATTTTAAAATTAAATAATTTAATGAAAATAAATAATTATTTCAATAAAAATTTGGTTTTAAACTATAACTCAGTATTTTTCACTATTCATCAAAAATTAAAAGTTTTCAGAAAAATAACAAAAATTTAACCTAATCTAATTTTGATATTCCAAATTCAATAATGAAGTATATTTTACCAAATTCAAAACATAGAAGTTTAATTTATTAATTTAAAATTAAATCCCGCTGTTAAAACAAAAAGCTTGTTTTTTCAAAACAATAACTATCAAAAGATTGACACTTGTTTATGTTCGATTTAAATGTGAAATTATGTCCAATGACCAACAATGGATTAAATTGTGAAAATATATTTTAAATATAATTTAAAACAACTCAAATTAATAATTTATCACTATTAATTATTTTGATTTAAAAAGTTGTTTTTAATTAAAATTAAGTAATTTTCACTATCCCTCAAAATATGAAAGTTATCAAAAAAGTACCAAAAATTCACCCTAAGCTAATTTCGATATTTTGAATCAAAAAATGAAGTAAATTTTGAAAGATAAAATGTATAAAATTTCAAAAATTGGGTATTACAATTCATAACAGCTACTTTGATTGGTTGTGGTGTGTGTTAGAACTCAAAGTTGCGTACAACACATGATACTGTATTATTCAAAGAGAAGCATAGCGTGGAAGCTTGGGGTGTTACATTCTCCCCTCCTTTAATAAATTGCATCCTCGCAATTTATGCTCGGTATTGGAATCTTGGGGTTGACGTTTCAAAATATCTTATTTGAAATCCCACATCAAAAAATGAATTAATGAGGCCTCTATTTAAAATAAAGAGTGGTAAGTATGAAGGTTACCAAAAATAACACATACTAGGGTTCCATGTAGGAAAACATGGATATGGAAGAGTAATTTAACCATCAATATCTGATGGAGGGTGGTAGAGAACATGGCTATGAAAAGGCCAACAATCACAAAGCTATAAATTTGTGATGATCTAAGGTACCATCTAGGACAACATTTATGTTCTAAGTTCCTTTTCTTAATGTTGAGGAATTTATTTATGATATTGGATAAGATCATAAGGATATATAATTACTTTTTAATTAGAGTTTTATCCATTAATAAATTTCTACCACAAACTCATCTTTCACTACAAAACATAATACAACTCAAAAATACTCTATTTATTCTAATCATATAGGCTTCCAAATATAATGAATGTATAATTCACATATCAGACCCATTAAAAAAAGAAACTATATTATAAAATCTAGGTACTTCACGCAGTCCAGTGATAGGCACTAAATCCCAATCGCACTATGGTTGTGGGTTCGATTCCCACAGCTTTGTCCGACTCGATGGGTTGTCACACGGTCTGCGTGTTGTCCTTTTATAAAAATCCAAAAATAACATTTCAAACATAATCCATTCCAACCTTTAGACTTATCCAAAATACCACTATCCAAACTCACAGTCCAAAATTTATAAGGAAGTTAAACACAATGAAGATCCTTTTTGCAATGTAATAACATGTGAACACCTTCACCATGTATTATTTTAAAACATGGTCATATCTTGAATTACAATAAAACCATATTGATTACATTCATGCTCCCTTATTCTTTATATAATACTGGATATACTCTTTCTGTCAAAAGTTTTGTAAACTCCAATGATGAAAAATCATTAATCAGTTTCAAGTTATTTAATAAAATCCAATATAATTTACGCAAATCAACCATATCTTATTCCAAAATCAGTACCTCAATATTATGACCATATTAAGGTTTATCTTTCCTTCAACTATGTAATTTCCAAAAAGTATGACTCGCTGTAGAGTCACTTTTCTTAGTACCAAAAAATATCAAATCCTCAATCAAATAGTACTGAAATACAATACTTCTTTATTTCCAGTACATCATTGATACAACACTTCAATGAAATAATTCCAAAACAACATAAGATCACTATTCATTCATCTTCATCTATGGTAGTATCATAACATTATTATTATCCAATAGCATCATTTGTGGCATAGTCTGAGGACTGGGACATTGGTTCACATAGTGTCCAAACTCCTTGCAGATGAAGAATTGTACATTTGAAACCATTTTCTTACACTTGTAGTCACGTACTTGGTGTCCTTTTTCTCCACACTTATAACATACTCCCATTCCCTTCAATCATTTTACAAGGTGATTCTTTCTACAGTTATCACATATGAAAAAAATCCTTCTTTACATTCTTCCCTTTATCTATCCTTCTCTATATCACCCTTTTCTTCTCTGGATTCCCTTCAAAGCCATAGGACTCTGAATATTCTTTACTTATCTTATCAACACATGATACTATTTATTCATATGAAGATAATATGTGGGAGACTATTTCCCTTCTAAATTTTGGCTTAGGACCATTAAAGATATGATCTTTCTTACTCTTTGGATCATGTGAATTGGTGGAGTTATCATTCCTTCTACTGGGCGCCATTTATAAACAATGGCATACACTAGATTAGTTTATGAATAGAAATACCTAATCCCGAACTTGTAAAGCACATAACATAAATTAAATAGTTTATAGATATAATCCATAATCATAAAAATGTTTTCTTTGAGTAAATATATACTTATAATCCATTCATAATGGTATGTAATGAAAATGAGAATTATCCTAAGCATATCCCATGGGAGTGTCGTAACCAAGAGTGCAACAAGGCCCGTTGTTGTGCACCAGTTCCCGTTCAAGTCTAGCTCAAAGCAGTGTTTTCAGGTTTTACCCCAAGGTACATCTGTACCAGAGCCTCCTCTACCTCCTCATATCCATATAGGGATGTATTTTCTTGGAAAACTCACAAAATCTCTACATTACAAAAATTTAAGGAAGTTCTTCTATACTAATCCTCAAACTCTATCTTAGGGTAATGTGCTCTAATCAAAGTTTATTTAAATCTAGTTTCCAAGGTTATTGCTAAACATCCTCTGATACCAACTGTAACGCCCCAACACCAGTTACCCAGAGTCAGTGCATTTTTTTAATACATTGGCCTGATTATAAGGAATCATGTCCTGAAGGACCGATCGGTTTAGCAGTTTTGAAAAATATATTACATACATGAATGTTACATTACACTTCATAACATAAAAAAAATAATCCTTCATGAATGCCATTATTCCCTTGGCTTAACCCTGCAAATCAATCACAATACACTTCTTGGAATCTTGGGAAAAATAAAACATAGAAAGGGGTGAGCTCAGATGCTCTATAAGGATAACAATAAAGAGGAAACATTCATAAATAATTATAAACTTTTAAGTCAATGTATAACTAAAACAAAATCATTTTAAACTTGAACTTCAATATAATATGGAAAAAATAAGATGAAGTAATTCCATTTACTTATTCAAATGGATATTCTACTAGTAGAATAATCATAAGAAATATCACTAACCACATTCATAATGATGGAATGCATAATTCTGAACATTAATTTCTGTGTCACGGCCTCGTGCCAAGACCTAAGGGATAACTATAATCGGAACCCAACCCGGAGTGCCTCCAATAACTGGACACCAAACCGGAGTGCCTCTAATAACCAGACACCAACCCGGAGTGCCTCTAATAACCGGACACCAACTGAGAGGTCTTACTTTTACCGGTCCCCAACCCGGAACATAATAGTCCAACACATTCATCTTAAGAAGATGATGAAATATAACATAAACATTCGTATTAAAACTAGCATACGAAATGCCAAAACATTAATCATAAGCCATTAATGGCATAAAAATGACTCATCCATAGTCAAACATATCACAAAACCTTAAATACAATATGGAAGATTTGTATCATAATAAATCAACTTCAAACAAGTGTAAATTTTATAAAAGGATGTTGATATACATGAAATCGAAACTATTTGAGAGAAATATCTCTTTTTTCATGAAAACATTTAAAAGTCACACAATTTAGTAAAGAAACCATTTAAAGAGATTTTTGAATCAATGTTTCCATACCACTTTAATTTTTTTGAAAGGAATTATCTTTTTAAAAACATTCATGTCCATATAAATATATCATTAAACCCCATTTTGTATACATGGACATTAATGAGAAAGATTTAGAAGAATAAATATTTAAAACATTTGAAATGATGTTTTATTAAAACTTCCCTTAAAATAATCCCTTTGAAAACTCTTTAATAAAACATTGACTTGGATAATAAATATTTCCCAGTAGATACTTACGTAAAAACATCCTCGGATAATAAAGATATTGTGAAATTAACCCTTAACAATTTGGTAAATTGTGAAACATACAACCAATAAAAGAGGTATCATACAATGAATATGTGAATATAAATAAATTAAAGTTTATTACACAAATAATAAAATTATCGGCAGAACATATACCACACAAATGGTAATAGTGGCAATATGGCATGAATCTCATGGGAATAAGGAGTGAGATGAAAACCCCTTACCTTGCACTTTCCTTTAGTTAAGGGTACGTTTAGCCTTCTGTATGAAGAATATAGTATTTTATTAATTTATAACAGAACCATATTAATATTTATGATATCATACATTATTCATTTATGTCTTTATACTACCTATTTAATAATAATTTCCATGTTATATTAATATTTCGGGTAATGATCGCTTTCTTTATCGTACGTGTTTTTACTTGTTATTGTTGATTGTATCACAAAGATCATGAATTAAATACTTCCAGAATATAAAACATGATTTATTTATAATATATATTTAGAATATAAACATTTATAATAGACGTATATATGAAATGGAAAACACCGCTTATGGAGACGGTAATCCGTACGTACGCATAAACGCTGTTTCCGTTTTTAAATAGTATTTAACGGAAATAAGTGAATAAGATATATGTAAGTACATAAATAATTATATATATAAATATATATTTCTCCAGTAGAATTATTCTGTCATATATTACATAGTTATTAGTAATATATATTTTTATAATCGTCGATGAATGGTGAACTTGGAAATGAACCTCATCGCGTCGTGTATACGGTAATCCGTACGTACGCACGAGGGAAAATATCATTCTTTTGATATTAATATAATATATAATTGGATATTATATCATATATAAAGAATAATTATCATGTTATATTTGTTATTTTCATAAATTACACATCATTATCATACCCATCCAAATAATAATGTTTTGAATCACAATTACACCACGACATGGAGACGGTAAGCCGTACGTACGCATGTATGGTGACATGTCATTCAAAGGATGGATATAATACTGAATATGGTTGTACCATATTTATAATAAAATCACATTATATAGAGGATACTGGAGTTATTATTTTAGAATGGGAATAACAAAGATAGAAGAAGTTGAAGAAGAAAGGAACTTGAAAGAGGGTGGTAAAAACATTACCTCTTCTTCGGGTTCTTCCTTTTGACTTGATCAAAAGGGATACTTAGTTTGGCTTTATGATCAAAATAAAGCCTCTAGGTTTAAGTGATGGAATTTTAGAGGATATATGGGCAGGGGTTGGACGATCCAAATGACTTTTAAGGTGTTAAAAATTGGTTAGAAGTGGTGTCCTTTTATAAGAGGATTGAGGGGCACCTTAGGAAATTCTAGAAAACTTGTTTTATAATAAATTCATATTCAGTTTCTAATGGATCCAAAGTTGATTATTAAAAGTCTAATGTGGGGATAGGTCGAAAAAAACTCAAAAAAAAGGTTTTAGAAATGTTTAGGTTTCCATTTTAACCTTATCATTTAGATTTAACTCAAAGTTAAATAATTTAACATTTACTGTGTCTTCTTGTATTCTTACACTATAAGGTTAATAAACATACTATATACTACCAATATAACCCCAATTGTTTCATTAATGTCATATATATTAATATATAAGTCTTTTGGCCGAATCTTAAATTTTTAGGACCGTTACATCAATTAATAATATAATATTTGTTTAAAAAAACTATTTTATGTCAATTTTGACACTATTTGGTATTTATTTTTTTAAATAATAGAAACATTTTTACTTCAAAAAAATACATTGAATCAATCCTAACATGTCATATTCACCTAGAATATTCTTGGATGGCATAAAAACTTTGAAATTACATTTATGTTAATATTTATAATACCATTTATTTGATTCTATCATGAATAAAGTAATTACTACATCATCATTGTGTCATAAATAGATTTATTTATTTATTTTCTAAAAATTATAAATAAAATACCATGATGTAGGAAATAGTTTTACCTTTCTTATAAATATTTATAATCGAATTTATCTTATGTAAAACCCCTATATTAAAAATGTTTTAGTTATTATACATTGATTTTAACTCTTTTAAATCTTCTTTGAATTAAATAATAATAAATGTCCTAATCTCATCCAAGTGGACCTAAATGATAATATTTTATTCCTAATTTTGATTTTGGTCTATATAAACTTCTCCAATAGAATTGGGACATGTGTGAGGGTAATATTAATATAATTTTTACCCTTAATTACCCTATTTACTTTTAATTGTGGTAAATAAAAGTAAAAAGTTACTATTAACAAAAAATTATTTTCATCTAATTGAACCACATTTTACTCATTTATATTAACAGTGTCTCTTGTATTTTTGAAATTCATCTCATAGAAGTGGTAAAATTATGTTTTATGTGAATTTTCCAATGCTCTTAAGAGGTGGGTAAAAGACGGTGAAAAGTTCAATAATATTTTTATATATATAAAATTATTATAATCCGACTGCAATGAATTACATTGAACTTATATAGGTATTATGTATCTATTTTGAAATTAAATAATTTAAATAAAATAAATAATAATTTAAATAAAAATTCTGTTTTAAACTATAACTCAGTATTTTTCACTATTCATCAAAAATTAAATGTTTTCAGAAAAATAACAAAAATTTACCCTAAGCTAATTTTGATGTTACAAATTAAATAATTTAGTATATTTTACCAAATTCAAAACATATAAGTTTCATTTATTAATTTAATATTAATTCTCGTTGTTAAAACAAAAAGCGTGTTTTTATGAATCAATAACTATCAAAAGATTGGCACTTGTTTATGTTTGGTTTAAATGTGAAATTATGTCCAATTTCCAACATTGGATTAAATTGTGAAAATATATTCTAAATATAATTTAAAACAACACAAATTCATAATTTATCACTATTAATTATTTTGATTTAAAAAGTATTTTTTAATTAAAATTTAGTAATTTTCACTATTCATCAAAATATGAAAGTTATCAAAAAAGTGCAAAAAATTCACCCTAAGCTAATTTCGAGATTCCGAATCCAAAAATTTAGTCAATTTTGAAATATAAAATGTATAAAATTTCAAAAATTAGGTATTACAATTCATAACGGCTAGTTTGATTGGTTGTGGTGTGTGTTAGAACTCGTAGTTACGTATAACACATGCTACTGTATTATTCAAAGATAAGCATACCATGGAAGCTCGGGGTATTACATTCTCCTATCCTTAAAGAAATTGCGTCCTCGCAATTTATGCTCGGTATTGGAAACTTGGGGTTGACATTTCAAAATATCTTATTTGAAATCCCACATCGAAAAATGAATTAATGAGGCCTCTATTTAAAATAATGAGTGGTAAGTATGAAGGTTACCAAAAATAACACATACCAGGGTTCCATGTAGGAAAACATGGATATTGAAGAGAAATTTAACCATCAATATCTGATAGAGAGTGGTAGAGAACATGGATATGAAAAGGCCAACAATCACAAAGCCATAAATTTGTGATGATCTAACGTACCATCTATGACAACATTTATGTTCTAAGTTCCTTTTCTTAATGTTGAGGAATTTATTTTTGAGATTGGATAACATCATAAGGATATATACTTACTTTTTAATTAGAGTTTTATCCATTAATAAATTTCTACCACAAACTCACCTTTCACTACAATACATAATACCACTCAAAAATACTCTATTTATCCAAATCATATAAGGTTCCAAATATAATGAATGTACAATTCACATATCAGACCCATTAAAAATAGAAACTACATTATACAATCCAGGTACTTCACGTAGTCCAGTGGTAGGTGATAAATCCCCATTGCACTATGATTGTTGGTTTGATTCCCACAGATTTGTCCGACGCGATGGGTTGTCACATGGTCGGTGTGTTGTCCTTTTATAAAAATCCAAAAATAACCTTTCAAACTTAATCCATTCCAACCTTTAGAATTATACAAAATACTACTATCCAAACTCACAGTCCAAAATTTATAAGGATGTTAAACATAATGAATATCCTTTTTCCATGTAATAACATGTCAACACCTTCACCATGTATTATTTTAAAACATGGTAACAACCTGAATTACCATGAAACCTTATTGATTACATTCATCCTCCCTTATTCATTATAGAATACTGGATATACTCTTTCTATCAAAAATTTTGTAAACTCCAATGAGGAAAAATCATTAATCAGTTTCAAGTTATTCAAGAATATCTAATATAATTTACCCAAATCAACCATATCTTATTCCAAAATCAGTACCTCAATATTATGACCATATTAAGGTTTATCTTTCCTTAAACTATATAATTTCCAAAAAGTATGACTCGCTGTAGAGTCACTTATTTAGTACCATAAAATCCCAAATCCTCAATGAAATAGTACTGCAATACAATACTTATTTATTTCTAATACATCAATGATACAACACTTCAATGAAATAATTCCAAAACAAAATAAGATCACTAGTCATTCATCATCATCTGTGGTAGTATAATAACTTGATTATTATCCAATAGCATCATTTGTGGAATAGTCTGAGGACTGGGACATTGGTTCGTGTAGTGTCCAAACTCCTTGCAGATGAAGCATTGTACATTTAAAACCTTTTTCTAACACTTGCAGTCACGTACATGGTGTCCATTTTCTACACACTTTTGACATACTCCCATTCCCTTCAAGCATTTTCCAAGGTGATTCTTTCTACAGTTATCACATAGGAAAAAAATACTTATTTACCTTCTTCCCTTTACCTGTCCTTCTTTCTATCACCCTTTTCTTCTCTGGCTTCCCTTCAAAGCCATAGGACCCCGAAAATTCTTTACTTATCTTATCAACACATGACACTATTTATTCATATGATGATAATATGTGGGAGACTATTTACCTTCTAAATTATGGCATAGGACCATGAAAGATATGATCCTTATTACTCATTGGATCATGTGTATTGCTAGAGTCCTCATTCCTTCAATTGGGCGACATTATTAAACAATGGCATGCACTGGATTTGTTTATGGATAGAAATACCTAATCCCGAACTTGTAAAACACTTAACATAAATTAAACAATTTATGGATATAATCCATAATCATAAAAATGTTTTCTTTGAGTAAATATATACTCATTATGCCTTCATAATGGTTTGTATAGAAAATGGGAATTATCCCAAGCATATCTCCTGGGAGTGCCGTAACCAAGAGTGCAGCAAGGCCCGTTGTTGTGCACCAGTTCCCGTTCAAGTCTAGCTCAATGTGGTGTTTTCGGGTTTTACCTCTAGGTACATCTCTGCCTGAGCCTCCTCTACCTGCTCGTATCCAGACAGGGATGTATTTTCATGGAAAACTCACAAAATCTCTACATTACCAAAATTATATGAAGTTATTCTATTCTAATCCTCAAAGTCTTTCTTAGGGGAATGTACTCTAATAGGAGTTTATCTATATCTAGTTTCGCAGGTTATTTCTAAACATCCTCTGCTTCCAACTGTAACGCCCCGACACCAGTTACCCAGATTCGGTGAATTATTTTAATACATTGGCATGATTACAAGGAATCAAGTCCTGAAGGACCGATCGGTTTAGTAGTTTTGGAAAATAGATTACATACATGAATGTTACATTACACTTCCTAACATACAAAACAAAATAAATAATACTTCATGAATTCCATTATTCCCTGGGCTTAACCCTGCATATCAATCACAATACACTTCTTGGAATGCAGGGAAGAATAAAACATAGAAAGGGGTGAGCTCAGATGCTCCGTAAGGATAACAATACAGCAGAAATTTTCATAAATAAGTACAAACATTTAAATAAATGTATAACTAAAACAAAATCTTTTTAAACTTGAACTTCAATATAATATGGAAAAAATAATATGAAGTAATGACATTTACTTATTCACATGGATATTCTATATGTTGAATAATCACAAGAAATATCACAAACCACTTTCATAATGATGGAATTCATAATTCTGAACATTAATTTCTGTGTCAAGGCCTCGTGCCAAGACCTAAGGGATAATTGTAATCGGAACCCAAACTGGAGAGCCTCTATAACCAGAATCCAACCCGGAGTGGCTCTGATAATCAGACACCAACCCGGAGTGCCTCTAATAACTAGACACCAACCCGGAGGGCTTACTTTTACCAGTCCCCAACCCATAACATACTAGTCCAACACATCCATCTTAAGAAGAGGACGAAATATAACATAAAAATTCTTATTAAAACTAACATAAGAAATGCCAAAACATTAATCATAGTCCATTAATGGCATATAAATGACTCATCTATAGTCAAACATATAAAAAAACCTTAAATACAATATGGAATATTTGTATCATAATAAATCAACTTCAAAGAATTGTAAAATTTATAAAAGGATGTTCACATCGACGAAATCATAACTATTTGAGAGAAATATCTATTTTTTCATGAAAAAATTTAAAAGTCACACAATTTCTAAAAGAATTCATTTAAAGACATTTTTGAATCAAAGTGTCCCATACCAATTTGAATCTTTTGAATTGAATTAACATTTTAAAAACATTCATGTCCATATAAATATATCCTTAAAAACCATTTTGAAGACATGGACATTAAAGAGAATGATTTAGAAGAATAAATATTTAAAACATTTGAAATGATTTTTTAGTAAAAAGACCCTTAAAATAATCCCTTTGAAAACATTTTAATAAAACATGGACTTGGATAATAGATATTTCCCAGTAGATACTTATGTAAAAACATCCTCCGATAATAAAGTGATTGTGAAATTAACCCTTTTCAATTTGGTAACTTACGAAACATACCACCCATGAAAGAGGTATCATACAATGAATATGTAAATACACATAAATTAAATTTTTTTACACAAAGAATACAATTATGGTCACTACATACACCACACAAAAGGTAATAGTGGCAATATTTCATGAATCTCACAGGAATAAGGAGTGAGATGAAAACCCCTGACCTTGAACTTTCCTTTAGTCGTGGGTACGTTTAGCCTCTTGTATGAAGACTATAGTATGTCATTAAACTATACCAGAACAATATTAATATTTATGATATCATACATTATACTTTTATGACTTTATACTACCCATTTAATAATAATTTCCATGTTATATTAATATTTCAGGTAATAATCGCTTTCTTTATCTTACGTGTTTTAACTTGTTACTCATGATTGTATCACATAGATCATGGTTTAAATACTTCTAGAATATTAACATGATTTATTTATCATATATATTTAGAATATAAAAATTTATAATAGACGTATATATGACATGGAAAACACGACTTATGGAGACACTAGTTTGTACGTACGCATAAACATTGTTTCCGTTTTTACATAGTATTGAACGGAAGTAAGTCAATATGATATATGTATGTTAATAAATACTTATATATATAAATATATATGTCTCTAGTATAATTATTATGTCATATATAACATAATTATTAGTAATATATATTTTTATAATTGTTGATGAATGGTGAGCTTGGAAATGAATCTCATCGCGTTGTGGAGACGGTAATCCGTACGTACGCACGAGCGAAAATATCATTCATTTGATATTAATATAATATATAATAGGATAGTATATCATATATACAGAATCATTATCATGCTATATTTATTATTTTCATAAATTACACATCATTATTAAACCCATCCAAATAATAATGTTTTGAATAACAATTACACCACGACATGGAGACGGTAAGTCGTACGTACGCACATATGGTGACATGTCATTCAAAGGATGGATAGAATACTGAATATGGTTGTACCATATTTATAATAACATCAATGTATATATAGGATACTAGAGTTATTATTTTATAATGGGAATAATAAAGAGAGAAGAAGTTGAAGAAGAAAGGAACTTGAAAGAGGGTGGTGAAAACATTACCTCTTCTTCGGGTTCTTCTTTTTGATTTGATCAAAAGTGCTCCTTAGGTTGGCTTTCTGATCAAATTAGGGCCTCTTGGTTGAAGTTAGGGAAGTTGAGAGGATATTTGGGCAGGTTTGGCCAAACCAAAAGTCTTTTAAGGTGTGATTAATTGGTTAGAAGTGGTGTCCTTTTATAAGAGGAGTGATGGGCATCTTAGGAAAAGCTAGAAATATTAGTTTATAATAAATTCATATTAGATTTATAATGGCTCCAATGTTGATTATGCAAAGTCTAAGGTGGGGATAGGTCTCAAACAACTCAACCAATAGTTTTTATACAAGTTTAGGTTGCCATTTTAACCTTATCATTTAGATTTAACTCTAAGTTAAATAATTTAACTTTTACCGTGTCTTCTTGTATTCTTAGACTACAAGGTTAATAAACTTACTATATACTAAAAATCTAAACCCAATTGGTTAATTATTGTCAGATATATTATTATATAAGTCTTGTGGCCGAGCCTTTGATTTTTAGGACCATTATATCAATTAATAATATAAAATTTGTGTTAAACACTATTTTAGGTAAATTTTGACACTATTTTGTATTTGTTTTTTGTTAAAAAAATAACAACATGATTACTTCAAATAAAATACAATTAATCAATCCTAACATGTCATATTTACCTATAAAATTCTTTTATATCATAAAAACTTTGAAATTGTATTTATTTTAATATTTATAATACCATCTATTTGATTCTTTCATGAATAAGGTAATTACTGCATCATCATTGTGTCATAAATATATTTATTTATTTAATGTCTAAAAATTATAAATAAAATTCATGTGATGTAGGAAATCGTTTTAGTTTTCTAATGAATATTTACAATCGAATTTATCTTTTGTAAAATCCCATATTAAAAATGTTTTAGTTATTAGACTTTGATTTTAACTCTTTTAACTCTTCTTTCAATTAAATAATAATAAATGCCCTAATCTAATCCATGTAGACCTAAAAGATAATATTTTATTCCTAAGGTAGTGTTTGGTCGAGATAAACTTGTCCAATAGAATTAGGACATGTGTGAGGTTAATATTAATATCATCTTTACCCTTAATTACCCTATTTACTTTTAACCGCGGTAAATAAAAGTAAAACATTACTATTCAACAAAAATTATTTTCATCTAATTAAACCACATTTTCCTCCTTGATATTATCTGTGTCTCTCAGTTTTTCAAAATTCAGATCATAGAAGCCGTAAAAATCTGTTTTATGTGAATTTGCAAAAGCTCCTAAGTGGTGGGTAAAAGACGGTGAAAAGTTCAATAAAATTTTTATATATCTAAAATTATTATAAACCAAATCCAATGAATTACATTGAACATATATAGGTATTATTTATTTATTTTTACATTAAATAATTTAATTAAAATAAATAATTATTTAAATAAAAATTCGGTTTTAAACTATAACTCTGTATTTTTCACTATTCATCAAAAATTAAAAGTTTTCAGAAAAGTACCAAAACTTTACTGTAAGATAATTTTGAAATTAAAAATTTAATAATGAATTCTATTTAACCATATTCAAAACATTGAAGTTGCATCTATTAATTTAAAAATTATTCCCGTTGTCAAAACAAAAAGCGTGTTTTTAAGAAACAATAACTATGAAAAGATTGACACTTGTTTATGTCGGGTTTAAATGTTAAATTATGTCCAATGAACAAAATTAGATTAAATTGTAAAAATATATTATAAATATAATTTAAAACCACTCAAATTCATAATTTATCACTATTAATTATTTCGTTTTAAAATTTTGTTTTTAATTAAAATTTAGTAATTTTCATTATTCATCAAAATATGAATGTTATCAGAAAAGTACCAAAAATTCACCCTAAGATAATTTTGATATTCCGAATCCAAAAATATAGTCAATTTTGAAATACAAAATTTATAAAATTTCAAAAAGCGGGTATTACAATTCATAACGACTAGTTTGATTGGTTATGGTGTGTGTTAGAACTCGAAGTTGTGTACGACACACGCTACTGTATTATTCAATGAGAAGAACACTGTGAAATCTTGGGTGTTATAGGTGTTATAATAGGTTTAGTCATTCCATTAATTACACTTTCATTCTTATATAGTTTACAAATTATGGTTTTCCACTCAAAGGAGAGTAAAGTTACAATCATTGATAAAATTATAACACTTATTCCAAATAACCTGCAATTCATTTCATTCTTAAACCAAGACTAGGTACCCTTTTATAAATATCATATCATGTGGACTAAGTTATGGTAAATTTGAAATATATTAAAAAAATAACTACCAAGAAGGAACTATATTTTTTTACTATTTTCATAGGAAATATTTTCTTTTATAGATTATGATTTCTATTGTTCATCGATTCCAATGCCATTTTTCTTTTTGTACAATTAATATAATGATCAGTTCACATTTATGGTTTATTTTCTATTTTTAGATACAGAGAATTTGTAACTATGAAGATGAGAGATGGAACTAATATTCAAAAAAAAAATTGCAGTGCCCCTCAACTCATATCAGTGGTCTAGGAAAATAAAATTATTTGAAAAGGAAATATTTTAAATTTGATTTATTATTTTACATAATTCATGGATTGTATATACATTTCAAATTTCATGAACACATAAACCATATGATGAACATCAGGGAGAATTTCCAGTTTAAGTGTAGGGAAATAATCCTTGGAACCCATCCTTAGTATTTTTTAACACTTGTTTGATCTATGAGATATTATCACATATGATTTATATTTCCACGTATTAGTGCCTTCTTTATTCATTAAGATCATGTAATATATTGATATAAATGGAAATTTTTCATAGTTTCATTCTAATTCATATCTTATGTATTGTTAAAATTGATTTCTAATATTCTTGGAAATAATGATTTTTATTTTTATTTGCATTCATTCACTAAACTAATTATTTGTATTCATTACATGATCTAATTTTGGACCCCACAGTAAGATAGAGAATGACAGTGATCATAGGATTCTCTCAATGAATCATCTCTTGATGATGACCTAGTGGGATTATGTCAGTCATGATGTCCCCTACCCTACTGATATGGGAGGGTAGACCTCATTCTCTATGTCTTCATATTCATACTCTGGATCAATCCTTAGATATTTGTTTCATCGAGATAGACAAAAATGTTCCTTCATTCTCGAATGGTTTTCTAGTGGTGGTGATGTTCTCATATTTCTCCGTTGTTTTGGACGATCATGTATCAATATTGGTAAATCACGTCATTCATATATGTATATTTTTTTTATTCACTTCATTTAAGGTCATATTGAGGTTTGGTGAACTATATTTCAATCAGAATTTATGATTCAGTGTTCTTATTTATGATTTTTCATGAGGTGGATTATTTTCTAAGGGTGCGGTCAAGATAATCCCATTATTTCTATCTATTCATATTTATTTTGATTTAATGTTAGATTGAATATCACATAGTTCAAATCCTTCCTTTAGATGTAATTTGGGTGTACCTTCCTGGCCACCCACCCTTTTTTAATCTATTAATTATTATACTTGTACGAAATTTAGGTGGTAGATTTTTGTTCATGAATTTGTAATCAAAATCACTAAAATATATTTATTATTACCCTATATATGTTGAAGATAATTTTCCAAATGCTTCCATATGTTTATTTTTATCAGTAGAGATAGGGAATATAATTTGAAACAACAATTAATTTATGATGTATGGACTCCTTTCAGTTAAGGCTATTATTGACAAGGTAATGATCCTATTGAATTCAATAGAGTTTTCTTTGGGAGGTCCATGGATATATCTAAAATGGGATATAAATAGAAGGGATTTTTTGTTGCTAAGGTTGGGGATATAAATCTCTCCTGTTATTTCCATCTGTGTGAACATATTCTCATAGTTAAAATATAAAATTATATTTTTTGGTTTGATATTGAGGGGTTTCTGTTTGGATCTTGGGAACACTCAATCCTGCAGAAAGTTGGTATTGATACCTAGGTTGTTGAAAAATAGTGAAGGAAAGTTAGTGGAAATTTTATTAGAGGATATAAATCACAATATTTTGGTTGGTGTAGTCGTCATGGGTTATGCCATTATGATAGGTATGAAGGTTTCTTCAAAATATAATGTTGAACCTAGTGTATCTATAATTTTTAGAGGTCTCCTATCATATTTATAAAGGTATGAAATATCATTCCAATAATAATAATAGGTTGTGGAAACATTTTGTTTTGGATATAGTGCTGAGGGAAATGGGGAAACATTATCTGGGTGGCATTCTAGTGATGGCGTTGATCCCCTACTGTAAGCTGGAAAAAAGATCATAGAAATTGAATGTCTAAATGTAAAGAAAATAGATAATGGAATCATATTGGTTAAAATGAAAACCCACTTTGTTGCACTAACATAGTTCCTCCTATAATCTAAATCTAATGAATGCTCGAACATAAAAAGATCCATGAAGAAAAAGAAGCACGCCTCGGGTGATAAAGAATGTCAGCTGATGGACACCCAAAATTCTCTAAAATCTAATCTCATTAATGGATGATTTATAAGTATTGGATATATATATATATATATATATATATTTCATAATTAAACAAGAATAATATTTGGGATGAATTTTTTTCATTCAGGTTGGAAGAAAAATGAAAAATATAATAGGGATTTTATGTATTTATTTTTCTTATAATAAAAAATACTCAGAATGAGATAGAATGCTCCATCCATTACAAAACAATTTTGAATATAAAACAAGGGAGGAGTTGAATTTTCTAGAGAGATATGGAGTAGTAATTAGAGGGAAATTATAAGAATTTAATGGTTCTTAGGGACTCTAAACCATCAAATTTGGAATAATGATTGGAATGAGATAAGAAGGTGGTTCTATAAGTACCCAAAATTCTCAATTCTAAGTTGATATTTTATTTTAGTTTGTTCAAAACTTCTAAAAACAATAAATACATAGGGAAATATTTTTGGTTGAATACTTTATTCAGGAAAATGTGATATTATTGATTATAGGTGACATTAAAATAATTTCAATAAAGAAATGAAATAATTGTAGAACTCACAAATCAATTTAATGCTCTTGGATTTTGGTTGTTATCTCTTTGACATGGATTAATATTTGATGTTAAATAGTTTAATTGAAATCAAGATATATAGATACATCAACTCACACCCAAAAAAAATACTAGGGAATTACCTTGGAAGTATTGTTCTATCTCCGCTAGGCAGCATATGTAGTGATGAACAATTTTATTTTTCTAGTTTGGTTGTATATTTTATTTTTTGTTTTCATGATTTTTGGAGGATTACTAATTTTACCCAAAAGTGTGATTTTAATACAAATGAAAAAAAAATATTTTTCATGTCAATATGTAATTGATTAATATATCTTATATCCTATTTTTGGGAGGGTTCTGTGACTTTTTATTATGTTCCTTCGATTACACTATTTCATTGGCGAACATGATATGTGAATACCTACTAAAACTTAAATATTTTTTATTATAAATAAATTATGATCTAGAACAAAAATAAAATATTTGAGGCCACTCATTGCTTTATATTAAGTTTTACAGAATGACCTTCCTTATGTCTAATATTTTTTGAAACCCTTAGAGGCTATGATGTAACATTATTGAAAGAGAAAACATTAGCCTACCAGTCTTTCTTTCAATTATTCATTTTCATCATTTCATGAATTTTAATTTGAGATTATTATTTTGAGTTGAGAGTTTCATGGTACAAATAGTTGAGAATGAAAATAATTATTGTCGAGAAATAGACTCTTGATTATTTATGGGAAAATGCTTCATAATCATTCTTTATTATCCCTATTTTATTTTTAATTTGGTTTTAAAAAAATAAAATGAAAAAAAACCAATAGAAAATTCAAAAATGAACAAAATATATATATATATATTTTAAAAAGGGGAACCAAATAATTCTTCACATTCAATGATTGTTTAGGAAGCTATGATGAATAAGTTATAGAAGTGGAGATATCATCATTAAAAGGAACATGAAGGGGGGATTTTTTTATATTAATTCACATTATATTGAACAGAATGAATTTTGAACTAAGAATATATTATCCTTTTAAAGATTAATAGTTTACTTTTTCACATCTTTACCAAATTTACATTATCCTTAGAGACATATGAAACTAAATAAATATTTTTCATGACTTTTATAGTTTAATTTATTTTTGGTGATGTAGATTACTTGTGATCCTATGAATAGAGTTCATATACCTACAATTGAGTATAACTCCATATTGTATGATATTGTGTGATGATTTTAATAAACTGAAAATTATTTTTTATTTTATTATTGAATCACTTTTAACGGGGAAGTGAGAACCACCAAGTCCAACAATACATACAAAGGAACAATAAAAAATAACCTGAACAACACATGTCCTACCTCACCCCAGCAGCAACCTTGATATTAGGCCCCCACCAAGAACAAGTACTCAGAAACCAGTTTCGTGCAAGGATGCACGGGCACAAAACCGATGGCCAGGCCATACCCTCTCAGTCTTCCACTCTAAGTACCATGCAGTAGTGGGGGAATTTTACTCTGAACCACATCTAAAGTAGTTCCATGTAACTAGTAGCAGAAAAAAACCAAAACATCTCTAGAGTAAAAGAGGAGGGTAGGCCTCAACATATAAATAAGAAAGGTGAGAGTGGAAAACCAAGTGTTAAATAGATAATGTTAAAGCAGCATCATTGAAGTAAAATAAAATTATTCTAGAATCCATATCCCTTAATAACTTCCAGGAAATAGTTGTTACCTTCATGATTGGTTTTTCATTTAAAAAATCCTCCAAAGTAGAGGTCAGTTTATCCCAGACCTCGATATATTCTTCAAGCCCGATCAACCCCTTATTGAAACCCTCAACCAGTATCATGTCCTGTTTGTCAACCCAGGAATATTGGTCCTTAGTTATCTCCATTCTAATGTCTCGGCCCATAATCTTGGCCGCATCCTCCTCCGAGGCATTGAGATACAGAACATGTTCTGGAACCTCATCCTCGGAACATAGAATCAGAACCAAGGAAATTTCAGGTTGTTTAGGGGAATCCTGGAACATGGCCTTACTTTCCACCTTCTCCTCCATTCTCTTTTTGGCTGACCGAGTCTGCAAGGGGGTGGCAGGGAGGAGTAGTCCCTCTTCCCCTTCCTCCCCTGCTACATCTACTGCTCCTCAGGTTGATCTCCTCTACCGAAGAACTCCCACTGCCTTCAAAGGTCCCCTCCATACACTCCCCAAAACTACCAAGACCATCAAATATATTCTTCACCTGGATTGTATATTGCTTCCCTAAGAACCAGATCCCTTCCTTACTAGCTGGGTTACATGCCTCCACATATAGTGAATGCCCCTGCTTCTCCAAGTGAAGGTCCTCAATGCCTCTGCCCATCTCCCCACAAACTACTCTACTAGGGTCCTCCTCAGCATCTGCTACGTGTGTCGCACCCTCTGTCTGCCTGACATCACTACAATCAGCCCTATGCTGGGAGAATTCCCCATAACTTGGTTGCATGACCTCCCTTTCACCTCCCACTCCCCTTTGAGAGCCATCGATATCCGCACCAGATGTTTCAGCATGACAGATCACTGCACCGCCTACCTCATGATCCACTGAGTCCTTTTTCCCCACCACCTGGGTAAAAACATGCACCTCAGTCTGCTGCATTGAACAACCCACGGGTTAGGATGATTATCCCAATTAATTCGGGATCTACATAGTATTCCCCCTCAATTCGAACCCATTTGTAACCTCAACTGTCCTGCTACAATCTTCTTTCTGTTTTTCATTCTCTACCAGACTCTGAGAGTGGAAATCCCTACCACAGCCTCTGCCATTTTTCAACTACGACGGACCTACTTCACCACTAGTAACATGAGCCTTACCTTTTACACCGGCTTCCTTCTTAGTTTTAGACTGGGATACCTGACAACAGACTTCTTGAAATGAAAGACCCTTATGACAGACCTCCGACGCATGACCCAAACGACCTCATGAGGAGCAGAAGTCTATCCAGCTCTCGTATATGACCCTCTGTTTGCATCTATACTCCCCATCAATAGTAATCCATACATAATCAAAAGGTTTTCGTGATGCATCTACTTCCACGCATACTTCTGGACAGACCGAGTGAAAAACAGCTTCGGTGCGGCTATCCGAGCACAAAAATATACCTACGAGATTACCAATCATGAGAATCACAGAAGGATTCTGAAACAGCAATGGGCGATTAGGCAAACTAACCCAAATTGGAGTAGATGGAAAATCTCGATTCATATGGAATTCGAATGACCATCATAAGAGAATGAACCTAGACCAATTGACGATACGCGGAGCTCTCGACCATGCTTTGATGAGGTCTTCTTCCGATTCAAATCAAATCATGATGTGTCGACTATCAAGAAAGCTGACAATCGCCCTTTCCTAGAGATCCCATGAGTTGAACATAAACCTATCGAACACATCAACTAAAGGTCTTCTCAACCTAAAGCGGGAAACCAAAGTGAGGTTTAAGAGGGAATAGGTTTCAAAGAAATCCGATGTAGAAAGTTGAAGATTAGGGAGGCCATCGATGAGATCCGTAGCTTTAGGGCTTCAATTCACTTTCAAAAATGGGGGTAGAAAATCAGGGTTGGAAAATGGGCGAAAAGCTAACCCTTCTCTCCCAATGGGAAACGAAGCTCCCTCCCCCACCGAGGGAGGAGGGGCCGACGCGGGGGCCGCCGTTGTCACCAGGAGAAGGAGAGCATCCAGGGGTCGGGGTCGCCTTCTCTAGGTTGGTCGAACATATTTAGAGTTGATACTAATGAATAGTTGAATAATTTAAGTGGAATAAAAAAAATTATAAAATATAAATATTTCAGGAATCGTGATTTGATAGTTATTATTTGGTGAGTTTTTTAAATTTTAAATCATCACCAATAACTTTATATTTAGATAGAAAAAAATTTAAATGATTCATTTATGAATATACCAATCATTTGGGACTTTATATTGAGTATTTTTTTGGAAAATAAAATTTTTAAGAGCGGGGGAGTTATATGGATCAAATATATATATATATAATTATTATAATTTTTATTCTTTCATTTTTATATTTTCCATTCATTTTATAGTAGAAAATTGATTATTTTATATTTTGAAATAATTTTAATTATTTTGGGAGAAAGGATTGATAATCCAGTCAAGAACCCATATTTTAAAAAACTACCATATAATAATTAAATTTCTTATATATTTTTTTTGGGATTTTGTATTTAGGAAAGGAAATGAAACATAGAGGAGAATAAAATGGCCAGCATCATCCCATAATGACTGAGTATCCAACCATAATGATAAATTAATTCAAGCTCAATTGCAGGCACAATCCAGGGTGACGTCAAGGAAGAGAAAGTCTAGTGTGCGGTAGAGTTAATTAAAAGAGAGCATAACCCAGGATAGTGTTGGGAGACAATACAATACCAGAAATTGTTCATTTTCTAGCACTGATATTTAATAGCACTCGAAAAAAAGTACTAATAAAGAGGGAATTTTATTAGTTCTCACAAAAAGAACTGATAAATTTGCCTTTTATCATTACTAATAAAATCATTTATAAAAGGGAAACCATTTTTAATTCATTATTCTTGAATTGATAAAAGTACTATATTTATCATCACTTTTTTTAGATCTCATATCAGATACACCTTTATCAGTGATTTTTTCTAGCATTGATAAAGGTCATAGTGAGTAACTTAATTTATACACAAATATTTATATATTTTTAAATATTATTTATAATATAATAGATATATATATAATATATGAATATTATTTATATAACCTTTAATGAAAAATTAATCGTATTTTATAGATTTTTTATAAATAAAATTATCAATTTTTTCCAAAATGGTTAATAGGTAATTTATGTACATTTTCTAAAAAATACGTATATAATTAAGATAAATATAATATAATAATATTTTATTTAATCAATTAGATAATATAGAAATTAATAAATTTATTTAAATATAAATTTATATTTATAATAAATAATATAAAATATATATATATTCCATTTTTATGTATGTGTATGTGTGTATCTATGTGTGTATATATATGTATGTGTGCATGTAGATGTGTATGTGTACAAGTATGTTCTTGTTATGGATGATTTTCTAGGGTCTTATTTAGTGTTTATATTTTTTACAATCCAATTAAAACTATACTCTTGGTCGTCAGTGGCGTTAGGTTTGTGCTTACAATGGAATTTAAAAAGCTTCAAGTATATTACAGCGCATGTAATTGTTTGGTCCATTCGATTGAAATCTCCTTAAGGAATTTTAAGTATTAAAATATCAAGAGTTATGGAAATCTTCTTGAGAGTTCTAAATACAAAATTCCTAATATAAAGTATATATAGTATAAGAATTATATGGATTCCAATAGTTATTCATCACCCAAACCCATGAATAATGTTTGTCTTCAATATATAGTAATGGAAATAAGTTCATCAATTACCATATAGCGTGTAAGGAGGTTCAATAAAAGAAATGTTATTAACTCAGTCTTAGAAACTATAGCTCCCACTTATGTTGGGGAAATTCCTGAGAAGTCTGCTCAAGAAAAAGTGTGGGCAACCCCTCTGACTATTTTTTGGAATGTTGGTCTACAAGGAGAGTTCTTGTATCAATATTAATCACATGATTAAGATCCTGGTCTGGATAGGAGTATGGTTGATTCTTTTATAAATGGAAATAGGAATGGAATGAACTCAAACCTTTCCCAGATGATGTTTAAAATAAATAATACATGAACTTATAAGATCGATTCTCATAATAGATAATGTATTTACAAGATCTCCACTAGGAAAGAATATAGCTAGAATATTATTGTTGATTCCACCATCTTAGAGATACCAGTTACTGGCATGAGTGTTTTAGCTCAATTGGATGCCCCTAGCCTATGAAAGTGTGATGGAGGAGATCCAACCACTTTTGATGGTTCAGTTATGGAGAGGAGTGAGTATAATGACCCTATATTTCTACACATATTGTTTCATGATTCTAAGTATATTTAACCATCAAATAAAAACCATGGATCATATAGTGTAACATCTTTGTAAGATTAGGTACATAATTAGAAACAATGAAAACAAAATAAGATCATATTTTATTTAATTTACATAATGATCTCCTAATATCCTTTGGGAACATACATATGCAAAGGATAAACTGGGGAATACATGAACAAAGGGATAAGCTAAGAATCCCCATATTGGAATAAACATAGGAATAAAGAACATCACATGAGTTAGAGGGCATAACATTATTCCATAAAAAGGAATGGAACAAGAATAAACACATATAATAATAATATATAGATCACGAGATCATGTAATGATGAAAAAAATGTGAATGTGCAATCAACACATAAAACAAATAAATAAGAATCATGGCTAACTTCTACGTGTATATCAAATGGTGGAAAAATTACATAAGAGAACTAGGTTAACTCTCTATCCTAGCATGAGATATCATGAGAATAAATATTACTCAATGTATTGGATCACTATCTGTGAACACCCATCATAACAATTTCATGAATTAGTGTGCCACAAAAAGAATCAAATATTAGGAATTGACATAAGGGTTACCTATTGAATGAAATGGGTATTGTAACATGTCATAAGGAATAACACATTGGTCTATCATAATGTTGTCCATGAAAGAATGAAATTAAATCATAAATTGGAATTAATAAGAAAAAATAGATATATGTCATGATAAATTATGACCAACTTAATGGAAATCAGTTAAAAATAGTGTTTACAAAACTTTAGAAATGTGGATCCTTAGTGTGGTTTAAGAGAAAATATAAATGAGCCTTTAAAGAGGAAAATTTAATAATTGTTTTCATGAAACGAAAAATATACTAAGATAGACATTCATGATGAATTTAGTGATTTTATCAAAATAATTGTGCATTAAAATAGACTATGATGTGTACAAGAAAATGGTATGAAATTGGAATTCTCTCTTTAATAGATCATTCTTATTGAGAGGTATTGAAAAAAGAACATCATAAAAACATGTATTTTTAATAAAATAAGGATGAATTGATATGGATACATAATTTTAAAACCTATAAATATAATTTATATTAATTATATAAAAATAATGAATATTTACATTGGGTTAAAGAGTGAGAAATCATAACCTAAAAGAATAAAGGTTTGTTTGGAGAGAATCCCTTACCTTGTTTATGAATGTGTTCTTCACTTGCACTAAATATCCTCAATAATCAAATTTAAAGACCTGGATTTTTTATGTAATTTTTTTATTTATAGGGGAATATTACGAGTCTGAAAAAATTGACGGTGCGTGATTCCGAGGCCCAGAGTGCATGGAATTAATTTATGAACTTTTTTTGTACATTCAGTAAACGTGTGAGCGGGTTTTTGTAACTTGTGAACCGGTTCTCGGAATTGAAATCAGAGGACACCGTTGAACTCGTAGCACTTGTATTTTCTTAAGGAGTCATTCACCTGAACTGTAGTAGGTTGAGGGTGGAAGTTAGTTTTTCAGTTATTCATGGAAGAAGAAAATTAAAATAATTAACATTTTATTTTTCCTATTGAAACCTCTTTTCTGAATTATAGAGGTGGGAACTACCCAAAAGTTTATTTAATGTGGGTAAATCCCTTGGAATCCTCACATTCAATTGTGCCAACACAATACAATTTATTGAAACTTTTAATCATGCCATCTTTGATGTGACAAAATTAATTAACCTATCTTAATTAATATTGGATCCTCATTTACTTGTTAGAAATCGTTGGAAAAAAAGAATTAGGAGAGATCCTTGGAGAACATAGAAGAACATTCTCAAATGAAGAACCCCCCCCCCCAACGAAGAACAAGGACGATGCATGATCCCAGTTCGGAAGTGTCTTGACGATGTGACGAATACCGAAGTCCTCTTCATCGACTACATCTTCTTCCTCGCACCACCTCCCACCAAAAATCGAGGTAGGGGTTTATTTCTAATATTATTGAATTTTATTGATTCTTTATATCCTGAATTCAATAAGATGATAGCCAAACGAACATGGCCATTGTCCCAAACATAAACCTTGCTCCTATTTCTTTTTATTCTTTGCTCGTTCTCCATGAATTCTTCGATGCCTAATATTTATTCACACTGGAACATTGAGTTTTGCTAAGCGCGATATATGAACACAGATCCCTCAACAAAAGGATCGTGAATATGAGATCGTTTCATTTTTCATGCTTGGAACAAAGCCGCAACAGCTCATGGAAAAAGGTGGTGGCCGACACCCGACCGACTGTGAGGGACTGAGGGAGGTACGCGTCCGCGCCACCGATTATGAAGGAGGTCGTGACCCATCGGCCGTGGCGGAGTAGGGTGGCTGCCGTCATCTGGTCGGCCGCATGGCAGAGTGGCAGCGAGCGCCCTTTACATTGGAGGAGAAGGAGACCGCAGCCTGTTGGCCGTGGCGGAGGCTGGAGGGCGGATGATACTCGGTCGGCCGCAGGTGGACGGTGGTGCCATCGTGCCGCTGGAAGGAGAACCGGCTGTCCAAGTCACACTGTGCGGAACTGCCAAGAGGTCCCGCGTGCCAGCAGGGTGACCGAATGGCCATCGAGCCATTCAGATTACGGGGGGGGGTGCTTTCCCCGGGTTGCGGTGATGGAAGTCCGCCTTCCAACCGCAGGCCGCCCAGCGGGCAGGGCCCTCCGAGGCCCATGCCATCCGGGCCAAACCCTGACTAGGTCAGGTCAGTCCAGGCCGTGTCGAGCCAGGTCAGACTGGACCCGGGCCCATCTGGACCCAGTTTTACCTTTTTGGCCATCACATGAAAATCGGGCGTCTGTTTGATGAACCGTCTGTGGAGATAGGATCCTTGTATCAATAAGTTAGTTTTGGTATAATCCACATGGGTTTTGGATAAGGTTGGTGTATGAACAGGTTGGATTGGACCCTGAATCCAACCGGGCCCCCGGAGCAGAAACGCTAATAACTTACAGACTGGGAGTCCGATTGACGCACCGTCTGTTGTGTTGGGTCCCTTTTGACGCGGCATACCTTTGGGATACTTCTTCTTGGGACTTTAGGGTGGTTGAGGTATTACTGATGTCTTGTGGAGTGGTTCTTCAAAGCACGCTACGTGCAGAACCCTGCGACTAGATGAGATCTGACGACCGCCGACCATTATGACCTAGAGTGACTCGACCGGCCCAATGGGGAGTGCCTCTGTATGACGCGGCAGACCCACGGTGGGGAGTGCCTCTGTGTGACGCGGAAGACCCATAGTGGGGAGAACCTCTGTGTGACGTGGCAGACCCACGGTACTCGACAGGAGGAGTGCCTCAGCCGTCCATGATTAGTGGGAACCGCCTTTGTGTGATGCAGTAGGCCCACTGTACTCGATAGAGGAGGAGTTCTCCAGCAGCCGAGGTGTTCGATGATGTAAATGGGGATGTTACTTGTTACTACCCCAAGAATAAATCCTGGTGTGAGATTTCTTTACTTAGTGTTTTTAATTGAGTCTATGATATGTGATAATTCACTTTCGTGGTGTTACCTTCATGGTATACTTCCCAGACATATTAGATGATTTTAGCTAGATAACATAGGTATATATATGAGCATATAACTAAGTAGAATTGGGATCTTGCTTTGTGGTCTTTCCGTTGTGGAACTCTAGGTGACCTATAGGGTATGGGGGTCCCTACTAAGTATTGTTATACTCACCCCTACATGGGTTACGCCCACACATTGTTGTATTTGGTGCAGACGACAGACAACGCTGACTGGGGATGAGGGTACCAGGACTAGAAGTATCTCAAAGGTAGACTTTAGATGAGGCATACCACAGAGACGACCGTTCATGATCTGTACCTACCCTTTAGATAGGATCCTTGGCTGATGTTCATAGGATATGTTTTAAGTTTTAGTTGTACTTTTCAGTTTACTTTTACTTTATAGTTTGTCTTGTGTTTTGGCACCTTTTACATTCTTTACACACCCTATTTACTAAATAGTTTTCCTTTGAGCTTGTATCCTACTTCGAGCTTAGTTGTGTGAGTTTACAGGTTATAGAGGAAATGCCTTCCTGATTTCAGGGAATACATCATTCAGTGGTAGTCGCCAGCCCCTAGCCAATGGAAGTCAGGCTTGGGGTAGTCACAACACGGGCCCCGAGGGATGAGTCATGACAAATTGGTATCATAGGAGTTCAGTTCTAATGAATAACTAGAACTCTAATCTTTTCTATGTGGCAATAGTGATTAGTGTGATGAGTGTGTTTTTTAGTTCAGGGAGTCTAGTGCTGGTGTGGCGGCTGAGGTATCCTTACACCAGGACCCTGAATTCTGATTTTAGACTCAGTGGACAAAAACACTTATTGCGTGTGTTTTTAAAATGTTTCTTTGTGAGTTTTTGAGTCAGCTCACCAGGTATAAACTTAATGACCTTGGGGAACCTATTTATTTTCAGAATTCCTCCACATAGAAATCAAGCCATGTTTCCAGTTTTAGTATGTGATGACAGCCCACCAAGAGATGAGGCTTCGGTGAAGGGCCCCCTTACGGAAGTTGTACCACTGGGTGGTGTTCCAGTTGTACCACTACTCATTGGGAAGCCGATGCCACTAGCCCTAGTATCAAAGGGTGCATGCTGCTTGAGGCCACTGAGATTCTGGGGAGAGACAGATCCACAGGTGGCTGAGGATTGGCTGGAGGCTGCGATTAGTGTCTTTAGACTGGTAGTGACACCAGCTGATCTCATGGTAATCCTTTCCCAAGCCTTCTTCAGGTAGTTGTGGGAAGATGGTGGAGCATGATTCTCCAAGATCACAATGAGGATACTCTCATTTGGGTGGACTTCGAGAGCCTTTTTATGGAATAGTTCGTCCCAGCGAACATAGGCTCAGTGCATATACATAAGATTCTTCACTTGCATCAGGGTAGCATGACTGTGGCTCAATATTCAGTGATGTTGACCGACCTCTCGTGCTACTCCACTGACATGGTGTGGGCCCCTTTCTTCAAGGCACAGACCTTAGATCAAGGTCTCACATGGGAGATTAGATCTTCGATAGTTTCTCTCAGCATCCCGATGTAGGCGGGGGTGTTAGAGTGAGTGCATTTAGTGGAGTGTTTCAATGATGAGCAGCCCCCAACAGTGAGACCCACCACCGGATGACACGCAGTAGAGTCATCAGAAGCTGGCACCAGACATATGATGCAGAGGTCCAAGAGGACCAGACCTACAGGTGGATGGACACATGATACAGGTTCCGTGGTGTGGGGCTCTCGAAGAAGAGTAGGATATGAAAGTATCATGCAGTGTTACTCATGCGGTGGTCAGGGTCACATGGCATTAAACTGCCCTACATGCCATATCAACAACCAAAAGACGGTCGAGGGACCTTTGAGGTAGATACAAAGGTTCTATCGAGGAGTTTTGCTGGTAGGAGGCGGACAAGTCATAGGAGTTGGCCATGTAGTAGGCGGTGGGCGACGATTTGATGTTATGTCACCACCACCACCAGGAGGTCCACACCGACCACAAGGAGAAGGTGGACAAAAACAAGATCAGCTCTTGGAAGCTAAGGCCTACAACCATGATGCTATGAAGATAATACAAGGTATGATCTGTGTCTACTCCACCCAAGCTGCAATACTTATAGACACAGGTTCCAGTCATTCTTTTATTTCCACGACCCTCTTTCAGAGCTAAGAGATTCTGTTGGAGACATTTGCTTGATCCTTATGACAAGTGACTCCTACGAGAGTGGATTCGATGATTACACACTGGTGCCGAAATTGTGAGCTTGCTCTAGGAGGCGAGAGCTTCGGTTGGGATCTCATAGTAGTGGCATCGAGGCCTTACAACATCATCATGGGTATGGACTGGTTATATATACTCCATGCTCAGATTGACTATATTAGGAGAAAATTGTGGTGTTTCCACAAGGATGGGACCAGGTTTTCCTTCATCGGCGAGAAGGGAACCATTGCAGCACAAGATAGACTTACCTAGAAGAGGTTGCAGTCGATCACACATTAGTTGGCTAGCCTTACCCTTGGAGTGGTTGATGTTGAGAGTCTGAGCTATCCTGCAGTGGTGGACTTGTATGCTTATATTTTCCCTGATGACATTCCAGGGCTACCTCTTCATAGAGAGGTGGAATTTTACATCGACTTTTACCCTATGACAACACCGATATCTACCCCAACATATTAGATGGGTCCCATAGAGCTTCGAGCTCTTTGAGTATAGTTAGAGGAATTTCAGAGCAAGGGGTTCATTAGAACTAGTTTTTCTCCTTGGTCAGCCCAAATTTTGTTTTCCAAGAAGGTAGATGGGAGTTTAAGACTATATGTGGACTATCAGCACCTGAACCAAGTGACCATGAAGAAATATTATCTACTCCTGATGATTGTATATCTCTCTGATCAGATGAAGGGATAAAAATGGTTTTAAATGATAGATCTCAAATCAGGCTATCACCAGCTCAGAGTACGAGATGAGGATGTGCAGAAGACGACCTTCATAGGTCAGTATGGCCATTATGAGTTCTTGGTTATTCCATTCGACATGACCAATGCCCCAATAGTGTTCATGGGGCTCATGAAAAGGATATTCCATCCATACCTTGATCTCTTTGTATTAGTCTTCATTGATGACATCCAGATATACTCTGCGATGGAGGAGGAACATGCTTATCATATGCACATAATTCTTGACACACTCCAAGAGTACCAGCTTAATGGTAAGCTCTCGAAGTGATAGTTTTTGATACGATAGGTCCACATTCTAGGACATGTCATCTCAGAGGTTGGATTTATAGTGGATCTAGAAAATATTGAAGTTGTACTAGCTTAGGAGCCACCCAGGAGCGTGACAGAGGTGTGATGTTTTTTGGGTTTGGCCGGTAACTATCGGAGGTTTGTGCCTGACTTTTCTAGAGTTGTGGCACTATTATCAGTGTTGACGAAGAAGGGGTAACCCTTCGTGTGGTTGGAAAGAAGCAAAAAGAGTTTCGAGGAGTTGAGAAAGATACTGACAAGTGCCCCCATCTTGAGGCTACCAGATGAGGGAATTGGTTACGTATTCTATTGCGACGTATCAGGGCCTAGCTTGGATGTGTCCTGATGCAAGAGTGAGAAGTGATCACCTATGGTTCTCGACAGCTGAGACAACATGAGCAGAACTAAAATACCAATGGAATAGATTTAATAGTATTGGTCTTTTTCTTAGTGATGTGGTGACATTACATGATGGTCGAACGTTTTATAGTATACTATGATAAAAAGAGTCTCAGGTATATCTTTTCTCAGAAGGACTAAAACCCGAGACAATGGAATTTTCTTGAGTTCCTCCAGGAATATGACTTTGAGATAGTCTATACTACATGGAAGGGGAATGTAGCAACATCTTCACTTATCAGTAGATATGGTATACATATGTTGAGTGAGGCGACGAAGCAGCTAGCCTCTATGTGGATATCCGATGTGGATTGAGAAGGAGAAACTTATCTTCAGTCACTGACAATCACTCTCCCACTCCATCAGCGAGTCAGGGAGGCGATGCTTGGGGACCTTAACTACGAGGCTTGACCTGCTCAGATATCCACATGACATGCACCTTATCTATTTTATGAAGGTGGGGAGATCATCATCCTCTTCAGGGGGAATACTATGGTGTCAGTGATGCTAAGAGGGTAAGTGTTGAGAGAGTTCCATACATCTTCTCTAGTGGTACATCCAGGAGTGGGGAAGATGTACTAGGACCTTCGGTGTCAGCACTAGTTGCTGGGAATGAAGAAATTAGTGGAAGAGTTTGTCTCTAGTTGCCTCGCTTGTCAGCAGGTGAAGGCAGAGCATCAGGTTCCAACTGGCTTAGTTTATCCATTAGAGGTGCCAGAGTGGAAGTGAGATAGAATTTCCATGGGCTTCATGACGGTTATTTCACACATGTTTAGGGGACATGATTCCATCAGGGTGATCGTAGACCGACTCACAAATTCGGCCCACTTCCTACAAATCATAGAGCATATTTCAGTAGAGAGCCTGGGATGCCTCTATGTGCAGGGGATTGTATGTCTTCATGGAGTTCCAACTACAATTATCTCCGATTTTGATGCACATTTTACTTCCTGGATATGGAAGGGTTGAAGGAGGCATTCAGGACACAACTTCAGTTTTGTACCACCTTCCATCCTCAGACAGTTGGTCAGACGGAGCAGATCTTTCAAACCCTTGAGAACATGCTACGCGATTGCTTCATTGATTTAGGCCGTAGGTGGGAGGATCACTTTACCTTAGTGTAGATTTCATACAACAACAGTTATCCCTCCACTATTATTTCGGCACCATTTGAGGCATTGTACGGATGACCTTGCAGGCCACCTTTGTGCTGGATAGACCAAGGGGAGTCAGTACTCATGGGACCAGAGATGTTGCGAGCTACCATAGAGAAGGTGCATATCATATAAGAGTGGATGAAGACTACACATAGTAGGAATAAATCCTATTCTTATAGGAGGCGGAGACCTCTGGCGTTCGAGGACGATGACCACGTCTTTCTACAGGTGTCACCTCGATGAGGTTTGGGGCGGCAAGTTATCTTTGAGGTTCATCGGACATTTTCATGTCCTTAGTAGAGTTGGTGAGATGGACTACTGCTTAGATTTTCCACCTTAGTTGCACCGGGTTCATGTCATTTTCCACGTATCTCAGCTGAGGAGATTTGTGCACGACCCATCTGACATTCTCGACCATGGAGAGTTGGACATCGACTATGGGGCGACGTTTAAGGAGGTTGCAATAGTGATTTCTGTTCGACAGGAGTGGGTCCTTCATGGGTAGTTGATACCTCTGGTGTGCATTCAGTGGCAACACGAGAACCTCCAGGAGAGCACATGGGAGCGAGCGGCTCAAATACATGCTCAGTACCCCCACTTGTTCCCTTAGTTTGAGTTGTGGCATATGAGGACGGAAAGCCCTGAGGTGGGGAGAATGTAAAGAGCTGGATTTTTTGCTGTATTTTGTTTTTAATTATATGGGAATATTAGGAGTCCGTGAAAATTGACGGCGTGTGATTTCGAGGCCCGGAGTCCCAGAATAAATTTGTGAACATTTTTTCTGGTACCTTCAGTAAACGTGCGAGCAAGTTTTTGTAACTTTTGAACCGGTTATCAGAATTGAATTCTGAGGATATCTTTGAACTCGCTGCATCAGTATTCTCTTGATAAGACCTTTACCTCGACCGCAGAAGGTTGAGGATGGAAGTTAGTTTTTTAGTTTTTTAGGGAAGAAGAAAAATAAAATTATTAACATTTAATTTTTCTTTTTGAAACCTACTTTTTGAATTATGGAGGTGGGGACCACCCGAACCCTTCATTAATATGGGAAAATACCTTGGAATCCTCCCATTCAATTGTTCAAATTTAATACAATTTATTGCGACTTTTAACTATCCCAACCTTGATGTGAGAACATTAATTAACATATCTTAATTAATTATGGCTCCTCATTTCCTTATTAGAAATCGCCGGCAAAGGAGAATTGGGAGAGAACATTGGAGAACATAGAAGAACATTCTTCAACAAATAACCCACCCCTCCAAAAAGAACGAGGACGACGCACAAGTCCAGATCGGAAGCGTCTTGTGGAAGCGACGGACGCTGACGTCCTCTTCATCGACTAGGTCTTCTTCCTCACACCACCTCCAATGGAAAATCAAGGTATGGGTTTGTTTTTAATATGATTGATTTTTATTGATTCTTCATATTGAAAATTTGTGACAATAATGGCCAAATGAACATGGAAATCGTCCTATACATAAACCTTTCTCCTCTTTCTTTTTATTCTTCCCGCATTCTTCGTGCATTCTTCAACGCCAAATATTTATTGACACTGGAAACACAATACATCATTGAGAGTGATATATGGACACAGATCCCTCGATGAAAGGATTGAAAATATGTGATCATTTAATTTTTCGGGCTTGGAATGAAGCCACAGTGGCTCACAGAAGAAGGCAGCGGCCGACACCTGGCTGGCCGTGAGGGAGGAAGGTTGGCGCATGTCCGTGCCGCCAGTTGTGAAGGAGGTCGCGGACCATCGGCTTCGGCGGAGCAGGGTGGTGCTGAGATCTATTAATACACATGGTGGAGTGGCGGCATGAGTCCATTCCACCAGTGGAGAAGGTTGTCACGACCACTTGGTCATGATGGAGGCCGGAGGGCGGTCGCCACCCGGCCGGCCGTAGGTTGACAACGACGTCATCGCACCACTGGAAGAAGATCTGGTAAGCCATTCCAGTCGGCCGAGGTGCACCATGCGGGACTGCCGATCGGTCCCGTCTTCCAGTAGGGTGACCGAACGACCATGATGCCATTCAGATTACCAGGTGGGGTGCCTTTCCCCTGATTTGGGTCTAGGGCGGGCCACCTTCCCACCACGGGTCATACCACTGGACGCATTGTAGGCCGCCTAGCGGGCACACCAGTAGGATGCGCCAATGGGCCGCGCCCTTCCCGGGATGGGTCGGGCCATACCCTGACCCAGCGGGCTGGGCCTACCATGGACCAGGCCATCTGGGATAGACCCGGACCGGGTCTGGTCCGGCCGGGTCGGCCGGCCAGGTCGGACCAGACCCAGTTTTACCTTTTTGGCCATAACTTAAAAACTGGGCGTCCGTTTGACGAACCGTTGCGACGCTGGGATCCTTGGATCGATATGATCTTTTTGGTATAGTCCACATTAGTTTTGGATTAGATTGGTGTAAGGGTGGGTTCGATCGGACCCCAAATCCAACTGGGCCCCCAGAGCGGAAACGCTAATAACTTGCATATTGGGCGTCTGATTGACATTACGTCTATTGTGATGGGTCAATTTTGACATGAAAGACCATTGGGATACTTTTATTGGGACTTGTGGGTGGTTGAGGTATTAACGATGGCTTTGGGAGTGGTTCTCTAAAGTGTGCTACATGCGGAACCCTGCGACTGGTTGAGATCTGACGACTGTTGACCATTACGACATAGAGTGACTCAACAAGCCTAGTGGGGAGCGCCTCTGTGTGACGTAGAATACCCATAGTGGGGACTTCCTCTGTGTGATGCGGTAGATCCATGTTACTCGATAGGGGGAGTTCCTCAGTAGGCCACGAGGGGGAGCGCCTCTGTGTGACGTGGCATACCCATGGTGGGGAGAACCTCTATGTGACGTGGAAGACCCATTGTATTCGATAGGAGAAGTACCTCAGAAGTCCAAGATTAGTGGGAAGTGCCTCTGTGTGACGTGGCAAGCCCACTGTACTCGATGATGGTGGTGTTCTCTAGTGGATGAGGTGTTCGACGATGTGACTGGGGATGTTACTTGTTACTACACCTAGAATAAATCATGTTGCATGTTGTCTTTACTTTGTTCTTGTTATTGAGGTTATTCTATGTGGTACATCACCTTCATGGTGTTACCTTCTTGTTATAATTCTCACATTTATGAGATGATTATAGCTTGATAACATAGGTGTATGTATTGGAATTTACCTAAGTATTGTTGGGCTCTTGGTTTGTGGTCTTTCCCTTGTGGAACTCTAGGAGACCTACAGGGTCTCGGGGTCCCTATTGAGTATCTTTGTACTCACCCCTACATGGGTTATGCCCGCACCTTATTGTGTTTTCTGTAGATGACAGACATAGCTAACAGAGGAAGAGGGTACTAGGACTGTAGGTTTCTCGAAGCTGGACTTTAGATGAGGTGTACTACAGAGAAGACCATTCAAGAGCTGTACCTACCCTTCAGGAAGGATCCTTGGCGGGTGTTCATAGGAGCTATTTCAGTTTTACCTGTACTTTTCAGTTTACTTGTACTTTACAGTTGGGCTTTTATTCTGGCCCCTTTTACTTTTTTTATGCACCCTATTTAGTATATAGTTTTACTTTGATCTTGTATCCTAATTTTTGCTTATTTGTGTGAGTTTACATGTTATAAAAGCAATGCCTTCCCATTTTTAGGGAATACGCATTTTAGAGCTATTCGCCAGCCCCTGGCCTGTGGAAGGTGGGCTTGGGGTAGTCACAGCACGGTCCCCGAGGGACGGGTCATGAAATTAAATTAGACACATTAAATAATTAATTCATAATCAATATACATATATTTAATTTTTTATAATTTTATTAAGGTATTATATATCCATTTTGATGATTTATATAGTTTAATTTAATCGTTCCGAGAGTTTTTGTTTCATGGTTTATGGTCGGTTCCTTTGAGTATAAATATTAAAGTTATTATCAATTGGGAATAACATATTTACAAGTAAAATTATTTAGTATTAATTATATTAAAAAAGTTATATTTTTTATATTAATTGGTTATACGGTGTGAGTACGATTCATTAAATAAAACATTGATGAAAATGTTTTAATTTATTTTGACGATTCTTTTAATACCATCACAAACATGTATCATTTTATTCAGTATTATCTTTATATATTTATTACATACCATTATAAAATATATAATATGTATATTAAAATATTATTTAATAATAAAAATGGTTTTCTGAATGTCCTTGAAGGTGGTAATGAAAAATGATAACTCTTCATCCATGAAGGCAGTGAATCAACACCCCACATGCGATGTTTTATTTTTTAGAATAAAAGTAGTGGATAATAGGTTTAATGATGGATATTACACTAACACAATATAATTATAGAATATATATTCCACTAGAGTTATAATCCCTCTTTGGAAAGGGTATTTTAGGAGATAATAATAAGATAAATGAAATTAAAAAGAAAAAAAGTGGATTTTACTCTATTATATCTTCTCCTTCAGACCCTCCTTAAGGTATGTGGGTTTGGACTTTTGTTGATCCCAGTAGCTCTTGTACATGTGTAAGAGTCTTGGGATGTTAATTGAGTTTAATTTAGTCAAGATAATAGTCTTTGATTGTGTGAGAAAAATAGGTTTTTAGAGGTGGTATTTATACGGGGAGGAGAGTGATATTGTTTTTTAATATAATCATTATTTTAATATTTGGGAAGATTAATTTAAATAGTGTTGATAATTATAAATATATATACTAAATAATGAATGAAATTTTGAGATTATGTTTCTTATATCATCCATATATCATACAAGACAAAAACAATCATGTAATTCACAAATACTATAAATTTTATTATTTTACTATTCTCTAAATATCCATCTATTTTAGAAACATCCTAAAAATTTTCTTAACCATTTTACAACTTGATGAATTAAAAAATAGACTCTATTTTATGATAATCATATTCTTATTTTCCTAATTTTAATTTATAATTATAATGACCATTTATTCGAAAGATACCAATTTTTATAATATAACTTTTTTTAGACACTTTTGAAAAATTATTTAATGTCTCATAAAATTATCTTATAGTCATAAGAAATAAAGATATTAATGAATTAATCTATTTTAAAAAACAAAAAATCATTTATGAAATTATTTTCAACAAAAATTTATGTTTCACAAAAATACCAACATTGAATTTGTCATTTTTAAAACATATATTTACTTTTACTATGATATAATTATATCGAATTTTTATTTATATGATGCCTAAATTTTATTTGTAATTTTATAGGTGATGTTAATATTTTATTGGCTGGATTACTATTCCTAATGGTCATATTATTATTCCAATGGTCAGGTTACTATCCCATCAGTATATATTCCTTAATTCTATAAATAAAACTTATTTGATTAATCACTTATGGGAATAAATTTTTATTGGGTTCTATATGATATGTATGTGTTTTATACCATATAACATAATAATAAAAAGGGAAATTCCATTGATGAAAGTTTGGGATGTTACATTCTTCCCCTCATTTGAAATTTCACCCTTGAAATTTTGTTTTACATACTAAGGTGAAGAGAGGTGGTGGTACATCCCCTTTATTTCATCCTCCAATTACCATGATGCCTCTGTATAAATATGATTCCGACATAAAACTTTGAAATTATGTGTTATCTTATTACAAAGGACATTTTCTATGGGGTCAAGGATTTTCACAGGCTCCTCTCTATATGATAGGTCGTTCTCTAGTTGTACCACCTACAGATTTAGTATATGTGAGGGGTTAGGAATGTACTTACTTAGCCAAGATATATGGAACACTTCATGAACATGATTTATATTTAGTGTAAGTAAAGTCGATAGGCCACTACCCTAATGAAATCAAAGATCTCTAAGGGGCCAATATATGTTGGAATAAAATTTCTTTTGTTTCAAACCATATAGCTCTTTTCCGGGCTGCTATTTGAAGGATAAATTTCTCTCCAAAATCAAAAACTAAGTCCCTTCGATGGTTTTTAGTATAACTCTTTTTTTGACTATGAAAAACATTGATATATTGTGGGAGGGCTCCAACCATATCTATCATTTCTTTCACAAGATCATGTCCAAGTAGTTTTTTCTCCAAACATTTTCCATATAGGTTGGTGTTCTACATCACTTCACATATAAATCTTTATATAGAGACATCTAAATACTATAGTGGAAAATGATATTATATGAGAACTCAAAAATGGGATATGTTTATCCCATCCACATTTAAATTCCTTTTAGAAGGCTCTCAACATATTCTCAAGTGTCTGAATAGTCCTTTCATATTGGCCAGAAGTTTGGTGTTGATAGGTTGTTCTGAAATTCAATTTTTTACTCAAATCATGTTTAAGACTTATCCAGAATTTAGATAGGAACCTTGGATCCTGAACTAATATGACTGAAATTTGTACCACATTTATCCTCACCACTTCCTTCACATATACATTGGAATGTTGGCCAACTGATAAATATTCCCAAATAGAAATGAAGTGGGCTATCTAGATGAGTTGATCCACTAATACCAATATTGAATTGTTTCCTATTCACATCTTTAGGAGACTAGTTACACAGTCTATAATGAGAGTATCCAATTTCCAAATGGGTAGAGGTAATGGTTGCATTATCCCCTTAGGTATTATTCTGTTTACATTAACATGATGGAATATCAAGAACCTTGAGATATACTCTGCATTCTCCTTATTCATGTTATCCCACCAGATATGTTCTCCAAGATCCTGGTATATCCTAGTAATTTTGGAATGAATAGATAATGGTTAGATATGTGAATTATCTAATAGACCCTTAATTGTTTCAGGGTATTAAGTCACAACCAACTTCATTTAAAACTGAATCACACCATCATAATCAATGTGTAATGCATGTAGCTTCGCTTCCTTTACTACTTTCACCTTGTTTTGATGCTCGAGATCATCCTGTTATTTCTCCTGGAACTTATCATAGATAGATGATTAGTAAATGATTTTGGAATGATACGATATATTCCTCGAATTTATAATTTCTAAATCTACGATTTGTATATCCATGAAGGTAGTATCTTCCTCAATACCCATCATAGAGAGAGTAGAATGTTATTTTCTTCTAATAGCATTAGTAACCTTCTGCACAATTCGTAGCTGATAATGAATGGAGAAATTATAGTCTTTGATTATCTCTAAACATATCCTTTGATGCATGTTTAGTTTTTTCAATGTGAACATATACTTTAAACTCTTTTGATTGGTATATATGTCACACATCCCACCATAGAGGTAGTGCGACAATTGTTTCAAATGAAAAAACCAAAGTTAACAGATCTAGATCATGCATCATGTACTTTTTCCATGAATCATCTACATTCATGAGGTTTAGGATACCAATTTATCATTTTAGATGAGTAAAAAACCCAATTATTTCTACAAATAATCTTTTTATAACAAAAATCGTTCCTCACTTATTTGTAATGTGAGAATAAGTGATATGATTTGCCTCTTCGTAAGCTCCTCAAATCTTTCATCGCATTATGCATACTTTACCCCATTTTATGTTAGATTAATTATTAGGTTACACAATCATGATAAATTCCTCACAAAACTTCAATAATACCCATCAAATACAAGAAAGCTATTTATTTATGTTATAGATATTAACTTGGGACAATCTTCAATTACCTTTGTTTTAGAAGGGTCCACAGATATTTCATTTCAAGTGATAACATGCCCTAATAATGATACTTCCTCCATACATAACTGAAAATTACTATAAATTACATATAGTATCTCCCTAATAAATGTTTGTATCATAGTATTCAAATTATTCTTGTTCTTATACTTTCTCTGGGATTATATCATTATATCATCTATAAAGTCTACATCAATTTTTTTGAGGTAATATATGAAGACTCTATTAATTAATTCACTGAACATTTAAAGTGCATTACATAGTCCTATGTGAATTACTATGAAATGATAATTTCCATTCTGGGTTATAAAGGATTTATTGGGAACATTTTTCTTCTTGGCCTTTAATTAGTGATATCCCGACTAAAGTTCCACCATTGAGAAATACATGGATCCATGATGTTGATCATAAAAGTCATCTAACGTTGGTAGAAGATAATCGTTCTTTATCAAGATTTTTTAGTTCTCATGATAATCATTGCAGAGGCTCATTGATTCATCCTTATTCTAGTTAAATAGGAATATCACACCCCTCGGTGAAGCAATAAATCATATGAATGAATTATCCAAATTCACATGTAAATTCTTCTTCAGTTTCTCCAACTCATTGGTGGTAATCCTATAAGGAATCCTTAATATTGGAATATATCCATGAATAAGATAAATTGATGAATAAACCTATATATTCAGAGGAAGACCATTAAATTCATCAGCAAAGAAATTAGTTTAGACTATCACAATGGGTATGTCTTCGAGAATGATACTCTCCTTTGTCTTAGTTATTTGTGATGGATATTCTTTCTCATAAAGAAATAATGTCCACAATTGAGATGATAATTTTGAAATAGATTCATCATCCTCTTTACACTTGTACATAATTAGTGCATGCCATAGGATGTGAAAAGTGATCTACCTTTCTTGATAGTTGAAGTTGGCATTATATAGATATATTCAATCCATGACCAATATATAACAAAAATCCACCAAATGAAATAAGACACAATTTTCATGGAGGTTCACTCCATAAACATTAACCGAGGAGGAGTTATATACATCATAATAAATAAATTCCCATTTTTTGTTCTCATAGATAACTCAAGATCCATATTTTGAGGTGTTATTTGAATAGTTATACATATCTTTGTTGATATAAAATAATGCAGAGAACCCAAATCAAATAGTATGTTTTCTATTATTGAATTAATAACTAGTGTACTTATCACCACATCATTGTATTACTCCACCTCAATATTAGTTATATCATATGACATTCCTTTCCACCTTGGTGGTTGTTGTTGTTGACTGTCTCTGGAAACCATTGGTTTAGGGAATTCACTCACATAAAGCACATGTTCCTTGTTCAAACACTACACTACAATCTGAGTGTTGATCGGAATATTTCATTATTCTTCCACATTGTTGGGGTTATTCTTATCGATTCAGTAATAACTACATAGATGCCCCCCTCTTTCATATTTTAATAATCTCTCAGCTCCTTTTAAATAGTTTACAGGATGCTTCTTCCCACAAATTTGAATAATGGGATTTTCGGTTTTCATTCCATCATGGGATTTATAAATTGATCCTCCCATATTAAACTCTAATTTATTAATTTTACCTTTAGTGTCATGGTACCACTAAGAGTTAGAAACATACATATAAAATTTAAGGGTATGTAATACAATATGCTCATAGCTATCGAAGTCTGAAATTTCCAATTAATTTTATAAACTCCTCATTAATACAATCAAGAATCGGTAAACCTTACATTCAATATTCATGGAAAATCCAAAGGAGTATCCTTCAATCCATGTAAATATTTCCTCATAATCCCTGATAGAATCATATTTCTTTTTATTCATTCCAATAAAGTCCCATTCCATATTAACTTGGAGGTTTTGGGGAACATATTTATTGAAAAATATTTTATAAAATTATTCCCATTACATGGAATAAATTTTCCACTATGACTTTGTATTTTTGATCAGTGTCCCAAAATAATCAGTTTCCCCATCAAAATGAAAAACATCCAGTTTGAAAATCTCTTCTTTTAAGCATTGGAGTATAGAGAATAACTTCACAATGGAGATAATCCATTGTTATAAGATTAGAGGATTAGAAGATACACTAAATTTTGGAGTTTTTTTCTACATAAAGTATTCAAACTCAAATTCATCTTTCCTAGGGGATGGAGGGTGTTTCAAATGATTCAAGTTATTATTCATAACATGAGCCAGCTGAGCAGGTACTACCATGATGTTTTGATCTCCCATTTCCATCGTATTTGGAATTTCATTATGGTGGTCTTCAAATTTCCTATAACGTTGATTTTTTGAATGGAATCTACTATTTCCATCCATTAAATAGGAATAAGAAAATAAAATTAAAGGGCTCACATACTTAATTAACAATAATAAAAAACGAAACATTGAATATAGAAGGATAAACTTGTAAATGAAATGTATATCCTAACCTATGATCTCTAATGTTCCAATCTAGGTTATCCATGGTGATTGAATTATCCCTTGGGTTCTTACCAAATTTTTCCAATCATATTCCCCACAAAATACCTAGATCGTGCTCTGATACAAACTATAACAGCCATGGAATTTTACATTTATTATTATTTTATCCTAGGTATAATTAACCCTAAAATATAAATCGGGGACCATATAGTCTAGTGTCTTTTAAAAATTATGTAAATAATTAAAAATCATGAATCCAAAATAAGGGATTAATATATTTAAACTCCGCAATGTGATCTTAAATTGTTTTACCCCTAACACCTACATAGGATAACCATTAGAATAAATGATTAAAGGGATGTGCAAAAAATCAAAAAAAGTGAAAAAATAGAAATAAACAATAGAATATAAGTTAGAAGGAATAAAATGATGACATAAAAAGGAATTAAACAATAATAAACATATTGAAGCATAACATATAGAACATGGGATCATGTAATAATGGAAACATAAGAATCTAAAAGCAAAACATGACATGCCATAAACACCAGTCATGACCAACTTATAAAACTATATCACATGGTTGAAAAAGTCCCATAAAGGAATTATGTTTACTCTCTATCCCAACATGACATATCAAGTGAATAAACATTACCCAATTAATTTGAGTGCTATCTGGGATCACCCATCATAACATGTTCATGAATATGTGTTCCATATAATTAATCAAGCATATGTAATTAAAATAAGGGTTACCCATAAAATTTAATGGTTATCGTAATCATGTCATAACACTTGAAGAAAAATACCCTATACCAACGGTTTGGAGAACCATGGCCATGTAAGACGTGAGGATAGGTATATACCAACAGTTTTCCCAAAACCGTTAGTATAGAGCTATACCTAAGGTTTTCAAAACCATTGGAATAAGTAATATGAAATATCTATACCAACAGTTCCATAAAACTACTGCTATATGTATTTCAAAAAATAATCATTCGGTTTGTTTTCATCCCATTACCTGCAGTTTATGATTGAACGGCGTAACCACTAACCTAACATGACTTTTGGGAACATAATTTCATAAATATATATATATATATATGTATTATCATAAATATTTTAAGTTTTGATTTATTTAATGTTCTCTTTAAGAAACGTCCGTAAAAAATAGATGTAACTATACCAAGAGTTTGGCCAAAACCGTTGGTATAGATTCTTTGATTTTGGGACCTATACCAACGGTTTTGGACAAACCGTTGGTATAGGGGGGGCTATACCAATAGTTTGGGGAAACAGCTGGAATAGGGTCTCTATTATGGACCTATACCAATGGTTTTCCCAAAACCATTGGCATAGGTCTATAATAGAGAACGTATACCAACGGTTTCCCCAAACTATTGGTATAGGACCCCCCCTATTCCAACAGTTTGTCCAAAACCATTGGTATATGTCAATATTAGTGACCTATACCAATGGTTTTGGCCAAAACGTTGGTATAGGTCCATATAAGTGAACTATACCAACGGTTTGCCCAGAACTGTTGGTAACGATCTTATTTCCAGTAGTGAAAGGCATAACAATTGGTCATATCATAAATATTTCCTTGAAATGATGGATTTAAAAAATACAATACAATTACTAAGGTAAAATAGTCATATAAAATGATAAAAAATTACCACATGAAGTGAAAACATTTAAAAAGAATGTTTAAGATATTTTATAAATGAGCCACTTTGGTTCTATTTAAGGGAAGATATAAAAGCATCATTAATGATGAAAAATGAATAATTATTTTCATAAAAACATAAATTAACTATGATATTTTATCATGATTAAATGATTAATTTTATATAAATAATAGTGGGATAAAACAGATTACGAAGTGTACTTGAAAATGGTAAGAAATTAGAATGTTCCCTTTAATCAAGCTTTCTTATCAGGAGGAATTGAAGTGGTAACCATATAAAAGCATGTATATCCAATGAAATATGGATGATACAATTTTTATAAATAATTTTAGAATAAATAAAAATATTTTAGAAGATGTATATAATAATAAATAATAATTACATTGGGTTAATGGGAGACCAAATGTAAGATGAAGGAAAATGGCGGTTATGAGAGAATTCATTACCTTATGTCTGAATGTGTTTTGTACATGCACTTAATATCTAGGATAATCAAATTAGATTTATAAATAAATTAAACAGTAACCTCTTATACATATTTTTTATTTATTATAATTTTATTATTTTAGTTTATGACTGTTTTGAAGAATCATACAGTTTAATTTCGTCATTCTCAGAGTGGTTGTTTCACTGTTTATGGATTCTTCCATTGATTATAATTGTGGGAGTTCTTTTCAAATAGAAATCACTTATCTATAATTAGAATTATTTTGAATTTATGATTTTAAACAAGATAAATGATCTAATATAAAATTTTGTTATTTGGTATGAGGATTATTAATTAGATAAAAATTTATGACAATCTTTTAATTTATTTTGGAGATTTTTTTGACCATCAGAGACTTGAATCGTTTTATTCAATATTAGGTTTATATATTTTTCAAACAACATGATATAACATATATTTATATATTAAAAACATTTTAACCATAAAAATGGTTTTATGACCTACCTTGAAGGCAATAATGACCAATAAAAACTCATCGTCCATGAAGGTAGTGAAACGACACCCCTAGAAGATGTTTTCATTTATAGAAAAAAAGAAGTTGAAAAGAAGTTTTATGAAGTATAGTCCATTCACAAAATAAGATTTATATATATATATATATATATGCTACTGGAGTTATCATACCTCCGTGTATATAGGAGTTTAGGAGATAATAATAAGAGATTAGAAATTAAAAGAAAATGAAAGAGGATTTTACCTCTTATATATATTCTCCTTGAGACCCTCCTTAAGGAACACCGGTTTGGTTTTTTGTTGAGACCAGTATATATTGGATGTGGGGGAGAGGATTTTTCAATGAACTGGGTAGAATTTTGGAATGCTCCAGGGTATACATTGTGTGAGGAGAAAAGGTGGTGATGAGTTATATTTATAAGGGTGATGGGTATTTTTATTATTATATTCAGCAATTTGTTATTTTGGATCAAGATTATCAATAGCGATGATACATCTCACTAAATATATTAAATAATTAATGATATTTATTGATTATTGTTATTATATAATCAATACATCATCCTTGATTAAAAAATCCAGGTATTTGTTAAATACCATAAATTAAAGGATTTCACTATTCACAAAAAATAATCTATTTTAGAAAAATATCAATAATTCATCATAATCATTTTTCACTGTGTAGAATTCAAAAAAAGACTCCATTTTTATGAAAATAAATTTGCAAGTATCTAAATTTTCATTTTTAATTAAAATCATCATTTATTCGAGAAATAATGATTTTAATATTATAATTGATTATATGACACTTTGAAAAATTAATCACAGTTTCATAAAATTATTTTATAATCATAAAGAATTTTTTTTAATTTGATATTATATTTCATGAAAAATAAATATTTTAAATCGTTATATTAATTGTATTATTGTAAATAAACATTTACGTTACAAAAAATAATGACACTTAATTTATCATTTTTAAAAAATTTAATTGTTTATACCCTGAAATAATTATATCATATTTTTCTTTATAAGATTCCTATGTTTTTTTTGAAATTTCCTAGGTGAGGTTACTATTCTATTGGCCATATTACTATTCTTAATGGTCATATTACTATTCCAACAATTACGTTACTTTTCCATCAGTATAGATTCCTTAATTTCTATATGTACCACATATTTCATTAATAATTAATGAGAATAATATTTTTATTAGGTTATCTATGTTATGTATTTGTTTTATACTGTATTAAATAACTATAAGAAGGGATAATCCATAAATAAAAATTTGGGTTGTTACAATGAGGGATCCCCATCTCAACACGCCACGATGGAGCAAATGAATGTCCCTAAGGTCATGTAATTTGGGAAACTAATACTAGAGTCCAATGATGGAAATGTTGATGGCTAACCTTATCTCTTTGCCTTGGGTCCTAAGTATGTGCACATGGGTTCCACAATAACATTTGTTTCAGATTCTTTCAATGGTGACATAATGGATTCTAATAGATGTTTTAACATTGATGGTAGATCAAAAATCAATGTCTAAGTTGTTGAAGTTGATTCCCAGGCAAGAAAATGGGATGAATGAGGGGAATGCTAATCCAAATTTCGGTGATATGCTAGATTATATTAATAATCTAAAATTTAGGGAAATCTATCTTAAAAGTCTTATAAATAAAGGCATTAGAAACAAAAGGAGGGTTAATGATTCATACCAATAAATTGTATATTACTTTGATTTCCATGCTTCCCCCTTGATTTTGTAGAATGTATGTGAGGATCCCCATGTAGAATCTACTTCTCATCATGGGTTTCCCTTGCTTGGGGAAAATTAAACCCCTCGAAACATTCCTAGAGATAAGCCTCTTCCCAATGAGGCTTCACATCATGATGATACTACAGAAAAGGGAATAATTGATGATGTTGATAAAGAGTGTCAAGTCCCAAATGATGACCTATATGGAGGTCAAGATGTTTGAACAAATAGCATGGAGGACTCACTAGAAACGCATGACCAAGGTTCTACTTGGGAATCTCCAAAACAATATAAGAGGGGTAAACATTCGAGAGGCATTGATGAATCATGAGGAAGGTGTAGAAGAAAAAATGTGATTATTCTAGTATTTTTTTCTTGGTGTTTTTATAGTGCCATGTGTGGCTCTTTTTTCCTACATCTCCATTGGCTCATTGTATGTTTACTCTCTTTTCAATAAATCTTTCAGTTCCATGAGTTATAGATCCATGGTTTGAATCATTCTTAGTGTATGAATAATGTTTATATTTTTTTTTGTTTATTATGTTTTAATATTAAAATGCATTTGAAATTTATATAATTAATCTTTTTAATTGTTTTTTTAATAATTTCACATTTTAAATATTTAATTATATAATTATAAAAAAATATATATTTCTAAAACGGTATTTATAAGAGTAATAATAAATACATATATATTTAAATTAATATAAAATTATTATAAATATATTTAAATAATAAATATATTTATTATATATATAAATATATATATGTATATATTCATAAATATGTATATATATATATAATTATTTTCATATATAATTTTATAGATTCAGATAATTATATAGATATATTTATAATTATAAAAGAAATATTTATATATATATATATATATAATTATACAATTATAAGGAATATATTTAAATAATAAATAAATAAATATATATATATAATATTTTCTATTGGGGTACGATTGAGTGGGTCTTCTACTTGTCTCTACATCATGATGCCCAAGGATCAAATCTGAGATGCTTCTCTAATATTTGGTGTTCTTTACTGGTGTTACGTGATGAACCAGGTAACTCAACTATTTTATGGCTTGGTTTGTCTGTATTTTTAGTCGCCCGTAATGGGAAGCATTTAGATCGACCCCCGATTGATGGAGGGGTGTGGATTGATGCGGAAATAGCCATGATAGCATGGGGAGATGATGTGTGCTGACATAGTACCACTAGCCGAAAAATGGCCATATGATGTGTAATGATATGAGTTAGTGGCCAGTTCCAAATTTTTGGCAGAATTCGGTGAGCCTATAGGATCATTGATGATATCCAGATTTCTGATGGCTGGAGGTGTGCCAACTTGGTCACGGACAGTGGAGGGACCTCTATGGTCTTTAGGGTGACGACGTCGACTTTGCTGGTTCATCGGGCGAGGATGTGCGAGGGCACATAACGATCACTTTATGGTGGTGTGGAGGGTCACAACAAGTCTTTTAGGGAGCTGCGAGGGCCAACTTACTAAAATCTGAAAATTTTTTGACTCAAAAACCAGTGGATACTATGCGGAAGGTTGAACTAGTAATGAATATTATGGTTGTCGGTGTAAAACCTCGAGCATTGCCACACTTACTGAACTTTAATAGGCTGCTTTCAACTGTCTCCCACAAGGTCCGGGCTTTGAAAACGAGTCTGCACGATGGAAGGCCACCACATATTGATGATTGGAGTGAATTCATCAAGGAAGAGGCTGGTTACGAGGGGTACCTCTGCCATGGGGGGTGACTTCAAACGTTTTCTAGGTGCAGGTAGGCTTCTAATGATGAAAAACACATTTGGGTGATAGTGACCGTAAATGAGTCTTTAGCCCATCAACATATGGGCCTAAAAGTGGAGGATTGCATATTTGGGACCACTAATTGTGTGGAGGAATACATGGCTAATAGTAATTAGTAAAGGGGTTTGATGGGTAGGTTATCCTTGAGGGGATATGATCAGCCTCTCCCGTCGTGTGGGTGTGAATGTGTGTATGTTTCAGAGCTACTTTACGCCCAACTACCTAATATAAATAAATATACATAAAAAATATTTATAATTATGTATAAGTACTTTTGAAATTCAATTATTTATAATTATAATTATATATATATATATATATTATAATAATTTTAAAATTATAAGCACGTGAGCCTCTTCCCGATTTGTGAGGACTCGACAAGTGCATCCAAGAGACCCGGAATCAAATACGGGTGGAGACATTTTTTTGGTTTATTGTAGTAGCCACTGTAGCAGTCATTGTTCGGTACTGTAGTAGCCAGAACTATTCATCCATCTAGGCCCTGGGCCACCGGTTTGGTCCTCGGGTCCTGCAAAGCCTTCGGGCCATCCAAGGCCTTCAGGCTAGTTGTTTATAAAGATCGTCAGCCCACTTTATGGCCTTAGGGACACCCCAAGGCCTTTGCGCCTCATGGTACAGATGTACCGGTTAGACTACAGGGGACAAGGCTTTAGATGAGGATTAGGGCATGCACATTCACTAGAGTAGAGCTAACTAGAATTAGAAGAATGAGAGGGTATGACTTTGTCATCGGTACTAGCCTATGCAACCATGCATAGGACATATTGCCGACCAGCTCTACGAAGGTGGAGTGCTGATATTATGACATATGCTAGGGAGGAGCAGTTCAAAATAGTCTTTTCTAGGTGATTCCCCTTAAGACATAAGAGTCATGGAATTGTCTTTAAGCCTTAGGGCCTTTTAAGGGTTCCACCATACCCCTTGAAATGTTGATGATCAAAAATAATAAAAAAATGAAGGCCTTCAGGCCATTCCGACCGATAATAAATATATTTATATAACAAATAAATATAACAATATTAATATATTTTTAATTATATACACATATTCATAAATTAATATAGTTATAATTATAATTACAAATAAATAATTATTTATTGAAATAATTATAATATTATAACAATTAAATTTAAATCATAAAAATATCTATTATATTTATAAATAAATTTATTTATACATTAACATATATATGTATATATATGAACCTATATAATTATATATATAATTACACACACATAAATATATATATTTATAATTATATAAGAATATTAATAAATTAAATTATTTATAATTATAATTAGAAATAATTAAATATAAAATAAAATAATTAAAAAGTTATAATATATATTTAAATATTAAATATGTTTATTAAATTTATAATTTTATATATTTATATATTATAATATATATATATATATAATTATACAAACATATATAATTATATATACCTGATTATATATATTTATAAATATATACAATTATTTTTATGCCTATTTATTTATAATTAAATTTAAAATATAAAACAAATATTGAAATAATTATAATATTATAATAAATATATATAAATAATAAATAAATTTACTATATTTATAATTATATATATACAGAAAGTGTTAGGTAGTTAGGCGAACCATCTCCTACTAGAATTTATTAAAAAATGAATGAAACAAGATGAAAAAGAGAAAGGTATAGATCAAAAAGGGAACCCCTCATCCATAAAATAAAACAAAAAATATGTAGAACTAGGACCATCCCTATAATCAACAGAGGTATGATCAACAGATTCTCATTGTAACTTTGAATTCTTCTGATTGAAAAGAATAGGGTGCTTCTCTTTGTATTTAACGGAATCCATAGTGGGTTCATTGGAAGAAGACCTAGTAGACCGACCACACCCAAAAACCGAATCATCTCATCTATGACCTTGTCCACAGTTTTTATGGATGCTGACCTCATTTCCATGTCATTGTTTACTTCCCACTCCCTTATAATTCTTACCTCTCAAAAAGAGTGACTGGTTGCTCCATAGAGTCATTAATGACTCTTGAAGCATAATACTCCGTAGCTTGAACATCAATATCACATTCAATCAGGTATATTCTATCCATGATAGAAGATTAATGCTTATAAATCACATGCCTGTTACCAATCTCATAGGATTTTGGAGTAGCTTGATCAAACACCAAACTTCCCTCCCCCACATTCTGCTCATTCCCAGCAATAATATCTAACCTAAATTTCTATTTAGCAATGAATAATAAATGAATTATAACCCATTACTCCACTCTCCTAGTAGATAAATCACCATCACCTTCAGACTGCACAATCTTTTCATACAAAATAGAAGGGGAAGGGTCATTTCGTACAACAATATTACATTCCAAATTCATAGAACTATCATCTTCTACAAACATGACAGAAGTTTCTTGTTGAACAATAACATTCCCTATAAAAATATCAATAGGGTCACTCCTTGGAAATCCAAAGTCTGGGTGTCTAACCCCTGCACTTGTACAAGTAGTATCCATCAACTGCACAGATTTACCACCATCATTTTGTTTTTTAGAAATCATGAGATTATAATAAATATATTTAAATAACAAATACATTTATTTGTAATTAAATTTATAAATACATATTTATAATTCATAAATATTTATTTATAATTATGTACATTTAATTTTATTAATTATATTTAATAATATTATTAAAATTAGGTCCTCAAAAGCACTTTGTTAGTGCTCATAAAGATATGCTTTATCAGCAGATACAATTTTAGCATTGATGAAACATCTCTTTATCATTTTTTGAATGAGTTGATGAAAGCCTCCCCAATCTTTTAAATTGAACCCTAACAGTGTCCTCACTTGCACTGTTCAAGCTCTTGTGAAATCGAACCGCTACCACCTCTCTTCATCAATCCTCTTAATGAATCAATCCACTCAAAATCTAAGATATGTGATTATTTCTAATCCTCTTTTATTTCAATCCTTTAAATTTCTCTCAACGAAGTGCACAAAAACTTTTCCAAAAAAATCCACAATTAACACTCAAAACACACCCATTGCATTCCGAAGTACACACCTGATCCGATTTATATCACATTATATCTCATCATGCATAAAACAACCCATAAAACCTCCATTGTCCTACACCTATGAAAATACCCAAATTACACCGATGATGTGCTATTCATTTACCTGAACCCAATTCCTTCACTCTTGGAGGCACCCTAAAATCACTCTAAAATACCCATCAATGTCTGAACCTAATAGTCATTGTGATTCCATGGTTGAATCCTCAATCGACTATAACCTTCAATGAACTCTACTACCTATACTATAACTACCCCACCATTTATGTGTGGTTTCAATCGACTATCTTTTTTGATGTTACAAAAATAATAGTTTTCTTGTTGTCTGTCGATTTTTTTCCATGTCAGGGTTATTATCAGTATTCATTTGGGAGAATGAATTTAATTAGAAGCATTTTTTGCATTGAAATTATGACTGTGTGTATAGTTTCTGGGTGTTTGCACGTGTTGAAAATTCACATTGTGGTTCCCATTAAAATAACAATGATCGATGGGGTGATATATCTAATTTTGTGACCATTAATGTAATTTATAAATAATTTTAATTTTATGTATGTAAATAATTTTTATGTAAAAAATTTAAAACATTTATGTAAATAATTTGGATAGTTTTTTTAAAAAAAAATAATATGTGTGAAAATTAATTTATACTAATGATTATGTATAAAATTATACAATATATTTTAAAATAAATAAATATATGGATTTTGTAAATGATTTTATGAATATGTAAAATCACTTTTTTTGAACATTTATTTTTATTTTAAAATTTAAATTAATGTACTTTTCTGGGTTCAATGTTTATCTAACTTGGGGTCTAGAAATTATAACATTGTTTCAAAATCAAGGTATGTGATCTGTTGTGAATTTTATCTCCCCCTCCATCATCATTTTTTGTTTATAATTTTCCCAAATGGTTCAAACATCACACAAAAAATATATCTTATTTTTCATCAATCTTCCATGAAAATTATCTATCTAAAATCTTTTTCCTAGATCCGTTGTTGGTTCACCCTTTACCACACTATCATGTTCATTTTCACTTATTCATAATTATTTCTCACTCTGATTTCTTGGAGGTCCTATCTATGCACTGCAAAAACCCTTCCCACTTAAGATGTAAGGTGGTAACTATAAATGATAAGTAGGAAGATTTTTTGTTGTGCATAGATGGTAATTATATCCAGGTTTCAAGTATCCCTCTTACTCCCATGGATTAAAATAAATAAATTCTTCACATTTGCTTCCATGTATCCCTCCTACTCTATTATATTAAAACGACAATGTCTTTTTTAAAAAGTTCCACTACGTTGTGTATTTTATTTTTAATGACCAGTAGAGTATCATCTTTCAAAATTGTTTTCTTTTTAGGAAAAATATAGAAATTTTATTATTCTAAATATTGAGATATAAAATATGAGATCTAACTAATTTTATTTTTTCTGTATAAAAATAGTTCTAAATTAATGATATATATATATATATCTAGTTTTACTGCTTTGTATGAATGTACCTATGATGATCACCACTATATTAGGTTTTAATTGGGGAGGAATCATTCTTGGGACATGAATTATTGCACGAGATGGTATATTATGTTCATATAATTTAGATAAGATTAACGTTAACCCAATTTGGTAAAATAATTAATATTAAAAAACTAATTTACATCTTTAAAATCATAACAATTAATAATCTTACCTCACACAAATATTTTAATCATAAGATGAACATTTTATATGAAATGATTTTTATGATTTATTTATTTTTGTTAAATATTATTATATTTGAATAAAATAATTTGGATACAAGAAAAAATGGATTGATTCCAATCTTATGAAAAAATATTATGAGGGTGTGGTGAGATAAATCATCAGGTTTGGAAAAGATCATGCATATGAACCTTATCAAATCCTTTGTTTGTGTTTACAGTATTGTTAGTCCAAATTAATTAGTCTATATGAGTTTATATAACACTTGATCTATCACATAATATATAATGGTTATAAATTTTTAAAAAAACATAGGGAAAAACGAAATTTCAATAGTGACTGGTATAAGAATAAATTTTAGGGATCATGTACTATGGTTACAAGTGTGTAAAACCATGAATATCATATCAAGGATGTGAATACCGGTGTGAATGTTGATGAAGATCATGTCGAGGATATGAAAATAACTATTGAATATGGACTTCAGGATATTATAAAATTATATGATAAGATAATGAGTTTTGCAAGGATTCTAATGTATACCAGTTTTACTAAATATAAAACATTGTCAACAATATTGATGTTATAAAATTTAAAATCAGTAAAAGGATGGAGTGACAGAAATTTTACTAAACAACTTGATCTCTTGAATGATAGTCCGCAAAAGATAATGAGCTTTCTTACCAAACATATTATGTTAAACAAATTCTATATTCAATTGGTATGATATCTAAAATAATACATTCCAGTCCAAATGACAATATATTTTTTCACAATGAAAGAAACACATAAAAATGTCTGATGTGTTGTTCTTCTCGATCAATGAAAGATGAATTGATTCACACAAAATTTTTATAGTATATTCAAATCATTGCACGGTTTAGGAACATATTATTATTTATGGGTAATACCAGACAATTAGCATAGCATATAGAAAATAGATATAAATATGAGAAATTTTTTCACCCAGTAGACTCTCCTCGGTGGAATAGAATTGGCCATGACTATCCTAAACAAGGAGAAATGATCAGAGAACTTCATCTTGCATTATCTAAAGATGGAGAGAATCCTTATAGTTTTGAAATAATAACTCATGGAACATGGTTGGTTATGTTGGTAAATTTTATTAGTTACTGTGTTTATTCATGAAATGAAAATACATTATGTTATCCTTACTTCTATTGGGACTAGAACAACTAGGTAATGATACCGACATTTATTTGGATTCATTCTTCTAGAATTAGAAATTATTTTGATATTTAGGTGTTAAATTGTATGATTCTTATAGAAATGGATATTTCACACTGAGAGTCATGTTATATGGGATGATAAATGTCTTTCCATCTTATATAAATTTTTACAGACATAACATTAATGGAACTAAAGGGTGACCCATTTTTTGAAAAAGTTACAAATTCAATTTGGTCAAAACATTCATCAAAGACTATGTTTTAAGGGAAATTAATATTTCTCCTAGGAAAAATAAGTACTGATCAAAGATGACATCTTTCAATGGGAGTTCAGAATAACATACAACACTATCTCCACTAATAAGTGATCCAATGTTTGATAATTTGAACGATATGGACACTATTTTTTTTGTAAATAATTCCAAAGACCATTCAAAAACCAATTGTAATAATAGATTAGTTTTTTTGAATTACCATACTAATTTTTTCTGCACATCAAAAACTTTTTGATGACATTCAAGGGAAAAATGCATGTGATAGTGTCCTTGTCATGTAACCAAATAAACGTGAAAAAATGGATGAAATTAAAGTTAGGGTGGACATGATTTCCATGAGAATATAGGAATATGTTTTTCCTGTAAAGAGTGAAAAACAATATTTTCATCCACCATACACTTACACTCTTTTTAGGAAAGAGAGATTTTAGTTTTATAATTTCATGACAGATGTAAAGTGTCCATAAGGGTTTTCATAAAATATCAAGAATATCTTGTCAATGATTGATTTAAATAATTTACATCATATATTAACCAAGTTGTTTTTCTTTTTCAGAGCTATATGAAGCAATGTTATAAACCTAGAAAAAAATTAAACCATGTAAAAGGAAATTTATACTTTATTATGGGATTCAGAGATGTTCTTTCCACTTAAATTATTTTATATAATGTTTCAATTAATGGTTTTCTTAATAAGACCTATTAGACTATGTGGACCTCAACATTATATATGGATATGCACCATTGAATGTTCTGTGGATATTTTTATAAGGTATATAAAAAATAGATGTTATCTATAAGGTCATATTATGAATTGATATATTGTTGAGGAAGCCATTTAATTCCCTAATAACTACTTGTCCAACATGGATAACATTGTTCTTCCAATATATCATTTATCTGAGTGGCTTGAGAAGGAATTTCTGGAATAGATGTTTCCTCACCAACTGTTACATATCAGTAGTAGGAAACCATTTACATTTCACATAATAGTTTAGAGGATAACCCATATGTTTAAACCCAAAAATTAATTCTTAGGCATTTGACTCAATAAACTGATGAAATATGGATATCAAATACACATAACTAACATTTTGTAGGATGGTTTTGTGATCATATTTGTAATTATACTATTGAAAATATGGATTTTATTTTATAATGGCTTAGATTGATAGAAAGGGGACCATGAGTGCATGTATTATCTTATACTTTTTATGAAATTAATGGTTATATGTTCCATGAAAGTTAAAAAGATGAATCCAGTGCCATGAAAAATAATGGAGTTATAGTTATGGATGAATTAATTCATATATCTAGTACCAAAGGTAAAAATACCATTTTATTGAATATTTCATACATTGGAATCATGAAATGCATATGGGAGTTGGATTATAAAACATTATAAGGGACTATTTTTCAATATAAGTGGGTTGATAACAGGAGTGATATTAAATTAAATGGATTGGGATTCAATAAAGTGTATTTGAGTAAGGAAGTGTACAAAGATAATCTATTTATAATGGAATCAAATGAAGTAAGACTATTCTACTTCTCAGATCTCATGAAATAAAAGTGGTCATGTTTTCTTTTATAAACCAACACAACTAAAGGTTCAGATGTCAATTTAATTTTGGATAACCATTTCATTAGGATGTTGCAATTATTTCAGAGTGTCCCCAATGTAGATGGGATCTTTTATGTCAGAGATGACCATATTGACTAGACTTAGATATGCGATAGCGGGGTAAAATTCCTTCATCCTTTTAAAAAGTACTTATTTCAATAATCATGTTACATTTTTTGTAATATAAATTTTGTTATATCATATTATAATATTTTTCACTACTATATTTACATAATCCAAATTAAATATTTAACCACTTTTACTGATATTGACTTATATGCATACCAATGATCCCAATACTGAGGAACAAACGATTTATCAACAAGCTGGTGCTCTTAATGGGGATGAACAAAAAATATATTCAATGCTTATTCTACCAATCCATAAGAACAACCTATAAATGATGTTGATACTGCAGAAATGGTATATAGTGAACAACTTATTCCCTAAAAACAATTTGGAGCATCATTGCAAGAATGATTTATAAAAAATATTAAAGCAGGAAACAAAGGCATCAAATTTGAGGTTGAAAAGAATACACCAGTCCTACCTATTAACCCTAAGGACATATTTAGTTGTTACATTGAGCCCAATACTCACATATTCATGTTGATTCATGAGGATTCATTGAACAATATTGCTCCAATGCTTATGAAACTATTTTGATATGAAATTAGGGTAACATAATGATATACATTAATTATTTTACTAACAATAAAAATAATGAAACACTGACTTACTCTTTATTATCCACTTCAGAGTGCATTTTTAGTAGATGAATCCCAAGTGAAATTTGTATTAACGCTCACTATAAAAGAACATATAGGATTTCACATAATTATTACAAAGTATAATCTCAATGATTATAAAGTGAAAATAAACCTACACCCACCATAGATTCATTCATAGTTAATAAACCAACAAACATGGGATGCATTCTTGGACATTATGATGAGGCAATTTTTTTGGTACACTATGATCGGTAATACATTAATTGAAAATTTGTGTATTAATATCTTTGATTAATAATTTTTAATGTATGAACCAAAAAATGAGTGAATAAAATAAGTAGCAATGAGTGACATCAATTTACCCATACATTAATGTGAAGATGGTGTATGATTCACATGGGAAAAATTGTATATAATTTAAATATACCATAATACATTTATGCGACATAAAATAAAAACATAATTATGTTCCTAATTGTTTATGCAAATTGATGAATTAAAATAAAAAAATACTACCATACATTATAATTTTATATGGATGGAGGAACACGTAAATAATCAAATAATACTAATATATTAAAAAAATGTTGGAAGCATGTATAAGAATGACATAATAAAAAATTGCATTGTTTTGAATCATTATTGTATAATAATGAATTCTTATTTTCTAATATTTTTTTATTTTACATAGAAAAAAGAATCATCAGTTATGTCCAATTAATAACTACTATCATTGGACATGAGGTGACCAATATAGTACGACCATGTAAGAGGTTAGGGTTTTGGGGTGTCACCCCGAACATATTTGTATAAAACAAATGAACATGGGGATAAATATATTAAAATGGATGAGTTTAAAACAATATTATCTTCTTTTGAAGAGAAAAATAATTAGAAGTCATATTTGTGAGAAAACATTATAGTATGTTATCCAAGATAATAAATGACACAAGAAAAACCACTTTGTGAAGATACCCCCACCTTGCTAGCTTTGAGGTGAGACCTTCCCCACAAAGATCTGTCTTAAAAGAGGTATTCAATATTGTCCTAATCTTTTCTGTGAAATGAGAATCAATAAGCCACTGGTAAATTTCTTTACTAATATTGTATAGGGATAAAATTATAGTGATTTATTTCTATCACAACCCACCCATGACCATGTTGTGAGGGGAACCGTGTAAAATATCCAAGGTGGTATTCTATATAAAAAACATCTAATAAGTTTTTTTAGAGTATGGATTAATGAATCTTCAGATATAAGTGATGAGATACATGTTCCAATTTAGGATATGGATATTCATATGGGTGATGAAGCTATTGGAACATTCATAGCATGGATGTTATATCTTATAAAAATATATAAACAATGAGGTATTGATTTCAACATTATTTGTTTCGAAAATCCATTTAAAAAATAATAGAAAAATGTATGAACTGATGACTATTCTTATAGAGAAAAAAGGGAAGGGGTGAAATTGAAGGTCGAATCAAAATGATTTTAAATTTATAGAAACCAATAAAAAATATCATAATAATGCATCTTTACCCCACATGTTCAATTTCCACATTTACTAGCATTAAAGGTTCATGTGGATACACTGTTAGCAAGTGGTGATATGACCAAATTTTATTTTCTTGAAAACATGAACGAAGAGGCCTTTATAGACTATATTAGAACTGATAATGTAAAATAAAATCTCACACATGAATGGATATGAGTCTCAGTTGTAAATGTATACATAAGGTGTGATTTTATGATTTTCTTGTTCTATAGATAATATAATAATTTATATACTACGAAATAAAATTCATATTTTTTTCTAGAATATAAATCAACACAAAGGGAAGTGAAGATAAAAAAAATGTTAATTTTGGCTCATTATTCCTTGTATCACAGCCGTAAAATAATTCTCATTGGAACCAATTTAATACATCATAGGTGCAATGATCTTTAAATGATGAAACTTATCAAGTTTATCTCAAAACTACGACCCTTATCCTGTTTTATATGAGGCTAATGATCCTCTCTACTGGAGTTTTGGGATCCCTTATATAAGGAAGGATCATTGGATTAATCTATCTATTCTGTGGTCATTAGAGGTACATTCTACATCCTCTATCAAATTTCATCAATCAGGATCATCCTTCTCTTCTCACCATGGAATGGTTGTTTCTACCCATCATTATAAAAAATATTTATTGGTTTTTTATTTGTGTGGTTGTGTCACAGAATCCTTTGAGGGATTCCTCTTATTGTAGGAGAGGTAATCAAGATCTTCCACATTGGTATGTTCTCATATGAAGAATTTTTATGCCTATGATATAGGTGATTTATTACTTATATTATTTTATTTATGTTAAATATTAATGTTATCACGGTTTATCCACTTGTATGGAAATTGAATAAACATAGTAATTGTTTAACCATAATTATAATGAAATGGTTTGTAGCGATCTCATGTTTATGCTTTATATCATTATAACTGGCAACCTGTAGTTTTTATTGATTGCATTCATTCTGTCTTATGCGAATATATTGGTTTTATGTAGTGTATTATCATTTTTTATTGATAGAAATTAATAGAGAATATAAATTTATAATTAACTGATAATTAATTGGATGGATACTAAAGAGGCATGTTTAATGAAATCTGTGTCTATTATAATTTAATGATAATCGAATTGATGCAATGCACATGGTTAATTTGTTTTGTTCATCCATGTTAATTTAATTATAGTGGAATGTGAAGCATGTTAATTCTTGTGGTTGATAATCAATATTAAGGAATATTAATGGGTTAGGAACTTCCCTAATTTTGTTGAAATTCGTTTTAATTCTACGATAATGCATAGATTATAATTGATTGTTATAGCTTAATTCCATCAGTTTCCTATAGTTGGAACATGTGAATAATAAATTAGTTAATTATAGATTTAATAAGAACCAGTTGTGTGATAATGATAATTACTAGGGACTGAGTTTCATATTTTATTATGATATTCGAGTGCCTTATATTGGAAATACAAGATCTCATTTATGTGTGGAGGTAGGATGCCTTATTTTAGGACAAATACTTCCCTATTGATTATGTTGGTCTCTTTATTACCTATGATGTTCTCTAGATGTGAAATTCACTATGAAATGTGTTATAATCCTAGGATGACTTATCCTAGGATGTCTGATGTGATATGTTGGTGGGGATGCTCGGATGATGTGGCAGTAGTTGACTCATGTGATGGTGAGATGCACCAGGACATGAAATTGGTTATCAGGGTTGGCACCCAATATGGTGGAATGAATTAAAGATGGTCTTATGCACTAATGTAATGATAAGACATGAGATACTCACTTCTGAATTTTTTTAATGGCCAATGTCCAATACTCTTTTCTTATTTTGTTTCCTTTCCCCACTACTAGTTGGAGATAGATGTTCTTGGATTTATTTTTCCTATTTGTTATAGATTAGGATGGTTTTACTGGAGTACCTGGTTTATAGAATGATTTTAATAATTAAAGAATAATTTTTTACCCTCACATTTGATTTTAATGGAATGAAAATGCTGAAAAGATATTAATGTTGAGAAACTGTGGACTCAGTTTGGATTATTCTTTATGGTCATATAATTTACTGTAATGTTTAATGCGATTTAATTTAGAACAATTTTAATGGTTAATTTAGTGGATGATAAATTAATTATTGAATGGAAATGAAAATAAGTAAATAAGTAAATAATGTAGCTCTTTAAATACATGATTAATTGTTGGATTTCTACTCTTAGAAGTGGATGTTGGGATCTCTAGTGACATTAGCAATAATTGAGTCTAAAAATAGGTTTTGACCATAGTGTGGTTGTGAGCTGTATTATATCCTTTACATTATGTGATTTTATACACTTCCCACCCATTTCGTTTAGGATTATCAACACCCAACTAAGCATGGTAGGGTGTTTTCCCCAATATTCTGGTCGGAGGATGGATGGTTGACTACACCTTATAGCCTTGCTCTCTTTTCTTGTAGTTACTAACTCTAGTATGGATTATGGTTAGTTTTACCATATATGTTTGTAGAGTTCAATGATTTATTGTAGTTATTTCCCACACATGTATATATAGATATAGTAATCAAAGGATTATTATATGTATGACGTGTATATATTATGATTCCCTTTGTTACTCGGTGTATGGGTTGTGATTGATTGAGGTATAGAACCCAATGTATGATACATTTCATAAATGTTATGGTATCTCTTGAAAAAAAAATCGGTTATTAAATTTTATGATATTTGAATGGAATGATGTGATGCATGAGGTGAATGTATTGATATATAACCCATGTGTCTGTGGGATAGTTTAATTTGGAGAGGGAGGGTTCAGGACGTGTGATGTCATGACGTAGTGGAAAACCAGTTGGGAAGTGGGAGTGGGACACCATTTATGTTTAATTATAATATTATATACTCTATTATATGTGATACTTGGTGAGAGTTAGGCATGGTGAGGTTTGGAACATAGTATACCAATTTATGTGATGAGTTAGTTTCAATGTTGTTTACTATGATTTACCATGATTTCTTTATCATTTTTAGGAGAGGCTTTGGGGCGGATCCTAGTTTTTATATTGTTATGATCACCCTATGTTTATATAAACTATTTTTTCTGGTCCATTGGAGTAGTTTGGAGATCAGGATAGATATTACAATTTCATTGTTTTTTAAGATTTGTTTCAGCTTTGTGATCACAACCATCATTACATTTTGGAACATCTAGTTTTCCGACTAGTTGTTATAACATTCTAATAAATTGCATGTTTTCACATAGGATTACATTATATATATATATATATGTATGATCAAATTTTGAATTTTTTTTATTTGATGTATCTCTCTATTCGTCATGTTCTCTTAGAGGGAAATGCCTGCTATATGCCTATTTATTATACCCTCTGTGCTAGTCTCTAACGCAGGGCCTACTAGAGGTGGGACTCAGGAAGTCACCATCTCCCTTCCTTCATTATCATCCCCAGAGGGGTACACTTTGAGGGGAAGGGGTCATGACAAAGTTGTATCAATGGTTCAAGTCAGGGGATAAGATGGATTTTGGAGTTAGGTACAAGTCATATTTCCTGGTTTGGTAGGGAAAATGTGTTATGAAATTTTACTGAGCAATGTAAAAATAGGAGACTGGCTACGAAATGGGTATTTTGGGCCTTTTGTGATCTGACTCCTATAGAACATTATGTTCACTAATCATACTAAATGATGTAATACTAGTTTCAGGATAGATATCATGTAAAGGATCATTTATATTGATACATTGCACAAGTTTTTGACATGGATATATATTGGGATAGGTTAAAACATTTATAGAATATAAAATATTTCATTAATCAATGTTATGTATTCTATATTCTAGGTTTAATAGCTCTAATAGTTTTTTATTTTTATAGGCATGGATCCTAGTTGACGCCCTCATCTTGGTCAAACAAATATTTTCAAACAGTATTTGTGGACAGATGTCTATAGAGTGGTGGTTGACGATGATGACGATTGAGGGAGGACACTCTGATAGTTTCAGCACTATAATCTGTAAGTATGAGAGTTGCATTTTTTATTCATTCCCAATAATCTAGTTGAAAGAGCTTGATATAGATTTCAGTTCAATCCATGCTCATATGGAGAAATGGGTTTCATTAGATTTTAGGATTTCTCATAGAGCAATGAGATAGTGGTGGTTCTTATTCCTCAGATATCAGATGGATTCAAAAATCTCATGGGTGAAGTTTGGAGTCCTATTCTGATTAGAGTTACTTTCTTTATCTATGAAGGAAGCTTCTAACAAAGAACTACTTACCCTTTGATAGGGAATTTCTAGCATTCAATAGTTCATGATCCATTTTAGTAACCTTTTAGGATATGATTTAGACTTATTTCAAAAAGTGGAGGCTAAGAAAAGGCATTTTGTGAAGGATTTACATTTAGATATCCAATTTCAGGCCACACCATTTATGATAAAGATGTATCCCAAGGTGTTGGTGGGGGAGAGGTTATTCAGGTGATGCTGGATCAAATCATATATTCATGATAGGGGAGTCAATAGGATTCTTCATGAATCATATCTATGGTATGGGGTTCCCAGTTTCCTAGACATTAGAGTTTTCAATCAGCCATGGGTAGGTTTGCATCATTATTCTCTTGCGTCTTTAGGTATATGGATCACAAACCAATCCCATGGGATTATACACTTTGTTTTCTAGAGATTGTGGACATTAGCGATAAGATTTCTAGAACTTTCTGAGCAGTCAACATGCTCTAGGCATGCCACTTCAGGTTCCTCAATTGATGTAGTTTTAGCTGAGACAACAGTTGTATGGTGTTCCAGTTTTGGATCGGAAGAGTGTAGTTGGCCATGAAATGTACCGAACCAATATGCTCCTCATCTTTAGGGAGTATATCAAGACCATGGAGGTGGTAATCAACAAGTTTATAGAGGTTGTCGAATAAGTCATGGCCAGATTCATGATTTAGCATTGCTACCATTGGGCAAGACAATTTTTTTAAGGAACACTTTTCATGTTTTCTATATGGGTTCATGCATTGTTTCATTGAAGAGAAACAAACCCCTTTATACTATGTTACCAAGTAAATTATTTGGGAGTTGAGGTAGAGGGGCTTCTAGTTCCACTGGCATTGACTAAACCTAGTGGAGGTCAGGCTGACTATTAGGAAGTATATAGAGATTTTGCGGTAGTGCTGGGGAATCACCACACATGGGAAGGTTTCTATGATTGTGGAAATATCCATATGACATCATCCACCGTACGGATTGGTTGTATTAAATGTAGTATAATATGGATTTAATAATGAGGTAGGATTTTTTTTATGATGCTATTGGAGAGCTTATTATGTTTTCTAGTGAGAGAGACCCTCAGATGGGTCATAAGAGTGTTCTGTTATTATATCATTTGATGTCCAAGCTCATGATGAGTTCTTCAGAAGTTATGTAGTCCGTGTAATCTAGGGTTTTAAAATAATATCATAATTTAATTCCAAAGCATGCTGTAGAATTTCCCCCTTGAAGGGAGATCAAGATTTGGATCGAGCTATAACCAGACGTCTCTTCAATATCAATGTATCTATATAAGATCGATCCTTTTTAGGTGAAATATCAATATTGATATCTTGATGATCTATAGTCGTAATATTTTTCTCAGATGTGCGGTTCACCTTGGGGTGCACAAATTTTGTTCTTAAAGAAGGATTCTTGTAGTTTTTGGATTTGTATAGATAATCATTACTTGAACAAAGTGACAATAAGGAACCACTATACCCTTCTAAAAATTGATGATTTATTCATTTTTATGATGGTAACAAGTTGGTTCTCAAAAATCAATTTTTGATTATGAAATCATTAGATTCCGATGAAGGATGAGGATATTAAGAAGACTTATTTACATCATTTTCATGTACATTACAAGTTCATTATGATTACAATCAATGTGAAGAATTCCTTATTAGTGTTAATGGGGTTGATTAAAACTTTGTTCATAGAGTTCCAAGATAATTTCATGGTGATTATCATCGATGAAATACTTGTGTACCCCATTTTTGAGGAGGAGCATGTAGAGAATATATGCGATGTTTATGGATTTTTGCATCATGATCACCTATTCAAAATGTTTTGAAAGTGATATTTATGGGATTTAAAGGTCCATTTTATGGGGAACATCATTTCCTAGTATGAGGTAGATATGGATCCTTTGAAGATTGAAGATGTTGTGTCTTGGGTAAACACAATGATAGTGGTGTAGGTGTGGAGTTTCCTTCATCTTACAGGCTGTCAAAATAGATTCATATAATTTTTATCTATGGTTGAAAACCCTTTTACAAATTTCTCATGAAAGGATGAGGCATTCTCATTGACTAACTAGTGTGAAGCAGTATTCATGTACTTGAAGAAAAAGTTGGTCACTGCATCTATTACATTGTTTTCAAGCATAGGGTGTTTTATTTGTGGTTTTGTATGAAGCTTCATGTCTTGGGTTTGGGTATGTTTTGATCCAAAAGGTATTGTTTATTTCTTAGGGGTCCCAAAATTTATGTCCCTATTAGTGTAACTATGCTTCCCATTATCTTGAGTAGGAGGGAGTTCTGTTTTCTTTGAATTTTCGGTGGAATTACCTCATACATCAGTGGTTTTTAATTTTTAACGACTAATAAAGCTTGAGGTATTTACTCTCTCAACATGAATTGAACTTTTTTTAGCATCGGTGGATAGAATTATTATGGGATTATGATTTCTAGATTTATTTCATACCATGAATGGGAATTGTTTTAGTTGATGTGCTGAGAAGGAGGTCACATAGTTATGTAACACATGAATCTAGAAATTCTTGGAGAGTGATGGATGAACACTCATTGATTCATCTTGATATGGTAGAGGTATGAGGAAGAGGTTATCTTTTCCATATGAATGTTCTATACTATTTGGTGTAGTAGGTGTTGGCGTCCTAGCAAGGGGATTCTGGGGTGGAGGAAGGAAGGGACAAAGTTGTTTGTCATGATGCCCCTGATGGTTGGTCAGAGGATGAACAACCATGAGTGTTGTTCCAAGGAATTGATTTTGTTCCTTCAGAGATGAGTTATATGGTTCTACATGATTTCAATAGCTCCAATTTGGTTTTACATCATGGAGTGACAAAGACGTACCATGATTTGAGAGGACAGTTCTGGTAGCCAGGGTTGAATTGTGTAGATTTAGAGTTTGTTTCTCAATGTTTGGCCCGCCAAAAGGTGATGGTTGACCACCATGATCCTAGTGTTTTTATACATTTTTTACATGTTCTCTATAGGATGTGTTTGTACATATCAATGTAATTTGTTAAATTTTTACCTCGTTCTAAGGGATCCTATGATTCTATATGGGTTACAATAGATCATTTGATGAAATATTCCAACTGTATTGTGATAATGGAGCCTATATTAGTGGAGGTTTTGTTCAGGATATATTAAGAGGAGGTGGTAAAACTAGATAGAGTCCTAAAGAAGATCATTATAACATCTGGAGATTTTTTAAAAAGAAACACTATGTTCTATATCAAACATGATATGCCACATAATGCTTAAACAAATCACTAAATATTATTATTTTAATGTTAGAGTTGGAACCTACATGTTGGAAAGGAAGGAATTAGTGAAATTAACTAAATTATAAAAAAAACTATTCTACGCATATTTATAGAGTTAATTAACTGGTTACTAATATATTATAAATGAAAATAAAAATAATTCAATATGAACGATGTGTTTGTATAAAAAATGTTTTTATACTAAAAATTTCATTTTATCCAAATAAATTAAATTAATCTCTATTAGTGAAAGCTCTTAATGAATTGTATATATATATTATATATTCAATCACTTTTTTTAATTTCATCCATTATATTTGTTAGTATTAAGATAAGATTAATCTATTTTTAAGCAAAATAATAATATATTTTTTCCAAATTCATTTTTTCCACTTTTAAATGGTGCACTTCTTTTAAAACTAATTTTTTACACTTTAATAATTTTTTTAACAAAATAAACTTTATTTTTTAAATTGGATTGTTAAAATTAACATAGGGTGAAATTTTGGTATTTTTTTGGAGAAGTTCCATTTTTGATGAATAATTAAGAATACTAAATCTTAATATGAAACAAAATTTAGGTCTAATATAATTATAAAAATAAACTATATATTAAAATAGTTTTATTTTATAATTATTTACATTATACATAAATAAATCCAATTAAGGTCATTGTACACAATTCCACATTTAAATTCGTTATAAAAACATTTCAATCTTTTGAACTATTTCACTTTAAAACCATGTTTTTTCATTGAGTCTATTGGATTAATTTTAAATATATTTTTCCTAAATACATTAATTCAATTTGGTAAAATTGAATCTATATTTTGAATCATAAAACTAATATTTGTTATTACGTCGATTTTAATTTTTATGTTTTAAAAAATCACTACGGTAAAAAGAATGATTTAGAACGGTTTGTGGAAGATAATGAAATGGGTCAAAGTTAAAAAGGCAAAGTCTTAAAATAGATAAAACATTAAACATTTAATGGGTTTTGGGGGAACTTATCAAACCAAACCAGCCTTTACAACATTAATTATAAATATAATTCGATATAATTAATTCCTCTCCAATGTTCTCTGCTTTAATTTTAAAATGCTTTTTAACTAATCACTTAAAACCACACCTCCTCAAGTATAAATACCACTCCCAACACACCATTTATATTAAAAATCATTTAAGGTCTCTAAATCTATGAAAAATCATCTCCTCCCCACTCTCCCAATGTACAAGTGCTTCTGGTCTCACCAAGAGACCAATTCCAAGGCCTTTAAGGTATCCTTTAAGCTGGTGATATTCAATAGGAGGTTAAAGTACACAAAACTAACAAGAATCATGAGGTAAGGGATTTATTAACACAATTTTAATTAATTGGGTTATATATCTACATTAGTGAATATATTTTTTCCTAGATTATACCTGGAGTCCTTTTTTATTTTTTTATTTTTTATTCCCACTTCCCTTTTTTATGGAAATACTTTTGTTACAAATAATTACCCCATTGATTAATTCTCACCTTAATTATATAAACCATGTAAGGGTTTCTAATCTCACGTTTTCTCTTTGGGATATATGTTCCTTATTCACCAATTATATCTTATGTGTGGTGTATATAAATCTATTTTATATATAATATCATGAATAACATTTTATTAATTTTATTCAATATTTCATTTGATAATTATTACTTTTACGTGGTATACAGTTCGACTAAAAAAAGAGTGGTACATGGATGATTAACCCAATTTACATTCCTTAGGTTAACCTTCAACTTCATTGATTAAGTCATCCTATGATTATTTTTGTGATGAATTTGTATTATCTTATGTTTCATTTCAACTTCTTTTCTTCATTTTTAGAATTAATACAAATAATCGATTAATTTTATCTATTCTCACTTCAATGATATGATATTTATATGGGATTTTCAAAACTGAACAGATATTTTAACTCAAGAATTATTTCAAGTGATCTTTAAAATTTACATTCAATATAGTAAAAAATTATATTATGAAAATTATTCTTTATTTTGGATATTAATTAAATATACTATCCTCTTTATTTTTATAGTTGGGTTTTTAGGATGGAATAATAATTACGAATCCAATTTTTTCATGATGTATGATATGATAAAATGTTTATGAAACACATTTCATTACATGGATTGTAATGAAATGAATGATTTATGTTCTTGTGAAACACATATTTATGATTTTCATTATGTTATGGGTGGGACCTATATCTCCCTATAATGCATTATGTAGTGATAAATGTTCTCTGAGCTCAATGGTTATATGGGTGGTTATCCCAAGTTCGCAACAAAAGTGTACTTGGGTGGTTATCCCAAAACAGTAATAAAAGTGTTCATTGATAGTTAGTGCAATCCTGCAACAGAAGGGTACAAGAGTAGTATTCCCAATCCCGCAAAAAAAGGGGACACATGTATTCATCCTAATCCCACAATAATGGAGTACATGGGAGGTCTTCCGAATCCATCAAGAAGATGGTACCCCAGAGTTCATTCTAATCCAAAAACTAGATTTACATGGGAGGTCACACAAAGCTAAAATAAGGTACATTCGTTAATAGACCAAGAATACCATGTTATTAATGTTTTGGTATGTATCATTAAGATTGGATTTTTAGGTTTATGTGTACCCCCCAAATTCTGTGTCTTATTTCATTATTATACTCTCATTGATTATATTCTTTGATTAAAATATGATTAATGTTTTATAAACTGCCAATATTTAAATACATGATTCAATATTATGATCATTATATACAGTTTATACTTTTGAAATGTAATACTCATGTTCTCATACCCTTATTCTCATCTTATGATTATGTATCTACCATGTTTATCATTACTGAGCATCTAAGGCCACCCATTCTTACTTATCTCTTCCCCATGTTATGAAGATGGTTTATGTTGGATTATGAAAGGGTAAATTCATTATAGGAGATGTTGAAGATCATTCCAAAAATTAGAATAATGTTTTCCATGATTCCAAAGGCACTACACAATTTTGGTCCTCAGGTCTGTGTTTGTACAATGTAATAAATATTCATCTAAAAATATTTAATATCCTTGTATGGGAATCTTGTGTCATTATAGTTGGTTTCAAAGGCGTGGTTTAGTTATCCTTGGAAAACTATAAAGAAAAAAAATTTATTGAGATACCTAGGGATATTTGAAAGGAAATGTCTAGGTATATATCTAAGGATAACCGTAAGGTTGAGTCAATGTTTAAGAGAATGGAATGGAATTTTCTTACAGGATTGAGAGAGTGGATTCCATGAAATTAATTCCTATTCTATATACTACAAGTAGAGTTGGATATAGAAAAAATATAAATAGGGGTGAAAACCATGAAAACACAATATTGATATAGAATCTATTGCGAACTTGTGTAAGATAATGTGCCTTGTTGCACACCTAGTTTGATACCCCCAAGTGAATATTATTTTGGACTAAAGAAAAAATCTATGAACTATCATGAAGGATATATATAGATGAATAATACAAATAACATCGGATAAACCAAAGGTTTAATAGACTAAAATTAATGTTTCATGATTTATACATACTATAAGTTAATTTTCATTATTATGTGGTTCCCCATAATGGTTAGTGGTTCTCACACTATGATTTTGGTTTTAGTCGATGGATGGAACCCGAAGGAGCTGTGTTTAGGATGAGTGCGAAGGACAATGAAATTATTTTCCTCCTAATAAAACAATCAATATGAGAGATGCAATAAAAAATATTTTTGACATTCTAAACAAACATACTCAAGATATGAATCATGTTAATATTAAAAATTAGTAAAGGTGAATAAATCATTCTATTGAGTCCTTCATGAGGAAATACCTACCTTATTTTAATGATTCCAATGATAAACTAGTTATTGAGAAATGAATAAGTACCAATCAAATTATATTTTCAGTTCATCAGTGTTAAGAGAATGAAAATCTCATTTTGGATACTTATTATTTGGAAGATGAAACTAATTAATGGTGTACTCTTATGTAAAAGTCGATAAAACAAGAAGAAATTGAATCTATGTAATGGTAAGAACATAAGGGGATATTTTTCTTTAAGTACATAGCTTGTATTCTAAGAACAATGATAGAGATAGAATTCCCTGAGATTAACTGAAAAGGACGATGAATCCCATAGCACCTATAAATCAATTTTTAAAAGACATAAAAGGTACACTTATGGGTTATTAATCAGTCCTGAAAGACAAATAGATCTCTTTTGATGTAGGCTAATACCAAGTCTTCAAACGGCCTTTTCTATAAGAGACTTTAGTAGCTACAAATGAATCATTTGAAGAAAAATGAAGGTACAAATGTAATTTGGATATTACCACCATTCCACTAATTTTGATAAGAAAAGAAAAATCAAGTATCATTTCCCATTAAATAGTGGAATGAAATTTTTGGTATCTGTATGCTAGAAATGTTGAATGAAGAACCAAAGTCAACGAATGAAAGGGACAAGAGCTTGTTACAAGTGTGGAAATGAAATTTATCAAGTGACTGAATCTTGAAGTGATGGAAATAGGCTATTTAATGATGAAAATAATGATAAATCTCCATAAAATTCACCTCCCACTCTTCAGTTCTTCAATTTCATGGAGTTTTGGGATTATTATAATAAATGACCGATTCCACGGACAATTGTGGGTGATAAGACACAAAAACATCTTGCGGAAAAGGAAAAATGGAAATCTTCTACTATCACAATAGACTAAGTGAACAATGAAAATTATGTGATACATATACTCCTCTACTTAATTGGGAATTTTATATTTGATTTTGTATGATTGAGCCCTGTGAAAATATTATTTTTCATTCAGTAGTTAAATTTCATGTGATTGTGTATATGGATTCTTGAAAAATGAAATAAAATATTATATTGGTACTGGGATGAACCCAAGCTTCCCAAGAAAATGTTTTGACTAAGAAATATGTTAATTTAAGGAATAAATAAGAATGTGTGAATTTATTATGGGTTTAGAGTAATTTAGGTTATTACGATGTTTTAGGAGAATACACAATAATGATCTTCAAATGTTTTGTGACTGATAATTAAGAGGTACATCATGTAGTTTGTGGGATTGAAGATAATATTATTTTTAAAATTTAATGAACCTTATTCGAAAGATTCTTTATGGTTCATATGGGTTACCACTTATGAAATTTTTTACATTGAACATTAGATGATATTTTAGTGATTAATATATTACTTAAGCATATAAATATTTATGTGTGTTGAATAATATATTCTAACCATTATAGTTAGGATAACTAAAAACATAATGAATGAACTTTCATCCCATTAAAGATCATATGATACACTAGTTATATAGGAATTACAATTTCATATTCATTTTTTAGAGTATGAAAAGAAGCGTATATTGATCAAGGCACAACCAAAGAGTGAGAGTGTATATATGAGATGAAATCAAGTAATTATAACTTCTCAAATGATTTTGAAACAAAATTTATCCTATCATCATCATTTATAATGATACAAATGACCATTTTCAGACCACTTTGGTTAATGGTTTTATGTTCATTAACCTTATAATGACCAAGTTCTCTATCAATCTCCATCAGAACATGATAAATAGAATTTACATCCATTCCCATGCTTTCACATTCCACTAATGTTCTCCTAATCAGAATCCAATTTTTTTGGTGACCTTCAACTTTTAAATATTTCATTTTTAATGGAATGTTTTTTGACCACTTTTACGATGTGGGTTTACCATAAGGAAAATTTTCAAACATCCATATATATGATCCTTGTGAAATTTAAATTTTTTGATGATGTTAGTTTTTTTTGAAATTATTGATCGTATCAGGATGGTAGTTTACATATTGGATCCTCCAATAAATTTATCTAAAGTTCATAATGTATTACATATATTACTCCTGAGTTAGAACATACTTGATCATACACATATACTAATCTCATATGTTTTAATACTAGAGTGAGATCATTCTTATGAATAGCACTGAGTAGAGATTCTTTATTTTAGAGATAATACAAAACAAGACCACTCACTTCGTAAATGTCATGTGGTGAAACAACCAATTTCAGGAAGCTATGTGCGAACCTGAGGATGTGATGAGGTAGTGGTATCCTCATCTGTTTATACATGAGTATTGAATATTTAGGAAAAAATTAAATTTAAAGAGAGTATAATGTGACATCCTTAGATTTTGAAAAATAAACATTATGTTTAGTATCATAGAAGATACACCACATCGATCTTGAACAAATGAATACGTATTATTATTTTAATTTGTTGGTTATCACCTAGTAGTTGGAATTGATAGAATAAATGATATTAACTAAATTATATAAATATGTTTTAAACATGTTTATATATTGAATTCTTTTGTTACATATTAATTATAAATTAAAATAAAAACCTGTTGAACATAAAGGATGGGTTTATATAAAAAAATATTTTTTATTCCAACGATGTAATTCTATCTCAATAAAATAAATTAGTGACTATTAATGATAGATATTAATGAATTTTATAATATTTATTTTCAATAATTTTTTTTCAAATTAATCAAATATTATTGACAGGATTATGATATGAATAAATCCAATATTAATCATAAAAAATATATTTTTCCTAATGGTATTTTTTCCACCCTTTAATGATGCACTTGTTTTAAAACTAACATTTGATGATTTTATAAATATTTTTTGACAAAATAAATTTGAATCATAAAATTGGAGTGTCAATATTATCTTAGGGTAAAATTTTGTTATTTTTTGGGGAAGATTCATTTTTTATGAATAGTCAAAAATACTAAATTTAAATTGGAAAATACATTTATATATAATTGAATTATATAGATAAATTTTTTTTTAAATTATTTTAATGTATATTTATATCAATTATACATAAATCAATCCAATTTAGGTCATTGGAAGCAATTACACATTGAAATTTCATGTATAAACATTTTGAGAATTTAAATAGTTTCACTTTAAAAGCCCACATTCCCATTGCATCTGTGGGATTATTTTTTTAATCATATTTTGAAAATTATATGAATTGGACTTGGTAAAATGAATTCTATATTTGGAATTGTAATTTCCAAATTAGGTATTATTACCATTTTCATTATTTTCCATGAAAATATTACCATGATAAAAATAAATATTTATCATTATAGAGGTAAACTAATCTAATCGGTTAAAGTTCAAAGGTTGGCCTAAAATACATAAAAAATACATATTTTAATGGATTCATAAAGTATTTCGTGACCCTAAACAAAAATTATATCATTAATTATCAATATAATTAATTTTAATAAATGATACCCTAATTTATTAGGCATTAATTAAAAAAAGAATTAATTAATCACATAAAACCACCCCTCCTTTAGTATAAATACCACCCTCACCACCCCATTTCTCCTCAATGCCTTGAAACCCTCCATATATCATTTAAACCCTATACCACCCACTCTCCCCACATCCATGTTCTGTTTTTCTTACCAAAAGACCAATTCTAAGGCCTCTATGGGATCCTTCAAGGAGGAGATATTCAAGAAGAGGTTGAAGTATGAAAAATTAACCGGAAGCACGAGGTAAGGGATATCATAACTCAATTTCCATTTTTTGGATTACATGTATAGTTATTTGATATATAATTCCAATATTATGCGTGGAATCCATTTTTTATTTCATTATTATGTATTCTCACTTCTCTTGTTGTGGATATACTATTGTTACTCACAATCACCCCATTTACTAATTCTAGCCTCAATAATATGATGTTTGTAAGGGTTTCTCATCTCACTTATTCACCTGTGAGATATATGCCTTATTCACAACATATTTCTTGGGTGCGGTCCATATACTATAATTTCATATATAATATACTGAATATCATTTTCATAATGTTATTCAATATTTCATTTGATATTTAATACCATTATAGGGAAGTTTATTCGACTGATTACAATGTGGTATGGGAATTCATAACATAGTTTCCATTCTTTGGGTTAACCTTCTAATACATTTATTAATTCATGCTATGATTATGAGTGGTATGAATTTTTATTATCTTTTTTTCGTTTCAATATTTTTATGTGGATTTATATTGAATACACCTAATCTATTAATTTTATTAATTCTTACTTCAATGATATGATATTTATAATGGACTTTAAAAATAGGAAGGATGTTTTTTCTCCATAATTATTTCAAATTATATTTCAAAATTATTTTCCAAATAAGATAACATTATTTGATGTTACTTGTGGTTTATTGTGATATTATTCAAGGATACTAACCTAGCTATTTTTATGCTTGGTTTATGTTTATGATGGCATGATGTTTATGAATCATATTATTTTTCTTGAGTTTTGATATGATATACTGTTTTTAAAAATCATATCTTTACATGGGTTCAAGTGTGATGAATGATTTATGTTATTATAGAGAAAATATGTAGGATTTTAATTGTTCTATAGGTGGGTCCTATATAACCCTACAATAAACTGGGTAATGATAAATGATCTATGATCTGAAAGGGTGTACACGTAGTTAGACCAAGCCCACAATAAAAGGGTAAATGGGTGGTTTGCCTAAGACTTCCCCAAAAGGGATCATGGGTGGTTAGTGCAATCCCCCAATTAAAGGGTACATGAGTAGTCATTACAAGCCCAAAAAATAGGTACACATGTTCTTAGCTTAAGATAAAAACAAGAGGGTACATGGGAGGTCATACTAAGACCACAACAAGAGGGTACATGGGAGATCATCCTAAGCCCAAAACTAGAGGGTAATGGGAGGTCATCAAAAACTCGAAGTAGGTACATGGGTGAATATCCAAATACTAACATGTTAAATGTCTTATTTGGATTCCTTGAGATAATATAATCCTTTCTACGTGTATTCCACAAATTCTATGTTTAATGTCATATTTATACTCACATGGATCTAGTTTTTTATTATCTTAGGATTCATGTTTTATAAACTACTAATATTTAATTCCATGATCAAATATTATGATCTTTGATTGGAATAATATTAATTTAAAATGTTATGATAATGTTCCCATACTGTTATTACCATTTTATACTTAAGTATCTCCCATGTTTACACTTATGGTGAATCTGATCTCATGTTTTATTATGTTTTGTTTCCCTAGGATATGAAGAAAATTTTATGTAGGTGTAATAAAGGGGAATATCTATGAATGGTATGTTGAAGAACTTCCTCCAAATTAGAAAAATGTGTTCCAACATTTAAAAGGAACATAACTATTATGGTCCCCATGCATTTTTTTATACATCGATTAATATTCATCTAAAAAATGAAATATCCATGTATGTTAATCCTTGGCCATTACAATCACCTATGATAAAGATCATAGTTTTACCTCTTGGGTGTGGAGAATTATCCAACAAGCCTTTGGTTATCAATTATTCCATAATACTACTTTTCATCCACTAATAGATTGATAGAAAGAGTGAACCATCTATACTCTTAAATAAATTTTTCACTATTATGTATTGGATTTTGGAGGTTCAGGGAAGAGGATCATAACCTTTATCATGTTATCTAATAATAATAATAGTAGTTTCCACTACACCATTAGAATAGTGATGTTTGATGCTTTTTATGTATGACCTTTCTATTCTTTATTATGATGGACTGGGGTCGAAGAGGTAATAATTCTTTTCCCAAACCTGGTAAATGATAAAAACAGTATAGGTATTTGAAAGAATGATGTTCATTCATGATTATTATAAATCCAATAACGATCGTAGGAGAGGACCTCTAGAGTTTAATTATAGAGATCACTTATTACATAAGGTGACTCCTTATCTTGGTAAGTGAAGGTTTGGTAATGTGATTAAACATTATTCCCCATTTTTTTTGGCTTTTGATGTTTTCGATTGCATTGGAATCGTAGCATATTATAGAGAAATTCCATTGAAGATGATTTAGATACATTATTTTTTTCACATGTCATAACTATTTCATTATATTCATGATGACTCTGAATTCATCCATTGGTGTGAGATACATGTTGGGGATGATATAACCATCGAGGAGAAACATTTTGAGATATACGAACATCAGCAGAAGGTGTTTCAAATGAATTCTATTCCCCTGGTTCATTTATTATTATGGAATATTTTAATATATAAGAGTTCCAAGGAAATTGAGTCACAGATGTGTACTCAGTACCCTGAGCTATTGGATGTTTAGTTGTTCCCTTATAGCATTGTTCGTTTTGTGTATGTTGACCTTTATAGTCTAAGATATGGTTTCATCTTATTGATTGTTGTGGATTTACTCTCATTTTAGAGTCATCTCTTGAGAGACAGTGTTTAAGATATGGTTATTTATTTTTTTATGGGTTTTCACCTTATTCCTCTATGTGAGATGGTTAAGATCTTGTGATGATGAGATCCTTGAGAGGTATCTTGTGGGGTGGTTGTTCGGATGACCCCCATTTCATTGTCTCCCAAGTTTTGGTTTTGGATTCTAATGGGAAATAATTTTTTTGAGAGGTAACTAATGAAAGGGACAAAATCCATTTACTATATCCCATTTAAATGTTTCTAAATATTGTGGTGCTCTAAGGAGGCCTAGAGTGGGTCCAGAGATGACCGACCACTAGATGTTTAGACCAGGGAGAATCCATGATGTGTAACTTTTCCACATGAGGAATCCTCAGTTAATGGAATGAGAGAGATCTTGTTCATATAATTAAATCCATTCATGGGAATATTTTGGTTAGTTCATGGGGATATATATGAAATATAGATATTTAGGATTAATTGTGTTTGGGAAATTTGGGTTTTAGCGATATAATAATCCCAAAAATTATATGATATGAATGGTTTTAATTCCTTGTTAATCCCTTATATAGTACGACTTCAAATGATGAAGTTCCTTAGGTTAATCTCAAACCTATGTCCCTTGTCTAAATTTCTTAGTATCCAACAACACACTATCCATGCATTTTGGGTTCCCTTTAAAAGAGATCAATCCTTGCTATTCAGTCTTTGATCCTTGTGGATCTGAGGTATGTTATACATCTTCTAATGTGGTTATATCATCAAGATCCTCCCAATATTCATTCTATGATATTTTGGGTAACAACCCAAACTTTCATTAATAAAAATTCATCTTGATCTAATTAAATGTCTTATTATGGTTATATAAAATGTGAACTTCATTGGTTTTATGATTCTAGATATTAAAATATAGTTATGAATTGTGGTCGTTGCTTATATAGACGTTGTACATCGATCACATGATTAGTATAAATATAGGGCTTTAACAAATCCAATTTACTCAGAAAAATGAAGTGATGGACTCATCTAGTAGACTTTCCCCATACGAAGCCCATTTTTCGGGGCTTGTAAAGGTGGTGTCTTCATTGGGCTATGCTCTTGACCATTCCAAAGCTGAGCTTAAACACGTTAAGCTTGAGCGGAACTGACTATGGGAGAAGTGGAAGTTAATAGAGATTACCACCCGGGCGATGTTATCCAAGCCACCCCAATAGTCTATCACCATTGCAAACCTTACCCTTCGGTCTTATGTGGGTGTTATAAGGGGTTATGTAACAAGACCCTAGAACTATGAAAATGTACATTATTTTTTATAATGAATGATCATTCATTTTATTATTGTTACTTTGTAAATAGTTTTTAAAGCACAAATAGTATTTTTAGTTAATATTTAACTAAGAAAATCTATCATGATGAATTAATGGTTTTTTTAGTTAAATAATATTTTAACAAAATATTATTATTAAATTAATTTTTATTAAATATAAATGATCATATAATTTTATGAATGCAATTGTAATTTTCATTAAGGTTTGAAAACTATTTTTGTCAAAACCCATGAATTTTCGATAAATGACGGATTTTATTTTCAAAGTAAAAAATTCACATATTTATAAAAAAACTCTAGATAAAATGAATATTATTTTTAGAATCTGGACGTCGAAATTATCCAACGGTGAATTTTTCATAATTTCCTGAGACAGTCAAATTTTTGGGTAAATATTAAATATCTTTTAAATATAAAATGTGTATTATGACATAATAATGAACCAATAGTGAGATAATAAAAAACATTAAACATTATGTTCGGCCAATATATGTTTTCACATTAAAATAATGTGATTTTAGGTTTGTTTTATTTTTTTTACAAAGCTTTTGTGGACCCTCCATTACTTATAAATCATTTTGTCTTTTTAAATTGTTTTCCTTGAGTGTGTGACTCACCTCCACATAATCAAACCAATTATTTTAAGAAGTACGGCCATTGGCCTTATAAAATATTGTTTCCACACCCCTTCGGAAAAAACCATGGGCAAAAACCATTGGCTTGTTTGTGGTATTGATTAGTTTAATGTGAGGTGTCCCAAGAAAAAATAATAAATAATTCCCTCTCCTTTCCTATATAAACACACCCAATCTCCCACTTCCTCTTAACTAAATGAATTTGGATGTCAACCAACCCCTGCCATCCTCTCTCTATAATCCTCCCAAGGTTCCCCAAGCTTCCATGATGCCTCTCTCAAGCCTCTCCCAAGCCTTTGGGATCACACTTCCAAGTAAGTGATTTCTTCCTTTCTCATTTTTGTCTAATTTTCTTTAAGTTGTTATGCCATTTTTTTCAATTACAAATGTTGGGGTATGATTTTGAACCTCCCCCGTGCATTCCTCTTTATTTTTGGATGATGGGAGACCCCTTACTCTCTTATTAAAGCCTCTCATGTACACCCGTTACCATGCTGAAATTCCGTGAGGGATTTCTCTCTCCTCTTTTACATCCAAGTAATTATTTTTTATTATGCATATAAATTCCATTAAGTTTGTTGGGAAATCTATCCATATGACCCCTTGACTTTCCATTTCATGTACCTATGATGAGACACCTTTTCTATCTCATCAACTATTTTCATGAATCCTTATGTCACGCCGTTATACTGCTGAAATTGCACCGCGTTTTTCTAAGCCATGATCATTGTGTAGTGAATACCATACCCATGTCTCTATAAATGTAATTATCCTTTATGAAAATATACCTATTGAATGGTACCTTCATGTATTTATTACACATTACTTAATTATGTAATAACTTATGATGTTGATTGATTCCATGTTATATGTAACACCCCGAGATTTTATGAAAAATATTCTTTTTTAATTTCATTAATCTCTTGTGTTATACGCTACACCAAAAGGAGCTTTCACAACACAAATCACTGACCGGGCTTGAATTACACGCAATAACGACCTTCCACAATAGCGTGTGTTGTACGGAACACCATGTTTCGCTAAACAACGATATGCTATTAAAATGTTATTAAAACTAGACGTTATGAATACTAATAACCATTTTTTGAAATTTTGTAATTTATATTTTTCAAAATGGACTTCATTTTTGGATTCGGAATATCGAAATTATCTTAGGGTGAAATTTTGGTGATTTTCGGATAACTTTCATATTTTGATTAATAGTGAAAATTACTAAATTTTAATTAAAAACAAATTTTTCAATCGAAATAATTAATAGTGATAAATTATTAATTTGAGTGGTTTTACAGTATGTTTAGAATATATTTTTACAACTTAATACAATGTTGGTCATTGGATATAATTTCACATTTAAACCAGTTATAAACAAGTGTCAATCTTTTGATAGTTATTACTTCTTAAAAACACGCCTTTTGTTTTGACGACGGGAATTAATTTTTAAATTAATTAATACAACTGATATTTTTTGAATTTGGTAAAATATAAATCATTTTTCAATTCATAATATCATATATATCTTAGGCCTAATTTTTGGTATTTTTCTGAAAACTTTCAATTTTTGATGAATAGTGAAACCACTAAGTGGTAGTTAAAAAAACTGAATTTTTCATAAAACTTAATTTTACCGCTTCTGTGAGTGGAATATCAAAACTCCGAGAGACAAGGTTGATGTCAGTAAGTAAAATGTGGTTCAATGAGATGAAAATAATTTTTGGTGAATAGTAACTTTTTACTTTTATTTACCATGGTTAAAAGTAAATAGGGTAATTAAGGGTAGAAATGATATTATTATTACCCTAACACATGTCCTAATTCTATTGGACAAGTGTAATTCGACCAAAAACAAACTTAGGAATAACATATGACCATTTAGGCACACTTGGATTAGATTAGGACATTTATTATTAAATTATTTAAAGAAGGGTTAAAAGAGTTAAAATCAATGTTTATTTACTAAAACATTTATAATATAGGGTTATACATAAGATAAATTCGATTTTAAATATTCATTAGAAAGCTAAAACGATTTCCTACATAATGGTATTTTATTTGTAATTTTTAGACATTAAATAAGTTAATTTATTTATGACACAATGATGATGCAGTAATTATCTTATTAATGAAATATTGACATAATTGATGTTATAAATACCCAAATAAATATAATTTGAGACTTTTTATGAATTACACTAATTTTATAGGTTAACATGACATGTTAGTATTGATTTAATTAACATTTTTTGAAATTATCATTCTGTTATGAGTTCCACAAAAATCAATTACTAAATAGTGTCAAAATTGACATAAAATAGTTTTTAAAACAAATATTATATTATTAATTGTTATTTTATTCCTAAAAATCTAAGTTTCGGAAAAATGACTTAGATAAGGTTATATATATTAATAATAAATAACTTGGGGTTCGATTGGCTTCTTATAGTATGTTTATTAACCTTATAGTATAAGAACACAAGACGACACGATAAAAGTAAAATTATTTAACTTAATGTTAAATCTAAATGATAAGGTTAAAATAGGAACCTAAACTTGTCTAAATTCTATTGGATGAGAGAATTTCGACCCATACCCACCTTATCCTCGAAATAAATCCATTTGGAGCTATTTAAAACCGAACTTGACTTTATAATAAAATAATATTTTTAGTTATTCCAAAGGTGTCGCTCTCCTCCCTTATAAAAGGACACCTCCTCCCTCTCTTCTTCACACAACTTTTAGCCTTGAAGCTCGGTCAACACTTGCCAAATTCTCTTCTACACTTCCCTAGAAACATCCTAGAGGTTCTGGTCTTCCTCAAAGACCAATTTTAGTGCCATAAGAGGAGATCTCAAAGAGGCGCTTCAAAGAAGAGGTAATTTCCGTTACCGATTCTTTCAACTTTATTTCTTCTTCCACTTCTTCTTCTTAGGTTGTTTCATTATGAAATAATAACATCAGTATCACTAATATACTTATATGTTATTATAAGTATTAAACAACCCTATTTCACAATCTATCCATCCTACGGAAAACGAAATCACCGCGCGTGCGTACGTACGGAATACCGTCTCCACGCCGTGGTGTAATCTGTTTTTCCACCAACACCTTACATGGATGGGTATTGTGGTGTAAAGAATAACTATACATAGTTATTATAACATCATAATGATTCTGATATATTGTATCATCCACAATAATTATGGAAATGATATCATCGCTCGTGCGTACGTACGGACTACCGTCTCCACGACGCGATGAGATTCATTCTCCATGTTAACCATTTAAGAATGATTATAAAGTATATATAAGCAATAATAATGAAATATATGACATTATAAAGATACTGTATTATGTGTATATATATGTATGTCATCTACTTAATTCCACTCAATTCAATAAGGAAACGAAAACAACGTTTATGCGTACGTACGACCTACCTCCTCCATGAACGATGTATTTCTATCCATTTACTGATTTATTATATATATGTATATTCTGAATATATATATATATATATAAACCATGTTTTATATTCTGAAATTAAGTAATCATGATCTAAGTAATCATATGAATAATTACAAGTCAAAACACAAACAACAAATGAGACGATTTTACACAAAACGCTACTTTAACATAAATTTACAAAAGAACGGGTAATATAAAGTCATACGTGAACCATATATGATATAATAACAATTAATATGATTCTATAATAAGTCAATGACATTATTTAAATCATTATACAGGAGGTTCAGACACTTAAGAAGCAAATCGGACCTAAGGTAAGGGAAATATCACAATCTCATTTTTATCCGAGATTGTTTATATATTGGCATTTTACTGGGGTGCATTTTATCATCCACATTCATGTTTCCCCGATATGAAATATTATTTACATCCACCTAAAATGGTTTAAATCCACTTTTACCATTCGGTGTGTTTTTAGTAAAAGATATGAAAGGAATCTTTTGTCGTTTTTCATACGAGGTACTTTTTTGACTTTTCCGACAAAAGTACGAAGAATGTTTTTTTAACTTATACGAACTGAATGGATTTTTAAAAATTTATTTCCATGAAGCATACTTTAAAAGTTTTCAAGTTTATTTTTAATCAACTTCTTTTAGTTTAAAGTTGTATGACATGTTAAGAAAGGAAAAATGTTTTTGAAGTAGAAAGGATATTTTCCTCAAGAATGAAGTTCAAGTGTTTTATCAAAATTATTTTCCATCTAAGATAATAAAGGGTTCTGTTTTCATACCTATTATTACATTGATTTGGTTATGTTGTGGTGGAATTATTTTTATGAATTCCTTTATCTTATAAGAATTTTTTTATGATGTCATGATGTTTAAGATTCCCATTTTTATTACATGGGTTATGTAATGATGTATGATTTATGATTTTGTGGAACATATAAGAATGGTATCATTATGAGATGTGTGGGACCTATATCTACCTCCAATGCATTGGGTAAATATTTTATATCTCATGAGATAGACATGGCTGGAATGGTAGGTTATACCGGTTTAGTGAAACAGGACTGAAACGAGGGTGACTCGGTTCAGAAAGGGACTTTTTCCACTAAGATAGTCTTGGAAATGAGTCTTGACTAACAAGAAATGATTTTCTATGATTATGTGTGTATGACACAAAGTTTCATTTTTTAAGTTATGATTATTGGGATTTCATTTCACTACTATGATTTATCCCATGTTATGAAATTATGCTCTCTTTTGCAAGTTAGGATTTCCAAAAGTTTTGTTCTTATGAATATGATGTGATTGATTTTTCTTTTGTTTACCCTTACTAAGCATTTGAGCTCACCCTTTTATGTTTTCTTTTCCTCAGGATATAAAGAAAGGTTTTAGGTAAAAAAAGGGATGATATTTATGGGAGATATTGAAGATCTTTCACCACGATTAGAAGATTACGTTCCGAGTTTCCAAAGACACTAAACTATTACGATCCTTGTGTGTGTGTTTTTTGTTATGTACTAAGTATTCCACAATTGTAATGTAATGTTCATGTACATCAGGCTTCGGGTCTCTACAGTTGGTATCAGAGGGAGGTTTAGTCATCCTTTGGAAACTAGGATGCGAAAACGTTAGTGAGATCCCTAGAGACATTTCTAAGGTATGTCTAAGTCTAGGGATGTCCCTAAGGTTAAGTATACGTATAGGTTATAGTACTAGAATTACGCTAATGATCATAGAATTTAACCTAAGAAGTTAGATATTGAGGATACTCCCCCTTTATAATGTTGTTTTCCCTAGAATGATTTTTGCCTCTCACACTATTCTTTTTGGGTTTTAGATGATGGCTGGAACCCGAAGGAACCGTGTTGATCAATGCAATGGACAATGCAATGATTGCCCTCCTGAAAAAACAAATGTTATGGGAGATGGAGTGCAAAATCTTATTGCTATACCTACACAAGCTATGAATCATTCTGGACTTCCAAATGAGCAGAGAAGGGAACAACATTCTATTGAGTCCTTCATGAGGCAACGTCCACCTGCTTTCAGTGGGACTTCTGATCCACTTGTTGCTGAACAATGGATTAGTACCACTGAAAATGTATTTTCAGTTCTTCACTGTTCTGAACATGATAAAGTCATCTTAGAAGTATATCGTTTGGAAGGTGAAGCTGATCAATGGTGGAATCTTATCAAGAATACAAGGGCAAGAGATGAAATTGAGTCCATGGAATGGGACGAGTTCAAGAACTTGTTTTTCAGTAAGTAATTCCCCCGTATTCTTCGAACAAAGACGGAAAAGGAGTTTCTTGAGCTGAAGCAGAAGGATGAAGAATCTGTTGGTATATACGAAGCGAATTTTACAAGACTTGAAAGGTATGCATCTGGTATTATCATCCAACCTGAAAGTAAAGTTGATCGATTTTTCAGTGGCTTAAAACCAAGTCATCGAAGGGCATTAGCTATAAGAGACTTCAGTATCTATGAAGAAATTGTGCGTTGTTCTATCAAGGTAGAAATGGAAGTTGGTGTTACATATCCATCTCATGGTTTTGACAAGAAACGAAAGATGGAGTTCAAGGAGAAATCTCAGAATAATGGTGAAAAGAAGAGGAATGTTTCCTTATGCACAAATTGTGCAAAGAAGCATGATGGAGATTGTCTTAAAGGGACTAGAAAATGTTTTAAGTGTGGAAAATAAGGTCATCGAGCAGCTGAGTGTCGAAGTAATGGAAAAAGGGTTTCTAATGATGTGAATAAAGCAAACACTGCAGAGAACGCACCACCAACACTTCAATGCTTCAAGTGCAAGGAAATGGGGCATTATGCTAATAAATGCCCTAATCCAGGGGTTAGTGATGATCGACATGAGCAACCACTTAAGGCAAAGGACAAAGGTAAGTCACATGATATCACTATTGGCGATGTTGAATATGACAACGATGTGGTGGAATGATTAATTGTTTATGTAATGGGATACCAAAATAATGTTGTATCATGGAGTATTGGAATATTTATGTATTGGTCTAATGTGGTATTCAAAGTGATTGAGATATTTTTGGAAATAAGATGATATGCGCATAATGAAGGGAAAACAAGAAAATGAAATGTTTAACAATATTCATGAGCTCATGATTGATATAAGGACTAAGTGATATCATGGTTTGAGTATATAAAATTTTGAGGATTTTGGTATGTGAAAAGTGTTAACTTTTAACTGCATTCAAGTTTTCAATATGGTTCAATGGGTATTCAAGAGAATACATTATTAAGGCCTTTGAATGTTTGGAATTTGACCAACAAGACATATCTTATGATGTATGGGGATCAAAGATGGTATTAAATCTCTGGTAATCGTTTTCACTATATTATGAGAGTGGACTGAAGTATTATGGATAAGCCTAAAGATTGTAATGGATTATGTTGGACATAAGTTAGTATTGTTTAAGGATAAAAGTTTTTTTTAAATATTATTGATGGGATGTTATAGTAATATAGTTTTAGAAAAAGGACAACCTGCAGGACGGGCGACAGCCCATCGCGTCGGACAAGGCTGTGGGAATCGAACCCACAACCGAATCGCGACTGGCCTTTATCGTCTACCACTGGCCTACATGAAGTCCCTGTTTAGTAGAAACTAGTTTTATTATATAAAGCAGTATGATATATGAAGTATAAGTCCATTTTAGGAACCATATATGATTAATCTCACTATAGAATGACTTATGTATATTTAATAACTTTTGCTAACCTTTTGTTTGAGACAAATGGAATGACCCGTCATTCTATCACATGATCTGCTAACACTTCACGAATAAAAAATTCAACTTCATTTGTTTAAGAGATGAAGTGGAAATTGTTCAAGGCACGAACAACAGTGAGATTGTACCAAAATAAAGTAAGTATTTATTCTAATTCAAATTCTTCAACTTTAGGGAAACGATCTTGAAAACCAAAAATGTTGTCCTAGTGCTCTTACATCTGATTAATCAGATGGTACCTTAGATAGTCACAAATTTATGGCTTTGTGATTGCTAGACTTTCCATATCCATGTTCTCTACCACTCTCCATCAGAACATGATGGTTATATTTTTCTTCCATATCCATATTTTCACCTATGTGGAAACCCAGTGATTAGTTTATTTGGGTAACCGTTACGTTTCATACTTTTGTTTTTAAAGATTGGTTTTGGTATTCCTTTTTTACGATGTGGGTTTCTATTAAAGAAACTTTCGAGTAGTAAACCATTTATAACCCCGACGAATTTCGAGGACGAAATTCATTTTAAGGGGGGTAGAATGTAACACCCCGAGATTTTATGAAAAATATTCTTTTTTAATTTCATTAATGTCTTGTGTTATACGCTACACCAAAATGAGCTTTCACAACACACATCACTGACCTGGCTTGAATTACACGCAATCGTGACCTTCCACGATAGCGTGTGTTGTACGCAACACCAAGTTTCGCTAAACAACGATATGCTATTAAAATGTTATTAAAACTAGACGTTATGAATAGTAATAATGACTTTTTGAAATTTTGTAATTTCTATTTTTCAAAATGGACTTCATTTTTGGATTCGGAATATCGAAATTAGCTTAGGGTGAAATTTTGGGGATTTTCGGATAACTTTCATATTTTGATGAATAGTGAAAGTTACTAAATTTTAATTAAAAACAACTTTTTCAATCGAAATAATTAATAGTGATAAATTATTAATTTGAGTGGTTTTAAAGTATATTTAGAATATATTTTTACAATTTAATACAATGTTGGTCATTGGATGTAATTTCACATTTAAACCAGTTATAAACAAGTGTCAATCTTTTGATAGTTATTACCTCTAAAAAACACGGCTTTTGTTTTGACGACGGGAATTAATTTTTAAATTAATTAATGAAACTGATATTTTTTGAATTTGGTAAAATAGAAATCATTTTTGAGTTCATAATATCAAATATAGCTTAGGCAAAATTTTTGGTATTTTTCTGAAAACTTTCAATTTTTGATGAATAGTGAAACCACTAAGTGGTAGTTAAAAAAACTGAATTTTTCATAAAACATAATTTTACCGCTTCTGTGAGTGGAATTTCAAAAATCCGAGAGACACGGTTGATGTCAGTAAGTACAATGTGGTTCAATGAGATGAAAATAATTTTTGGTGAATAGTAACTTTTTACTTTTATTTACCACGGTTAAAAGTAAATAGGGTAATTAAGGGTAGAAATGATATTATTATTACCCTAACACATGTACTATTTCTATTGGACAAGTGTAAATCGACAAAAAACAAACTTAGGAATAAAATATGACCATTTAGGCCCACTTGGATTACATTTGGACATTTATTATTAATTTATTTAAAGAAGGGTTAAAAGAGTTAAAATCAAAGTTTATTTACTAAAACATTTTTAATATAGGGTTATACATAAGATAAATTCGATTGTAAATATTCATTAAAAAGATCAAAAGATTTCCTACATAATGGTATTTTATTTGTAATTTTTAGACATTAAATAATTTAATTTACTTATGACACAACTATGGTTGAGTAATTATCTGATTAATGAAATATTGACATAATTGATGTTATAAATACACAAATAAATATAATTTTAGACTTTTTATGAATTACACTAATTCAATAGGTTAACATGACATGTTAGTATTGATTTAATTAACATTGTTCGAAATTATCATTCTGTTATGATTTTCACAAAAATCAATTACTAAATAGTGTCAAAATTGACATAAAATAGTATTTAAAACAAATATTATATTATAAATTGTAATGTTATTCCTAAAAATCTAAAGTTCGGAAAAATGACTTAGATAAGGTTATATATATTAATAATAAACAACTTGGTGTTCGATTGGCTTCTTATAGTATGTTTATTAACCTTATAGTATAAGAACACAAGAAGACATGGTAAAAGTAAAATTATTTAACTTAATGTTAAATCTAAATGATAAGGTTAAAATAGGAACCTAAACTTGTCTAAATTCTATTAGATGAGAGGATTTCGACCCATACCTACCTTAGCCTTTAAATAAATCAATTTGGAGCTATTTAAAACTGAACATGACTTTATAATAAAATAATATGTTTAGTTATTCCAAAGGTGCCCCTCTCTTCCTTTATAAAAGGACACCTCCTCCCTATCTTCCTCACACAACTTTGAGCCTTCAATATCGGACAACCCCTGCCAAATTCTCTTCTCCACTTCCCTAGAAACATCCTAGAGGTTCTGGTCTTCCTCAAAGACCAATTTTAGTTCCCTAAGAGGAGATCTCAAAGAGGCGCTTCAAAGAAGAGGTAATTTCCATTACCGATTCTTTCAACTTTATTGCTTCTTCCACTTCTTCTTCTTAGGTTGTTTCATTATTAAGTAATAAAATCAGTATAACTCATATACGGATATGTTATTATAAGTATGAAACAACCCTATTTCACCATCTATCCATCCTACGGAAAATGAAATCACCGCGCGTGCGTACGTACAGAATACCGTCTCCACGCTGTGGTGTAATCTGTTTTTCCACCAACACCTTACATGGATGGGTATTATGGTGTAAAGAATAACTATACATAGTTATTATAACATCATAATGATTCTGATATATTGTATCATCCACAATAATTATGGAAATGATATCATCGCTCGTGCGTAAGTACGGACTACCGTCTCCACGACGCGATGAGATTCATTCTCCATGTTAACCATTTAAGAATGATTATAAAGTATATATAAGCAATAATAATGAAATATATGAAATTATAAAGATACTGGATTTATGTGTATATATATGTGTGTCATCTACTTAATTCCACTCAATTCAATAAGGAAACGAAAATAGCATTCATGCGTACGTACGGCCTACCGTCTCCACGAACGGTGTATTTCATTCCATTTACTGATTTACTATATATATGTATATTCTGAATATATATATATATATAAATCATATTTTATATTCTGGAATTAATTAATTATGATCTAAGTAATCATATGAATAATTACATGTCAAAACACGAACGACAAATGAGATGATTTTACCCAAAACGCTACTTTAACATGAATTTACAAAAGAACGGGTAATATAAAGTCATAAGTGAACTGTATATGATATAATAACAATTAATATGATTCTTTAATAAGTCAATGACATTATTTAAATCATTATACAGGAGGTTAAGACACTTACGAAGCAAATCAGACCTAAGGTAAGGGAAATATCACAATCTCATTTTTATCCGAGATTGTTTATATATTGGCATTTTACTGGGGTGCATTTTATCATCCACATTCATGTTTCCTCGATATGATATATTATTTACATCCACCTACAATGGGTTAAATCCAATTTTACCCTTCGGTGTGTTTTTAGTAAAAGATATGAAAGGAATCTTTTGTCGTTTTTCATACGAGGTACTTTTTTGACTTTTCCGACAAAAGTAAAAAGAATGTTTTTTTTAACTTATACGACATGAATGGATTTTTAAAACATTATTTCCAAGAAGCATACTTTAAAAGTTTTCATGTTTATTTTTAATCAACTTCTTTTAGTTTAAAGTTGTATGACATGTTAAGAAAGAAAAAATGTTTTTGAAGTAGAAAGGATATTTTCCTCAAGAATGAAGTTCAAGTGTTTTATCAAAATTATTTTCCATCTAAGATAATAAAGGGTTATGTTTTCATCCCTATTATTACATTGATTTGGTTATGTTGTGATGTAATTATTTTTATGAATTCCTTTATCTTATATGAATTGTTTTATTATGTCATGATGTTTAAGATTCCCATTTTTATTACATGGGTTATGTAATGATGTAGGGTTTATGATTTTGTGGCACACATAAGAATGGTATCATTATGAGATGGGTGGGACCTATATCTCCCTCCAATGCATTGGGTAAAGATTTTATATCTCATGATATAGACATGGCTGGAACGGTAGGTTATACCGGTTCAGTGAAACAGGACTGAAACGAGGGTGACTCGGTTCAGAAAGGGACTTTGTCCACTAAGATAGTCTTGGAAATGAGTCTTGACTAACAAGAAATTATTTTCTATGATTATGTGTGTATGCCACAAAGTTTCATGTTCTATGTTATGATTATTGTGATTTCATTTCACTACTATGATTTATCACATGTTATGAAATTATACTCTCTTTTGCAAGTTAAGATTTCCAAAAGTTTTGTTCTTATGAATATGATGTGATTGATTTTTCTTTTGTTTACCCTTACTGAGCATTTGAGCTCACCCTTTTATGTTTTATTTTCCCCAGGATATAAAGAAATGTTTTAGGTAAAAAAAGGGAAGATATTTATGGGAGATATTGAAGATCTTTCACCACGATTAGAAGATTACGTTCCGAGTTTCCAAAGACACTAAACTATTACGGTCCCTGTGTGTGTGTTTTTTGTTATGTACTAAGTATTCCGCAAATGTAATGTAATGTTCATGTACATCAGGCTTCGGGTCTCTACAGTTGGTATCAGAGGGAGGTTTAGTCAACCTTTGGAAACTAGGATGCGAAAACGTTAGTGAGATCCCTAGAGATATTTCTAAGGTATGTCAAAGTCTAGGGATGTCCCTAAGGTTAAGTATACGTATAGGTTATAGTACTAGAATTACGCTAACGATCATAGAATTTAACCTAAGAAGTTAGATATTTAGGATACTCCCCCTTTATAATGTTGTTTTCCCTAGAATGATTTTTGCCTCTCACACTATTCTTTTTGGGTTTTAGACGATGGCTGGAACCCGAAGGAACCGTGTTGATCAATGCAATGAACAATGCAATGATTTCCCTCCTGAACAAACAAATGTTATCGGAGATGGAGTGCAAAATCTTTTTGTTATACCTACACAAGCTATGAATCATTCTGGACTTCCAAATGAGCCGAGAAGGGAACAACATTCTATTGAGTCCTTCATGAGGCAACGTCCACCTTCATTCAGTGGGACTTCTGATCCACTTGTTGCTGAACAATGGATCAGTACCACTAAAAAGATATTTTCAGTTCTTCACTGTTCTGAACATGATAAAGTCATCTTAGCAGTATATCATTTGGATGGTGAAGCTGATCAATGGTGGAATCTTATCAAGAATACGAGGCCAAGAGATGAAATTGAGTCCATGGAATGGGACGAGTTCAAGAACTTGTTTTTCTGTAAGTACTTCCCTCGTATTCTTCGAACAAATATGGAAAAGGAGTTTCTTGAGCTGAAGCAGAAGGATGAAGAATCTGTTGGTATATACGAGGCGAATTTTACAAGACTTGCAAGGTATGCATCTGGTATTATCATCCAACCTGAAAGTAAAGTTGATCGATTTTTCAGTGGCTTAAAACCAAGTCTTCGAAGGGCATTAGCTATAAGAGACTTCAGTAGCTATGAAGAAATTGTGCGTTGTGCTATCAAGGTAGAAATGGAAGTTGGTGTTACATATCCATCTCATGGTTTTGACAAGAAACGAAAGATGGAGTTCAAGGAGAAATCTCAGAATAATGGTGAAAAGAAGAGGAATGTGGCCTTATGCACAAATTGTGGAAAGAAGCATGGTGGAGATTGTATTAAAGGGACTAGAAAATGTTTTAAGTGTGGAAAATAAGGTCATCAAGCAGCTGAGTGTCGAAGTAATGGAAAAAGGGTTTCTAATGATGTGAATAAAGAAAACACTACAGAGAACGCACCACCAACACTTCAATGCTTCAAGTGCAAGGAAATGGGGCATTATGCTAATAAATGCCCTAATCCAAGGGTTAGTGATGATCGACATGAGCAACCACTTAAGTCAAAGGACAAAGGGAAGTCACATGCTATCACTATTGGCGATGTTTAATATGACAACGATGTGGTGGAATGATTAATTGTTTATGTAATGCGATTCCCAAATAATGTTGTATCATGGAGTATTGGAATATTTATGTATTGGTCTAATGTGGTATTCAAAGTTATTGAGATATTTTTGGAAATAAGATGATATGCGCATAATGAAGGGAAAACGAGAAAATGAAATGTTTAACAATATTCATGAGCTCATGATTGATATATGGACTAAGTGATATCATGGTTTGAGTATATAGAATTTTGAGGATTTTGGTATGTGAAAAGTGTTAACTTTTAACTGCATTCAATTTTTCACTATGGTTCAATGGGTATTCAAGAGAATACATTATTAAGGCCTTTGAATATTTGGAATTTGACCAACAAGACATATCTTATGATGTATGGGGATCAAAGATGGTATTAAATCTCTGGTAATCGTTTTCACTATATTATGAGAGTGGACTGAAGTATTATGGATAAGCCTAAAGATTGTAATGGATTATGTTGTACATAAGTTATTATTGTTTAAGGATAAAAGTTTTTTTTCAATATTATTGATGGGATGTTAATGTAATATAGTTTTAGAAAAAGGACAACCTGCAGGACGGGCGACAGGCCATCGCGTCGGACATGGCTGTGGGAATCGAACCCACAACCGAAGTGCGACTGGCCTTTATCGCCTACCACTGGCCTACAGGAAGTCCCTGTTTAGTAGAAACTAGTTTTATTATATTAAGCAGTATGATATATGAAGTATAAGTCCATTTTAGGAACCATATATGATTAATTTCACTATAGAATGACTTATGTATATTTAATAACTTTTGCTAACCTTTTGTTTGAGACAGATGGAATGACCCGTTATTCTATCACATGATCTGCTAACACTTCACGAATAAAAAATTCAACTTCATTTATTTAAGAGATGAAGTGGAAATTGTTCAAGTCACGAACAACAGTGATATTGTACCAAAATAAAGTAAGTATTTATTCTAATTCAAATTCTTCAACTTTAGGGAAATGATCTTGAAAACCAAAAATGTTGTCCTAGTGCTCTTATATCTGATTAATTAGATGGTACCTTAGATAGTCACAAATTTATGGCTTTTTGATTTCTAGCTTTTCCATATCCATGTTCTCTACCACTCTCCATCAGAACATGATGGTCATATTTTTCTTCCATATCCATATTTTCACCTATGTGGAAACCCCGATATTAGTTTATTTGGGTAACCGTTATGTTTCATACTTTTGTTTTAAAAGATTGGTTTTGTTATTCCTTTATACGATGTGGGTTTCTATTAAAGAAACTTTCGAGTAGTAAACCATTTATAACCCCGATGAATTTCGAGGAGGAAATTCATTTTAAGGGGAGTAGAATGTAACACCCCGAGATTTTATGAAAAATATTCTTTTTTAATTTCATTAATGTCTTGTGTTATACGCTACACCAAAATGAGCTTTCATAACACACATCACTGACCTGGCTTGAATTACACGCAATCACGACCTTCCACGATAGCGTGTGTTGTACGCAACACCAAGTTTCGCTAAACAACGATATGCTATTAAAATGTTATTAAAACTAGACGTTATGAATAGTAATAACGACTTTTTGAAATTTTGAAATTTTTATTTTTCAAAATGGACTTCATTTTTGGATTCGGAATATCGAAATTAGCTTAGGGTGAAATTTTGGGGATTTTCGGATAACTTTCATATTATGATGAATGGTGAAAATTACTAAATTTTAATTAAAAACAACTTTTTCAATCGAAATAATTAATAGTGATAAATTATTAATTTGAGTGGTTTTAAAGTATATTTAGAATATATTTTTACAATTTAATACAATGTTGGTCATTGGATGTAATTTCACATTTAAACCAGTTATAAAAAAGTGTCAATCTTTTGATAGTTATTACCTCTTAAAAACACGCCTTTTGTTTTGACGACGGGAATTAATTTTTAAATTAATTAATGAAACTGATATTTTTTGAATTTGGTAAAATAGAAATCATTTTTGAGTTCATAATATCAAATATATCTTAGGGCTAATTTTTGGTATTTTTTTGAAAACTTTCAATTTTTGATGAATAGTGAAACCACTAAGTGGTAGTTAAAAAAACTGAATTTTTCATAAAACTTAATTTTACCGCTTCTGTGAGTGGAATTTCAAAAATCCGAGAGACACGGTTGATGTCAGTAAGTAAAATGTGGTTCAATGAGATGAAAATAATTTTTGGTGAATAGTAACTTTTTACTTTTATTTGCCACGATTAAAAGTAAATAGGGTAATTAAGGGTAGAAATGATATTATTATTACCCTAACACATGTCTTTATTTTATTGGACAAGTGTAATTCGACCAAAAACAAACTTAGGAATAAAATATGACCATTTAGGCCCACTTGGATTAGATTTGGACATTTATTATTAATTTATTTAAAGAAGGGTTAAAAGAGTTAAAATCAAAGTTTATTTACTAAAACATTTTTAATATAGGGTTATACAAAAGATAAATTCGATTGTAAATATTAATTAGAAAGCTCAAACGATTTCCTACATAATGGTATTTTATTTGTAATTTGTAGACATTAAATAATTTAATTTATTTATGACACAACGATGATGCAATAATTATCTTATTAATGAAATATTGACATAATTGATGTTATAAATACCCAAATAAATATACTTTGAGACTTTTTTTGAATTACACTAATTCTCTAGGTTAACATGACATGCTAGTATTGATTTAATTAACTTTTTTCTAAATTATCATTCTGTTATGAGTTTCAAAAAAATCAATTACTAAATAGTGTCAAAATTGACATAAAATAGTATTTAAAACAAATATTATATTATTAATTGTAATGTTATTACTAAAAATCTAAGGTTCGGACAAATGACTTAGATAAGGTTATATATATTAATAATAAACAACTTGGGATTCGATTGGCTTATTATTGTAAGTTTATTAACCTTATAGTATAAGAACACAAGAAGACACGGTAAAAGTAAAATTATTTAACTTAATGTTAAATCTAAATGATAAGGTTAAAATAGGAACCTAATCTTGTCTAAATTCTATTGGATGAGAGGATTTCGACCCATACCCACCTTAGCCTCTAAATAAATCAATTTGGAGCTATTTAAAACCGAACTTGACTTTATAATAAAATAATATGTTTAGTTATTCCAAAGGTGCCCCTCTCCTCCTTTATAAAAGGACACCTCCTCCCTATCTTCCTCACACAACTTTGAGCCTTCAAGCTCAGACAACCCCTGAAAAATTCTCTTCTCCACTTCCCTAGAAACATCCTAGAGGTTCTGGTCTTCCTCAAAGACCAATTTTAGTGCCCTAAGAGGAGATCTCATAGACGCGCTTCAAAGAAGAGGTAATTTCCGTTACCTATTCTTTCAACTTTATTTCTTCTTCCACTTCTTCTTCTTAGGTTGTTTCATTATGAAGTAATAACATCAGTATAACTCATATACTGATATTTTATTATAAGTATGAAAAAACCCTATTTCACCATCTATCCATCCTACAGAAAACGAAATCACCGCGCGTGCGTACGTACGGAATACCGTCTCCACGCCGTGGTGTAATCTGTTTTTCCACCAACACCTTACATGGATGTGTATTATGGTGTAAAGAATAACTATACATAGTTATTATAACATCATAATTATTCTGATATATTGTATCATCCACAATAATTATGGAAATGATATCATCGCTCGTGCGTACGTACGGACTACCGTCTCCACGACGCGATGAGATCCATTCTCCATGTTAACCATTTAAGAATGATTATAAAGTATATATAAGAAATAATAATGAAATATACGACATTATAAAGATACTGTATTTATGTGTATATATATGTCTGTCATCTACTTAATTCCACTAAATTCAATAAGGAAACGAAAACAGCGTTCATGCGTACGTACGTCCTACCGTTTCCATGAATGGTGTATTTCGTTCCATTTACTGATTTATTATATATATGTATATTCTGAATATATATATATATATATATATATATCATATTTTATATTCTTGAATTAAGTAATTATGATCTAAGTAATCATATGAATAATTACAAGTCAAAACACGAACGACAAATGAGACGATTTTACCCAAAACGCTACTTCAACATGAATTTACAAAAGAACGGGAAATATAATGTCATAAGTGAACCGTATATGATATAATAACAATGAATATGATTCTGTAATAAGTCAATGACATTATTTAAATCATTATACAGGAGTTTCAGACAATTACGAAGCAAATCGGACCTAAGGTAAGGGAAATATCACAATCTAATTTTTATCCGAGATTGTTTATATATTGGCATTTTACTGGGGTGCATTTTATCATCCACAATCATGTTTCCTCGATATGATATATTATTTACATCCACCTACAGTGGTTTAAATCCAATTTTACCCTTCGGTGTGTTTTTAGTAAAAGATATGAAAGAAATCTTTTGTCGTTTTTCATACGAGGTACTTTTTTGACTTTTCCGACAAAAGTACGAAGAATGTTTTTTTTAACTTATACGACATGAATGGATTTTTAAAAAATTATTTCCAAGAAGCATACTTTAAAAGTTTTCATGTTTATTTTTAATCAACTTCTTTTAGTTTAAAGTTGTATGACATGTTAAGAAAGAAAAAATGTTTTTGAATTAGAAAGGATATTTTCCTCAAGAATGAAGTTCAAGTGTTTTATCAAAATTATTTTCCATCTAAGATAATAAAGGGTTATGTTTTCATCCCTATTATTACATTGATTTGGTTATGTTGTGATAGAATTATTTTTATGAATTACTTTATCTTATATGAATTGTTTTATGATGTCATGATGTTTAAGATTCCCATTTTTCTTACATGGGTTATGAAATGATGTATGATTTATGATTTTGTGGCACACATAATAATGGTATCATTATGAGATGGGTGGGACCTATATCTCCCTCCAATGAATTGGGTAAAGATTTTATATCTCATGAGATAGACATGGCTGGAACGGTAGGTTATACCGGTTCAGTGAAACAGGACTGAAACGAGGGTGACTCGGTTCAGAAAGGGACTTTGTCAACTAAGATAGTCTTGGCAATGAGTCTTGACTAACAAGAAATGATTTTCTATGATTATGTGTGTATTCCACAAAGTTTCATGTTTTAAGTTATGATTATTGGGATTTCATTTCACTACTATGATTTATCCCATGTTATGAAATTATGCTCTCTTTTGCAGGTTAAGATTTCCAAAAGTTTTGTTCTTATGAATATGATGTGATTGATTTTTCTTTTGTTTACCCTTACTGAGAATTTGAGCTCACCCTTTTATTTTTTCTTTTCCCCAGGATATAAATAAAGGATTTAGGTAATAAAAGGGAAGATCTTTATGGGAGATATTGAAGATCTTTCACCGCGATTAGAAGATTACGTTCCGAGTTTCCAAAGACACTAAACTATTACGATCATTGTGTGTGTGTTTTTTGTTATGTACTAAGTATTCCGAAAATGTAATGTAATGTTCATGTACATCAGGCTTCGGGTCTCTACATTATATGATCCATGTAGCACACTTATGCATGAAATGAAATATTTAAGAAGGGTGTTCCCTGATAGCGCTCCAATGCATTGGGTAATGTATAGTATCATGATAATTCATGTGAAATAGGTGTTGAATCATGATAATTCAAGTGAAACAGGGTTTTACTCACGATTCTTGTGCAATGATGGTTTACTCATGCTCTATGTGCAATGAGCCTTGGCTCATGCTAATTCCATGTTATGTGTTGTTTCCACATTTCCATGATATGATTATCATGCTTTATCATGAATTTATGTTCATGTTTCTCTTGTGCTCCATTGATATAACTATTTTCTAACATGTATTGTATTCCTCATGTCATTTCATGTTTATTATATCATTGGGATTTATAGGTCACCGTTTTATTATGCATGTCCTCTGGTTATCTCATGCAATGATAACTACGGTGGAATGTAGTGGTCAAGTAAAGGATGTTTTCAATAAAGATGTTGTGTGTTTTACATTCTAAGATTTTATTTAAAATTACTAGGACCCAAAGACACTAGACCTATCGATCGTCAATGTTGTATGAAGAGATGATTTTATGTAATAAATCAGGTTTAAGTGTGTAATAAAAATCAGGGTTGTTATAGTTGGTATCAGAGGAAGGTTTAGTTATTTTTGGGATTAGGATTAGAAAACTATACTGAAGACTTGGAGATAATAATAAGTATAATAAAAACATCCCTATGTATTGCTGAGTATTTATTATGTGGTTTATCATGAAAATACATCCCTGTCTAGATACGATCAGGTAGATGTGGCTTTGTCACAGATGTATCTTCGGGGTAAAACCTGAAAACACCACTTTAAACTTGACTCTAATGGTAACTGGTGCATGACAATGGGCCTTGATGCACTATAGGTTACGACACTCCCAAGGGATATTCTTTGGTAAATTCACAAGCTTAGTATGAACCCTTATTAATGGAATGAAAATAAAATGCCCCTAAGAATATATATTAGAAAGTAGATCATGGATATCATAGAATGATGTCTATGGATTCATAAGTTAAGGAAATAAAAGCTATTTATATGTCATTAGTTTTTTCCTTGGATTACCCTTTATGTGTTACCCCTAACATTCCTTTTATTCCAGCCAATGGCCGGTAATAGGAGGACTTGGGATAACAAATGATGAGAAGATCAATGTGATGACTATTCAAATGAGATGCCCAATCCTCTGGGAGTAGGAATCAGGAACTTTTTCATGCTTCTCACTCAGTTAACTCAAGATTTGAATAGAAACATGGGTCAAGATGCACGTTCAACCCCCCCCCCCTCCCAACCCAAAGAAAGAACAACTCTCTGTCGAGAGTTTCATGAGATAAAGGCCTCCTACTTTTAATGGATCACCAGATCCCTAAATTGTCAAACAATAGATCAACTCCATTTAAAATTCCTTCTAAATACTTCAATGTTTCTAACAAGAGAAGGCTGATCTATCTACTTATCATATAGAAGGTGAATCTGATATATGGTGGACGTTGATAAAAAATATGAAACCTAAGGAAGAGATCAAGGTGTTGGGATGGAATGATTTATAGATGATTTTTATTGATAAATATTTTCCACGCACCTTCCAAATTAAGATGAAAAGGGACTTCCTTTCCCTCAAGCAAAAAGGCGAAAAATTTGTCAGTGTGTACAAGGAAGACTTCACAAGTCCTGCATGATACGCCTCTGTCTTTGTCATTACCCCTGAATTCATGGTTGACCACTTATTTAGTGGGATGAAACCTAGCCTATGAAAAGTGCTAGAAATCCATGACTTCGACAGCTATGATAAAATTGTATGATGTGCCCTCAAGGTCTAAATAGAGATCAGAGGATCTGAAGGGTATCATGGGGATATGAAGCGTAAGGTAGACTTAAATGTGGGTGGTCCGGTGGATAAATCCAACAATTCTAAGAAGATCCATCACCCCGCTAGCCAAATGTGCAGAAAGAAGCACCCTATAAATTTCTGAAGGGGGTGAGCAAATGCTTTAGGTGTGAATGAGAAGGGAACCTAGCTGTTAGCTACTGAAAATAAAATCTTGCGGCTGCAACTGAGGAGAGGAATGCTCTGTTCGAACATCAATGTGTTGTTCATTGCTACAACTGCAAAGAACCAGGGAATCTTGAAAATTAGTGCCCTAAGACAAGGAATTCGGAGGGAACCAATAACTTACAAAGCACCAAAGGAGATATTTTTCCATCACTACTACCGGTGAACTCTGAAAACGAAGTGGTGATAGGTACACTAGTTATTCATTCAATAATAGCAAACATACTGTTTGATTCAGGTTCTATTCATTCTTTTATATCCCAAAAGTTTAGTAGAATAATCCCAGAACCACCACAAATCCTGGAAGTAAATATGTTGGAGAGTACGAAAAATGGGTCAATCATTGCATCCCATGAATATAACTCATCCCCTATCATAATCTGTGGATATAATTTCCCGAAAAACCTCATCATACTATCCTGAGGAATTCGATGCAATTCGTGGCTCGGATTGGCTTTCCTTATATGGATCCAACATAAATCTTTGTAAGAGGAAAATTACTCTCCATGTGGAGAATCGACCCCCGATTATATAAAAGTGCAAGGAGCAATATGAATCTTCTTTAGCTCCATCATCTCAATTGTGGATAATACTACCCTATGAGCACACTTATGTGGCTCAGATGATTGAGTCTAAGGAGACAAACATCCATGAAGACATGCCTATTGTGAAGGAATTTGATGAAGTGTTTCCTGAGGAATTTCCTAGTCTTCCTCATATAAGGGATGTTTAATTACTAATTGATCTTATACCCGGGGCATTTCCAATATCCAAGACACTATATATAATTTCTATTGTGGATCTTGAGGAGCTGAAGAAACAACTACAAGAGAATCAGGATAAAGGGTTGATATGCCCAAGTGCTTCACCATGGGGTACACCAGTCATATTCATCAATAAGAAGGATGGGTCAATGAGCCTTTGCATCAATTATTGTGAGATTAAAAAAATCACGATAAAGGAAAAGTATCCTCTACCATGAATTGATGACTTTTTCGATCAACTACGTGGAGCACAATACTGCTCCATGGTGGATTTGTGGTCAGGATATTATCATGTAAGGGCGAAGAAGGAAGATATCCCCATGATTTCTTTTTGTAAAAGATACATGCTCCATGAATTCATAGTAATGCCTTTCAGACTCACTAATTCTCCAACAATATTTATGGATTTGATGAATAGTTTCTTTAGGTATTACCTTGACAAATTTGTGGTTGTCGTTATAGATGATATTATGATATACTCAAAAACAAAGGAGGATCATGAGGAGGATTTAAGAACTCTACTAAATACCTTGTGGAAGGAGAATCTCTATGAAAAGTACAACAAGTGTGAGTTTTGGTTGAAGGAGGTCTCATTCTTGATCCATATCATCACATGCAATGGGATATCTGTGGATCCCACCAAAACAGATGCAACTGAGGGATGACCATGGACAATATCTGTAATGGATATTTGTAGCTTCTTGGGGTTAGATGGATATCATCGTTGATTTGTGAGAAATTTTTCATGATTGTCCAAACCTCTTACCAAGCTAACTCAGAACGGCGTAATGTTTTCTTGGAGTGATGAATGCAAAGAAATATTCAAGGAGTTAAAAGGAGACTTATCACTATTCATGTTCTCAGTTTAACCACAAGTGGAGAACATTTTGTGGTTTTAAGTGATTCTTCGAAGTAGGGCATGGGCTCTGTGTTGATGAAAAATGAAAAATTCATTGCCTATGATTTAAAGAAATTGAAAGTTCATGAGAAAAATTATCCAACCAATGATTTAAAGTTGGTTGCAGTGATCTTATCTTTAAAAATTTTGTAGCATTATCTCTTTGGGGAGAAGTGTGAAATATATGCTGACCACAAATGCCTCAATTTTATATTCACACAGAAAGAGTTGAACATTCGCTAATGAATATGGTTAGATCTGATCAAATACTATGACTTCTCAATCCATTACCACCATGGTAAAGCGAACAAGGTGACAGATTCTCTAACTAGAAAGTACCCAACAATTCTATCATTGATGAGAATTGAGAAGGACCCAATCTTCTTATATTTTATGAAGATGGAAATCGAAATCATAAAGAAGGGAACATCATCAATCCTTTCACAAATTATTGCTCAAACATATCTTTTGAAAATGTTAAGGTATGATCAAAAGGATGATGTGGGAATTCATAAGAGAGTGGAACCTATCAGAAAAGGGAAATTCTCAGAGTCCAATGTTAATGAAGAAGAAATTGTGAGATTTGGGAAAAGAGTATGTGTTCAATCAAGTCTACAGGTGAAGAAGGAACTTTGGGATAATGCACATAGTTCACATTTCTCTATTCACCCAGGAAACACAAAGATGTAATGAGATCTTTAAGAGCATTATTGGTGGGATAATATTAAGAAAGAGATCACTGAGTATACATCAAAGTTCATGGTGTGTCAGCAAGTGAAGGCATAGAGGTAGAAGTCTAAGGGGATGATACAAAAATTTCCCATACCAGCATTGAAATGGGAGAACATCACCATGGACTTTGTCACTGGACTTCTGAAGACATCCAAAGGAAACAATGCAATCTGGGTTGTTGTGGATCCTCTTACAACGTTTGCACACTTCGTTGAAATTCAGGAATATTTCTCATTGGATCAGCTGGCACAAATATATGTCAGGGAAGTGGTAAGGCTGTATGGAGTACCATTATCTATTGTATCTGATTGAGATCGAATATTTAACTCTATGTCTTGGAAGAGTCTTCAACATGCTCTAGATACAGAGTTGATCATTATTTCGGCTTATCAGCCTAAAACTGATGGCCAATATGAGTAGAATATCCAAACACTTGAGGACATGTTGTGAGCAAGTTCAATGGACTTTAAAGGAGAGTGGGGCCAACATCTTCCACTGGTTGAATTCTCATACAATAATAGTTTCCACTTGAGCATCTGAATGGAACCTTATGAAGACCTTCATGGGAAGAGGTGTATAACACCAGAATGTTGGGATGAAGTCGATGAGTGTAAGCTGCTATGAATAGAAATGGTTGAAGAAATGGTGGAGAAGGTGAAAACCATTCAGCAGCATATCATGGAAGACCAGAGTCGAAAGAAGAGTTATGAAGATAACCGTCGACGAGACCTTGAGTTTAAAGTTGGAGACCTGGTATTTCTACACATATCTCTATGGAAGAAGGTCATGAGGTTTGGAAATAAAGTGAAGTTAAGTCCTAGGTACATTGGCCCCTTCGATATTCTGGATCGTGTTGGGGTTGTGGACTATCGACTAGCACTTCCTGCTACCGTGGCCAATGTACATGATGTCTTTCCTGTATCCCTCATAAGGAAGTACATACCAGACCCCTCACATGTACTCTCTTCAGAGGTAGTACAACTAGAGGATGATCTTTCTTACGAGGAGCTTCTACAGATGATCTTAGATCATAGAGAAAAAGTTCTACGAAATAAGATAATGCCCCTCATAAATGTGTTGTGGAGAAACCAGATGTTTGAAGAAGCAACATTGGAATCAGAATAAGTGATGAAGTAAAGTCACCCACATCTCGTTTAGTGTGGGAAAAACAAAATTTCAAGGGGGAAATTTATTAATGGGGGAAGATTGTAATGACCCAAACATTCATTAATAAAAAATTTTCTTAATATAATTAAAAGTCGTATTATGGTTATATAAAATGTTAACTTCATTGGTTTTGTGTTTCTGGATTTTAAAATACCATTATGAATTGTGACTATTTCTAATATATCCATTGAATAGTGATCACATGATTAGTATATATATAGGGCTTTAAAAAATCCAATTTACTCAGACAAAGGAAGTGACTGCCTCATCTTGTATACTTGCCCCGTACGAAGCCAATTTGGCAGATCATGGAAAAGTGGTGGCGTTATTGGGCTTCACTCTTGACCAAGGACAAGCCTATCTTGAACATGTTAAGTTTGAGCAGAACCGACTATGGGAGAAGTGGAATTTAATAGAGATTACCACCCGACCGATATAATCCGAGCTACCCCAAGAGTCTGTCACCATCACACACCTTACCATTCGGTCTTATGCGGGTGTTATAAGGGTTTATGTAACAAGACCCTTTCATTATGACAATGTACATTATTTTTGTATAATCAATGTTCATTCATGTTTTTATTGTTTCTTTGTAATTAGTTTTTAAAGCACAAATAGTATTTTTAGATACTATTCAACTAAGAAATCTATTCAGGTGAATTAATGGATTTTTGAATGAAATAATATTTTAATAAAATATTATTACTAAATAATTTTTTATTAAATATAAATGATCATATAATTTTATGAACGCAATTGTAATTTTTATTAATGTTTGAAAACTATTTTTGTCAAAACCCATGAATTTTAAGTAAATGTCAGTTTTTATTTTAGAAGTAAAAAATTCACATATTTATAAAATTATTTAGATAAAATGAATATTATTTTTTGAATCAGGACATCTTTATTATCCTATGCTGAATTTTTCATAATTTTCTGAGACAGTCGAATTTTTCGGTAAAAATTAACTACCGTTTAAATATATAACGTGTTTTATGACATCATAATGACCCAATAGTGATGTAATAAAATAATATAAACATTATGTTCAGCCAATATATTTTTTATCATTAAAATATTTTTATTTTATATATTTTTTTGATTTATTTTACAAAGATTTTGTGGACCCTCCAAGACTTATAAAACATTTTGTCTTTTTAAATTGTTTTCCTTGAGAGTGTGACTCACATCCACATAAGTAACCCAATTATTTTAAGAAGTTAGGCCATTGGCCTTATAAAATATTTTTTTTCTACTCCCCTTTTGAAAAAAACTTGTGCAAAAACCATGGTCTGGTTTGTGGTGTTGATTAGTTTAATGTGAGGTGTCTCAAACCTAAATAATAAAGAATTCCCTCTATTTTCCTATATAAACCCACCCAATCCTCCACTTACTCTTCAATAAAATTATTTGGAGATAGAACAACCCCAGCCCTCCTATATCTATAATCCTCCCAAGTTTCCCCAAGCTCCCAATGAACCTCTCTCAAGCCTCTTCCAAGCCTTTGGGATGACACTTCCAAGTAAGGGATTTCGTCCTTTCTCATTTTTGTCTACTTTTCTTTATGTTTTTATGCCCTTTGTTTCAATTAAAAATGTTGGGGTATGATTTCAAACCTCTCCCATACTATCCACATTATTTTTGGATGATGGGAGACCCCTTTCTCTCTCATTAAAGCCTCTCATGTAGACCTGTTACCATGCCGAAATTCAGGGAGGGATTTCTCTCTCCTCTTTTACATCCAAGCAATTCTTTTGTATTATGCATCTAAATTATATTATATTTGTTGTAACATGCATACATATGACCCCCTTAATGTCTATTTAATGTACATATGATGATACACCCTTTTATATCTCATCAACTATTTTCATGAATCCTTCTTTCATGTTGTTATGATGCCGAAATTGTGCCGCGTTTTTCCAAGCCAATATCACTGTGTTGTGAATACCACACCCATGTATCTATCAAGGTCATTCCCCTTGATGAACATATAAATATTTAATGGTACTTTCATGTATTTATTCCACATTACTTAATCATGGAATAACTTATGATGTTGATTGATTCCATGTTATATGATCCATGTGGCACACTTATGCATGAAATGAAATGTTTAAGACGGGTGCACCCTGATAGTGCTCCAATGCATTGGGTAAAGTATAGTATCATGATATGTCATGTGAAATGGGTGTTGAATAATACTAATTCAATTTAAATGAGGTTTTACTTGTGCCTGATGTGCAAGGAGGGTTTAGTCATGATCCATGTGAAATTATCCTTGGCTCATGCTAATTCCATGTTAAGTGTTGTTGCCACATTTCCATGTCATGATTATCATACTTTATCATGCCTTTATGTTCATGTTTCTCTTGTTATCCATTGATATTACTATTTTATAACATGTATTGTATTCCTCATGTTAGTCCATGCTTATTCCCTTATTGGGATTTATAGGTCACCATTTTCTTATGCATGTGCTCACGTTATCCCATGCAATGCTAAGCATGATGGAATGTAGTGGTCATTTAAATGATGTTTTTAATAAATATGTTGTGTATTTTATGTTCTAAGATGTTATGTAATGTTCCTAATCCCCAAATAAAATATACCTCTCTATCTTCTATGTTGTATCAAGTGCTGATTTTTTGTAATAAAGTAAGTTTAAGTGTGTAATAAAAAGCAGGGTTGTTATATTTTGGTTCCTCGACATCATTATAACAATGTTTTTTATTGTTTTTTCGGTATGGTTGTTCCATAACATACTTTAAGGGATACACATTCTTGTGGAGGTGGTGATTGAGATCCAATACATTATTCCATTCTCATTAAATTAATATTGAGTTCTTTGAGTTAGGGGATTTTTCTATTATAAAATTTTATTTACCTGAAATAATAAATTTTTCATGGTTTATCTATTTGGATGGAAATAGAATTAATATAAAAATTTCTAAACTAGATTAATAATGATATTGATTGTAGTGATTGCATGTTTATAATTTATACCATTATAATGGGTTACCTCTTGTTTTTCTAGATAATGTGCTATCTGTCCTTTGATTAATAATTTTTTTATAATATGGATTATCATGTTGTTCTTTATTTCATTTGATAATGAACATAAATTTGGAATTAATTTATAATTATTTGGACGGAGATTAAGGAGGCTTGTTTAATGAATTTAGTGTTTCTTATAAATTTCGGATAATAAAATAGATGTGATGCACATGGTTAATTAAATTTTTTATTCCATGTTAATGGAATTGTTGAGGAATTTAATCCATGTTAATGATTTTTTTTATAATAAATTGAAATTCATGTTATTGAGAATGGTACATATCTATGTTTATTGAAAATGAGTTTAATACTAAGAGCATGCGTAGATTTTGATGCCTTGTTTTGTCCTGATGCATATAGTTTCCTATAGTTAGAATATACAATTAATTAATTATTTAATTTAATATAAAATAAGAATAAATGGCGTGATAATGTTAATTTATAGGTCCAAATATTTCCATTTTCTCAAGGAGTATGAGTGCCTTGTACTGGTATAGTGAGAGCTTGTTTATGTGTGAATGCAAGATGCATTGTTTTATGGCCTAGATTTCCCTATTGAGTTTGTTTGTATCTTACTTCCTAGTTATTCTATTTATCTGAGTTATTCTCTATGTGATTTGATATTATCCTAGGATTACTAAAGTGATATGTGGATAGGGAGGTATGGATTATGTGGATGCAATTAATGCCTATGACCAGCAGATGAATTGAGGTATAGATGTGGGTGTTAGGGATGCCACTAGAGATGATGTAATAGTTTGATGTTTGGATAACTAATTGATGTGATGCTGAGAGATGGGATGCTCTCAAATGAATTTCTTATCCAATATTGGTTAGTTTAGTTGTTTTATATACATTTGGTTCTACATTTCTCGAGGTAGTTAAATGTTCTTGGTTGGGTGTTTCTTATTAGTGGGTTTTTATGATGGTTTTACTTTTGCATGGATTATGAAATGATTATAATAAATAATAAATAATTATTAACCCATAGGGTCGGTGTTGATGGGATTAAAATACAGAAAATATGTCAATATTTAGAATCCGTGGACTTAGTTTTTATTATTCATTGAGGGAATTGACTTTACTCTAATGATTAATGCAACGTAATGTGGAATAATTTTAATGGTTAATTAAATTTATATTAAATTAATTAACTAATGGAAATAAAAAAGGAAATAAGTATTTAAATTATATAATTAAATTATCTATTTCTTATATTATATATTGTCCTTGAAGTAGAAATCGGGAGGCTGAGTGATGTTAGCTATAGTGGAGTCTAAGACAATTTTATGCCCATTGTGTGATTATGAGCTAAATTGTATCCTGTATTTTTTATGATTTTATATGCTATACCACCAATGATGTTTAAGGTGAGTGACACCCATTGGACTCTAGGAGGGTGTTTTCCCAATATCCTGGTGGGAGGATGGATTGTTAATATAACAACCATGATTTTATTACAAATTTAAACATGAATTTTTACATAAAATCTTCACTTGATTCAACATGGAAGACCGAGAGGTCTAGTGTATTTGGGGCTTAAGACCATTACATAATAGCTTAGAACATAAAACACACAACATCATTATTGAAAACTTACTTTACATGACCACTACATTCTCTCGTACATAGCATTGCATGGGATAACCTGAGGACATATCAAATACATGATATAAAATAGGCATATCAATGGATCATAAGAGAAACAAGGACATAAATGTATGATAAAACATGATATTCATAACATGGAAATGTGGCTACAACACTAAACATGGAATTATCATAAGCCAAGGCTCATTGCACCTAGAGCATGAGTAAACACTCATTTCACATGAAGCAGGAGTTAAACCTAATTGCATTTGCATTAGCATTCAACACCCATTGAACATGATTTATCATGATACTCTACATTACCCAATGCATTGGAGAGCTATCAGGGCACACCCTTCTTAAACATTTCATTTCTTGCATAAGCGTGCTCCATGGATCATACAACATGGAATCAATCATCACCATCATCTATTCCACGATAAAGGGATGTGGAATTAATACATGGAGATTTATAAGAAATAAGTAAATTTTCATAAAGGTGTATAACATTGATAGATAAATGGGCATGGTATTGACTACACAATGACATTGGCGTGGAAATCGTAGTGCAATTTCGGAAGCATAACGACATGAAATAAGAACTCATAAAAAATGGTTAATGAGATATAAAGGGGTTTCTCATCATATTTACATGAAATGGACAGTAAGGGGGTCATATACATACATTTTCCAACAAACGTAATGGAATTTAAATTCACAATTCAAAAGATTTACTTGGATGTAAAAGAGGAGAGACAAATCACTCACGAAATTTCGGCATGGTAACCGGTGTACATAAGAGGAATTAATGAGAGATAAAGGGGTCTCCCATCATCCAAAAATAAATAGGGCAGTATGGGAGAGGTGCAAAATCATACCCCAACAATTGTAATTGAAAACAAAATGGCATAACAACTTAATGAAAATTGGAAAAAAACAAGAAAGAACAAAATCACTTACTTGGCAGTGTGATCTCAAAGGCGTGGGAGAGTCTTTATGGAGGCTTCATGGGAGCTTGGGGCGCCATGGGAGGATTATAGAAAGAGGAGGGTAGGGTTTGGTCAAACACCAAATGCTTTGAGTGAAGAGGAAGTGGGATCTTGGGTGGGTTTATATTGGAAAGGATAGGGAATTATTTATTATTTTGGTTTGGGACACCTCAATTTAAACTAATCAAAACCACAAACCAAACCATGGTTTTTTCCCATGGTTTTTGAAAAAGGGAGGTGGAAAAAAAATTTATTAGGAAAATATATGAACTTCTTAAAATAAAAGGGTTGTTTATGTGGAGGTGAGTCAACTCTCAAGGAAAATATTTTAAAAAAAATGTTTTACAAGCCTTGGAGGGTCCACTAATGCTTTGTAAAATAAATAAAACACATATAAAATCACATTATTTTAATCCAAAAACATATATTTTCCGAACATAATGTTTATTTTATTTTATTACATCACTATTGGGTCATTATGATGTCTTAAAACACATTATATATTTAAACGGTATTTAATTTTTACGCAAACATTTGACTGTCTCAGAAAATTATGAAAAAATCACCATTGGGTAATTTCAGCATCCTGATTCCAAAAATAATTTTCATCTTATCTAAATCATTTTTTAAATATGTGAATTTGTACTTTTAAAATAAAAACTGACATTATAAAAAATTATTGGGTTTAGAAAGAAATAGCTTTCAACCCATAATAAAAATTACAATTTCATTCATAAAATTATATGATCATGTATATTTAATAAAACTATATTTAATTGTAATAATATTTCATTAAAATATTATTTAATTTAAAAATCCATTAATTCATCAAAATAGATTTATTAGTTGAATAATAACTAAAAATACTATTTTTTCTTTAAAAACTATTTACAAAGTAACAATAATAAAATGAATGCACAATCTTTATACAAAAAATATTTACATAGTCATAGTGCTAGTGTATTCTTACATAAACCCTTATAACACCTGCATAAGACTGAAGGTTAAGGTTTGCAATGGTGTCAAACTCTTGTGGTGGTTCACATAATGTCGCTCGAGTGGTTATCTCTATTTACATACACTTCTCCCATAGTTGGTTCCAATCAAACTTAAAGTGTCCAAGATCTGCTTGGTCTTAGTCAAGAGTAAAGCCTAATGAACCCACCCCCTTTCCGAGCTCCAACAAATGGGCTTCGTACATGGCTTGTCTATTGGATAAGGCCATCGCTTCCTTTGTCTGAGTAAATTGGATTTGTTACAGCCCTATATTTATACTAATCATGTGATCATTGTTAAACAACTATATTAGCAACGGTCACAATGCATACCAGTATTTTAAAACCCAAAAACATTAAACCAATGAAGTTCACATTTTATATAACCATAATAAAACATTTAATTAGATCAATTAAAATTTCCATTAAAGAAATTTGGGTCATTACAATCTTCCCCCTTAAGAAATTTCTCCCTCAAAATTTCTTTTTCCCACACTAAAACATATGTGGATAACTATTCATCATTACTTCCTCTGATTCCCATGTCGCTTCTTCAATATTTTGGTTTTTCCACAACACCGTGATGAGTGGTATTTTCCTATTTTGTAGAACTTTTTCTCTACAATCTAGGATCTTCACTGGTTCCTCCTCATGTGAAAGATCATCCTCAATCTGTACTAGATCTAAAGAGAGTACATGTGAATGGTCTGGTATGTACTTCATTAAGAGGGATACAAGAAATAAATCTTGTACTTTGGCCATGGTAGGTGTAAGGGCTATTTGATAGGCCACAACCCCAACATGATCATGAATATTGAAGGGGCTGATGTACCTAGGACTTAACTTCCCTTTCTTTCCAAACTCGTGACTTTATTCAAGGGATATATGCGTAGAAATACCATGTCTCTAACAATATATTCAAGGAATCATCGACAAATATCTACAGAACTCTTCTATTGACTCTGGGATACCTTGATATGATGCTGAATGGTTTTCAACTTCTCCACTATTTCATCGAACATTTCTCATCCTAGCAGCTTACACTCACCAACTCCATCCTAACATGCTGGTGCTCTACACCTCTTTCCATATAGGGAATCATATGGTGCCATTCAGATGCTCGAGTGGAAACTGTTATTGTAGGAGAATTAAACCAATGGAAGATGTTGGTCCCACATTAATTTGACGTCCATAGAACGTGATCTTAACATATATTCCAGTGCCCAAATAGTTTACTCAGATTGTCCATCAGTTTGAGGATTATAGGTCATACTAAAGATTAGTTCAGTATCCAAAGCATGTTGAAGACTCTTCCAAAACATAGAGGGGAATATTGGATCTCAATCAGATACAATATATAGTGGTACTCCATGCAGCCTTAGCACTTCCCTGATATATAACTGTGACAGTTTATCTAATGAGAAATCTTCCTGAATTGCAATAAATTTTGCAGACTTTGTAAGACGATCTACAACAACCAAGATGTCATTTTTTCCGTTGGAGGTCTTCTGAAGTCCAGTGACAAAGTCCATTGTGATGTTCTCCCATTTCGATGCTGGTATGGACAATGGTTGCATCATCCCCTTAGACTTCTTCCTCTCTTCCTTCACATACTGACACACGAGGAACTTTGATGTATACTCAACGATTTCCTTCTTCATATTATCCCACCAATAATTCTCTTATAGATCTTGATACATCTTTGTGTTTGCTGGGTGAATAGATAAATTTGAACTATGTACATCATCCAAAAGTTCTTTATTCAGCTTTGGACTTGATGTAACACATAGCCTTTTCCCAAGTCTCACAATTTCTTCTTTATTGACATTGAACTCTGAGGATTTCCATTTTCTAATAGCTTCCACTTTATTCTAAATTCTCATATCATCATTTTCATCATCCTTTAACCTCTCTAAAAGAGATAGGTGATCAATAATTTGTGAAAGGATTGATGATGTTCCCTTCTTTATGATTCTCATGTCCATCTTCATCAATTCTAAGAATATTATATTCTTTTCAATTATCATCAATGATAGAATCGTCGGGTCCTTTCTACTTAGAGCATCTCCCACTTTTTTCACTTTCCCAGGGTGGTAATGGGTTGAGCAGTCATAGGCTTGAATCAACTCTAACCATATTTCTTGGCACATGTTCGACTCTTTCTGTGTGAATATATACTTGAGGCTTTTTTGGTCTGTATATATTTTACACTTCTCCCCAAGGAGATAATGCCGCCAAATTTTTAAAGAGAAGATCACCACAGCCAAGTCCAAATCATGTGTTGGATAATTCTACTCATGAACTTTCAATTACCTTGAATCATAGACAATGTTTTTTAATTTTTCATCAACACACTGCCCATTCCCTTCTTCGAAGCATCACTGAATACCACACAAAGTTCTCCACTTGTGGTTAAAGTGAGCACGGGAACAGTGGTAATCCTCCTTTTTAACTCATTGAATCTTTCTTCGCATTCATCACTCCAACCAAACTTTACTCCCTTCCGAGCTAGCTTGGTAAGAGTGTTGGAAAATCTTGAGAAATATCTCAAAAATCGCCGATAATATCTAGCTAAACGCAAGAAGCTATGGATACCCATTACCGATGTGGGCCTCAATAACCCCTCAATTGCAGATGTTTTGGTGGGATCCAAAGATATCCCATTTCATGTGATGATATGGCCCAAGAATGGCACCTCCTTTATCCAGAACTCACACTTTCTATACTTTTCACAAAGATTATTCTTCCACAGGGTCTCTAGTACAGTTCTTAGATTCTCCTCATGATCCTCCTTAGTATTGGAGTATATCAAAATATCATCTATAAAAACTACCAAATTTTTTTTGAGGTAATCCGAATATACTCTATTAATCAAGTCTATGAATAGTTCTAGAGAATTAGTGAGTCTGAAAGGCATTAATATGAATTCATAGTGCCCGTATCTTGTACGAAAAGCAGTCTTGGGTACGTCTTCCTTCTTCACCCTTACATGATAATATCCCGACCACAAATACACCTTGGAGAAGTATTATGCTCCATGCAGCTGATCGAATAAGTAATAAATTCATGGGAGAGGATACTTGTTATTTATCATTATTTTGTTAAGATCACGATAATTGATGCAAAGGAGCATTGACCCATCTTTCTACTTGATAAAGAGGAATGGTGCATCCCACGGTGAAGCACTTGGGCATATAAACCCTTTATCCAGATTCTCCTCTAGTTGTTTCTTCATCTCCTTAAGCTCCACAACAACCATTCTATATGGAGTCTTGGATATTAACAATGCCCCAGGTATAAGATAAATTTATAATTCATCATCTCTTATAGGATGAAGACGAGGAAATTTCTCAGGAAACACTTCAATGAATTCCCTCACAATAGGCATGTCTCTAATGGTGGTTTGCTCCTTAGACTCAATCATCTGAGCCAGATATGCATGCTCATATGATAGTAATATCCACGCTTGAGATGATGGAGAAAAAGAAGATTCATCTTCTTCCTTTCATGTGTATAGAATCAGGGGTCGATTCTACTCATGGGGAGTGATTTCCCTCTCATGCTAATTTATGTTGGCTCTATATAAAGAAATCCAATCCATGCCAATAATTGCATCAAATTGCACTAGAGGGAGTATGACGAGGTTTTCTTGGAAATTAAACCCACAACATACGACAGAGGAGGAGTTATATTCATGGGATGCAATGATTTCCCCATTTTCCTTACTCACCGACATATTTACTTCCATGATTTGTGGTGGTGCTGGAATTGTTCTACTAAACGTTTTGGATATAAAACAATGCATAGAACCTGAATCAAAAACTAAATTCTCTATTTGTAAATGAATAACTAGTGTAGCTGTCACTACTTCATTTTCGGGGTACACTTCGGCATTAGTGATGGTAAAATCTCTCCCTTGATGCCTTGGATGTGTTTGGTTTCCTCTAAAAACCCTTGGCATAGGTCACTGATTTGAAAGATGCCTTGGTTCTTTGCAGTTGTAGAAATGAACAACATGTTGTTGTTCGAACGAAGCGTTCCTTTCCTCTGCTGCAGCCGTAGGTTTTCTTGTCGGCAGTTAATAGCTAGGTTCCCTTCTCATCAACACCTAAAGCATTTCCTTGCTCTCTTCAGGAAATTCTCAGGGTTCTTCATTCCGTACATTTGGAAACTGGGGCACTGGATCTTCGTAGCACTATTGGATTTATCAATCGGACCACCAATATTGAAGTCCACCTTATGATTCTTATCCCCATGATACCCCTGAGATTCTCTGATCTCCATTTCGACCTTGAGGGCACATCAGAAAATTTCCTCATATCTGTCGAAGTCATGAATCACTAGTGCCTTCCATAGGCTAGGTTTTAGCCAGCAAAAGAAGTGGTCAACCATGCATTCGAGGGAAACAAAAACGTTTGAGGCATATCATGCACGCCTTGTGAAGTTTTCCTTGTATGCTCTGACAGATTCATCTTCTTTTTTCTTGTGGGAAAGGATGTCCCTTTCCATCATATGTTAGAGGGTGTGCGGAAAATATTTATCCAAAAACATGTTTTGGAAATCCATCTATTATAGCACCTCAGGCTTTATATTTTTTATCAAAGTCCACCGTTTATCAGCTTCACCCTCCATACAATAAGAATCCAGGATAACCTTCTCTTGTTCAAAACGTTGAAGGATAGAGAAGATATTTTCAATGTAGTTGATCCATTGTTCGGTGATTACGGGATCAAATGATCCATTAAAAATAGGATGACTTTGTCTCATAAAGCTCTCGATAACGACTTTTTCTTTCTTAGGTGGGGTTGAACACTATTCTTGACCATTGTGTCTATTCAAATCTTGAGTTAATTGAGATAGAAGCGTGACAATGTTTGCAATTCCCGCTCCCATCAGATTGGGCATCTCATTATTACAGTCATCACATTGATCTTCAGATCGGTTGTTAGCCCGATCCCTCCTATTACCAACCATTGGATGGAATAAAAGGAATGTTATGGGTAACACATAAAGGGTAATCCAAGGATAAAAATGATGACTTATAAATAACATTTGTTTCCTTAACTTATGAATCCATAGGCTTCAATCTATGATATTTATGATCAACTTTCTAACATATATTATTAGGGTCATTTTTTTAATTCCCTTAATTAGGGTTCATACTATGCTTGTGAATTTACCAAATCATATCCCCCGGGAATGTCATAACCAAGAGTGCATCAAGTCTCATTGTCGTGCACCAATTCCCATTCGAGACTATCTCAAAGCGGTGTTTTCGGGTTTTACCCCTAGGATACATATGTGCCAGAGCCACCTCTACCTACTTGTATCTAGAAAGGGATGTATTTTCTTGATAAATCACTTACTCAATACCCACCAATATTTAGTGATGTTTTTATTATACTTATTCTTTTCTCTAAGACTTCACTAGGGTTTTCTAATCCTAATCTCAAAAATAACTAAACCTATCCTCTAATACCAACAATAACAACCCTACTTTTATTACAAACTTTATTATGATTTATTATCTAAACACATCACTTGATACAACATGGAATATCGGGAGGTCTGGTGTCTTTGGTGATTACAATCATTAAATAACATCTTAGAACTTAAACCACACAACATATTTGTTGAAAAATTCCTTTGTGTGACCACTACATTCCCTCGTACTTAGCATTTCATGGCATAACCTAAGGACATGCATAAGAAAAGGGTGAGCTATGATGCCCAGTAAAATAATAAACATAGAATAACATGAGGAAGAAAAAACATGTTTGAAAATAGGCATATCAATGGAGATAAAGAGAAACATGAACATAAATGCATGATAAAGAATGATAATCATAACATGGAAATGTGGAAACAACATTTTACATTGAATTTTCATGAGCCAAGGCTCATTGCAGATGGAGCATGAGTAAACCCTCATTGCACATGATGCACGAGTAAAACCTCATTGAACATGAATTATCAAGATTCAACACCTATTTCACATGACATATCATGATACTATACTTTACCCAATGCATTGGAGCACTATCAGGGGGCACCATTCTTAAACATTTCATTTCATGCATAAGTGTGCCACATGGATCATACAACATGGAATCAATCATCAATATTTATTCCACGATAAAAGGATGTGGAATACATATATGTAGATTTATAATAAAAAAATAAATTTTTATAAAGGTGAATACAATTGATAGATAAATGGGCATTGTATTAATTACACAATGACAATGACTTAGAAAATCGTAGTGCAATTTCGGCAGCATAACGACATGAAATAAGAACTCATAAAAAATGGTTGATGATAGATAAAGGGGTGTCTCATCATATTTACATGAAATGGACAGTAAGGGGGTCATATATATACATGTACCAACAAAATTAATGTAATTTATATTAATATTTCAAAATAATTACTTGGATGCAAAAGATGAGAGTGAAATACCTGACGGAATTTCAGCATGGTAACAGGTGTACATGGGAGGCATTAATGAGAGAGAAAGTGGTCTCCCAACATCCAAACATAAAAAGGGAAGTATGAGGGTGGTTTGAAATCATACACTGACATTTTTAATAGAAAAAAAGGTCATAAAAACTTAACAAAAATTGGACAAATATGATAAAAGAAGAAATCCCTTACTTGGAAGTGGGATCTCAATGGCTTGAGAGAGGCTTGAAAGAGGCTTCTTTGGAGCTTGGGGAAACATGTTAGGATTCTAGATAGGGTATGGAATGGTTTGGGCGAACTCCAAAGGAATTGAGTGAAGAGGATGTGGGAGCTTGGTTGGGATTATATAGGAAAGGAGAGGGAATTCTATATTATTTTGGTTTGGGACACCCCACATTAAAGTAATCAAAACCCCAAACCAGCCCATGGTTTTTTACCATTGATTTTTCCAAAGAGGAGTGGAAAACAATATTTTATGAGCCTAATGGCCGAACTTCTAAAAATAATAGGGTTTCTTATGTGAAGGTGAGTCACACTCTCAAGGAAAATAATTTTAAAAGACAAAATGTTTTATAAGCCTCGGAGGGTCCATGAAAGATTTGTAAAATAAATCAAACAAATATAAAATCAAAATATCTTAATTCCAAAACATATATTGGATTAACATAATGTTTATTGTATTTTATTACATCACTATTGGGTAATTATGATGTCATAAAACACATTATATATTTAAACGGTATTATATTTTTACACAAAAAATTGACTATCTCAGAAAAGTTTGAAAAATTCCCCATTGGATAATTTCAACATCCTGATTCGAAAAATTAAATTCATTTTATTTAAATAATTTTCTAAATATGTGATTTTTTACTTTTAAAATAAAAATTTATATTTATCAAAAATTCACGGGTTTTGATAAAAATAGCTTTCAAACCATAATAAACATTAAAAATGAATTCATAAAATTATATGATCTTTTATATTTAATAAAAAGTAATTTAATTATAATAATATTTTATTAAAATATTATTTATTTCATAAATCCATTAATTCATCAAAATATATTTCTTAGTTGAATATTAACTAAAAGTACTATTTGTGCTTTAAAAACTATTTACAAAGTAACAATATTAAAATGATTTCAAATTATTTATAAAAAATAATGTATGTAGTCATAGTGCTAGGGTATTGTTACATAACCCCTTATAAAACCTGCATAAGACTGAAGGGTAAGGTGTACAATGGTGATAGACTCTTGGGGTGGCTCAGATAACATTGCTCGGGTGGTAATCTCTATTAACTTCCACTTCTCCTGTAGTCGGTTCCGCTCAAGATTAACATTTTCAAGCTCAGCTTGGGTTTGGTCAAGAGTGAAGCCCAATGATGCCACCACCTTTACGAGCTCCGAAAAATGGGCTTCGTATGGAGCAAGTCTACTAGATGTGGAAACCACATCCTTTGTCTGAGTAAATTAGATTTATTAAAGCCCTATATTTATACTAATCATGTGGTCACCGTTCAACGACTATATTAGAAACGGTCACAATTCATAAAAATATTTTAAAATCCAGAAACATAAAACCAATGAAGTTCACATTTTATCTAACCATAATAAAACATTTAATTAGATCAAGAGAAATTTCAAATAATGTAAGTTTGGGTCCTTACAGTTAACTACCCTCTCGGGCCTACTCTCTTCTATTGGTATCTTATTGTGATGGTATGCATAACTATATGTTTTTCAATATACATGTGTAGGGGTGTCACGACCCGTCCCTCAGGGCCCATATTGTGACTACCCCAAGCCCTCCTTCCATAGGACAGGGGCTGGCGACTAGCACCAAAGGCATAACTCCCTAAAAACTGGGAAGGCATTGCCTTTATAAAATGTAAACACACACAACTAGAGTACAAGTAGAAGAAATCACTAAGTAAAGTTGTAGAACAAGTGTGCTGGAAGTACAAATGGGCCGAAAATAAAAGCCCAACAGAAAGGTACAGCTACAAGTAAAAGAAAAGTACAACTGAAAAGACAAACAGTTGAATGGTGAAGAATCTCCTGGATCGTCCTCTGGGTTCCTACCTAAAGGTAGGTACATATTCCCTCTTTAGAACTCCACGTCTATCAGTCCACTACGTGTGCCGTCACGCTGAGTGTCCACCTCCAGGTACCATCCAGTCCTCGTACACTCTACCTCGGTCAATGCTGTCAGTGGTTTGCATCCAACACAACGAGTTGCGGTCATAGCTCGTGCCGGGGTGAGTATAAAAATACTCAGTAGGGACCCCAAGACCCTCAAGGTCTCACTAAATCCAACAAGGATAAACCTCAAATAAATATCTCAACAGATAACCATTACTTAAGTATATTCCCATATATATACCTATGTTATCAAATAACCCATCTCAAATATGAGGAGAACACAAAGGTCAATGACTCTGCTAAAACCAGGATTCTTATTATCGAAACAACGGTTGTGGGAGAAATCCTCCTCTATTGAGCACGGTGACCCTGTTGCGACTTCGAGGTGCTACTCACTAACCGTAGACTACTGAGGTACTCCTCTTGTCGAGAACAGCAGGTCTGCTGCCAAACCGGGCACTCCTCCGCTATGGGTCTGCCGCCAAACATGGAGCTCCCCATAATAGTCGTCAGAGGTACTCCTCTTGTTGAGTACCGTGGGTCTGCTGCCAAAACAAGCACTCTGTCTACCATGGGTCTAGTTCCAAACCGGGCGCTCCATCCACTCGGCTAATAGAATCACTCCGAGTCGAATCGGTCAAGTAGTCGTCAGGTCTAAAGCTACATGGTCTCCGCACTCTGCCTTCTCGTCTCAGGGAGGACCCGCTCCATGAGCTAATGGTCGATACTCCATGTGTCACGAAGTCTCAGGTGGATGTATTACAAAGGACCACCACGTAAAAGGGGTCTCAACGCAATAGACGGTGCGTCAATCAGTCGTCTGGTCTGTGAGTTATCAGCTTTTCCGTTCCAGGGGGACGTTTGGATTTCGGGTGCAATCAAACCCGTCCATACTCCAAACTAATCTGAACCCTATGTGTAGTATTCCAAAAGTACCATATCAACAAGAGGAAACCAACGTAGTTGACGACACTCCAATGAGATGTCCGGTCCTTAAGTTATAAGTGTTTCCGCTCCGAGGGCCCGGTTGGTTTCAGTTTCGAACCAACCCGACCGTTTTTCCATAGTCGTCCAAAAATCACTTAGGGTATTGCAAAAGTACCATTCCATCAAGATGATCCCAATTCCGTAGACAGCGTGTCGATCAGAAACGCGGTTTTCATGTTATTCCCCTTTATGTGAAAACGAGCCCGGTTCGTTAAGCCCTGTGGGATGGAGGGTCGGGTCAACTCAGTTTTGGAGGGTCCTACCTGGTAGAGGGTCGGACCGGCCCAGTGAATCGCATGGTCTGGCTCAAGGGATGTGGCCCGCCCCCGAAGGGATGCGACTCGTCCCGGAGGGGTGTGGCCCGACCCGGTACGGCGCGGCGCGGCACGGTGCGGCTGAGCATGGCGCGGCCTCGCTGGCCAGAGGCTCAGCCTGAAGGACCAAGCGGTCTGAGGGGGTGGGGGGGGGGCTCTTTCCTGAACCGAATGCGCCAAGCGATGCCGCCCTCCCAAATGGCCGGCCGAAGCCCTGCCGGCCTTCCTGGCGCACGCGACCCGCTCTGGCGGGCCGCGTTCCTGCTGTGCGGTACCATCGGGTGCTGCGGTTCCTTCAACTGGCCGGCCGACGAGCCGGATGAGTCACCACCAATGCGGCCCGCGGAGCACGGGCCCTGGTTTTCTGTAGTTTGGCACCCCTTATGGCGTTGTGGTCTTCCTTCGGCCCGGTCTGCCAGTTCTTCCTCGATCGAGCGGCCTGCGGTTGCGAGCTGTGGTTCGTCTCCACGCGACCGGCATACGGCCGCCGATTCCTCTGGTCGCGACCACCCTTTCCATCACCGTCGCCATCTAAATAGAAACGAGGATCAACGGTGTGTCGTCGGTCCGTGTTCGTTCAGCCCGCACCCTCCGCGTTAGGTGGTATCATACGGCCGAAGATTAAGAATGGTTTCACGAAGAACAGAGAACAATTTTATTCAAATAAAATTTAAGAAAACCACCTTACCTCGAATAAAGGTTCATTCGTAGATGAGTCGTGGAAGTCGAGCGTCGCGGAGAGGTGGCATCAACTCATTGACATTGGGTAAGAAGGATCCATGGATGGTGCGTCATCAGCGTTCCTTGCGGGTAGATTCTTCTCCTTGGGCATGGCCGAAGATCGATGGAGGTAATCGACATCCCTCGGCGGTTATTCGTTGGAAGGATGGTGTTCTTCATTTAGAGAAGAACACTAATCTCTAAATCCTCTCATGTCCCAACAAATATTTTCCAACCAAAATAAAAAAAAAGTGTTTCCCATCTTTTTAAGAGAATTGATAACCAATTAAAATCAATTAAAATGAATTATTGACACATAGATTAATTAAATTATATATTAATTAATTCATTTGGTGGGGTGGCACAATCAATGGGTGGAAGGTGGAGAGGCTCCACATAATAAATGAGGGGGATTTTCAACTTAATGAAGAGGAGTGTTAATGGGGGGGTTTAAGGGGAGTTATGGGGAGATGAAAGGTTAGGGGTTTATGTGGCCCCCACCCCACAAATATCCTCTCATGGGAGGTTATGTGGGTATGGGCCCCACCTCTAACTCCCATTTGGGGGAAATAAATAACATAGATAAATAAAATTGTGATCCAAAAATTTTATTTATTTTATTCTAATTCCCCAGAAAATAACTCTCAACCCGCATAAAACGCAACTACAATAAAGGTCCCCTTAAGAAAAAACTGGCGCTGAGAGTTCATCGGTGTCCTCATATTTCAAATCCGAGAACAGGTTTAAATGATAGAAAAATCCGCTCATACGTTCACTAAACTTACCCGAAAAAAAAATTCAGAAAATTATTCCAGGCACACTGGGCCTCAGAATTAGGTGCCGTCAGAAACTGTGTACTCATAAAATTTCAATGAATTTAAGAAAAAAATTTCCCATGAAATTTCCAGGTCATTAAATTACCCCCACCTCAGGGATTTACATCACCATAAAGGTACAACACATACTTGGGAAAAAAAGGAGGTATTGAGCACACATCTAAGCCTCCTGCTCCCATGTGCTCTCTTGGAGGTTCCCGTGCTGCCAGAAAATGCGCACCAGAGGAATCGACAGTCCACACAGGACCCGCTCCTGTTGTCCCTCGATCTCCACCGGGACCTCCATGAATGTCACCCTATCATCGATGTCCAGATCCCCATGATAGATGATGTTGGTCGGGTCGTGCATGTATCAACTCAGCTGAGATATGTGGATGACTTCATGCACCTGGTGCAACTGAGGTGGAAGGGCCAGGCGGTAATCCACCTCGCCTATCCTACTAAGGACCTAGAATTGTCTAATGAATTATGGAGATAAATTTCCGCCTAAGACAAATCTCTGAATTCATCCTCAAGATGAGACCTGTAAGAAGATGTGGTCGCCATCCTCGAAATCTAGTGGCTCTGTCTCCTAACAGCATAGGACATCTGTCTGCTCTGTGTAGTCTTCATCCGCTCCTGGATGATCTGCACTTTTTTCATCGTAGCCTGAACTATCTCTGGTCCTACAAGAGCTTATATGATTTAACCTTTTCCGATAAGATAAATCCGGTCTCATCCCATAGATGAACTACGTTCTTTTCCTAATACAGTCAATCCTAACATGAACGATACTATTTCATTCCGTGGATGACGACGTAAGGCCTCGACGCCACCACCAAGAGGTTCCAACTGAAACTCTTTCCTCAAGGGATAGATCACACCGTCGGCATCTGTGTGATTATAGAGTCTCCTAAAAAAGGTATCTCTAGATTTGAGGGTCAAGTCAATGGTTTTAACGGGAAACTCTAGGTCTGGGACAAGATTCGTGGAAGGAAGGAATGATTGGTGCCTATGTCTATTGATATGGCATCTCATAGTAGACACATACCGTACCTCGAATCATTCCTAGAGCCCCTGGTTCACACTTCTTGACCGCATGAAACTATTCTATTCCCTTCCCCTCCAGCTCCGTGAGCCTGGCAGGGATAACAGAGGCGAGTGGTTGTAACATGTCGAAAATCACATCACCAAATACTGCCCTCCTAGCTCTACTTCCACGTCTACTGATCTGTAGATTCATCTGTCCTTAATACTTCCTCTTCTTGAAACATTTTACATGCCTAAGTCTTCGATACTAGTGCCAGTTCCCTGATTTCCCACATCTAACATTCTCTAGCTGTATCCATTCGGCCAAATAACATTCAACCATAATGGTTCTCTCTATAACCCTAGCATAAGTAGGAATTCATAGAGAAAAAGTGTTGGCTCAGATTTCCTTTAAACACACCACACTCTGAGGTCCGAGCTCTAAATAACTGATCGTATCATAGTCATCAAGTACTAGGAATGATCAGTACGCCTCGATGAATACACATATACCGACATGTCATCTTGCCGAAGCTGTATAAGCTCGAGAAAACTCTCAGCACCTCCTCAAGCCAGTACTCAGCCGCCTGTGAGTCGGGATCGCCTCAGAACCTGAGGGGTATCTGATGCTGAAACACGTGTAAGGCACTAAGCCTACATGTTTCATCTACTAGTACTGCTGGTTGTAACTACTAACCAACTGGTAGTATAATAGCTGGCACACTACCCGAAGGTACTATCTCAGGCATCCGTCCACGTACTGAATCCTCATCACTATGCGGACCAACCTCAGGGTCACTCACTGGAAAAAACTAGTAGATAACATCACCATCTACTGTACTAGTGTCTAAACTAGGTGTAAAACTCTAGCAATCGCCTCTAGCCAGTCCACTACTGCCTGGGAATCTGCCTTGCCTCGTAACCTCAGAGGGCTCTGCTGCTGAAACTCATGAAATGCGCTCTGTCAGTGTGCACCAACCGCTAGTATAGCTGCAGGAATCTGCTACCCAATGGCTGATGGTGCTGCTGGTACACCACCCGAATGTGACATAATAGCAGGAGGGCCCTGCACCAGAGCCTCATCGTTCAGTGGGTTGATATCAGGTAATCTCTCGGAACACCAACTAACTGTCTGCGTGGAGGCATCCTGAACAGATGCGATACAGTCAAACAATTTAAACCTGGTGAGCTGACCTGGTTTGATCTGACTTAAAGATAACTTTTTAAAACACACACACAATTAGTGTTTTCATGTATTAAGTCGGGAATCAGTATTCAGGGTCCTGGTGTATGGATACGTTGGCCGCCACACCAACATTGGACTCCCTGAAATGAAAACCACACTCCGTACCCTTAACATTATTGTTTCAAAGAAAAGAAATATCAGAGTCCTATGTTTTGTGGTAGAACTGACTCCAATGATACCAATTTGTCACAACCCATCTCCCGGGGCCCGTATCATGACTACCCCAAGCCCGCCTTCCATAGGCCAGTTGCTAGCGACTAGCACCAAAGGCGTAACTCTCTAAACACTGGGAATGAATATCATTTATAAAACGTAAAAACACACAACCAGAGTACAATAGGATGTAATCACTAAGTAATGAAGTATAACAAGTGTACTGAAAGTACAAAGGGGACAAAAATAAAATCCCAACAGAAAGGTACAACTACCACTGAAAGAAAAGTACAACTGAAAAGACAAACAACAGAATAGTGAAGAAACTCCTGGATCGTCCTCCGGGTTCCTACCTTAAGGTTAGGAATAGATGCCCTCCTCCGTACTTCGCGTCAATTGGTCTTCTATGTGTGCCGTCACACTGAGTGTCCACCTTCGGGTACCGTCCAATACTCGTACACTCTTCCTTGGTCAATGCTGTGTGTCATCTTCATCCAACACAACGAGGTGCGGGCATAGCCTATGCAGGGTTGTGTATAACGATACTCAGTAGGGACCTCGATACCAACAAGGTCTCACTAAAACCAACAAGGATAAACCACAAAGACAGATCTCAACAGATAAACTTTAGTTAGGTATATGTCCATACATATACCTAAGTTATCATGTAACCCATCTCAAATATGAGGAAAACACAAAGGTCATTGACTCAGATCAAACCATGATTTTTATTATCAAACCCATGAATGCTGGAGTAATCCTCCTCTGTCGAGTACAGTGGCCCTGTCGCAACTTTGAGGCACTACTCACTACCCTTAGACTGCTGAGGTACTCATCCTGTCGAGTACCACTGGTCTGCTGGCAAACTGGGCACTCCTCCGCTGTGGGTCTGCCACCAAACCAGGTGCTCCCCCTAATACCCATTAAAGGTACTCCTCCTGTTGAGTACCACAGGTCTGCTGCCAAACCATGTGCTTCGTCCGTCGTGGGTCTGCCGCCAAACCGGGCACTTCGTCCACCGGGCTAATCGAATCACATCGAGTTGGACTGGTCAAGCACTCCTTAGGTCTACAGCTACGGGGTATCTGCACTCTGCATGCTCGTTTTCGGAAGGATCTACTCCACGAGCTACTGGTCGATACTCCATGTGTCATGAATTCTCAGGTGGAAGTATTACAAAGGACCCCCATGTCAAAGGGGTCTCAATGCAATAGACGACAGTTCTATTGGATGCCCAATCTGTGAGTTATCAGTTTTTCCATTACAGGGGCCCGGTTGGATTTTGGGTGAAATCCAAACCGGCCATACTCCAAACTCATTCGAACCCTGTGTGGATTATTCCAAAAGGACTGTCTCAACAAAAGTAAACCAACGTAATTGATGGCACATCAATCAGACATCTGGTCTATAAGTTATAACTGTTTCCGCTCTGAGGGCCCTATTGGTTTCGGTTTCGAACCAACCCGACCGTTTTTTCAAAGTCGTTCCAAACTCACATAGGGTATAGAAAAAGGACCGTTCTGTTATGAGGATCCCAATGCCATAGATAGCGCGTCGATCAGACATGCAGTCTTCAAGTTATCCACCTTTAAGTAAAAACGGTCCCGACCTGTTAATCCTAGTGGGCTGGTGGGTCAGTCCAGCCCGGTGAATATAATGGTCCATCCCGAGAGACGCAGCCCGGCCTAGCTCGACATAGCGTGGTGCGGCACGGCCCAGTTTTCCATGGCTCGGCCTGAAGGGCCGAGCGGTTCGGGGGGGGGGGGGGGGGGGGGGTGGGGTGGTGATTTCCCGAACTGGCAGCGCCAAGCGGAATTGCCCTCCAAACCTGCCGACCGAAACCGGTCCGCCTTCCTGGCACAAGAAGCCCGCTTGGGAGGGCCACGGTCCTATTGCACGGCACCATCGGGAGCCTCGGTTCCTTCACCCGGCCGGCCGACGAGCCAGCCGGTTCACCGACGAAGCAGCCAGCGGAGAGCGGGCCGTGATCTTCCACAGCGCGACACCCCTTCTAGCGTCATGGTCTTCCTTCGGCCTGGCCAGATACGGCCGACCGGATCTTCCATGGTTGAGCGGCCCGCAGTTGCGGGCTGTGGTTCCTCTCCACACAACCGACATACTGATGCCGCTTCCTCTGGTCGCCGCCACCATTTCTGTCACTGTCACAAACAAAATAGAAATGAGGATCAACATAGGGTTGTCAGACTGTCTTCGTTCGGCCCGTGCCCTCCGCGTTAGGCAGTATCATAAGGCCAAAGATAAAGCATGGTTTCACGAAGAATGATGAACAATTTTATTCAAATAAAATTTAAGCAAACCACCCTACCTCGAATAAAGGTTCACTCGTAGATGAGCCACGAAAGACGAGCGTCGTGGAGAGGCGGTGCCAACTCGTAGATGTCAGGGAAGAATGAACCGTGGATGGTGCGTCGTCGGCGTTCCTTGTGGGTAGCTCCTTCTCCTTTGTCTTGTCCATATATTGATGGAGGTAATCGATGTCCCTCTGAGGTTCTTTGTTGTAAGGTTGGTGTTCTTCATTGAGAGAAGAACACTAATCTCTAAATCCCATCAAGTCCCAACAAATATTTTCCAACCAAAATAAAAAAGGATATCCCCTCTTTTTAAAAGAATTTCCAACCAATTCAAAACAATTAAAATGAATTGTTGACACATAAATTAATTAATTAAGAGATTAATTAATTCATTAGGTGGGGTGGCACAATCAATGGGTGTAAGGTGGAGTGGCTCCACATAATAAATGAGGGGGTGTTGTCAACTTAATGAAGAGGAGTGTTAATGGGGGGTTTAAGTGGAGTTATGGGGATATGAATGGTTAGGGGTTCGCGTGGGCCCCACCCCACAAATATCCACTCATGGGAGGTTATGTGGGTTTGAGCCCCACCTCTAACTCCCCTTGGGAGGAAATAACCAACATAGATAAATAAAATTGTGATCCACAAATTTTATTTATTTTATTCTAATTCCCCAAAAATTAAATCTCAACCCGCATAAAACGCAATTACAGTAAAGGTCCCCTTAAGCAAAAACTGGTTCCCTGAGTTCATCAGTGTCATTGGATTTCAATTTCGAGCACTAGTTCAAAAGATAGAAAAACCTGCTCGTACGTTCACTGAACGTACCCAAACAAAAATTCAGAAAATTATTTTGGGCACATCGGGTCTCGGAATTAGTTGCCGTCAGAAACTCTGTACTCGTAAAATTACAAAGAATTTAAGAAACAAATTTTCCTTGAAATTTCCGGGTCTTTACAAGGGGGTTGTGATGGATTATGGTTATTTCATACAAAAGTATATTTGGATATAGTATCCGAAGGATTTTTAAAGGTTTGATGCGTATGGGATGTGATAGAAAGAGGTAATGACACCTTGTATATGATGGGATGGATTGAGATATAATATCCAATGTATGATACATGTTATACGAGCTGTGGTGGATATTGAAAACTACTTAGTTAATAAATATATGTATATGTAAATGAGATGTTGTGATGATGTGATGCATGAGGTGTATGCTATTGTACTTATTCTTGGTGTCTTCGAGCTAGATTATTTTGGAGAGAGATGCCTCCATATGTGCAACATTGGGGAAAAGTTGAAAACCAATGGGGAAGGGAGAGTGGGGTACCCTTGATGTTTCATGAATATATTATATTCTCTCCCACATGTGATACATGGTGAGAGTTATACATGGTGTGTTTTAGAAATTATTATACCATTTGTTGTGAGTAGTTAATTACAATATTATTCAATGTGATTTAGCTTGCTTTAATTATCTTTTTTCATAAGAGGATATCAGGAGGATCCTATTGAGTATACTCTTTTGATCAACCTCTGTTCATATATTATATTTTTTAGTCAAATTGAGTAGGTTGGATATATGTCTGGATATTACTAGTTCATGGTTTTATAGTAGTTTTTTAGGTATTAACAGTATCTTTCATATTTACATTTTTGTACATGTATTTTTATTTTTAGTTGTTATACTACTATCTTCTATTTCATGTTTTAACTTGGGATATAATTATTTATATATGTTCGAATATTGTTTTATTGGATTATACATCTTATATTTCTATTTATGTGTTATATTAGAGGGTATTTCCTCCCATATTCATGTTTATAATACCTTCGATGCTATTCTCCAACCTAGAGACTACTAGAGGCAGGAATCAGGCAGTCACAATCTCACTTCCCCTATTGCCATCCTAGGAGGGGTATGTTATGAGGGGAGGGGTGTTGAAATTTGGTTATTATTGATACTTTTTAAAAATGATCCATAACTCATGTGTGGCATGTAGAAATCAACCATATTCTAATACGATACACCATGTGAGGGGTAATACTAAATGTATACATGTTCAGTTTAAAATGAATTTTTGGTAAACAAAAATATTTTATACACTCAAAATAATTAAAATTAATTTTTTATCTTATGATACTTTATAAAAATGATCAATATGTAATTTATAATGTGTAGGAGTCATCTAGACCTTAATTTTAAGCATGCTATAACCGATATAACTCCAAGCGTGTCTTTTAAATTAAAATTTTCATTTAAGTAAAAAAGAATGTTGAAAAATTGAAAGAATAGAAAATTCATTAAGATTGTGCTGATATTTTAGGAAAATGTTATTTATCTAATTTATGATGTGTAGGAATCATCCAAACTTAAATATGATACATGATGTTCCTGATATGACACAAAGTGTCTGTTATCAGTTTAAAATTGACATTTTAGTTTAAAATGTGTGTCACTCCATAAAAAAAATTAAAAACACTCAAATTGTCTTGATAATTTTTTTAGAAACAATATTTATTCAATTTGACAGATAATAATTAGTCTCAGGTCAAACCAACACATTATGTGACCAGTATTACTTATGGTTCATGTTTTTATTTTAAAATGAACTTGTATAAAATAAAGTGACATACTCTTAATATAGAAAATGAATTCATATAGTTCTGATAATTTTGGAAAAATATATATATATCATTTGTGAAGTGTAATAATAATCCACACCACAATCTGTTTCATTTGATGACTAATATGATTTAAAGTGTGTCTTTTTTAAAAAAATTAAATTTTTAGAAAAAATTTCTAGTGACATACTCAAAACCAAGAAAACACATTTAAATTATTTCTATAAAATTAAAAAATTATCCACAAGTCATTTGTGACTATTAGGAAATATCCACACCTCAATCTGATACTATGTGTTCCTAAAATAAATCAAGGCGTCCGTTATTATTTTAAATTGACATTTTAGTTCAAAATGTGTGTTACTCATGAAAAACTAAGAAAAAACACTTTTATTTTTATAATAATATCAAAAAAAAAAGATTCAGAATTCATTTTCAATGTGTGGGAATCATTATCATGTCAAACCAACACATGATGTGACCTATATGAATCAATGTACATGTTTTCCATTTTAATGACATTTTAGTAAAAAAAGTGATATATTAAAAAACAATAAATAAAATTCAGATTTCTTTATTCTTTATAAAAATGATCCATAGGTCATTTGTGAAATGTAGGATTCAGGCGTACAATAATCTGACAGACATTGTGATGCGTATGACTCAAAGTGCATGTTTTTAGTTTAAAATGACATTTTAGTAAAAACTAAAAATGAAATACTGAAAACCAAGAAAGCACATTTGTATTATTTTGATAATTTAGAAAAATGATCCATAATTCAATTATGACGTATTGGAATTAGCCGCACCACAACCTATTGCACAGTGTGACCGATATGTCTCATAGTGTTCATTTTATTTAAAATCAACGTTTTAATAAATGAGATAGGTCAAATAAATAAAACTGATTGAATGCATATGGATTATTTCCATAATATTTCAAAACTTTCTATAAATCATTTGTGACATGTAGTAATCATTCAAACCACAATATGATACACGGTGTTACCTATATAACTGAAATTATCTATTATCTATTAAAAATTGTCATTTTAGTACAAAATATGTGTCACTCAATAAAAATAATTAAAGACAATTAGATTATCTTGATAATTTAGGAAAATGATTCAAAATTCATTTTTGATTGGTAGAAATACGTCTCATGTCAAACTAACATGTAATATGAATATTGTGGCTCAAAGTGCATTCCATTAGTTTAAAATGATATTTCAGCAAACAAATGACATACTGAAAACCAAAAAAAATTATGATTATTTTGATACATTAAGAAAACAATCCATATATAATTTTAATGTGTACGAATCATCTGAATGTCGATCCAACATATGTTGTGATAGATATTCCTCAAAGAGAATATTTTCAATTTAATGTAATTTTAGTGAAAACCACAAGTGACATAATCAAAACTGAGAAAATAGTTTTATATTTGTTTATGCTTTATACGACAAGTACATTATTCATTTGTGACATGTTGAAAATAGACGAACATCAACATGATACACAATGTGATCAATAAGACTCCAAGTGTGTGATTTTTTTTTAAATTTGATATTTTCTTTAAAATTACCGGTGAAATAATTAAAATTGATCATACAATTTTTTTTATACATTATGAAAATTTTCTATCAGTCATTTGTTTGTGAAGTTGTTAGAATAACCTCAATCTAATACATAGTGTGCCTGGTGTAACTCAATGATTCTGTAATCAGTTCAAAATTTAAATTTTAGTTAAAAATGTGTTTACCTCACCAATAAATTAGAAACCATGCTTGGATTGTATTTATAATTTAGGAAATATAATTCATAAGTAAGTTTTTTATTTGTAGTAATTAGTATCATATCAAACTGATACACAATGTGACTGGTATTACTCAATGTGCATGTTTTCAATTTAAATTAAAATTTTTCTCAAAAAAGGATACATAATCATAACTAATAAAACACATTTTAATTATTTTTATACTTTAGTACATTAATCCATAAGTAATATTTTATATTTAGGAATAGTTTGAACCTCAATATAACCCATGGTCAGATATGTATTACTCAAATAGTTTGGTTTCAGTTAAAAATGACATTTTATTAATTTATTATTTCATATTCATGTTTAATTTACTTTTTATTGTATTATTGACATAGTATTCTATTCATATATAGGTTTATTATTTTTCTTGAATTGGGGTGGTGTTTTTGGTAATTGTCACCCTGATCAGGATTTTTTGAGAGGGGGTCAGGTTCCAAAGGCTGTGAAACTGTTGATGTATTTTAATGTTCTTGATAAATTCTACATGTTAATTAAAGTATACAATTTTGTTTTGAAATTTATATAATAGTATATTGTTTATTTTATTTTTGAGGTATTTTTTTCAATTAAATTATGAATTTTTCATATTCTATATTTACCTATATTATTTGCTTTGGTGTGTTGTAATTTTAACAGCACACTAATGCAATATAACCATTATCAGCACTATTTATAGAACAAAAAATGGGATATTTATTAGTGATTCTGTATCACTAATAAAGGGTTACCTTTATCAGCACTAAAAGTATCCTTGATAAATGCCCACCTTTATCAGTACTTTTCTACAACTGATAAGCATGTCCCCCTTATAGCCATGTTTAGATCAACAACTCTCTTTAATCACTGATAAAGTTATTTTTCTAAAGGTATTAAAATATTATTATATAGTAGTGGTTGAAGTATATGTTTAATTTATTATTGTTGGAAAAATGAAACTTTAATGGTAGTTATGGGGTGTTCTTGGTATGACACAACTACAATATTCCTAATGCATTTTTGATGTGTGATGAAAAGTTATACAAACGTTATTCCAAATTAAAAACACACACAATCTGGGGGATATGAATTGGTATAACATAAACAAAATTCAATCTATAATAGGGGTTTATATATTTAAATGATCACTACAATATTATTTTGAATGGATGCATGTCATGACCACCATGGATCCACAGAAATTCCTAAATAGGAGAAACAATAATATCCATTACATGGAAGAAAGTTATAACTGAACACATAAATCTATTTATATTGAAATTAAGATACTAAAGACATATAAAATCATTATTTAAATTCATGAGATGAAGGAGGAACCACTCTACATGAGACTAGTATGGCATGGTGGATGATATTTCACCACACAACTGATTGAGATCATGATGGTGATGTAGTGTTGGACCTATTCCTATGCAGTTGATGAATAAAAGAGAAAAAGAATCATTGAGGTATAAGTAGATGGTTTATTTGTTATGATGATATCACTGCAATGTGGAGTGCTTTATATTGGGAGTTTCTAAAAAATTATGGTTTTATTAGTTATAAACTATATAAATTTATTATCCATAATTGATAAATAATGAAGAAGATGTCGATATAAGGGGACAAGGTGGACATAGCATTGTATTATCACTTTTATATAGAACACCTCAAATAGTTATTGGATGGATAACATGAAATCACAAGGTCTAGGTCATGGCTATGAAAACACATCAAAAATTACTTCAAAATATATAAAAGGAAGTCTTGATTGTTGATTAAAATTATGGTGAACAGGGTCATCCATGTATTTTGATAAAAATTTTGGATGGGTGTTTTTATTTAATTCACAAATAATTATTTGAATAGGATTTGGTTCCATTTAAAAATTAGACATTTCATTGGGATCTTTAGGGGAGAAGATATTCAATTAAATGTTTTCCATGAATTTAAATACTCTTCATGCTGAGGTGCACCATTTGACCACAAAATTTACAAATATGTAAATATAAAAAATCTGAATTTATGTCATTTATTAATGAGATAAAATATTTTAAATATAATGTTTGAATATTAATTTAAAAACAAAGATGGTGGATTCTCCCATCTTCTATACTAATAACAAATATATGATGAAGTATTTGAAAAATGGATTGGGTATGTGTAGGTTCCATGTGCAATGGAAGCGTTTGATGATTCGTACCCAAATTTGTTTTTTTCATTATTGATGATCAATATATGATTTACACGATGATAAATACTATGATCAATGAAATCTAATCAATTTAAAATTACAGTGGATAAATTGCGTGAACTAGAACATATGATCATCATATATTATTTATAATTAGTTAATCAATTAAAGAATTACCTTGTGATAATTTTTTCATTGTTGATGTATCCAAAAATATCTCTAAATTATAAAATATTTATATTATAGAACTCCGGAGTAGAATCACTCTAATATTGATCCATATGTATTCTATAAATCTCATAAAATCACAATAGGAATCTTCATGTGATAGCACCCTAGATCATTTCACGTATGTCGTTCCCCTTTGATCACCATGATAATTGCTTCCAAAGTGTTCTCCTTGGTCTCTATAGACTCATGAGTGGAATTTGGAGGAATATATATCTCCGTTTTTGGACCAATTATAGTATATGAGTGTAACACCCCAAGATTTCATAGTACATAATTTCTTCAATGTAATTTAATAACTTGCACTACACACAACACCAAGTTCAAGCACCCCATGACTTACCAAACTAGCTGTTCAAAAGTAGTTATGAATTGTATTAACTGAATTTTGAACTTTATATAATCCTTATAATTTTAGAATCCATATTATGAACTTCTTAGACATAATGTAAGAACAAATTCATTTTTTTCAGATAAAAGAAGTATTTTTCAAAAAATACAATTTTACCACCATTTATGGAGACCCCTTTTTAAATCCAATATTTAAAACTTTAATATATTCAATTTAAAAATATATACATCTTCTTTAGAATCTGTACATAAAAATTTATTTTTTATAAAATTTTTCTGTTTTTCTGATAAATTTCATATTTTGGTGAAAAGTGAAAAATACTATATTTTACCTGGAAACCACTTTTTTAATAAAAATAATTTATAATGTTCAATTATACATGTTAATGGTTTGTAAGTATAATTAGATTATATTTTTACCATTCAATACAATGTTGGTCATTGGAAGTAATTTTACTTTGAAATTAGACGTAAGCAACTATCAATCTTTTGATGGTTATTATTTCTTAAAAATATGCTTTTCAGTTTTGAAAATGGAAATTAATTTTAAATTAACTAATGAAACATATATGTTTTGAAATTAGAAAAATATAATTCAATTTTTAATTCATAAAACCAAAATTATCTTAGAGTGAATTTTTGTTATTTTTCTGAAAATATTCAACTTTTGACGAATAGTGAAAACACTACGTTATTATTTAAAACTGACATTGTATTTAAATAATTAATTATATTATTTAAATTTATTTTATGTAAAAATAGATACATAATACCTATATATTTTCAATTTAATTTATTGGAGTACTTTTATAATAAATTTAGATCTATAAAATTTTATTGAACTTTTTACCATCTCTTACCCACCTTCTTGAAGCATTTGAAAATATTCATAAAACATAAATTTACTACTTCTGTGAGTTGAATTTCAAAAATCTGAGAGACATGGTTTACACTAATATGTAAAATGTGGTTTGATAAGATTAAATTAGTTTTTTTGTGAATAGTAACTTTTGACTTTTATTTACCACGGTTAAAAGTAAATAGGGTAATTAAGGGTAAAAATGATATTATAATTACCCTAAAACATGTACTAATTATATTGGATAAGTGTAATTATAACCAAAAAACCTTTTTAATAAAATGTGATCCTTTAGGTCCACTAGGATTAGATTAGGACATTTATTATTATATAATTTAAAGAAGAGTTAAAAGTGTTAAATTCATGTTTTCATAACTAAAACATTTTTAATATAGGGTTATACAAAAGATAAATTCGACTATAAATATTAATCATAAAGATACAAATATTTCCTACATTATGTTATTTTATTTATTATTTTTAGAAATTAAATAATTATATTTATTTATGACACAATGATGATGCAGTAATTACCTTCAAAATGAGATATTAAAATAATTGATATTATAAATATCCAAATAAATGTAATTTGAGACTTTTGAAGTATTAAAAAAATTTTATATGATAATATGACATTTTAGGGTTGATTAGATAAATTTTATTCTTGGTGATAAGGTTGTTATTACTCTCACCTATACAAAATATTAAATAGTGTCAGAATTGACATAAATTAATTTTTAAAACAAATACTATATTATTGGTTGATATAATATTCCTAAAAATATAAGGTTCATAAAAAGGGATTAAATAATATTATATATGTCATTAATTAACAACTTGAGGTTCTTTTGGAAGTTTATAGTAAGTTTTTTAACCATATAGTGTAAGAATAAAAAAAGACACAATAAAAGCTAAACTATTTAACTAAGAGTTAAATCTAAAAGATAACGATAAAATGGTAACCTAAATTTGTCTAAATCATAATGGTTGAGAAGAATTTGACCCATCCCCACCATAGTTTCAAAATAAATCAATTTATATCTATTATAATTGGAAATTTTTTTTATAATAAAATAATATTTTAAGTTTTTCCTATGGTGCCCCTCACCCCTCTTATAAAAGGGTACTTCCCGTTCTCTCAAAGTCACACCACCAAACCATTTGGCTTGGAAAAACCCTAGAAAAATATCCTCCCAACTTCCCTCACTTCAACATAGAGTTATAACTTTGGACATAAAGCCAACCTAAGTATCCGTTTTTATCAACTCAAAAGGAAGCACCCGAAGAAGAGGTAATAATTTTACCACCCTCTTTTGAGTTCTTTTCATCTTCCACTTCTTCTTTATTTGTTGTTTCCATAATAAAGTAATAACTCCAGAACCTTCTACATACTGTGGTGTTATTATGAATATTGTACAAGCATATTCTTTATTCTCTCCATCCATGAAATGAAAAAGTCATCATACGTGCGTAAGTTCGGCTTACCATCACCACGTCGTGGTGTAGTTTGTCATTCAACAACTCACTGTTTGTATGGGTATAATAATGAGTACATTTAATTTAAATAATAAATATAACATGTTAATTATTCTTTATATATGATATGACATCCAATTTCACATAATTCCATCGTCAATATAATGATATTTTCACACATGCGTACGCACAGATTACCTTCTCCACAACGCGATGAGATTCATTTCCAGGTTCACCATTCAACGATGATTATAAAAATATTTATTATTAATAAATATGTAATATTTGACATAACAATGCTACTGCACACACACACACATATATATATATTTATATGTGTGTATTTACAATCATCTCATTCACTTACTTCCATTCAATATGATATGAAAACAGAAACAGTGTTTATGCGTACGTACGGCTTACCGTCTCCATAAACAGTGTTTTACATTTCATATATCTATCTATTATAAATATTTATATTATAAATATTTATATTCTAAATATATATTATATATAAGTAATTTTTATATTCTGGAAGTATTTAAATCATGCTCCAAATGATACAATCAAGAATAACAGGTTAAAATACATACGAAAGAGAAAGTGATTATTACCCGAAATGTTAATTTAACATAGAAGTATTTACTAAATGGGTTCTATAAAGTCATAAATGTATCATGTATGATATAATAAATATTAATATGGTTCTGGTATAATTTAATAAAATACTATTTTCATTATATAGGAGGTTAAACGTACCATCGACCAAATGAAAAGTACAAGGTAAGGGTTAATTCTACAATCTCTTCAATATCTAAGGTTGTTTATACATAATTATCTACATGGACCTCTTTATCATACACATCCATGTTTCTTAAAATGTATTTCAAAACATTTTTACTATTTACTAGACAATGGGTTAAAGACATTTATACCCTTATTTGACTTTATATGTTTTTGAAAGGAATCTTTCTGTCATTTTCTAAACAAGGTTCTTTATAACCTTTTCGAAAAAATTAAGGTAAGAATGTCTTTTTTAACTTATGCGATGGGTGTGGCTATTTTTCGTTGTTATAAAATCTTCAAATATTCCCTTAAAATCTTATAATAATATTTTTAAAATAAATATTTTCTTTATATTTATGTGACTCTTTAATGATTTCAAAATATAATGAGATATTTCTCTCAAATAGTTTTGATTTCTTCTATGTCAATAGCCTTTGATAAATTTTTCACTTTTTTAGAGTTGATTTATTATGATACAAATCTTCCATATTGTATTTAAGGTTTTGTGATATGTCTGACTATGGATGAGTTATTTTTATGTCATTCATGATTTATGGTTAAAGTATTGACATTTCGTATGCTAGTTTTAATATGAATTTTTATGTTATATTTCATGCTCTTCTAAAGATGAATGTGTTAGACTAGTAGGTTTCAGGTTGGGGACCCGTAAAAGTCAGCCCTTCAGGTTGGGGTCTAGTTACAGTAGACCCTCCGGGTTGGTGTCTAGTTAGAGAGGCTCTCCGGTTTGGAGTCCGGTTAAAAAGGTTGTCCGGGTTGGACTCCAGTTACAAAGGCTCTCTGGGTTGGAGTTTGGTTAAAGAGGCTCTCCTGGTTGGGGTCCGGTTACAGTTAGCCCCTAGTTCCTACCACGAGTCCTTAACACAATAATTAAAGTGAAGTAATATATATTTCATCATTATTAAATTAGTTATTACATGTGATTATTCGACTCGTAGAATATCCGTGTGCATGTTAATATGGTAATTAATGATTTATTTTTTCCATACTATGTTCAATATTATGTTTAAAAGGAGGATTTTTTATTAATCATCATGCCTTAAAAGTTTAGAGTTTCTTCTAAATTATCTACCCTTACTGAGCATCTGAGCTCACCCCATTCTTATGTTTTATTTTCCCAAGATCCAAAGAAGTGTTTTTTATGATTGAGATGCAGGGTTAAGATAAGGGAACAATGGAATTATCAAAGAACTATCTATGCTATAATATATGTTAGAAAGTGTAATGTAATGTTCATGTATATAATCAATTTTACAAAAATGATAAACTGATTATTCCTTCAGGACTTGATTTCTTGTAATCATGCCAATGTATTAAAATAATACACTGACATTGGGTAATTGGATTAGGGGCATTACAGTTGGTATCAAAGGATGTTTAGAAATAACCTTGGAAACTAGATTCAGATAAAAATTTATTAGATCACCTTACCCTAAGATAGACTTTTAGGAATAGAATAGATGAACTTCCTAAAATTTTGGTAATGTAGAGATTTTGTGAGTTTTCCAAGAAATACATACCTATCTGGATACGAGCAGGTAGAGGTGGCTCTGAATCAGATGTACCTAGGGGTAAAACCTAAAGACACCGCTTTGATCTAGAATTAAAAGGTAACTGGTGCATGACAATGGGCCTTTCTGCACTCTTGGTTATGACAATCCTGTGGGATATGCTTTGGTCAATTCACATTTTCATTGCAAGACATTATGAAGAATTTGGGAGTAAATAATTCCTTAGTGAAAATGTTTTTATGATTATGGATTATATCCATAAACTTTTCAATTTACGCTAGGTATTTTACTAGTTTGGAATCATGCATTGCGATTCATAAACTGACCTAGTGTATTCCATTTTTTATAAATGGATTCTAATAGAAGGAATGATAACTGTAGCAAAATGTTGATCCAAATAGTAAGAAGGATCCTATCGTTCATGGTATTAAGACAACATTTAGAAGGGAAATAGTCTCCCACATATTCTCATCATATGAAGAAATAATATCATTTGTTAATAATATAAGTAAAAAATTCTTTGAGTCCTATGGACTTGAAGGGAAGCAAGATAAGAAAAGGATGGTAGAGAGAATGGTGGATAAAGGAAAAAGGGGAAAGAAGGATTTTCCCATAGGTGATAACTTTGGAAAGAATAACCTTGGTAAATGCTTGAAGGGAATGAGATCTTCTAATAAGTGTAGAGAAAAAGGACACCAAGTACGTGATTGCAATGGTAAGAAAACTTTTTCAAATGTAAAATGCTTCATTTCAAGGAGTCTGAACACTATGAGAATCAATCTCCCAGTAATCTGAGCATACCAAAAATGATCCTATTGGATAATAATCATGTTATGATACTACCACAGATGTAGAGGAATAGATTGTGTTCTTATGTTGTTATTGAAGAATTATGTCATTTCAGTGTTGTATCGATGATACACCAAATATATGAATTATGGAAATAAATAAGGATTGTACTGAAGTACTATTTCATTTAGTATTTGAGATTATATGGTTCTAAGAAAAGTGACTCAACAACAAGTTAAATTTTTTAGAAAATACATTGTTGGATGAAAAATAAACCTCAATATTCTCCTGATACTGAGGTAATAATTTTGGAAGAAGAGATGGTATATTTGGATAAATTATATTGGATATTCTTGACTACCTTGGAACTAATTAATGGTTGGTTAATTTCATCATTGTTGGAGTATTCAAAATTACTGGATATAATGAATGTATATAGTATTCTATAATGAATAAAGGAGCATGAATGTAATCAATAATATTTTATGGTAATTCAAGTTATTACCATTTTTTAAAAGTATACATTATGAAGGTATTCACATGTTTTTACGTGGAAAAAAATATTCATTGTGTTTACCTCCCTTATAAATTTTGGACTATGAGTTTGGATAGAAGTTTTTTTGGATAATACTAAAGGTTGGAATGGATTATGTTTTCCAATTGATACTATTGTTATTGTTATAGGATTTATGAAAATTATTTTTGAATTTTTATAAAAAGAACAACCCGATGGTGGGGAGACAACTCATCCTGTCTAGTAAGGTCACGAGACTTGAACCCACAACTGAAGGGTGACAATGGTGCATCCCCTACTATTGGCCTACGTGATGTCCTGGATTTTATAATGTAGTTTCTTTTTTTAAAACTTCTAATTCATGAAATATATAAATTCATTATTATTATAACCCTATACATTTAGGATAAATATAATATTTTTTGAGTTTTTTGAGTGAAATATGAGTTTGTGGTAGGAATTAGTTTAAGGATGAAACTCTACTTGTCAAGTATATATTTTTTCCTCTTATTCAATGGATAAATTAATTCTTAAACTTTAGGGAAGGGATCTTAATTTTTTTTATCCTAATACCTTATGTTTTGTTGAACTGATTTTATTTTAAATCATCATAGACTGATGTATTTGAGGCCCTAAATTTTACTATTTCTTATGATTGATGGCCTCAATCACTCCCTATAAATATTTAAATTTTCCTCAAATTATGTGCCTAAAATTTCAACCAATGTTCTCCTAATCGAGATCATAATTTTGTGGTGACTCTTTAGTTTCTCTTCTCCTCTTATTAAGACTAAATTTTATTAACCCAATTTCTGATGTGGGTTTTCCACAAAGGTATTTTCTATTTTCAACCTTTTATTTTCGTAGAACAGTTTCAAATTCTGAGGACACAATTTACTGAAGGAGGGTAGAATGTAACACCACAAGATTTTATAGTATGTTATTTCTTTAATGTAATTCAATAAGTTGAACTAAACGCAACACCGAGTTCAAGTACACCAAAAATTACCAAACTAGCCATTCAAAAGCAATTTTGAATATTATTAACTAAATTTTGAATTTTTTTTTGAAAATGAGGACATATAAAATTAATGACAAAGATCAGCAGCCGTACATATGTAAAGCCATAAAGGGAAATTGTCCCCCTAGATCTGGTTGTCATCAAAGGGGACTGAGGCTGCCAGCCGATGGGCCACATTGTTTCCTTCCCTTTTGGTGAAGGAGAAGGTGCTGCAAGATAACCCTTGGAGAAGCGAGCGAATTCTCCTGACGATGAATCCAAAAGAATGGAGTCTGGCATTGTTGTGGTTAATAGCATCGATCACGGTGAGGCAGTCCGACTTAATGATGATATCAAACCATCCATGTTCCACAATGAGCATTATACCTGCAAGGAAGGTATAGGCCTCAGCTACTACAGGTTCCCAGAAGGCATGATGTGATTCATATTTTGCTGTAATAATTTTCCTCAGATGATTTCGGGCCAAGAGATCAAGAGAAACAAGCCCATCCTTGGGGAGATACGTGTCCACGTTAAGCTTAATAATCCCTTCCATTATGGGGTTCAATAAAGGGGATAAGAGGGGGGTTACACCTGGCATATAGTGTGCTTTGTGGTCCTTCCAGCCCTCAATCCCTGAAATGGCATGTTCAATCCAGAATTTGGGAGGTTTATGAACGTGGGGAAAAAATAGAATCGTTACAACAAATTCGGGAACTTTATATAATCCTTATAATGTTAGAATCCATATTATTAGTTTCTTAGACATAATGTAAGAATAAATTCATTTTTAAGATAAATGATGTTTTGTTTCAAAAAATGCAATTTTACCACCTTTTAATGGAGAACCATTTAGTAAATACAATATTTGAAACTTTTATGGATTCAATTTGACAAAATAAACTTCTTCTCTAGAATCAGGATATAAAAATTTAGTTTCAATAAATTTTCAGTGTTTTTCTGATAACTTCTATATTTGGGTGAATAATGAAGAATACTATATTTTAACAGAAAACAACTTTTTTAATCAAAATAATATATAGTGTTCAATTATAAATTTTAATGGTTTGGAAGTATAATAAGATTATAATTTTACCATTTATTCCAGTATTGGTCATTAGAAGTATTTTCACTTTGAAATTGGACATAAACAAGTGTCAATCTATTAATAGTTATTATTTCTTAAAAATACGATTTTTGGTTTTGACAACAAGAAATTAATTTTAAATTAATTAATGCAACTTATATATTTTTAAATTGGTAAAATAGAATTAATTTTTGAATTCAGAATATCAAAATTATCTAAGGGTGAATTTTTTGAATTTTTCTCAAAACTTTCAATTTTTGATGAATAGTGAAAACACTGAGTTATTTTTTTAAACCGACTTTGTATTTAAATAATTAATTATTTTATTTAAATTTATATTAGGTAAAAATAGATACATAATACCTATATATGTTCAATTTAATTCATTGGAGAAATTTTATTATAAGTTTAGATATATAAAATTTTATTGAGCGTTTTACCGTCTTTTACCCACCTTCTAGTAGCATTTGAAAATTTGCATGAAACATAATTTTAGCACTTCTGTGAGTTGAATTTCAAAAATCCGAGAGACAAATTTAACCTCAGTAATTAAAAAATGTGGTTCAATAAGATGAAAATAATATTTGATGAACAGTAACTTTCGACTTTTATTTACCATGGTTCAAAGTAAATATGGTAATTAAGGGTAAAAATGATATTATACTACCCTAAAACATGTTCTAATTCTATTGGATAAGTGTAATTTGACAAAAAACAAACTTAGGAATAAAATTTGTTCCTTTAGGTCCACTTGGACTAGATTAGTACATTTATTATTATTTAATTTAAAGAAGTGTTAAAAGTGTTAAACCCATGTTTTCATAACTAAAACATTTTTAATATAGGGTTATAAAAAAGATAAATTTGACTATAAATATTACTTTGAAATATAAAAATATTTCCTACATAGTGGTATTTTATTTATAATTTTTAGGCACTAAATAATTAAATTTATTTATGACACAATGATGATGCAGTAATTACATTCTTAATGAGATATTAAAATAATTTATATTATAAATATCCAAGTAAATCTAATTTGATACTTTTGATGAATTCCACTAATTTTATGGGATAATATGACTTGTTAGGGTTGATTAGATAATTGTTTTGGAAGTGATAAGGTTGTTATGACTATCACAAAAACAAAATGTTAAATAGTGTCAAAATTCAAATAATTTTTTTTATAACAAATACTATATTATTGGTTGATATAATATTCCTAAAAATATAAGGTTCTGCCAAAGTGCTTAAATAATATTATATATGTCATTAATAAACCACTTGAGGTTCTTTTAGAAGTTTAGAGTATATTTATTAACCATATAGTGTTGTAATACAAGAAGACACGGTAAAAGTTAAACTATTTAACTAAGAGTGAAATCTAAAAGGCAAAGTTAAAATGGTTTCCTAAACTTGTCTAAAACCTATTGTTCGAAATAATTTCAACCCATCAAAACCTCAGCTTCAAAATAAAATTTTTGGATCCATTATTAACTGAAATTTATTTTATAATAAAATAATATATTATGTTTTTTCTAAGGTGCCCTCCACCCCTCTTATAAAATGGAACTTCCCCTTCTCTCAAACTCACATCTCCAAAACCATTTGGCTCGGCCAAACCCTACCCAAATATCCTCCCAACTTCCCTCACTTCAACCTTGGGGACTTAATTTGGTCAGAAAGCCAACATAAGGAACAATGTTTATCAACTCAAAAGAAAACACTCGAAGAAGAGGTAATAATTTCACCACCCTCTTTCAAGTTCTTTTCTTCTTCCACTTATTCTTACTTTGTTGTTTCCATAATAAAGTAATTACTCCATTACCTTATACATACTGTGATGTTATTATAAATATGTAACAACCATATTTGTTATTCTATCCATCCTATAAATTACAATGTCACGATATGTGTGTACATACGACTTACCGTCTCCACATCGTGGTTTAGTTTTTCATTCAACAGTTAACTGTTTTGATGGGTATAATAATGAGTATAATTGATGTAAATAATAAATATAACATGTAAATTATTCTGTATATATTATTTTATATCCAATTTCAAACAATTTCATCATTAATATAATGATATTTTCGCTCGTGTGTACGTAGAGATTACCGTCTCCACGACGCGATGAGATTCATTTCCAGGTTCACCATTCAACGATGATTATAAAAATATATATTATTAATAAGTATGTAATATATGACAAAACAATGATACTAGAAATATATATATATATATGTATATGTATATTTATTTGCATTCATCTCATTCACTTACTTCCAATCAATATGATATGAAAACAGAAACAACGTTTATGCGTAAGTACGGCCTACCATCTCCATAAACGGTGGTTTCCATTTCATATATCTATCTATTATAAAAATTTATAATCTAAATATATATTATATATAAATAATTTTTATATTCTGGATGTATTTAAATAATTATCTAAATGACACGATCAAGAATAACATGTTAAAATATGTACGTAAACAAAAGCGATTATTACCCGAAATGTTAATTTAACATGGAAATATTTATTAAAAGGGTAGTATAAAGTAACAAATGAATCATTTATGATATAATAAATAGGAATATGGTTCTTGTATAATTTAATAAGATACTACTGCCATTATACATGAAGTTAAAGGTACCCTCGACCAAAGGAAAAGTACAGGGTATGGGTTAATTCTACAATCTCTTCATTATTCGAGGTTGTTTATATGTAATTATCTACTGGGACCTCTTTATCATCCACATACATGTTTCTTAAAATGTATTTCAAGACATTTTTACTATTTACTAGACAATGGTTTAAATTCATTTTTACCCTTATTTGACCTTATAAGTTTTGGAAAGAAATCTTTATGTCATTTCCCAAACAAGGTACTTTATAACCTTATCGACAAAATTAAGGAAAGAATGTCTTTTTTAACTTATATGGCAGGTGTGGCTATTTTTTACCATTATAACATCGTAAAATATTCCCTTAAAATATTATAATAATATTTTCAAAATAAATGTTTTCTTTATAATTATGCGACTCATAAATGATTTCAAAATAGAAAGAGATATTTCTCTCAAATTATTTTTATTTCATCCATGTCAACATCCATTGATAAATTTTACTCTTGTTTGATGTTGATTTATTATGTTAAAAATATTCGATATTTTATCTATGTTTTTTTGATATGTTTGACAGTGGATGAGTTATTTTTATGCCATTCACGATTTATGGTTAATGTATTGACATTTCGTATTCTAGTTTTAATATGAATGTTTGTGTTATATTTCAACCTATTCTATAGATGAATATGTTAGACTAGTATGTTTTAGGTTGGGGATAAGTAAAATTTATCCATCTAGGTTGGGGTCCGATTACAACAGACCCCCCAGATTGGAGTCTGGTTATAGAGGCTCTCCTGGTTGGAGTCCGGTTACAGAGGCTCTCCGGGTTGGAGTCTGGTTACAGATGCTCTCCGGGATGGAGTTTGGTTACAGAGGCTCTCTGGGTTGGGGTCCGGTTATAGTTAGCCCCTAGGTCCTGGCACAAGGCCTTGACACAGAAATTAATGTCTGGTACTATATATCCCCTCATTATGAAATTAGTTATTAAATTTGATTATTCGACTAGTAGAATATCCATGTGCATGTTAATATGGTAATTAATGATTTATTTTTTCCATATTATGTTCATGTTTATATTTAAAAGTTTGTTTTTTTATTACAAATCTTACCATAAAATTTTATAGGTTATGTTAAATTATTTAACCTTACCGAGCATCTGAGATCACCCCTTTCTTATGTTTTATTTTCCCAGGATTCCAAGAAGTGTTTTTTGATTGAGATGCGTGGTTAAGATAAGGGAACAATGGTGTTCTCAAATAATAATCTATGATCTAATGTATTATAGAATGTGTAATGTAACATTCATGTATGTAATCTATTTTTTAAGAATTCTAAACTGATCGATCCTTCGGGACATTATTTCTTGTAATCATGCCAATGTATTAAAATAATACACCAACTCTGGGAAACTGGAATTAGGACGTTATAGTTGGTATCTAAGGATGTTTAGAAATAACCTTGGAAATTAGATTTAGATAAACTATCATTAGATAACATTACCCTATGATTGACTCTAAGGATTAGTATAGATGAACTTCCTAGAATTTTGGTAATGTAAAGATTTTGTGAGTTTTCCAAGAAATACATCTCTGTCTGGATATGAGTAGGTAGAGGTGTCTCTGGCACAAATGTACCTAGGGGTAAAACCAGAAAACACCTCTTTGAGCTAGACTTGAACGAGAACTGATGCATGAAAATGGGACTTATTTCACTCTTGGTTACGACACTCTTGGTGGATAGGCTTAAGATAATTCAAATTTTCATTATAAGACATTATAAAGAATTTATGAGTAAATACATCCACAAAGAAAACGTTTTTATGATTATGGATTATATCCACAAACTGTTCAATTTACCTTAGGTATTTTACTAGTTTGTAATTATGCATTGGGATTCATAAAATGACCTAGTGTATGCCATTGTTTAGAAATGAAACCTAGTACAAGGAATGAGAACTCCAACAATACGTTTGATCCAAAGAGTAAGAAGGATCATATCTTTCATGGTATTAAGAAAAAATTTAGAAGGGAAATAGTCTCCCACATATTCTCATCATATAAAGAAATAACATCATGTGTAAATAAGATAATTTAAGAATTCTCCAAGTCCTATAGCTTTGAAGGGAAGAAAGAGAAGAAAAGAATGGTAGAGAGAATGATGGATAAAGGAAAGTGGGTAAAGAAGGATTTTCCCATATGTGATAACTGTAGAAAGAATCACCTTGGTAAATTCTTGAAGGGAATTTGAGCTTGTTATAAGTGTGGAGAAAAAGGACACCATGTTCGTGATTTCAAGGGTAAGAAAAAGGTTTCAAATTTAAATTTCTTCATCTGCAAGGAGTCCAGACACTATGCAAATCAATGTCCCAGTTATTAGAGTATACCGCAAATGATGCTATTGGATAATAATCATGTTATGATACTAACACATATTAAGAGGAATAAATAGTGTTCTTATGTTATTATTAAATAATTATGTCATTTCAGTGTTGTATCGATGATGTAACAATTATATGAATAATGGAAATAAATAAAGATTTTACTGCAGTACTATTTCATTGAGGATTTGAGATTATATGGTTCAATGAAAAGTGACTCAAGAAAAATTTAATCTTTTTGGAAAATACATTGTTGGAGGAAAAATAAACTTTGATATGGTCCTAATACTGAGCTAGTAATTTTGGAATAAGAGATGGTTGATTTGGATAAATTATATTAGATATTCTTGACTATGTTGGAAGTGATTAATGGTTTGTTTATTTCATCATTCTTGGAGTTTTCAAAATTTTTGTATATAAGGAATGTATATAGTATTTTATAAGTAATAAGAGAGAATGAATGTAATCAATAATTTTTTATGGTAATTTAGGGTAGTACTGTGTTTTTAAAGTATACATGATCAAGGTATTCACATGTTTTTACGTGAAAAAAAAGATCTTCATTGTGTTTACCTTCCTCATAAATTTTGGACGATGAGTTTGGACAAAAGTATTTTGGATAATACTGAAGGTTGTAATGGATTATGTTTGACAATGGATACTATCATTATGGTTAAATCATTTAAGAAAATTATTTATGGATTGTTATAAAAAGGACAACCTGGAGGTCGGGCGACAACTCGTCGCATCTGATAAGACCGCAAGACAGGAACCCACAACCGATGGGCGACAAGGGTGAGTCACCTACCACTGGCCTATGTGATGTCATGGATTTTATAATGTAATTTCTTTTTTTAAAATGTCTGATAGGTGGATTATAAATTCATTATTTTTGTAACCCTATATGATTAGGATAAATAGAATATTTTCTGAAATATTTTGGAGTTAAATATGAGTTTGTCGTAGGAATTAGTTGAAGGATGAAACTCTACTTGTATAGTATATATTTTTCCCTCTTATTCTATGGATAGATTAATTATTAAACTTTAGGTAAGTGATCTTAAAACCGAATTATTTTATCCTAATACCTTATGTTTTGTTTAACTGATGTTATTTTAAATCATCATAGATTGATGGATTTGGGCCCCTCAATTTTACAATTGTTTGTGATTGATGACCTCAATCACTCCCTATAAATATTTATGTTTTCCTCCAATTATGTGTCTCTAATTTCCACCAATGTTCTCCTAATCTATATCATAATTTAGCGGTGGCTCTTTCCTTTTCCTTTCCCTCTTATTAAGACAAAATTTTATTTACCCAATTTCTGATTTGGGTTTTCCACAAAGGTATTTTCTATTTTCAAGATTTTATTTTTGAAGAACAGTTTCTAATTGCAAGGACGCTATTTATTGAAGTAGGGGAGAATGTAACACCCCATGATTTCATAGTATGTTATTTCTTCAAAGTAGTTCAATAACTTGCACTACAGGAAACACCGAGTTCATGCACACCACGACTTACCAAACTAGCCGTTGAAATACAGTTATGAATATTATTAACTAAATATTGAACTTTATATAATAATTATAATTTTAGAATCTATATAATTAGTTTCTTATACATAATGTAAGAACAAATTCGGTTTTTCAGATAAAAGACGTATTTTTCCAAAAATAAAATTTTACCACCATTTAATGGAAAACCATTTTTAAATCCAATATTTGAAACTATTATATATTCAAATTGAAAAAATAAAATTATTCTTTAGAATCAGGACATAAAAATTTAGTTTCAATAAATATTTGGTGTTATTCTGATAACATTCAAATTTTGGTGAATAGTGAAGAATACTATATTTTAACTCATTTTTTTTGTCAAAATAATTTATAGTGTTCAGTTATGAATTTTAATGGTTTGGAAGTATAATTAGATTAAATTTTTTCCATTTAATTAAATTTTAGTCATTGGAAGTAATTTCACTTTGAAATTGGACATAAACAAGTGTCAATCTTTTGATAGTTATTATTTCTTAAAAATAAGCCTTTTGGTTTTGACAATGAGAATTAATTTTAAATTAATTAATGAAATTATATGTTCTGAAATTGGTAAACTAGAATTCATTTTTGAATTCAGTATATCAAAATTATCTTAGGGTGAATTTTTGGTATTTTTTTGCAAACATTCTATTTTTGATGAATAGTGAAAACACTACGTTATTGTTTAAAACCGACTTTGTATTTAAACAATTAATTATTTTATTTAAATATATTTTAGGTCAAAATAGATACATAATACCTATATATGTTCAATTTAATTCATTGGAGTAATTTTATAATATGTTTAGATATATAAAATTTTATTGAACTTTTTACCGTCTTTTACCAACCTTCTAGAAACATTTGAAAATTTGCATAAAAATTAATTTTACCACTTCTGTGAGTTGAATTTCAAAAATAAAAGAGACATTGTTAACCTGAGTAAGTAAAATTTGGTTTAATATGATGAAAATAAGTTTTTATGAATAGTAACTTTTGACCTTTATTTACCACTGTTAAAAGTAAATAGGGTAATTAAGGGTAAAAATGATATTATAATTACCCTAAAAGATGTCCTAATTATACTGGATAAGTGTAATTATACCAAAAACAACCTTAGGGAAAAAATGTGATCCTTCAGGTCCACTTGTATTAGATTAGGATATTTATTATTATTTAATTTAAAGAAGAGTTTAAAGTGTTAAATTTCTGTTTTCATAACTCAAACATTTTTAATATAGGGTTATAAAGAAGATAAATTCAACTGTAAATATTAATTTGAAATATAAAAATATTTCCTACATAATGGTATTTTATTTATAATTTTTAGACATTAAAACATTAATGTTATTTATGAGACAATGATGATGCATTAATTACCCTCTTAATGAGATATTAAAATAATTGATTTTATAAATATCCAAATAAATGTAATCTGAGAATTTTGATTAATTACACTAATTATATAGGTTAATATGACATTTTAGGGTTGATTAGATAAATTTTTTTCAAAGTGATAAGGTTGTTATGACTTTCACAAAAACAAAATATTAAATAGTGTCAAAATTGACATAAATTTATTTTTAAAACCAAATACTATATTATGGGTTGATTTAATATTCCTAAAAATATAAGGTCCGAAAAAAGGTCTTAAATAATATTATATATTTCATTAATAAACCACATTAGGTTCTTTTATAACTTTAGAGTATGTTCATTAACTATATAGTGTAAGAATACAAGAAGACATGGTAAAAGATAAACTATTTAACTTGGAGTTAAATCTAATAGATAAGGTTAAAATGGTAACCTAAACTTTTATAAAACCTATTGGTTGAAAGTATTTCGACCCATCCCCACCTTAGATTCGAAATAAATCAATTTGGATCCATTATAAACCCAAAATTATTTTATAATAAAATAATATTTTATGTTTTCCCTAAGGTGCCCCTCACCCCTCTTATAAAAGGGCACTTCCCCTTCTCTCTAATTCGCACCTCCAAATCCATTTGCCTCGGCCAAAACCTGACACAATATCCTCCCAAATTCCCTCAATTCAACCTAGAGGCCTTCATTTGGTCAGAAAGCCAACCAATGAGCCCTTTTGATCAAGTCATAAGGACACATCCGAAGAAGAGGTAATATTTTCACCACCATCGTTCAAGTTATTTTCTTCTTCCACTCCTTCTTTCTTTGTTGTTTCCACACTAAAGTAATAAATCCTCTACCTTATACATTATGTGATATTAATATAAATTTTGTACAACCATATTCATTATTCTCTCCATCCTATAAATGAAAAGTCACCATACGTGCGTACATATAGCTTACCATCTCCACGTCGTGGTGTACTTTCTCATTCAACAATTCACTATTTGGATGGGTACAATAATGAGTATAATTGATGTAAATAATAAATATAACATGTTAATGATTCTGTTTATATAATATACCATCCAATTTCATACAATTCCATCGTTAATATACCTGTGCGTACGTACAACTTACCGTCTCCACGACGCGATGAGATTGATATCCACGTTCACCATTCAACGATGATTATACAATTATATATTATTAAAAAGCATGTAATATATGAAATAATAATACTACTTGAAATATATATATATACATGTTTATTTATTTATATTCATCTAATTCACTTGCTTCCATTCAATACGATATGAAAAAATAAACATCATTTATGCGTAAGTATGGCCTACCGTCTCCATAAACGGTGGTTTCCATTTCCTATATCTATCTATTATATATATTTATAATCTAAATATATATTATATATAAATAGTTTTTATATTCTATAATTATTTAAATCATTATCTAAATGACACGATCAAGAATAACAAGTTAAAATACGTATGAAAAAGAAACCGATTATTACCCGAAATGTTAATTTAACATTGGAATTTTTATTAAAAGGGTAGTATAAAGTCACAAATGAATCATGTATGTTATAATAAATATGAATATGGTTCTATTATAATTTAATAACATACTACTGTCATTATACAGGAGGTTAAATGTACCATCGACCAAAGGAAAAGTACAAGGTACGGGTTAATTTTACAATCTCTTCATTATTCGAGGTTATTTATAAATAATTATCTACTGGGACCTCTTTATCATCCACATACATGTTTCTTAAAATGTATTTCAAAACATTTTTTCTATTTACTATACAATGGGTAAAATTCATTTTTAGACTTATTTTACCTTATATGTTTATGAAAGGAATATTTCTGTAATTTTCCAAACATGGTACTTTATAACGTTTTTGAAAAAATTAAGGAAAGAACGTCTTTTTAAACTTATAAAGTGGGTCAGGCTATTTTCCACTGTTATAACATCGTATAATCTTCCCTTTTATTCTTATAAGAATATTTTAAAAAAAAAATTTCTTTATAATTATGTGTCTCTTAAATTATTTCAAAATAGAAAGAGATATTTCTCTCAAATAGTTTTGATTTCATCTATGACAACAACATTTGAAAAATTTTATAGTTGTTTGAAGTTGATTTATTATGATACAAATCTTCCATATTTTATTTATGGTTTTGTGATATGTTTGACTATGGATGAGTTATTTTTATGCAATTCATGGTTTATGGTTAAATTATTGACATTTCATATGCTAGTTTTCATACAAATGTTTATGTTATATTTCAATGTCTTCTTTAGATGAATGTGTTGGACTATTATGTTCTTATATTGGTGACCAGTAAAATTAATCCATACGGGTTGGGGTTAGGTTACAACAGACCCTCCGGGTTGGAGTCCGGTTATAGAGGCTCTTCGGTTTGGAGTCCTATTATATTGGATCTCTGGGTTGGAGTCCCGTTATAGAGGCTCTCCGGGTTGGTGTCTGATTAGAATGGCTCTCTGGGTTGTGGAACGGTTACAGTTATCCCCTAGGTCTGGGCACGAGGCCTTGACATAGAAATTAATGTTCGGTACTATATATTCCCTCATTATGAAATTAGTTTTTACATGAGATTATTTGACTAGTATAATATCCATGTGCATGTTAATATGGTAATTTTTGATTTATTTTTGCCAAATTATGTTCAAGTTTATGTTTAAGAGGCTATTGTTTTTATTACACATCTTTCCTTAAAAGTGTATAGCTTCTACTAAATTATTTACCCTTACTGAGAATCTGAGCTCACCCCATTCTTATGTTTTATTTTCCCAGGATCCCAAGAAGTGTTTTATGATAAAGATGCACGGTTAAGATAAGGGAACAATGGCGTTCTGAATGAACTATCTATCTTGTAATTTATGATAGAATGTGTAATGTAACGTTCATGTATGTAATATTTTTTCCAAGATTACCAAACTGATTGGTCCTTCAGGACATGATTCCTTATAATTATGCCAATGTATTAAAATAATGCACAGACTCTGGGTAACTGGATTTGGGGCATTACAATTAGTGCTATATAGGGCTTCAGGATGATTTTCTAGATTCATTGCTTACAATAAAACCAATGAATTGGCTCTACTAAAAAAAATATAATTGGGTTTATATACCTCTAGGGTTTAGAAATAAGTATTTTCACAAGTTACCTTTAGTATTTATTTAATACCTATGGATCCCCATGTCTATAAAAATTATAATAGTATTATTCTCAAAATCAACTAAACATTTGAATTAAAATTAAATATTATTTATTCAAATAAAATTAAAAAATATTAATTCTCACTAAGACATTAAACACATTATTCTATTCTTCAAAAATATTTTTCAAGGTTTGAAGAATTTTTATTTATATATTAAATAAATATAAAGACATTATTTTCTAATAAATAAATAAATAAATTATATATTCACTAACTAAGAAATAAATATTTATTAACTATTCTACTCACATAATAATCTCTCTAATAATTAGTGATGGAACATATGTGACCAATATAAATAAATAATTATGGAACCTCATATAGGAATAATATTTATTCAACTTGTTAAATAATAAATAATAATATATTATTTAACTGAGATTTTGGATTCATTTAATGTGTAGCCCTTTAGGCCTCTTTATTAGTGATATTAGGTGAAGAATCATAATGTCCATGGTTTGTATAAAGAAACACGGAAAGGTACCCACAGAGAAATAATATAATTATACAACAACATAACACTCATTCAAATTCATAATGTGTAATATAAACCCTTCATCATGATATATCTAATCAAACAGGTTGCATGCTGGTGCCATAAACCTTTTTTCTCATTTCCCTTTCGTTGACTTTTCTTGAAATTAAACTCACCAATAGAACACCATGGAAAATGATTTATTTAGGTGATATCATTTCCATCAAGGTTCATGTGATATCAAATTATGTTAATGAATTTAAGGGACAAATCATTTCTCACATTATTCATTAATGAAATATTACTCGTGACACAACCAACATATCGAACCTCACCGCGAACATGTGTCCTCACAATTTTTATAAATAAATCAATGTAATTGACTAAAAATACACATTAATAATAACATTAATCTATAATGATCAATAAAAAATTCCATACATAGGAAAATCCAATGACACATATAAATATGGATTGCCTACCGGGGGTCTCATTATTGTAATATTCTACACTGAATATTACCATGGGAGTAAATGATGAGAAGGTGCCTTAAATTCCTTTGATTCTCCAATCATGTTGGTCTAAATCATTTGTTCCCATAAAATTAAATCATCTGGATATATAACATATATTTAAGAATACTTTCATGGAACGTTTGGGTTCTCTTCTTATTGGGGAACTATTATGACATTTTTGTGTCACAACCACACATAGAACGTTATCACATACTATTATACAAATATGAAAAACCATAATGTGATATGATGTTTACTAATATTAAAAAATATGAATATAGGTTATTATATTGTACATGGAATTTTGTTCTATGGAACCAAATCTAATGAAATCCCACTTTCACTAGATCGAACTTCTAATGACCTTTAGTTCCCTACATCTCAAATTATACTCATTCATCCCCTGACATATGCCTTTAGTTATGGGGTCCACTATATTTTCAAACTTGGGAACACTTATTATTATAACTTCTCTAAACTGAGAAAATTACCTTAAGCTTCAATACTTTTTGATTATGTGATTTGTCCGTTGGTGTAGCCTTGGCAATTTTATTAGATCCACAACTATAGTTTATCACAATACAACGTGATAGGGTTTTAATACAAGGTACCAAATAAATATTCAGGAAAAAGATACAAAACAAAATGGATTCCTTGGATACATCAAAAGAAACTAAATACTTTGAATCCATTGTAGAATCAGTGAATCTGGATTATTTGAACTCTTCCAGCTCACAACTCATCTATTGAAAAAAACATATTTAGACTATGACTTCATATCATTTTGATCTATTTGAAAACTAGAACCAGCATAACCCATGATGACCCACTTCACATCTCCTCCACACACTAGAAATATATTTTTAATTTATCTCAGATTCATTAGGACAACCATAACAGTAGACCAAAATTGTTCTCCTAGATCTGCATGTTATCTTCCATCCATAATCAATAGATAGAAAACATCATGCATAGTACAAAACATGGAATACAAGATTGATCATATCAGGAAAAAATATATAATATTTCTCATTATCTCTATCTCATGTTCTGTCTGAGGACATATTTTACTAGAAATATGTATACCGTGTGTCATTAGAACCAATCCACCCTTGGACTATTCCATAATAAAAACCTTTAGTATATGGTTAATTTATATACTTTGAATTAGTGTAAAAATCCTCTTGGATATATCATGAATGGTCTTGATCCATAGAATATAGGATGCTTCTCCTAAGTCCTTCTTGGAGAAATAATTTTTCAACCACTACCAAATAGAATACAAAATAGGTATTCCGTTTCAAATAATTAATATTCCATAAAAATATACTACTATGATAAAGACAAAATTTCCACTCAACCACTTTTGATTACATGGATAACACTAATTATTAATGAAATAAAATTCTTCTATAGCTTCATCAAATTGAATTTTCCATGAACTAGATGCTTTCTTCAATCTATAAATGGATCTCTATAATTTATAACTCTACTTGTCATCATCTAGTTTCATAAACCCCTATGGTTGTATCATAATGACATATTCATGAAGGTTATCATTAATGAAATTAGTTTTGGCGTCCATCTTCCAAATTTCATAATCATGGTAAGATGTTATGCGAAGTAGATTCGGATGTATTTAAAAATGGAATCTAGGGAAATGGTTTCTTCATATTCATTTACTTGAATATTTTAATACCCTTTAACCACTAAAATTAATTTATAGGTATTTACATTTCCATACATGTCTTGGTTATTGTTGAATACACATTTTCACCATTTGGGATTTACATCAACTACTGATTCGACAAGAGCCCAAACATGGTTCTGATAAATGGAATACATTTTAGAATTAATGGATTCTTTCCATCATGCAACTTTTGAGCTATCTACTGCCTCTTTTTCGGAGGGAGATTCATCATTTTTAATGAATAATGAGTAACCATATTTGGTTAATAGGAAACCATATCTATCTGATTCTCTTATATCTATTGTGATCCTATGCAGTACTTGGGTTTCAGGTGTTACATCTTCCACGGGGACCTGTGGAATTTGTTTATATTCCAACTCTTGTGTATATTGAGCATCAACATCATCATATTCAATCGTTCTCCCAATATCATTTTTTAAGATGTTCACCCTCTCAAGATATATGGTTTTTCTCACGACAGTCACTTTCTTGTACGTGGGGTTGTGTAGGTGGTATCCCTTTATTTTCTTAGGATGCCCTATAATGATACAATTTTTTCCACGTGGTTATAGTTTGTTTCATAATAAATCTCTCACTAACTCCTTGCACCCCATACATGTGTATGCGACAAAAAAAGTTTCTTTCCACTCCATGACTTGAAGGGAATTCCATTTTCCACTTTTATTGGTACTCGATTTAATTTCTATGGTATAGTTGGTAATAAATGTCCCAATAAACATAATAGAAGATCTATGTGACTCATTATCTACCATAGAATGTCTATAATGTTATGATTCCTACTCTCACTAACACCATTCCAATGTGGGGTGTAAGGTTGATTGAGTTGTGATAAAACCCCAAAGTATTTTAAAATGTCAATAAAATATTTGTTAATATATTCACAACCTCGATTAGATCGAATAATAATTATCTTATATCCAAGTTTATTATATAATTCATTCGTGAATTCTAGGAATTTCTCAAAGGACCCAAACTTATAACTCATCAATTATATATAACCATATCTACTCATGTCATCATTAAAATATAGAATGTATTAATACCCACCTATAACTTCTAAAGGAAATGGTCTAGAGAATTTAGCATGTAGAATTCCTAGAAGCTCTATGGCCCCTACACCCTATCCACTATATATCGTTTTGGTCAAATTTTTTTATAAACAAGCATTACGTAATTCAATTGGTGTTTTCTTAGAAGACTTTAAATAACCATCTTATATTATATTTTTCAAACACTTCTTGTTTACTTGACCAAGATGGTGATTCCAAATCACAGTGTTATATGATTAATGTGAACATGATTCAGTATATATTTCCAGTACATGGACTTCATATTTCAAAACATATAAAATGTTATTTAAATGTGTCATAACATAACATATGTTATCTGTATAAAAGTAACAAATTTTATTTCCAAAATTGAAAATAAAGTCACCTGCATCAAGGAATAATACAAAAATTTGGTTCTTGTTGACATTTGGAACATAATAATAATATTATAGAACCACTATCATTCCCATTAGAAATTAAATGTTGTAGTATTTGATGGCTAGACCATCCAGCCTCACACCATCGATAACTTGTAGATCACCCTCTTCTCTATAAATCCTTCAAAATAAACTTGGTTCCTTCATTTGAATATAGATGCAAGAAATAAAAGTTGAATAAAATGACTAATTTTTAGAGATTTATATATTACACTTGATGAGGAAGGAATCATTAGAATCCCCTTAACTCTAGGAGCAGTTATTTTCTGGTGGACTTTCATACCAAATAAAACAAATACACCATCCTTTTACTTAACCTACCTCTATATCTTCTTCTTCTTGGAAGGATGGTGAGTAGGATCTTTAGACACGTTATGTGTCTTGGGCCCCTTCACCTTGTTATTGTTTTTATTATTCATTATAAGTACTTCTGTTATGTCACACCCCATTTTCTTACCTACTTGGAAAATAAAATCAAGATGTTATGAAATACTCTTCTCATTATTTCTCATAATAAAATTAATAATATAAATGAAGAAGGTATTGGGTAATGAAGGAAGTATGAGATCTTTGTGAAACTCATTTAGTTATTTAACCCTTAAGATCTATAATCATTTAATATAGCCAACCATCATGAATACATGAGGCCCATTTAGAGACGACTAATTACGATTAGTTTTCATAAGAGAATTAGAGATATCATATATTTGTTGTATCTTCTTATCATGATTGATATACTGAAGTTGATAAATCATGCTATATGTATACATGTCCTCATGTTGCCTTAAAAGAAAATTAGTCATGAATGATAGCATGAAACATTTAACATCTATACCAGTGTTGAAATGTTTCATATAGATAGACAACTCTTCCTAGATAGCCTAGATACCAGGTGCAGTCAAAATATGTACTTCTAGCACATGTAGTTTTCTTACATGGAATTTGATAATGCACAAGCGCTCAATAAATTTTTGAAAATTGTTAGTTGATAAGGTTTTCTTTATCAAGTATATAACAAAGGCATATAATATAATTCAATTTATTATTGTTTCTAGAAATAGGATGATCAGAATTTTAGTACTTCATCTGTTAAATTTTTTAAAAATAAATAAATATTATATTTATTAATATACAACTATTTTGTTGAAATAAAATAACTCGCACCATTGAATTAATAATATCATATTTATTAGATATTATACTGGAAAGAATCTATATTCCCCTTCCCATTACCCTAACTTTGGTTGGTTATGAAATTTCAAGGGTTTTAGAAAGTCATTCCAAATTCTATCCCCATTAACTCATAGTTACTTGATATGTTGAGTGGATTTACCAATACTGAAATATTTAAATTATATTTCCTTATCCCTTTACTCTTAGTTACACCAATCAATTATTTTGAAGTCAACCCTTGATTTTAACTATGTTAATTCAACCCAAAAACTTTATGTTTGAATTACACAATAATTGAAAGCACCCAAAATCAGTTGGTCATGCACATTGTAATATGGTTCTATTTTAACTAATTTAGTGGAAGGGTATACTTAATTAAAATAAATTATTGAGGTATTTTATATTTCTATATAAAAATATACAATTATTATCATTTTTACATGATTTGTATTATTAAATTGATTTTCTTACGTGATTAACCATGTCTCAGATAATATTTATGTATAAAAAAATTTAATTTACATCTATCTTGCATGAATATTAATTGAATAATTCGTATGATCACAAAAAATTAACCATAATGAAATAACCATGAAACCTCACATAAATAAAATAATTAAGTGTTATGATCATGATCTTCTACTAATGTTTAGTTTATCTAGAAGATGAGAAACTATGTTTTTACATTGGGGAAAACCACATTCAACCAATTAGGGTTTGTGTTATAGGCTTCAACTTTTCAACCAATGTAACTATTTTGGATTGGTTTCACCATGGATCCAAACTTCAACTACCCCACTAACTTTGGAGCTCCATTCATAACATATTCATTTAATTACACATAGGTGAGGGGAAACAGATTACATAAAAGAAAACATGGGAATGTATTCACATACATAATAAGATGATAGATTCCATTCATGAAAAACATTAACATAAAAATACATTAAATTATTCCAGTCACATATAAAGGTCTGGTCTATGCTCATGTTCATCCACATGCATGAAACTAATTAATAATTTAATAAAATTTTTATTCAATTCAAATATTTATTATTTACGATAAATTCCACTCAAATCAATTAATTATATTTTTTAATTAATTAATTCTTTTATCTTAATTCTCATATGAATTTCTATGAGATTCTCATCCAATTATAACATTAAACAAATTATTTAAATTTAATTAAATTTAATTATGTAAATAAATTCACCTTTGAGGAAACACAGTGGATATCTATCTAAATCTACCCAACATGTATTATACTCATATACTCTTTACTATTGTGACATATTGAAAAAAAATCCTATCACGTACATTAATTACATAAACCTTTAACTAAATGATTATATAAATTATATTTTTTTATATTACATGTCATAATTCAATGTGTGTAGAGTAATAATTTTAATACAACTCACACATGATATGAAGATCTAAAAATTATTTAAAAACTAATCATATATATATATATATTAGAAACTCATCCCATGGAATGCATAATAACCTTAATAAACACACAAAATTATATGTTGATACGGTTTACACAATATAATATATTAATTTTAATCATGCTAATTTTTTTATAAGTACCTAACAAGTATAATCTAGAAACACGATATGTACTTTTCTCCCCATCTATCCTAGGCACATACTTAGGGAGTCTATGTGTATATCATTCCATGAAAAAATTGTAGTACACATCGTGTACATAAGAAAAATAGAATTTAGTATTTTATTTAAATATTCACCATTCATGTAAGATATGTTAGAAGGTACATGGAATATCTTTGACTATGGTCTACACAATATGTAGGGAAATTACGCACCATGTATTCTGCCTGACCATGCAACATGTTGTCCCAGTCAACATGCAATGTATAATTAAATTCTCCTCATGTAATAGATTCACACATTTTGAATTAATTATAAATTAATTCTTATCACATTAAAAACTAGTACATGGTTTCCACCTCCTAGTTACATGGAATTTACTCTTGTGTTATCTGTCTAGATTCCACATCACTTCTAGATGAGATTTTCAAATTTATTTCATTCATAAAATTATCCTATTTGATTATATTGATGATTAATGAAAGAAGAATATAGGTATCCCACAATTTTGGATTAAATAAAGATGAAACTTGAATTTAAAACTAAATGAAAAATTAATAAATCAATGCATAGAATTTTAATAATTATACAAAATTTTGTGACTACTCTAACACCACATTAAATTTGCAGGCACAGTTTAAGTGTATGATGGGTCATTCCCATATATTATTCTTTTTTATGAATGATGATCAATCAAAGATTTAAATGATGATAAACATCATTATCAATGTAATTGAATCAAATAAAAATGTAAATGGATAAAATTCTAGAACCATAGCATAAGATCATCATAAATTATTTATAATTAATTTTGTCAATTAAAGAAATACGTTTTCATAATTTATTCTTTTTGTATGGATCTTAAATAAAATAAAAATTATACCATCATTATATTATTGGAATAAAATGTAGATTCCTTCTGGTAGTTATCCCCACATGTTCCAAAAAATCATCAAATGTCGTCACAAAAATTTATGGGTGATAGCCTGAAATATCCTATTATTTTCTTCGGTTCCCTTTGATTTCCATGAGAATTGATTCCAAAGTGTTCTCCTCGATCTTCCTATACTCAGGAGAGGAATATTGAGTAAGATCTCTCTCTATTATACTGAAAATTCTTTCATAATGTCCCTCTCTTGTTCTTTGGGGGTATTCTATGGATTCATTGTGCACAACAAAACAAATTAATTGGCACCACCAGAAAATAATATAATTGGGTTTATATCGCTTTAGGGTTTAGTAATAAATAATCACATAATATCCCGTTAATATTTATATAATCCTTATGTAACCCCATGTCTATAATAATTATAATATTATTATTTCTTGACATGCTCTTAACTTGAGAATTAACATTAAATATTATTTATTCAAATAATTTTAAATATATATTATTTCTCATCAGACCATTAAATTCGATCTACCATTCCCCCAAAATATTTATCAGGTTTTGGATAGAGTATATTTATTTATTAAATTAATATATCTACATTATTATTGAATAAAAAATACTGTATTTACTAAATAGGTAATAAATATTTAATAATATTATGCTCACATAATACTCTCTCAAACAACTGGTAATTGACTATATTTGATCTATAAAACATGAATAATTAACAAAACCATGTTCATGAATAATATTTATTCAAATTGTTAATTAATAACTAATATATATATTATTTAATGGGGATTCTAGATACACTTCGTTTGTGACTCTCAACGTTTCATTCTCAATGGTTTTAGGAAAAGTTGCCTTATGTCTGAGGTTAAAGTCTAGAAAAATGCCATGTAAACTATAGAGAAATAAGTTAATTCCAAAACTACATAATACCTCATATGGATGCTTAAATGTTAATATAATACCTTTATCATGTTATCCAAATCAAGTAGGTTTCATGATGGAGTCATCAACCTATGTTCTCACTGTATCTTTTTTTTACTTTCCTAAAATAAGAATTTCATATAGAGAACCATGAAGATTGTTTTATTTAGGGTATACCATTCCTATAAAAGGACTTGATATATAAAATTTTGTTAAATAATATAAGGTATAAATCTTTTTCTTGGATTATTAATTAATGCAATATTACTTGTTACGTGCCCAATGTATCCTACCTCACTGCAGACATATGTCATCACGATTCTCTTTAATACATCAGAGTACCCAACTCATAATACTACATAATAATAATATTAAAGTCTATCAGTAAAAACATGCATTTGCAGATAGAAACATTCAATGGAACATATAAATGTGTATTTCTTACTAGTGGGTCTCGTTCTCACAATATACACTTGATATTACTATGGGAGTACACCGTGAGAATATGTCTCAACGTCCTATGAGTGTCCACCCTAGTTACCCTTTATCATTTTGGTCCCTTAAATAATATCATCTAGCTATAGAACATATATTTAATAATGATATCCTAGAACTTATAGGCACTCATCATAGCGGGGAACTGCAATAACCTTTCAATGAGAAAGGTACTCTTAGAAAATTATTACATACTATTTCAGGTAGAATAATAATCATGATGTTATAATAAGATTATTAATAATCAAAACTATGATTACAAGTTATCATAATTTAAACAAATGTTTTTTCTAGGGAACTAACTCCAAATGCATTCATAGGTATGTGGATCAAGAATGACCTCATCCACCAAGGAATGGAAAAGTTTGGACATTGTATTTAGTTTTTCCAGTTATTTTATAGTAGTGGATTATTATTTTGGCTTTATAACAATAATTAAATTATTTTCTATATATTTATCAAGACCTTTTTCTTAGTTATCACTTTTATTCTCTATGATAAGTTGTTTTTTATAGTTGTTGGAAGTTCATCCTAAAAAGATTGTTTATATCCTTAGAGGTGGGTGAATTTATTTAAAAGTATGCATACCTATTTTTTATTAAATTACGATTAACTTCTGTTTTTTTCATATTAATTAGTATTATGTTAAGCGTAATAAATAACCTTTTCCCTAGTATACTAGAGATAGTGAAGAAGATTAGTTGACAGACATCAATGTCATATAGGGAATCTTGAGAGAGATATCTAACCTTAACATCACCAATCACTTAAAAAATGAACCCAAATGAATCTAGGTCTCATTAGATTAAATTAACCAAAGGAATAAAATACGAATATATAGAATTAGTTATTTTGAACCATGTGGAGCTAATTACTTATTAAAGGATGGAATACTTTATATTTTGTTAATATCATTAGTAGATTTGAGTTTTTTTAAATAATTAAAAACCAGCATTAGACTTCAATTACCCCATATTTTTCTTCCTATTTAATATTTAACTCATTAATACATTTACTAAATAATGTAGATCAATTTTTTATTACAGTTAAATATAATTTCATAATTAGTGATAGGATTATTACGATCTATAAATTGGATCGAATGTTGTAACATGTATTTTGTGTTTCTCATGAGATTGATCCTATATGATAATTGTTCTATACTAGTAGGTTTTGTTTTAGTTTGATATAAAATTTATTATAAACTTCATTTGTGGGGGTATTTAATGATTCCTTGCATCTGGTCACATATCACGTTGATCCAAATCATGCCACATCAAAACAATTGGTATCCTAATTAGTTATTTTTTGGTTTCTTCCTTAGGATCCATCTAATCCTTAAGAAATAGTAACATGAATCTTTTCGTTGGAACCTACCCATTTACATAATTTATTTTCCTCCATCTTTCATTGATTAAATATTTTCTTAAGGCACATAGCCTTTACTCTTTAGTTAAATAAATATCAGAAAAGATATTATAAATCTAATTAAAAGTTCACTAGATAATGTATGAATTAATATAAACATCATTGGAGTTTATAGAATATCACTATATAAACCAAATAACTATAAAAAATATTATATGAACACAATAATATTTCTATTAAAATATTGCTCAAACATTAATAACGCTTCCAATTCCAATGGTGTTATTCTTTTAATAAAAATATCAAAAAAAATTAAATATAAATTAAATTATAAAATATCTAATCACAAATTTCATTAAAATATAGTGATCCATGGGGGATTTCTTGAATATTCACATCGATGTTTACTATAATAGCACATGTTAATCCAAAATGAAAGATTCTGAGCCATTGGGGGTGAATCAGTGTTTAGAGTCCAACATAAACCTTTTGGACCTTTCAAAACACCTTCTAAATGTGTTCAGTTAACACAACGATCACATAAATATTTTCACAATGATAATTATAATTATGTTGGATAGAGAGAGTAAGAAAGTAAGGAATACGACATGATGTATTGCATAGTTCACACACTCTAGTTTTTAAGTGGTAGTAACCTTGGTTTCTAATAGTTATTTTCCTAAAATATGATTCAATGTCTTCTTTTAAGTGATTAATTAAATTACATATTGAGTGAAAATATCAACCTAAACACTTAAAGGTGTGAAATTGAAATACAAGGAAAATTGATCAATAATAAGAAGATGAATGGAATGCGCGATCATTATCTATATTGATCACGTTCCTCTATACTGGGGAATGTTATGCGCTTTTCAATATTATCAAACATAACATAGTTGTTTATTTTTATCCTTCCATTTTTATATCATGTATTCTCTCACAAAATCATCACAAATTTCACATTTTCATGGATATTTTATTTATTGAAATATTTTATATCCTTATATCATATTTTGATAATTATGACAAATCCACAAATCACATATTACTCTATCTTCCTCCAAATTATAATATATGAAAATTTCAGTCAATTGTTTTTATAATATTAAAATATAAATCATTTTCCTATTATATATTTTAATGACAGTGCATTTTATATCTGAATATATTTTATTTTATAACCCTAGTGTAGTTTGGGTCATTCCATAATATGGTATTTTTATCCTTATCCTATTATGAAATTAGGTAATATAAATTTAAATATATCAATGTTTTATGATTTATATTTTACTCTCTGAATGATATTTTAAATGAAAACCCAAAATAATGGTTTTTACATTATCAAAATTCCCATTTCATTATACTGAAATGGGAAACTCCATGATTATATCAACATTGAATGTGATGTTCTAAAATATTAAATATCACAATTCCATCAATAATGAGTGACTTATCTATGACTCGTAGTAAAAAAATCATTGTATATCCATTAATAATTTACACTATAAAAGGAAGGAATCCAAAAATTTCATGAAATGTTTTGTGTCATAATCTTCTGAATTTACAAATTCCAAGCTTCCTCATTCCATCCAATGATTAATTAATTTATTCTTGAAACCATGATGAAGAATATATCCATTGAGAATCCGACATTCTCTTGGTGATAATCCTCCAATACCAATTTTTAATTTGTTTTCATATAATGAAATTTATCTCATCCCAAAATCCTTAATCATCACAGACCCATGGATTTATCCAATATGAATTTTTTAGAAATACAATTCATAGTGTATTATATTAATGATGTACTTTGATAATGATGGTTACCTACTCACCCATTAATAAAAAATGAGAGTAACCATTTACATTATCAGTTATTCATTCTTATTTGACTAAATTAAGACATAATATAACGAGTTGCATGGTATGATTCATACTTACATTGAATTAAGTAGACTTTCACATTGTTTTTTATCTCTACTCATAATTCCATCATCTATTATATATATAATTATTTTCATCTCCATAATTAATATATAGAGACTTCTTAATTTACTCATTTAGTGTTGATCACCATTAATTTTCGTTTTCTTTCATTGACAAAGTGTTAATAAAGTGATATATCATCAATTATATCCATCATAAATAAATAAAATCAAGTGTGAATTAATCACATATTTGAAAACATATATATGATACATTTTAGTGTATTATATCCTTATAATCATAGATTTATTTTTTTACATCTTATTTTAGTGGTCAATTCCAAAACACAACAAGTATGAATTTTTAGGAACCAACATAGACATGCCATTAAACTAATACCCAAATTAGTGTTGAAACAACATGAAGGGTGTTCTCGATCCCCAATATCTACAGACTGCTACCTTAGTATTAATAAAAAACAATGGGTAATAATTTCACTAGAATATCAATCAAATAAAATTAATATTAATAAATTAATGAATAAGTAGTTGGTATTCCAAAGTGGTCAAAATAATAGAAAAACAACAAAGAATACATGAACAAGACCCAAAGAAGAACAAAAATACAAAACAAAACATAAACTAAGATTACCTCAAAATATACTCACATGAGATGGAAAAAATATTATACCTACCACCATCAACTCCATGTTCTAAAAATTAAAAAAACACCACCTCTTTTTTTGCATTCCAATTTTCTTGATTGTAAAAATAATGTCTACAATCACCCAAGGGAAAAAGTAAGGTTTGAGAGATAATAGATTATTAGGATCCCACCAAGACATTTTATAAGCATTCTATATCAAGTCAACCAAATATGCTAGACCTCAAATGAAGAAAGGGATAATAAAATTTTCAAATTTTAATATAAAATATTCTTTTCAAATAATCTCAATGGAATGTATAAAACATTTTAAGAGGTTCATTTCCACAAAAACAGTTGTGAATAAGCATTTAGATCAAAATAATAATGGGTAATTAAATTTTGAAATAATAGAATGTGTCTATTCATTTTAAATCCTTGGATTGTGGTTATGAGTCCCTTGGTTTGTTAGACTAATGCTTAATGTTTCACACATTCTTAGTGAAATATGGATCCCAGAGTGAAAATATTCCTAATTGCCAAGATGAGTAAGAATAATAATCCATAAAATAGAATTAAACCCCTAAACTACAAAAATTAGTTATAATTTTCATCATCATTCCTTTTATATATAGATCTATGAAATTCCAAGCTTGAATATCCTTACACACCCATACAACTACTCAGGTTCCCATGTTCATCATTGAAATCAATAAATGGGTGAATCATTCATCTCAAATAAATTTCATCAATCATAAACCAGTCATCCCCAAATCTAATTTCAAAATATTCCATTTTATTTAAAAAAATGAAAATTTGTTTTCAAAAAAATAATTACTTTTAATATAATTCATTTCATTTCAAATTAATATAAAATTTATTACCTTCATTTATCCAAAATCACCATCAATGTTATTCCATAAATAAGTCATTTCAATTCAATATCATTCTCTACAAAACAACACTTTAATTCAAAATACTTTATCAACAGGACTTCATCACACAGTCCATGTCAATTTAAAAAAAAATTAAAAAAAATTAAATCATGATATTGAAATAAATTTGAAATTAATTTCAAATCAAAAATTAAATAATGGTTTCAATTGATAGGAATTATATTACCAAACCTTTTACCTCAATCACAGTATCGTCAAACAGTGAACAAGGGATCTAAAAACAGAGGGGATAATGGGATAAAACCAATAAATAGAGAATTCTATAAAGAAAAATAAAATAAATACTTGTATTCGTCAATGACATAGGTATCCAAAACCCTTTATGAATGAGATACATAGAAAAACAATAATTCACAATTGGACGATGGATACATTTACTTAATGATATTAAACTAATCAATTAACAATTCTTCTCAGTGAATATTCAAGGATTGAAGGGCGAAAATCACCTCTAGATAGTCTGCATGTATGTATGGATCGAATGGGGTTGAAGGGATAATAAAATGAAAATAAAATATAGTTCTTGAGAATAAAAATATGAAATATACCTTTGTTTTCTCTAACACAATCGAATATTTAGATAACTACTAGCTACCTCTAGTTATCCAATGGAACATGGAAGAATTCAAGAAGTTATAGGGACTCCAACAACTGGTCATTGGGACACCTCTAGCTGGACAATGGGTCTCACTTTTTTAGTCTATAAAAATAAGGAATTAAGGGGGTTGGTAAATTAACTTTTAATTTTTTAAATAATTTTAAACTAAATAACATGTAAATAAAACAACTAATGTAATACATTACTAATAAAATTTATATTTTGGTGTTTTTAACAAGAATTAACATTCTTATATTACCAAATATCTCACAGTTTTAGAGTCATATAGAGTTATGTCATAACTCTAACATTATAATCCTACGTATTAAAAATAGGACACTTCTAATCAATATCTATTTTTCAAAATATAATACGTTTAATAAAAAATAAGCTTTATTTTCATGGAAAATATTCATGAATTTCCACTTGACCTCTTCCATTACCTTATCTATCCTCAAAGCCTATGATGTTTTTTTAAATATTGGATGAGAAAAAAAATACCAATACATGACCAGAAAATAAATAAATAATGTTAATATATGAATACTTATAAAATATATTTCTTTATAAAAATAAACATTATGCTCAAAATAAAATTTTTATTACCCATAAAAACACCTTTCTACCTAAATAATTTCCTAAAACTTTTCATAAGAAATCATAAGGGAAAAGAAAATATCTTAATGTTTTTTTTGAAATCATTTGAAACTCATAATAACATATTTACAAAGATATAATTTTTAACCATATAAATTTGAATATAATTTCCTTTACTTTATAAAATAATAATATTTCCATAAATACCATAGAGTGAATATAAAAATCAGGTTGGAAACATGGGGAAGAATTTTAATATAACAATTATGTACACATTGAATTAACATCACAATTACACATGGAGTAACCATCATAGTTAAACATGAAATGACCATCACCAATATACGTTGAATAGCCATCGTAGTATATTCCCATATTTTTTTAGGAGAAACCTAATTGGTCAACTCTATCCCTTTACCTAATACAGGGGAGATATATAATAATCTCACTCAGTCCTGTTTTTTAATTTAACCACCTTTTTTCATAAAACATTCTTAATAATAGTAACATAATACATAAAATAATGAATCATAAATAATTATTTTCATCTATAAAAAGGTAGATTTGGATATTGTTATAACTATTTTAACTATAAACCAATTTTGAAAAGTAAAATTCCAATAATAAAAGGGAAAGATTTTCTTCATAAAAATGTAATATTATAATTTATTCCAAATATAAAATAACAGTTATGGAAACAGAGAAATTTATTCTCACAATATTAAACCAGAACATTCCTTTTTTTTCTTTTAGTAAATAATGTATTGACACTATGTAAAAAGATTATTATTTAAAAATATTGAATGAAATTTAAAATAATCATAAAATATTTATTATATTTCACTTATTTCTACTTGAATACTTCAATAAAATAAATTTTAAAATAATAATATAACAGAAAAAGAGAGTTTTAATGGAATCATTAGAAAGGGATGTTTAAAAGGAATATCTATTACCTTGAGTCAAAAACATAAAATATTTACATTATCTTCCTAAATAATAATATAAAGTTAATTATTTACCTATTTAATATCCTTTTAGTGTTTATTAATCATTTTATTTTATATATTACTATGATATACTGAATTATTTATTTAATTGAATAAACATCAGATGTTTTGGGGATCTACATTTCAGAAGTATATAATTTATTTGGTAAGATGTCTATGGACAATGACATCATTATTAAATATTATATATAATAAAAATAATGGTATCATTAACATTTTTTTCCCAAATTACACTATCGAATCAAATCATCGAATATGGTTCTGAAAAATGATCTATATTACAATCTTGGAGATGGAAGGCCACACATATGCATGAGTAACATTTCCATTTTTTATGATCATTATGGAAGGAATTTAATGATAATTCTATCATTACATAATGATAATAAAATTATAAATATAATATATTTTCTTTAATTATACTTATATATGTCATACATGTGATTTGGTGATGAAAAATGAATCACATCGCATCATGGGGATGGTAGTCCAGACACACACATGAAAGACATTATCATTATTTAGTTAATGGAAATTATACAAAGTGAAATAAATATGATATTTACAGAATTATAAATATTTAATGACGAATATATATATTCATTATCACCAATATTAGAGATGGTGATGGAAAAAATTACATTGGTTCACGAGGCGGTAGTCCGTCGTGCACATGAATGATGTTTTCATGTCAAATTTGATGATATAAGAGCTAGATATAGGTTTTTAATTAACATATAAACAAATAAATATATCAAATACACTTGTTTTATTATATAATCAGGTTTATGAAATATTTTAAGGAGGTGGAAGAAAAAATAAATTTGAAATTCTCAGTCAGGAATTATACCTCTTCTTTAGAAAACCAACTGTTCATAACACCTTAAGAACACTAAGGTTAAAATTATTCCCTAAATAAGGCCTCTATAACAAGGGGAGGTATTTTAGTAATTTATTTATGAAGATATTGGACAATAAAAATTGATTTATATGTGTTATGTAAAGGGAATAAGATAATCTTTTTTAGAAGTGGTGTGGTTCACTCTTTTAATTTCTAAAAATATTAAATTAATATAAATTAATTATGATCCCAAAAATGGATAAAAACTGTTTTATTTAGAAGATATTATTATTATTGATATAAATCCTCTAATCCTATAAAATTTATCCAGGTTATTATAATTCATTAAACCCTTTTCTGTTGGTTTTAGCCTTTCATTAACCCTTTTCAAAATTACAACAATTTTAAACTTTTATACACTATAATGGTTTATAAAGACAAAATAAAACAAAACACACCAAAAAATATACTATTGATATTTTCACTAACAATTTTACATTCATTTGGTTGAATATAATATTTTTATGAATTTTATAATATTTAATATAATTTTATTTACATAAAAATTAAATAATTTTATTTTTAGGACTGTCAATTAAGTTTTATTTTGTATAACATCAATAACAGAAAGGAATTTGAGAAAATAAAATATCCCTCTCATTATATATTTATATAATATATTAATTTATCATTTTAAGTATTTTAAATTTTATTATTTTTAATATTTTTAATCTGATTAATTTTATTTTCCAATTATTTGAATAATTACTACGTCAAGGTTGTGTAAATATTTTATGTAATTATTTATTCAGTGAAAATTTAAAAAAAAGTATCATAATGAAGATAAATAATTTATATTTCAAACTAATTTTTATAAATGAAAAAATATTATATGTATCCATGTGTTAAAAATATTGTAGTTTTTAAAATAAAAATTATGAATATAGGACTTTAATTGAAGAAAATATTTTAAATCTTATAATAATATAAAAATAGAAAAATGAAATATTAAAAATACATGTATTCATATAGAAAATATTTATTCATTAAATAATATAATTTCAAGTTTGATGGTCATTATATAGTCTTTATCATTTTATTTTTAACATTAATTGTCTAATTTACCTTTCACTGTGGTAAATAAAATTATTAAAGTTTTCATATTGATAATAAACAAAAGGAAAATAGGTAAAATATCTCGAACAATGAATTCCAAATATGAAATTAGTTTTTCAAAATTAAAATCAATGAAGTGGTAGAATTTAATTAAAATTATACTAGAAAAATGCAACAAAAACTATTTTTCAGAAAAAATGTCTTTTTTTAAAATATAAAATGTTTTATTGAAAATTGAAGACTAAAATACATTTGAAAAGCCTTAATTTGATTACGTCAAATCAAAATAAACTAATAAATTTAAAAACTAATCCAAAATATATTTTGATTTTAAAAATAATTTAAACGAAAACATAGTTTCCAATTGTAGTTCATATTTTCCACTACTCATTGAAAATAAATATTTTCCGAAAAATATAAAAATTTAACCAATGGATAATATTCATAATATTATTGAAAAAAATTATAAATTTTATAAAATAATATTTATAATAGTTAAAAAAATTCATTATATGAATCTCAAAAAACAAAATAAAAATTTATTTTAATGAAAATATGTCTTTAAATAATTAAATGGTTTTACTAATAGTTGGGTTCATATTTACTAATAATTTATCAATAAATTCTAATTGACTAGAATTGTATATATATTTACAATTTAAATTAATAATATTCCTACCAAAAAATTTAACAACTTGGTTATAGAGGACAGTATTATATAATAATACTTTGTGGTTCCTTTAAATATTGATGTTGTGTGTCATACAAGTTATTGAACATAATGATCTTATGTAAAAATTATGGGATATTATATTCCCCATTTTAAAAATTTCATCCTGGATGTTTATACATGGGATTGAAAATAAGGCTTTTGACTTTTCAAATTACTTTAGTTGAAATCCCACATCATAAAAAAGGTTAATAAAACATCCACTTGAAAAGAGAAAAAGGGAAGTACGAAGGTAAATAATCTATCCACGGACTTGCGATTCGTGCTTGATGGAAAATTTATTCAGCGTAGACCATCGTTAATATTTTGGAAGAAATATCTCAAAGAAATTTGATTTGTTTGATTTCAAATTGGTTTTATTAATTCCTCCAACGTTATTCTTAGGTTTTCATTTGAAAATGAATACTAGAGATTTTGGGTGAGAAGATCATGGGTTTTTGGTGGATGCACAATGAATGTTCTAAAATGGTATCCTGGATTTGATCGTAACGTTGTATTTCCTATTTTCTCGGTTTGGCTTGGGTTCTATGGTTTACCGGTTCACCACTTTAAGAATATTTCCTTGTTTCCAATTTCCGGTTTGATTGGCTCCCCACTAAAGTTGGACATGGCAATAAGAAAACTTTCTAGGCCTTCGGTTGCTAGGATTTGTAAAGAGATTGATGACTCTAAACCTCTTCCAAAACAAATATGGACTCAAAATGGAATCCATGGATTCTTATAAGAGGTGATTTATGAATGTTTACCTTCATATTGTTTGTATTGATCTCAAATTGGACATTTATCATGTGGATATGTTAAGAAACGTTTTCCAACTACACACAAGACTTGGGTTTCAAAGGGTGATCTAAAGATGGACATAGTAGCTTGCACAAGAGAGTCTATGAAATCGATGGTGCATGATAGACCCTATGGAACTAAGAACCCCTTTAGTGAGAAAATTGAAGATGTTAAAATGGATGATGAAGATTAGTCTCAAGTCATTTTCAATGTTTAGAGTGGATATAAACCTTGTATCTTCCAGGATTTTGTTGATGATATCCATGGTGTTCAGAATGACCCCACTAAGGAGGATAATCGGGAGGTTCTTTCTCAATCTGAACTGGACACATGCCCAACATAGAAAACATCCTTGCTAGAGGTCGATCTAAAAGCTAATAAAATTAAAGAGGACTTCCTAAAATAAAGATCTAGAAAATAGAAAAAAATAGTGGATGCAGATGGATTCATTACTCCCAATCACAAAAAAAATTAGGAAACGTAGAGACTACACTGAACTGGAACGATCAATTGTCACGAGGTAACTTGATACTTAAAAAAAGTAAAATAATACAACCTCAACAACAACGAATTTGGTTGACTAGAGTGAAAACATCTTTGGAGCTCTCAGAATAATATCTATAGATGCTCCTTCACAACTTGAGATCAATCCTCCAATTTCTCCTCATGATGATAAACTAAATGATGTATCTGACCTGGTAGTGAAGTTTTCAGACCAAGATGTTGAGGAGGTAAATGAAAATTGGGAATGTTGATTGGAACAATGGGATGAATTGGCTTATTTTAGTCTTAGAGATGGTTAAATTTCTGTGGAAACTTATCTTGATATTAAACTCCTACTGTTTAACAAGAGGTTGGTATAGGAGTATAGCCAAACTCCCTGATTTTCATTGACCAGTTCTACTCTACTCCCGTGGCCCGACTCTCTGCTCTTATGTCATGGACATTCCTACATATCCCCTACCTTGGTGCTTTCTTGGAGTGGCTGCACATGTTTCTTGATGTGTTTGAGATTCTTTGTTATATCAACATGTTCTTCTCTAACTTTTGGGTTGGTGTAAACTCATTACACCTCGAGTTTGTATTTCAATACTTTGGTTTTAAAACAATTATTAGGGGAACTAATTGGGTGTCCAATTTATGTCTCCGTTTGAGTTAAGAAAATGTGAATGGTAGAAAAAACTAATGTTTAAGGAAAAATAGATAGTGATTGAGAACATGTTCAAGTGATTGTTAATTATCACAAAATAGTAAATCTGTGATGGATTAAAAGACAATTGATTTATTGATATGAAATGTAAATAGATGCATTTTATATATAAATACAATTTGACAAGATTTGAGGAATTATATTATCATATATACAATGAAAATAAGGAAATATTCTTACTTTACATGTATAATTTCATCTTATAATATATTATAAGTCAAATCATATTTTTCTATAAATGATAATTATTCATGGTCAATTTATTATGCCTGAACCACTTTTATCAACATCAAATGTTTCACATAATTCCAAAATTCATAAAAATATATTCTTACTATCTCTAAATAATAACCAATTAGAATACTTTTTATTACCATATAATTAAATTCACAAAATGATTAATCATTAAAACAATAATAATCCCCAAAACCTCAAGAATAACTCAGAATGTGTAACATAGATCATTTGAAAAATAAATATAAATAAAATAAAAAAACATTTTCCATCATGTTTGAAATAAAAAAATTAGATGTATTTTTTCACAAATAATTCCATAATTAACATATCACTTATTTATAAATAACATCAATCACTCTTAATGTACCGTGCCCAAAATATATTTTTCCAAATAATATAATCTAATTACTATGCTAATGATTTACTGAGATAACCCAAATCAAAATTAATATAAATTAAAATAATATATTCCTCTAAAACAATATTTCACCATTTAATCCTCAAATAAAATCCCATAATGTTATGTTTTCCATAATCATAGAAGTTTCCAAAAACAGTGAACATCATACAAAATACCATTTATCATGAAATCACTTTTAAATCCCGGGGTTATCTCCTTTATGAAACATATGTTTCCCAAATTGTATTTACCAATAATTAACTCAACATTAAAGATCATATATACCATAATTTTATAAATAAATTTAAAATTATATCCACTAATAGTATAGACATTTTTCCTTAATTTTCCTTTTTTATATTATAAACATAACGGTTATATATACCTCAATCTTAATAAATCTCACCTAAAATTTACACATTTTTACTATGATTTTTTTTTTAAATTATTGATTTCATAAATTATATGATTCCAAATATTGAAAAAATTCAGTATAGAATAATCCTTAGGCATTTTATGATTAAAAAAATACTACTATTTGATAATTATAAAAACTATACAGATAAACAGATTCTTAAAACATTAAATAAACATAATTATCTTAATTATTTATTCATTATTTATATAAATGAATTATATTAAATTCTTCCATAAAATCAATCATGTTTAATACTTTAGACAAAATAAAATAATTCATACCTTAATCCTAGAAATCAGGGCCATCTCTTTTACTCTTGATATCCCTTTTATCTTCCCACATGGAATCTACATCTCTATAAATTAAATAGTCAAGTACATGGTGGAATTTACCTTATTGAATGATATGGATAAATTTATATTTTTAAATTAAATAAAATAGACACCATTATCTATAGCAATTTTGGGGAAATGAAAAGGTTTTTGATAGATAAAATAGTTACTCGCATATAATTTGGATGTTAAAAAATGTTTCAAAAAAATCAGAATAATTTTTTCCATTATAGTGGTGATTAAATCAAATGGAAAGGATAAGAAGGTTTTAATGACCATTTTACTTACATATTTATATGTTCTCCTTAATATATAGAAAATAAATTAATTGAAAAATAAAATATATTATTAACATGAAAATAATTCATAATGGTAAAATAATTCAAATAAATTTTAAAACACTAAAATCCTTCAAACCCATTATATCTCAGTTTATTTATGTGTTATCCAATAACCCATAATAATATCCAAAATTATACATAACATATAAAACCATTATGGTTAGAGATAATTATATAAATCATGATTATATAACATTCTGACCTCTAAATGTTTTAATACACGTCTCTTATTGGAAGTGTTAAGACCCAAACTTTATTCATTACATATTCTAGTAAATTTATCTCAGATTTTATTTCTTATATTACAAATGATCTTTTAGGTTTTGTGTTTTATGGGTTTTAATCATAACTCTAATATAATAATATCATATATAAAAATAGGGAACATATACATAGTATCTATTTCTTATAGTATAAAACATTAAAAAATTGATTTAATTTCATCAAAATTCTTCACAACCTTAAAATTTTCTTATTCCCTTAACCTATAAATAATAAACACCATTATTATTTTTTAAAATGTGTTCTGATCTCAAACAAATTCACTAAGTGACATAAAAGAAAAGAAAGAAACTATTAGTCTTTTAAAACATATAAAAATATTCAATTTTCAAAATAAAAAGTATACTAAAAAACATTTTCATACATTTGAAATCATCTAATTTCACTATATATTTTCCGAAAACATTTCTTAAGAAAAGTTAATTGAAATAAAAAATTCAAATTTTTTATTTGAAATCATGAAAAATGATAATAATGTTTCATAAATTTATAGTTTCCATTCTTACAAAGTATTGAATGCATTCCTTTACCTTGTGAAATAAGAATAATTCCTTAAAACCCTATATCAATAATAAATAAATCATATAGGATACATGAAGAATTATTTTCATATAACTCTTACATAAACTCATAATAGAAATAATGATTATAATTGGAGTAACTACAACCATTATACTTGAAATTATTATAATCATTTATGACTGGGAATAACCATTATGGTTATAAATGGGATAACCATCACATTATATTGTCACAGTCTCTTACAAGAAACCTAAACGATTAACTCTAACCCTTTACCTAATGAATTAGGCAGTTATAATGGGATCAAACAATAATTTTTTATATCAAAAAACCCTTAAATTTAAACAATTTCTATTAATGATAACATAATACATAAAATCATGCACCATAAAAACATTCTTGGTACCCATACGAATTCATTTTGGGAAATTGTTATATCCAATTTATTTCAAACATTATTTTCAATAAATAAATTCCCAAGATAAATTGGAAATTGGGTCTTTGATTTAAGAAATCATGGATGTTTATAAATGAATCCAAACATAGATAATCGTTACTAAAGTGGGAAATTTTTTCATTTCCATATATATTAAAATAGAAAAACATGTTTTTTCTTTTTGTAATGAATGTAAAAACATACCATAAAAAGATTCCATTTGAAAACAATAGAAAAAATTAACAATGAAACATGATTTATCATTTATAATTACCTTTTATTAATATAAATACCTAGATAAAATTACACTAAAAATATGGAAATAAATGAAAAATATAGTTTTAAAGGAAACTATAAAAGGGGATTTAAAAAAATAAAGTCCCCTACATTGGGTCTGACTCCCCTCATACTTTATTCATAATCATGAATAATAAACATAGATTAATTATATATTTTGTGAAGTTCCTTTTCATGTTTATTATTCCTTTTATTTTATCTCTTACCATTTTATATTTAGTTATTTAATTAATTAAATTCACATCGCATCTTTCTATGATATTTGTTTCATAAGTCCAAAACAGATTTCATAAAACAAATATGGTCAAAGAGTTGATTATTAAATCATATATAGAATAATAATAATTACTTATTTTTTTTTATTTTCAGAAATTATACTTTTAAAATGAATCATAAAAGGTAATTTTGAAAAATGTATTGTGATACAATCGTGAAGAAGATAGGTTATACATTAGTATAAGTAACATTTCATTTTTTCAATGATTGTAATGAAAAAAAGTAAGTATCATTTAATCTATCCATATTGACCATAATATAATAAATATAATTTTAAATATTTAATTATGCTTATGTTTTTATTCCAAGTTATGTGATGATAGAAAATGAATTGTGTCACTTCATGGAGGTGGTTGTCCACATTTTTGCACGAAAAAACATTACAACTTTTCAATGAAAGGAAAATATAGAAAGAAAATGATATATTATATTTTAATAATGATAAATATGTCATGAATATAATATATATACATTTATTCCATCACTAAAACTATATGTGAGAGAGGATGATGAAAAATTAATTATATCAGTTCATGATGTAGTAGTCCGCTATACACAAGGATCGGGGGATTTTTTTCCCATTTTATGGAAGAATAGATGGATATAGGATATTCCATTAATATAAAAAAAGATCAATATATTTAATATAATTAATATATATATATAATAATGATGATGATTATATATAATTTTAAGGTGTGGGTATAAGAAATAAAACAAAATCACTCGGTTAGGAATAATACCTCTTCTTGAGGCCACATTCATTTTTTAACAACATATGAACACTAAGGATGGTATTATTCACTGAATAACGCCTCTAGAACATATGAATAAATTTAATTATGTTTTTTAGGAAGATTTTTCTTGAACAAAATGTTTTACTATGTGTGAGATAAAGGAAATATTAGATGTCCTTTTATAACAGGGGGGGGCACTCTAACAATTTCTCAAAATATTTAAAGAATATAAATTAATATTCAATTTAAAAGTGATCAGAAAATATTTTCTATGACTATTGAATGAGTTTGGATCTAAATATTCTCATAACATAATTTTTATTTAGTTTTTAACTTTTTTTACCATACTATTTTGGTTTTAACCCTTTTTTAAGTATTTTGACAAATACTACAATTTTAAACTTTTCTACATAAAAATGGTAAATAATGCTTCTATGAAATGAAAAATATATCATAAATGGACTATTTATAATTTAATTTACCTTACCCCATTAACAAATCTGAATACAAGATTTTTATTAATTTTATATCATTTAATAAATTATTCTTCCTAAAATATCAGAAATGTTAATTTTTGAACTATTCATTTAAATTGGTTTTTTATAACATCATGAAATAAAATAAATAATAATTAAATTAATTAACTTATCCACAAAAGTTTATTATTTTCTAAATAATTCTTGGATCATATTAATTATTTGGATTATATTATTTTTTATATTTTTAATATCATTTAATTTGGTTTTCTATTAATTGAATCATTAGTCTAATAATAAAATTTAAGCATTTAAGGTAATGATATATTTACTAAAAATTAAAAATAAGTTACCATGTTGAATATAAATAATTTATACTTAAAAATGATTTTTATAAATAAACATAGACTATATATATTCAATTTTTAAATTATATTGTTATTAGAAACAAAATTGTTCTGTTTTGACCTTATTTTAGAAAACATTCTAAAGGTTATAATCACATAAAAATATAAATAAGGCCATATATACAAACTAAGGATGTGTGTGGATGAACAAAAGTAATCCAAAAATAATAATAAAAGTGTTATGATCATTTTATAGCCCTTGTCATTTTATTTGTAACTTTAATTACCAAATATACCCTTTACGGTGGTAATGAAAATTTTTATGCTTATTATTCATATTAACATGAAATTTAACGATAAATAATTACCATATTTGGACCAAATAATTCTTAATACAAGATCCATTTTTTAAAATTTAGAACACATTAGTTATAGAATAAAATTTACTATTAAACTAGAAAAATAAAATAAAAGAAGTTTTTCCAGAGAAATATTGTTTTAAAAGAAACCTTTTTTAAGAATAAATTAATGTATAAAATTCATTTATAAAGCATAATTGGAATATTTTAAAAAAAATGAGAAAATGAAATTTTAATAATAATCCAACGTTGATATTTATATTATTAACACTTTTAAAGAAAATAATGTTTTCAATTTTTTTTTTATTTTTCACTAATCATTGAAAAATAATAATCTTTCATAAAATATCAAAATATCACTGTAAAAAATATTTTATACTCATATAAAAAAAATTAATATTTATATTTTCAAATATAATTTCAAAATATTCTATAAATTAATTATATGATTCACTCATAAAAATAAATCAAAAACTATTTTTGATAAAAATATAACATTGAAGAATAAAATTGTTTCACTAAATTTATAGTGAGTATTTCGTAAGAATTAATCAATTATGTTTTTCTATAATATTTGTATATATTTAAAATTTTATTTAATTATATTCATACCGACAAATTTAATTACTAGATTGTAATGGTCAGATTTAAATAATAATATTTTGGTGTTTCTTTGAGCTTGGAGATGCATGTCATACATGTTATAAAAAATAATTACCTTATTTTAAAATCTTGGTATATGAAAATTTAAATATTGAACAATAATTATAATATTTATGTGTAATATAAATTTAAATTTATAAGATAGATATAAAGAATTTGTAATTTAAGCCAAAGAGAATCCACAAGGGATCCATATGTCTTCTCCCCTCAAGTATCCTTTATATATTTTTATTGAAACATTATTTATAATAGTTTTTTAAATAAATCCCCAACACGTTTTTTTGTGGTTTTATAAAATAAACCAATTAAAATATGTAAGTAGTTAATTTTATGTGGTTGGTACGATGAAACCAAAAGCACCACTATCATTTTAGTGGTTGGGTATAAACACCCTTATCCCTTAATGTTAAAGTTATAGATCACCTATTCCCCTCAGAATCAATGGTTTTGAGAACCTAAGAAATGCAAAATAATAATATCTATTATCATAATTCCATTGAATCAAACTCTCTATCCCATAACAGGAATAAAACAATAAAGGAGTGGGAAAGATATGGAAAAATTTGTGGGAGAATAATAATGAATCATTATGGAAACCAAAGGTTCCATGAACCCTAGGGTGTCTAAATATAGAATCCCATGGATTTATTATAATTTTAGAGGCATTTATGACAAGATAGATCCATCAAAAATTAGAATTATAGAAATGGGTAAATACTAATGAGTCTTTTCTTATGTTTTTGTGTGTTATTAGGTAGTTGGTCGGTGCCACCATCCATTATATGTGACCCAATGGGTATATACTGGAACTTACATCTAGGGGAACCAAATATTTTTCTAATGGAACCCCTAGAAGATTTATTTTTTCTAGATAATTTCATAAAATATAAACTCTGAAATATATAAAAAGAATTTATATTAAATACAACTCGTGTTTGGGATCATTAAAAACTACCTAATATAGTGGGAAGTATAATATTCTCCCCATTTTGATGATCACAAACACTTAAGAAATTTAAAAAATAATTATAGGCATAACGTTGTCATTAATAAAATTACATCAATGTTTCATAATTAAATTCAAAAGATATTTATTAAATTGTTTTCAATGACAAAATGAAAATAATTTATTGTTTGAAATGTTATTTATTGTTGAAACTTTTTTCCCGATCATTTATAAAAAATAACTATAATTCCCATTATAGAGATCTTCTCTCAAGTTGTGATTATCAAAATTCATTAAAAATGATAAGAACTTATTTAAAAATAAGTAATGTAAAAAAAATAGATTTTTTTTAAGAATATCTTTAAAATTAGAATATTTCTCTCTCTATTTGACGATAAGATATTGAAACATTATGAGAAATGTTATAAACCATTTTAAACTTAATTTTAATTTTATTTGTTCTCAAAAATAAATTTTTACTTGTTAATATAAAAATTATATCTTTATTTACCTTATCTCACATCATAAAAATACTTTCAATTCATAATAATATTATATTTATGAAAGAGACACTAAAATAGAATTGATAATTTTGCAATCCATAATATTCCACCATGAAAGTTAAAAAATGAATCTGAATTAATTTTTTTTAAAATACCAACATTCAAAAATATATATTAAACTAAGACCACACAATATAGGTGTTTGTACATTGAAACACCATTATTGTAATTGAGATAAAATAAAAATATATGTCATGATAAAAAAATTTAACATCAACAAGATTTTTTTATAAAACGAGTGTTTCTAAAGGGATTTATTTAAATGTAAATAGATATTTTTCTCCATCTAAATTATATAATTAAAATAAAATGAGGTAATAAAATATTAAAAATTATGTTCTAGAGATAATAAATTATAATTTTAGATTCCAATAAATTTATATTTTCAAATAATATTTATTTTACTAAAAAATAATCAAATTTTGAATGTATAAATTAAGAATTAGAAGCATCACTTCCCGATGTTGTGGAACATTACAATATAATTGTATTGGATCCCATTTCATTGAGGAACAAAATTTAACTTATAATGGATTAGAAATGAAACATGTAAATATAGAGTTAAACATAAAGAAACAAAATTACACCTAAGATAGTGAATGAAGTAAATCAATTAATTCTAAATTTAAAGAAAATCAATTTTATTAGTGATATTCATGATTTTATGAAAATAATATGACATAATAAATACTTAGGAAAAAATAATTTAAAGCCCTTATGGTTACTAAAGTGAAGTGATTGAATCACAATCATGACATTCCTAACCTCCTTGAAAACCATTTAAAATGTGCTTTTTGATGATATAAGTCAATTGAATATTAGTGCACAGAACATAGAGAACATTATCCCCCATTAGGAAATGGCATCAAATAAAATTTGATTAAACTACTTTTTCATTGTGGGAGAGTGTTGAATGAGATTTTTATAAATACAATCCACACTAGTTTTTTCACACATAATTGTAGCATGATCATAAGTTAATTTGTAATGCAATAGAATATAATTCATTTGAATGTTTTGGGAGTAAAAAATACCCATAAAAATATATTTCTCTCCAGCCATTGAAATTGAAAACTAATTTTTATTTTTACTATTACATGAGACAATGGATTTTCCCAGCAGGTGGAAACTCTCATTTTTACTCGTCTTAATAATTTAGAATCCTCAAAACTATATATTGGAAAACATGCTATTCAAAAGAGGTTTCTTTTGGAATATATAAAAAAATATTTGTTGTATCTTTCAAATAATTAAAAAATCATTTGAGATCCTTTAAATATGATTCTTTTAGGATTTTATTGAAAATTGTTACATGTTTATAAACTAGACATGATGTGAACCCAATTTATGGAAATATATTGGAGACTCCCAATCATAAATCTATAAATCATATTATTCAATGTCATGCGAGCTTCATCCGACGTAAGATAACATGAAGTAATTATTGAAGTATTATTCTCCTTATCATGATATATGAAAAAACTCTTTAAAATTACATTAGTTAGTTTTATTAGTTTAATAAAACTCCCTTTAATGTTTTTAGATATAATAAATACAAGGAAAAACTGGAGTTCTCCCATAAAACGCATTTCAAATTCTTTCTCATGAAATTAGAAAATTAATTTAAAAAAGACTCTATATTTTAACCAAAATTGAAATTGTCTAAATAAATTATATAATTAAAATAACCACTTTATGTATAATATAAAGACAATGTGGAATATTATTTTACATGTTTAGAACCATTTTATATAATAAATTAATTTATCCATTCATACCAAGTTATAGGGTCTTTTTGTAATCCCAAAATTCAATTTTGACTTCTATTTTAAAAATATTAAAATTTAAATGAGATACAAATTCCAACATGCTTCTTATGGATTCTATCCTAGAAATTAGGTAAAATGTCTCACTATAGTGAATGTCTTTTACATGGATATATCATCTAGCTACAATTAATGTTTTTAATATTGGTGAAATGTTCATTCTCATCCTATTAATTATGGAATACATACTTTATTCCATTAATGGGATGATAATAGAAAATTCCAATAAGAATATAAACATTATTCTAGGTAAATTTATTTATTCCTATTTTATGGAATGAACTAAATTGTTATAATTAATGGATGAATCATTATTTGGGGTGTGTAGGTGTGACATAATATCCCAATGTTCCACTTTATTTAAAATGGACCTCCTAGTATGATTACCCACTGAAAAATCACTGATACCATTTTCAAGAAGATTATATTTAGTTTTAACCCATGATTTTACTAAAGGGATAAGATTTTTTTCTACTTAAATCCCTTTAAGAGGTTGATATTAATTTAAGTTAAATTTATCAAGGTCTACCTTAAAATCATCATTTTAAAGATGATGTTTGGGAAAATTCTCAAAAAATACGATGAGAATTGCTTCATAAATGGTTTAGGTAATTTTTTTAAAATTGATTAATGTTTAACTTGGTTAGAATACCCATGATAGATACATTTATTGATTCAGGGTAAAAATTACTGATTTAATATTCGGCGTTAAGAATAAAATATATAAAACCAACAAACTTAAAAGAACTAACCTTGGGTAATTTGTCAGTTCAAAGATCATAGTGGATCTATTTATGAATGGGTTTTTTGAGTATATGGTTATTGGTGATGGATGAAGTATTAAATTCCTTAACAAAAAAATATCAAGGGAGTTTAAATTTATAAAAAAGTATTTGAAAACATTACTGTAATGTCTGATTTCATATTTTGACAACCCTGTTTTGTTTGGGAGTTCTAGGGGCGGAAAATGAATTTTTATAACGTTGTGAAACAAAAATATCATTAAAATCCTTATTTTTTTAATTCTCTCACATAATAACATTGAAGGGAAATGATCTTATTCCTATTTTATTTTTACCCATATTGATATATTTAATTAAAACATTGAAATACTAATTTTCATTTTCAAATAAATAATCCTATAAAAATATTTTGTAATCATCATAAATTTCAAATGTGTAAGCTTTACATCCTATACCATCCATTTGGGTTAGTCCAAAAAGAAAAATGTGTATAAGTTCAAGGGTTTTAGAGGTGTAAAATTAATTTTTATATTTAATGTACGACTTGTGTTGTCTACCATGTTTTCAATGTTCACAAACAATGCCATTATTGAAATGAAATTTTGATAAATCATATACTAGATGTTTCAAGCTATGCTTCAATTATGAGTATGTTCTATAATGACCAAGGAATCTGTTACATACCCATGAATGACTATCTTTTGAACTCTATATTTTATCATTCTGGCTTCAAAGAGACATTAAAAAAAATTAAATAAATTATTTGATAGCTATAATTAGAAAAGTGAATCTTTCCATGGTAACAAAAAACAATGAAAAAATTATTTACAAAAATTATTTTAAAACCACTCTTGCATAATTGACTATTTCTAACTAAATTATTCGTTAATCCCTTAAAATATAAAATCTATTTAATAAGTGGTGAATTTTATAATAAAATAACACCTATACTGATGAAATTACACCTTGATTTGTCACCAAAAGTGACATTCCCGCCATCAAGCTATTCCAGGTGATTGAGATCAGTGTAATATACACACCTATGCCTCTATCACCCACTAAGGATATATCATGTATCTCCTTGGGAACATATTTTGAGATATATTTCCTAAAAACAATTTACTAAGCTAATGATTTTTCTAACCAAATATTTGGTCCACGAACATTATTCAAAAGGTATTTTTGACCATGTAATATCCATGAAGAATTTTTATTGAATAAAAATTTGGAGAAAGATGAATGTATTTTGGATTACAATAATAAGAATTTTTACAATCACATTCAAAACCAATAATTCTGGTTATTGAGTAATTAATGAAAATTTTATGTTGACAGTACCCTTATGTAAAAGAAATAGTATATTTTATATTATTTAATTATTTAACAAACAAACCCCTTATGTACCTTTCCTATGTCCCTAGGAACCCAATATCAAATTAAATTTATTAAAGAATTGGACGAATTTTACAATATTATTTTTTAACACCATGAATCTATTTTCTAATTTTTCAAAGTCTAATGGATCCTTTAGACCATGCCGTTTTCCATTTATCTAAATCATTTATCATAACTTCATTCTATTTAAAAAAAATTAAATATTATGTCACGAACCCCTCCCCACAAGGTGTATCCCTCCTGGGCCGGCAATGTGAGAAGGGAGATAATTACCCCCCGAGTCCCGCCTCCAATATGCCCTAGGATGGAGACTAGCACTGAGGGTATAGTAAACACACAAATGGAAGGCATTACCCTCTTAGAGAATACATGAAGAAGAGAGAGATAAGATAGACACCAACCAACTCCAACTCAAACTGCAAAATAAAAGAAATCCCAAGTGCACATATGTAATGTCATGAAACACTACTACAACTGAAAGGGGAAATCTACAAGTACCCAAAAGAAATTGAAAACAATAGTGGCTATGAAGCCCAAACAACTCATAGAATCCTAATCTAGTAGAAACCATCCTGATCTCAAACCTACTCAATGTGACCTGAAAAGTAGTTTATATATACATTGGGTGAGTATAAAAGTATTCTCAGTAGGATCCTCCCTAGAGCCTCTCGTGCAAAAGTAAATAAAGCATGATAAAGCACGATAAAAAAAAGTTGAAACTAACTCAGCACCTAAAAAGGTATAATACATTCCCATCCTCACCAAGGATACTCTAACCATGTAACACATATAAGAGTGTATAAAATAATACAGAATATAAAGGGTACCCAATACTACTTCCCCACTGATTTTCTACTTTTCCCCAGCATCGCACATCTTAAGCATCTCTCTCTAAAAAGGCTTGCCTGCAGAGACCTTGGAAAAGCCCCACAACATGCACCTCATGCAACAAAACAACCATTTCCATGTATGAAAAGTAACCAGGTAGTTTCTGGGAGCCACCACAGCTCTCATAACTTGTATCATATGTCGGGTATTAAACCTAAAGCCATTATAGACCAAACATTGAGTAAGGATCCTCAAACCATTATAGCCTATACACCTTACACAAATAGTATTCCATAAGAAACTATATCCACAACATATGCGTGTGAATAACCGTAAGTCATTATATCCCTCTACATATATATATATAAGGAAAACTAACAATTGTGCCTACCAGCACAAGTAACTACCAAGAGAAGAGAGTGGGGCCAAATGGGGTAGTTAGTCATCCATCCTCTCACTGGAATGATGGGGAGAAAACCCCCAGGGCTCAGAATCCCTGGGGTGTCAGTATCCCTTATTGACGGGGTGGAGTAGCTTACAGAAACAAAAAAAAAGTAAAGAATATACTATAGCTTACAACGAGACTATGGGAATAACATTGTCTTATACTCAACTGCAGCTAACACCTCTCAGAATCCCAGCTACCACTTCTATGACTAGGTATCCTATTAGAACACAACCATTTAAAGAGCTTTATTACATTACATCATTACATTTTTATCAGTTTAACATTATTTTAATTAATTCTTCAGACATGAATTAACTATCAATAATTTCCACATTACATTTCATTAGCATCACTCCAAAAGTTCCCTATTCCATCAAATTACTACCACAACATTGTGCCCCAGCAAGCTCTTACCCCATGGGTTAACATTATTTATTTAATTATTTATTTAAATCAATAATTTACCATATTCCTAGAAATTCTAGAAAACATTCTATGCTACAAAACACAAAGAAGATCAACACTGTGAGTATATGAACTACCCGTTGAGTCTTTTCCACCTATGTAATGATCGTAGATACATCCTCCCTTGATAATCTAAAAACGGAAAGCACGTGGGATACCCCGTGCATCTTCACCCCTTTTGGAAGAAGGGTATGCAAGACCAGCTGTATTGAGTAGTGGGGAATGTAATTCAGATAAACAAAGAATAAGAAACAACAAGCATCCAACATTCACACCCTACCCATTTCATCCTCCCCAATGTCCTCCTTGACACCCACATGCATAAATCGATGCATCTTTCCACTCTAGGTGTCAACTTATACTACAACCAATTGGCCCCCCTACCCCCACATATCACAATAGCCATCCATGCTCACATCACAACATACACAGTAGTAAAACAAACATCATATCAACATGGATCTTAGCCCTTAAACAAAGAAGATGGTAAATCAGAACCCTTCAAGGAATTATCAATCAACTAGTTCTTCAATCCATATTTAATTAACCGATTTATTATTAGTATATTCCATCTTTATGAAACATAAATAGTATGCTATCACAAATTTATTAAACATGATTATTTCATCAATTTGATTAGCCTAAAATTAAAATAACAATAATCAGAATCATTCACATGCCTCTATAACTTTATCCAAACAATTATCAATAAAATCTGGCTTTACTTTCTTTACCAATTTCCATCATGGAAAAAAAGCTAAACAAAGCAAGTATAGATACCACACTATCTAGAAAAACGAGAGGTAACAACATACAATCGATATTAATTTCTTTATCTGGTTCAAATATTTATTTATTCAATTCCATTGGGATCTAGTGGGATAAAACATGAAAACTCTACAATTGCATGTAAAAGAATAGAGAAGCAACTAATCCCCTAATTCAAATGGTTCTGTACATTATTTATTCGAGAATAAGCCACAAAAGTGTTATGATCTCATTCCTCATGATAATTGTATCCACTCGAGGATGTAGAGACAATACCAGACCGGTCAACACCCAAGAAAATCCCATTAGAAACAGGGAGTTAGCATTCCATAAAAGGGAAAGGACATACAAAAGGAGATGAACCCAAAAGAATGACGACAGGTCATACCTTATATCGAAGATTGATGGATACTACTTGGATACATCAAAACAAAGGGGAACCAATCCAAAGAGTAATGATATATTTCACAAATACTATGAGATAGAATGAAAGGTTTGAGCATCTCACTACTGGGAACAAGGACGAAGAACTAGGGAGGAAGATATCTCATCACATTAGAAGATTTAACTGAGTAGTGGTTTAATAGATGCTGGATTTTCCATTAATAGAGGATCACATTAAACCACATAGTTTGACCATGTAAAAGCATCCCGGGCCTGAATAAAAATTTATATAGGAGTTATGGCCTTTGAATCGTCCATAGAGTCTTTAAAACAAGGCTTTAAATGCATTTTACGTCAAAGGAAATGTCAAAGGGGTGAAACTATAGGAAGATGGAAACAATGTTCATGAACAGGAAATTTGGAAAAGGAAATAAAGGTTACTGGTGGACCTCCCCGTTTTGGAGACACTGTTCATGAAATCAAAATTTAGAAAAGGAAACAAGGGTTATCGTTGGACCTCATCGTTCTAGAAACAACATTCATGAACACAAAATTTGGTAAATGAAATAGAGGTTACCATTGCACTATTCACCTAAGGCTACCTTTTCACTATTCACAGAACTAGAAATTTGGAAATGTGTTGGGGATAAGTCACCTTGACCTCTCAGAACACCTTACACACCATATTTTCACAAAGGAATGGAGCATAGAGGTCTATGATATTACATCAAGTATCTCTCAAAAAATTCTCATCCTCAAGAATTCAAAATAAACCTAAAGGAAACATAAAAGAAGTCCGAACAACCACCCATCAAGTTACCTCTCTATATACATCAAGCCACAAGAAGCAAAAAAATAAATCCATCTTATAAACACAAATATCTATAACCAAAAGGGGACATCGTTAATTAAAATGAGTTAAACATGAAACAACTCTGGGTACTGAGCATGTTTCTACAACTTATATTCCTAGGCACTCTCCTCCACGCCACCATGTCGCCTCAAGACACTAACAGAGGGGATAAAACACCCACATAACACATTCTCTTTGTGTTCTTGGATCTCCAAAAGTCACTCCTCAAAGGTCACTTCATCATCAACATATATCTCTCCCCAATCGATGACGTGAGAGTCATCATGAAGATAACGATAGAGTTGTGAAACATGAAAAACATCGTGTAACTAGTTCATCTGCAGGGGAAGTACTACTCGATACACCACATCTCCAACACGAGCTAACACCTCGAAAGGCCCAAAAATATATATCAGAAAGCTTAATCCCATAACCAAATCTTCATTGACTACGATAAGGATTCACCCTAAAAAAACATGTGATCCCAAATATCAAAATCTAAGGGTCTCCTCCATTGATCAACATATTATTTCTGACGATCCTACACTGTCTTCGTCCTCTCATGAATCACCTATTCCATAAATGTTGTATTCTGCACTAGATCTGGTCCGAGAATTATTGACTCTCTAACCCCAGTCCAACACAATGGAGAACTATAAGGCAGTCCATACAAGGCGTCAAACGACGTCATACCGATGGTGTAGTGAAAACTATTGTCGTAAGAGAAATCCACCAAGGGTAAGTGCCTTATCCACAAACCTCCAAAATCTAGGACACAAGAGCGTAACATGTCTTCAAGTGTCTAGATGGTATGTTCCGTCTAACAATACATTTGAGGATGAAAAGTAGTGCAAAGGCATAACTAAGATCCAAAAGAATGCTAGAGACCTCTCCACACCATAGAGGAAAAATGGGGATATTGATCAAAATGATCATCCTTGGGACTCCATGAAGTCTCACGACCTTATGAAAATACTGCCTTGACCAAACATCCACTGATCATGACTCCTTGATTTCTATGAAGTGGGATGATTTTGTTAAATGATATACTACCACCCAAATAGCATCATGTCCTCCCTGAGGTCATGGTAAACAAGTAACAAAGTCCATTGATATGTCCTCTCTCTTCCATTAAGGAACATCTAACGGCTGGAGCAGGCCACCAGGAACACGGTGTTTGGCCTTCACCTTCTAGAAGACCAGACATCAAGACACGAACTTCACAACCGTACACTTCAGCCCAAGCCACTAAAACTGGCTCCTCAAGTATCGGTACATCTTTGTCACACTAGGATGCATTGATAAAGGAGAACTATATAACTCTTTGAGAACTATATCATTATTTTTCAAATGAACAAATTTCTTTCCGTGATACAAAACTCAATGTTGTTCATCCTCAAACCATCCATCAGGGGCCTCAGCACAATCAACTTGGTCTCTCTAGACCTCCACCTCTAGGTCCCCCAACTGGGACTCTTCCACCTTCTACACCATAGATGATTGCACCGTCATCTGAAAAATACAACCTCTACCCCAACTTCTCCCATATCAAGATTTAATGCCGACAGTTCTTCCATTACTCTCCAGGAGTAACCAGATTTATTCACTACATCACTACGTGACTTTTGACTGAGCACATCAGCAACAACATTCCCCTTTCCAGGTGTATATGATATTTCAAAGTTGTATTCCAGTAATTACTCCATCAACTGATGCTATCATATGTTCAAGTCATTTTGGGAGAAATCATACCTCAAACTCTTATGATCTGTGAAAACCACAAACTGCTCGCTAATGAGGTAATGTCATGAAAACTTCAGATAAAACACCATGGTTTCCAACTCAATATTATGGGTGGCATATTTACGTTCATGGGGGCACAAAATCCAAGAACCATAATAAATAGTTAATCTCTGCTACATCAGAACATATCCTAACCCCAGATGTGAAGCATCTCAGAAAATATAAAACTAAACTCCCTTTGTTGGAACACAAAGAACTGGAGCACTTACTAACTTCTCCTTTTGGTACTCAAAAGCTTCCTAACACTGATCAGTCTATATGAATGCCTCATCCTTCCTGGTCGAAGCTTTTAAGATGTTTCACAACTCAAGAGAAATCGTCTACGAACCTCCTGTATTAGTTTTCAAGACCAAGGAAACTTCACACCTATGACACTATCATGGGGGCTGACCAAGACACAAAAAATTATATCTTCAATGGATCTATAGCTACTACCTGCTGGGGAACAACATGGCCAAAGAAACAGACTTCTCGATCCCAAAACTCACACTTTGTCAGCTTCCCAGACAATTGATGTTGATGAAGACCTCCCAAAATGGAGTGTAGTTTCTCTGCATGTTCCTCCTCATATTTGGAGTACACAATGATTTCATCGATTAAAACCACCATGAACTTTTCTAGGAACTCATGGAACACAAAATTCATTAATCCCATGAAAACTGTTGTAGTATCTGTCACGCTGAACAATATTACAATGAACTCATAATTCTCATGACGACAACAGAAATTAGTCTTCAGGATATCCTCATCCTTCACATGCATCTGATGATATCCTGACCTGATGTCTATCTTGGAGAACCAAATTGCACCATTCAGTTGATTGAATAAATCTTCAATATGCGGAACAGGATAGTGATTCTTCACCATCAATTTGTTTATGTGATGATAATCGACACAAAATCGCAAACTGCTGTCAGACTTATTCATGAAAAAAACATGTGCACCCCAGGGTGACACACTCGTCTGAACAAAACTGCACTGTAACTTACCATCAATATGTATACATAGCTCTCGTAACTCATAAGGGGTCATCATATATGAAGACATAGATATAGGAGACAGTCCTGGTGGTAGCTCGATCCAAAACTCGATCTCTCATGGAGGGGGTAATTCTACAACCTCTTCTGGAAAGGCATCGGGGTACACTTCTACGACCCTAGGAAACACAAACTGTTGAACCTCTGAAGAAATCAGCATTAGCTCAACCATCATGGATGATAAGGACAGAACACACCTCTGACCCATCTGAGGATCTTGCTCGCCAACAAACACCACTGGCTCTCCATCCACATCGAAGAACACAACCTTCCTCTTGAAGCAGTCCATGATATCCTACACTGAATACAACCAATCCATGATATGGATGAAATCATAAGGTTTTATTCATAAACATATTTAATATCCCCAAGATCGGTGATGCCCTAACACTAGCTCACAGTCTTTACATACTTCAAACAAGGCAGCTCGACCTCCAACTAGCGTATTCAACGCCAAGGGCACTATAATCCTCTCTACCTCAAGTCCCAAAGAATGGAAAAGGGTAGGTGATATGAAGGAGTGTGTCACTACTGAATCAAAAAAGGCATTCAACAATGTATAAAACATGTGAAGGGAACCTCCAATGACATCTAGCAATCATGGCGCTGGAAACACTAAAGCACAAGGCTGACCACGACCTCCTCCATGGCCTCTCTAACCCTGATGACGACCACCACCACAACCACGCTCTGCTATCTGAGGATGGGGTGAATCACAAGGTTTTCCTCTTCCAACCCCATCTATCCTCTAATGATCAAAAGCTGGTGAAACCTGATACTACTGCGATGGTTGGAACTACCTCAATGGAGGAACCTGGAGTAGAACACCTAGTGCACTATGACTGCTCTGAAATGTTGGGCATTCGCACTGCTGATGAACTCAACCACCAAAAGAAATACAGGTTCCTGATCCCTTTTCATAGTCCTAAGAGCTATCACCCCTATGGAAATAAGATGCTGAGGGCTGAGACCTACCCCCGACCGAACGAAAACTCTTCTTCCCTAAAAACTGGGAACCCCGGACCATAGCTCTGCTTCATGAGAAACCATGATGACTCCCCTCTCGTGAGGATCCAGTTCTGGACAATGTCCTCTCGATGACTTTTTCAACTTCCAGCACCACATGATTTGTCATCAGCATAAATGGGGTGACCTGGAGCTGGATCCATGGATGAAAATCCTCCTTCAAATTCCTTCCCCTAGCCTCCTCATTTGGAAAATGTCCCGAAGCATATCGTAAAAGGTTCCTAAAATGGATTGCAATATCTCCCACACTAGATCTCCCTTGTCAAAGCATAAGAAGCTCATGGATACTGGATTCCTTCTCTATTGAGGAAAGAAACTCAACTCTAAACTTGTCTTGGAACTCCTCCCATGAGATCACAGTCTCCTCGCAATCCCTGAGGAATAAGAACCACCACGACCTCGCTACTCCACACAGCATCGTCACAACCAAGGACACCCAGTAATCTTTCTGATCATGGATCAATCTAAAGCCTATCTCGACCTCCACTAACCAATATTCTGTGGTTACATATGAAATAGATCCATCATTCTTCTACAGACTCTAGAATTGAAACACTCAGAGTGCCCTTTTCCAAGTGTCGTCATCGTCAACCTCTACCATGCAGTGATCTACTGGCACAACCTTCTGGACAGATGAGGACGTCAACCTAGAGCCATACCGTCAAATTATAAAACACTTAGAGATGATAAACCTAGAGTATGGAAGACTCGCAATTAATTAATTAATATTTTTTATTTATTCATTTTAGGTTAACCTATCCCAAGGTCTACCCATTAAAATAGAGGGAGAAAGAATAAGGTTGCATGATACTTTCCTAGGTCTACACCCTGCAACTAGTATCACCTCTTTTAGTAGCCATTTTAAACATAATGGTACATACATCAGATCATAGGGTTCCCTAAACGCCTATGTCTCAGCTGGTCTTTAGTGCTTACAACACTTTCTAAACTTGACTGACACTATTTAAATACTAACCCATGCAACCTCACATGTCCCTAATAGCAAAACCCATCCTATCTCTCAACCAGAGCTTTGATACCACTATGGAATGTCCCCCTCCCCACATGTTGTGCCCCTACTGGGACAATAATGTGAGAACGAAGATAATGACCCCCTGAGTCCTGCCTCCAATAATGCATAGGTTGGCGACTAGCACCAAGGGTATAATAAACACACAAATGGAGGGCATTACACTCCAAGAGAACATATGTGAAAGATAGAGATAAGACATACACCAACCAACTACAACTTAGACTTCAATATAAAAGCAATCCCAAGTGAAAATAAGTAATTCCATAAAAAACTACAACAAATGAAAGGGGAAATCTACAAGTACCCAAAAGAAAGTGAAAACAACAGTAACCACAAAGCATAAACAGCTCATGCAACCCCAAGCTAGTAGAAACTAGCATGTTATCCAACATGTTCCAAGTGTCCTGAAAAATATTTTATATATACATTGGGTGAGTATAATAGTATACTTAGTAGGATCATCTTGTGAAAAATTAAAGAAAGGTTTCTAAAGTACAGCGAGCAACAAGTTAAACTAACTCGTCACGTAAACATGTATACTATGTTCCCAGCCTCACCATGGATAATATCACCAAGTAATGCATACAAGAGTATATAATATAATAAAGAATATCAAGGGTACCCTACTACTACTTCCCCAATGGTTTTCCTCTTTACCCCAACATCTCACGTCCTTAGCGCCTCTCTCTAAAAAGGCTTGCCTGTAGATATAGGGGCGAAGCACCACAATATGCACCTCATCCAACAAAACCACCACATCCACATATAAAAATTAACCATGTAGTTTCTTGGAGCTAAAAAATCTTTCATAATGTGTATCATACGTGAGATATTAATCCTCCATCCATTATAGCACATACACCATGTAAGGATCCTCAAGACATCATAGCCTACACAAGTTACACCTACAGAAGTGAATAAGAAACTATATCTAGAATAGATATGTGTGAATAACCACAAGGCATTATAGGCCAATACACACATATTTGGAAAAAACTAACCACTATGCCTACCAGCACAAGTAACTACAAAAATAAGAGAACGAGGTGAAAGGGGGTAGTCAGCCATCCATCCTCCCACCAAAATGTTTTGAAGACACCCCTATGGCTTAGAATCCCTGGGGTGTTAGTTTCCATTACTAACTGGGTGGAGTAGCATATAGAAATACAAAAAGTATAGAATATACTATATATTAAAACCACACTATGAGCAAAACCTAGTCTTATACTCAACTACAACTAACGCCTCTCGGATTCCTAGCAACCACTTCTAAGACTAGGTATCCTATAAGAACACAACCATTTAAAGAGATTTATTACATTACTTCATTTTATTTTTATTAGTTTCACTTTACACTAATTAATTCTTTAAACTTTAATTAACTATCAATAATTTCCACATTATATTTCATTACCATCACAGCCAAAGTACACTATTCTGTAAAATTACATCCTCAGCATTGCACCCCAGCAAGCTCCAACTCTATGGGTTAACATCATTTATTCAATTATTTATTTACATTATTACTTACTTATATTCCCATGCATTCTAGAAAACATTCTTTGCTACTAAACACAAGGGGTCTCAACATGGTGAGTAAATGAACTAACCTTAGAGTCTTTGTGGAATATAGAAAGAATGTAGACCCATCCTCCCTTCAGAATCTAAACACGGAAAGAATGTGGCGTACTCTGCACATCTTCATCCCTTTAGGAAGAAGGGTATGCAAGACCAACTACAATGAGAAGTGGGGAATGTAAAGCAGATAAATAACTAATAAGAAATAGTAAACATCCAAAATTCAATCCCAACTCGTTTCATCTTCCATGGTGTCCTCCTTGACACCGACATGCATAAACCGATGCATAATTTCAATCTAGGAGTCAACTAATGCTACAAACAATTAGACTCCATACCCACACACATCACAATGACTATCCATGCTAACATCACAACACAAGTAGCAAGAAAACCAACATCATATCAACTGGGCTCTTAGCCCTTAAGCAAACAAGAGGGTAACTGAGAACCCTTCAAGGAATTATTAAACAACCGTTTCTTTCATCCATCTTGAATTATCTGGTTTATTATTCATAGGTTACATCATTAGGAAACCTAAACTGTATGCTATCAAAAATTGATTATTCAATCTTTCTGCATCAATTTTATTAGAATCAAATTACAACAACAACAATCAGATTCATTCACATTCCTGTTTAACTTTATCCAAACAATTATCAATAAAATCCTCCTTTATGTTCTTTACCAGTTTCCACCAAGAACAAAAATATGAATAATGTAAGAATAGATATCACACTATCTAGTAAAATACGAGTCAATAACATACGATCGATATCAATCTATATATCCAGTTCAAATATTTATTTTTTCAATTCCATTATAATCTAGTGGGATAAAACATGTTAACTATACATTTTCACATTAAATAAAATAGAATCAATGAATCCCCTACCTCAAATGGTTCTTGATATTATTTATATGAGAATGAGCCACACAAGGGTTACTATCTCCTCCCCCCATGGAAAATGTATCCACCCAAGGATACAGAGACACCACCACACCGGTCAACACCCAATAAAAGCACATTAGGAACATGGAGATAGAATTCCTTAAAGGGAAAGGAGAAAAGGAATGAGATGAACCAAAAAGAATGATGATAGATTAAACCTTATATTGATGATTGATCAATACATCTTCGTTTCATCAAAACTAAGGGGAACCAATCGAAGTAGAAAATTTTGATTACACAACTACTACGAGATGGAATGAAAGGTTCAAGTGTCTCACTGCTAGGAATAAGGAGGATGAACAAGAGAGGAAGATATCTTGTCCCTTTAGATGATTTAATGGAGCAACGGTTTAAGAGACGTTGGATTTTCCATTAAAATAGGATCACATTAAACCACGTGGTTTTACCAAGTAAATGAATCCCGAGCCTTAGAAAAAATTAATATTGGAGTTATGGACTTTTAATCAGCCTTAGAGTCCTTAAAACGAGTATTTAAATGAATTTTACATCAAAGGAAACATCAAAGGGGATAATCTGTTGGAAGCTGGAAAAATAGTTCATGAACATGAAAATTGGAAAAGGAAATAGGGGTTATTGTTGGACCTCACCATTCTGGAAGTACTGTTCGTGAACTCAAAATTTGGAAAAGGAAATAGCGGTTATCATTGGACCTCACTATTCTGGAAACCCAGTTCATGAACTAAAAATTTGGAAAATGAAATAGTGGTTACTGTTACGTTGTCCTCTTAAGGCTACCGTTGCACTGTTCCCAGAACTGAAAATTTGGAAAAGCCTTGGGGATAAGTCACCTTGACATCCTGGAACTCCTCAGACACCAGATTTTTATAAAGGAATGGACCAAAGAGGTTCAGGCCATTACATATTAAATTATTGATCTTCATTGTTTCATGAGGGAAATTAATTGGGTTGTTTATTTTTTCCTTTATTTTTTAATTTGGTTTAAAAATATAATACTTTTGATTAACCACATATTTGTATTTTTTTAAGCTATTTGATCATTGAAGTATGCTCAGAAAATTCTTATTTTAAATGATCTCATTTATTTCATAGATCTCTATAATTTATGTCTATAGAAGATTAATAAGATTATGATGAATTTACTTATTAACATACCTTAATTTTATCCATGAGGAATATGTGGATTTTATTGCTTGAATTAAATGGGGAGTGGAAGTCATCACTATAACTACATGTTGACACCTTGAATGAGTTATTTTATTTAATTAATCTCTTATGAATTCATTTTTTTATTGGGAGAAATTAGTTTTCTGTAACTATTTTTAATTACATTCATAAAATCTTAGATTTGGTTTTTGTGGTTTATCCTTATTATCATGATGGTATTCCTTTATATTATGGAAAATATGTTCAAATTATTGGAGATATAAGGAATCTCCTCCTAATTTTATGAAGATTTATTGTGGTTTACTTTGAATAAAATTATCTTCTTCTCTCTGACCACTTTTGATTTATTATCTATTTTTCTTTTCATTGAAATAACATAGTTAATGTGTGACCATATAATTTCTTTTACTCAATTGTTTTTTATTTCTTTTTCTTCTTTTTTTGTCAAATTCGGTTCCCATGAACTAGGAAACACTTAAAGGATCTTCTTCAATGCACCTCGAATAAAATATCACCACCTAAATATTTCCTTCCCTTAAAAATATTAGTAAAAAGAGTTAAATATTTAGTTGTAGGCTCCTTAATATACATAATAAATTTTCCAAAATAATGATGGTACATATCATTCCTAAAATAATTAAAATTATTGGGTCCATCATTTGTAAATTATAATAATATCAAATTCTCATGATCTATTTTACACATGGAAACTCTATTAAATTAGTTTTTATCCAACCCACAATGTTGAGAATTAATTTCTTTTCAATCATGATCTGAGGACACTGTATTATGTAGAGACCATTTGTGATATGTTTCATTAGTGGGGGAATATCCATGCATTGAAATCATCTAAACTAGATATTTTATACCCATATGATATGTATATTTTTTTCTAAGAACTATAGGGAGTTCTATCAATATAATATGACATTCCAATATTGTTTGGTTCAAGGGATCCTTGGGAATTAGATGTATAATCCATCCTTAATTTATTATTCATTATATGTAACTATGTATTTTATGTCAACGTTCATTCGAATACAAAAATATTCTCTATGTGAAGATGACAAGTGGGCGAGGGTGATTTCCCTTTTCAAAAAAAATCTAAATATAAATCAAAATGATATTTTAATAAAATAATTAATTTATTGAAATAAAATTATAAATTTTATGTTCCTTTAAAATATAAATTTACATGGGAAATGAAAATAAATTGGTATTTTAGTCTAGTAATAATCCAGAATGGATCCCTAAAATTTATCCCCTCAAGTATCCTTGAGTGGTTTTTGTTTTAAGTTTTCTTTTTAATTCATATATAAGTAAAAACCAAGCCATTTTTATTAAAATATTTTAGAATGGAAACCCATTTAAAGATGAAGACCCTTTTTTAGTGGTTGATGTCAGGAAGACCATAACATGTGTATCCTTTTCTCTAGTGTGGATACAAACCCCAATCCACTCAAATTAAAGGTAGTGATCACATATCCCCCACACATTCAAGGTTAGTGGGATCCCAAAAAATAAAAAAGGATAGGATTTTTTAGTTTAATCCATATGGAGGACACCCAATAGTCCACAATAGAAATATAACAACAATATAGTGTGATAAATAGAGAAAAATATAAGACAGTACAAGAATGAGAGATAATTTTCAGAATTTGTAATCTTAATGGAATATTCTAGGTAACCATAGAACCCAACCACATTTGGAGGTGTATTTATATCCTCTCATGTCATTATGATAATTAAATATACTATTTGGGTTGATTTGATTAATTACAAGTTAAATTATTTCATGTGGGGGCCACTAAAAATTATATGTTTTTTCCAGGGTGCTATTAGGTTGCCGGTGGATTCTACAAGACTACCGATGGTAATGAGATGTAACCACAATCTTATATAGTTCCTCAATAGCTCTTTGGTTGAACATATGTATAAGTGGTGTTCTTTCTATGTAGCATCAAGTATCTTCTAACACAAGAATTTGGGGGATATGAATAATCTTCTCATATTCCTCTTGATCACCTGATATGGTCTAGAGTATTAATTAAAAAATTCATAAAATATGAACACTAAAATCCATCAAAATAAACTATAAGAAAAAAAGTGTGTTTATGGTCTTTTAAATATACCTAAGAGATAATGGTAATTCAATATAAATTTGTATTTAGTCAAATTATAATAGTAATCCCCTACTTCCTACCTCCCACTGGATACTTGGTGGGTTTCACCAATGATTTGGTGGTCCACCTATAACATTCCTCTTGTATTGGTTTGTATAAAGCCATAGGTAAATCCCTAGAGAACTCCCTGGTCTCCCAAACATGAATACAAATCACTATATAGCCCTCCAAAAGATAAAAATAGGATCTAAAAACCAATAATAAATTTTAACAACCTTACATCAACATGAAATATGTAATTTCAAGAGTAATACAAAGATCTTACTTGAAATAATATTTTATGATGTTACAATTTTCCCACCATAGACAATATATATCCCCAAAAATCATCATCAGGAAGACCAATCCACAAAAAGGTAAGGCCACTTATTCCTTATGAATGTTTTATACTCCCATGTATCATGAGGTTCTAAACCATGCTTCCAAAAAACCATGAACAAGAGAACATACTTATTTCAAAACACCATCACCTGAGAATCTACAAACCGAATCCTCTACAAAATCATGGTCATATCAGGATGCACAACATGGTATTCCAAATTCAAAACATCATATGGGTCTGAAATATAATTCTTGAGCTATGATATGTGAAACATATCATGTATTAACGATATCATAGGTGGAATTTCATAACAGTACACCTACCTCCCCATATACTCAACAACCTCAAACTATCCCATATATCTCAGTACTATCATACAATATGTTATAATCCATTTCTGATATAACCATGGAATGAAACTAATGAAAATATATTCTCAAACTCAGAAATCAAAAGGACATCCATGACAATACCCATCATATTTATAATGACTTTGGGCCATTACCAACCTCTAACAAATCATCTAGATTTACACCATCATCTATTAGACTAATCTAGTTCATACTAGTGATGCTTCACCAATATACAATCAACAAAATTTGATTGAAAAGTCCTTAAAGTGTTTCATTTTAATGGATGTCTAGTAATAATTTCTATATGAAATATCAACTACCCCAAAATGGAAATCTATTGTTCCTCCAAAGTCAATGTCACAAGCCCAATTCATGTCCTCAAGAATCTGTATAAACCCCCTTAATAATGATTTATGTAAGGGTTTAATAGGTAATCTGGGATGGTTCATGAAAAATTAAGATAAAGGTATTTCATCACACACACCATGATAATTTGAAAATATTTTTCAAGTATCAAGTGATTCATTTGAGATTAATTTCAAATCAAGCTTGAAAAAACTATTTGAATTCATAGGAATTTCTTTAAAAAACTACCCATGTTAATCATGGTATCGTAAAACACTAAACAAGGGATCTACAAGTAGAGGGGTATAAATGGATAGAATAATCAAGAGAGAGTCCCTAAATACAATACAAAAAATAATATTTGGATCCAAAAACGACATATGGATCCTTAGACATTAATGAAGGGGAGGGAAAGAAAAAGGGAAAAATATAATTGGATCATAGATACACTTACCAAAATATATTTAATGAATTAATTGAAACCTTGAACTATCAATATTGAAGAATAAATAGTTAAAATTCACCTAGAGAGAGTCTCTAAGTTCATATGGGTCAAATGTGATTAAAGGTAAAAGAGATAAGAGATAATATCTACATCATATAAAAAATGCACTGCTTCCTTAATTTCATTGAGACCATTGGAGGCACCGGCTAGATGGTTGTTCTAAGAAGAGAGATTGCAGTTTTTTAAATCCAACCAATAGACTTGTGGGTATCCCAAGATAGTTGATGAACTTCCTATATAAAACCACTTCTTCCATCCTCCAGCATTCTAGAATTAGGGTCTCACTTGATAAACGATGGGAACCCTATGGAAATTTTTAGCTAAGGGATGGTATCCACCTTCAAATAAAAACCTAATGAACTTCCTGGATGCTCAAATAGGAAAAATAACCTCTACCCTAACCCTTAAAATCTAAAAATAGGTAGGAAAAACCAATAATAAATATGAAAACCCAGAGATCGACATGGAAAAATAGAAGAGAAATATAAACCAAGGATCGAACCTAAAATCAAGTGTTGAGATGTTAAATGGATAGTGATTATGATAAATTTGCATCCCTAAGTTAACACTAAATCAAAATAGTATTGATAAATCCTTTGATCATTTTAGGAATTCAAATAATCTTCAATTTTATTTATTATTCATGTGATTATTTATCATCCATGTGCTCTTTAAAATCTAGTCATGTTATGTGTTTTTTCAATTACATGCTTCCAAAATAGCTCCATATATTTTTTCATGAAAATATTCAATAAAAAAACCAAGGATTATAATGATCTCAATTTTTTTTGATTTTGAAAAATAACTTGAAATTTCATTCTTTATTAATACTATATATAATTTTAGTATCTCTAAGGATATTCATCCCCAAACTATTTTATATATTCCTTCATATATTCATGATGATATTTAATAAGTTCTATATTTCATAATACATCCAGGACATCATGTATCGAATAAATTGATCTATAATAAGAATATAAATATAAAAATGAATTTAAAATTTTCATTATTGATTATTTAAAATAATCCCACATTATATAATAAGACATGAATGGGATTCATCCTTTATCATATGCATAGGCACATCAAAACTCACTCAAATAAGGACATTCGAATAATTAATATATGATTATAAATATATATTGATTATATCATAATATAATAATATACTTAGTAAAATGATTATATATATATTATAATAAAGTGAAATATGTAATTAGGAAGAGGTGGAGGAAGAAAATAAAAAATTCTTATGATTAAGAGTTAATTCTTACGAGCATTCAGATATTATGTTAAGAACCTTCTCTATTTTGAAGTCATTATGAGTTATTGATATTAATATAGGCCTTAAAATTGGATGATGACTTATAAGGGAATGAATTTTTGTAGATTAAGGCTATATAACATATCCTTACTTGTTTTTAATTGGTTTTATAAGAGCCCCATTATAAATATGTTTGAGTTGAATATTTATAAATTCCCATTATATAATAGTTAAGAAAATAAAATTAGAGGTGAAAGTGACCCCTAAATTTTTAAAAATTTATATGGATTATTGATTTATAATTTAATTTTTTTTATAATATTTAATTATTTATCAAAATATTTTTATTTCATTTTTATTGTTTTCTATCTACCAATAAATTTCACAATTGAAATTGGTAAATTATATTTTACCAAAAAAATATAATTGAAACAAAAACAAAATTTTGGTGTTTTTATTCAAAATATAAAATTTATATTATTAAATTATTTTACTAAAATTATTAAAAATTAATTTTAATATAAAAAATATATAACCTATAGAATTTTATTTCGAAAATTGTTTTTAAAAAAATTAAATGTTTTGTACATATAGTTAATTTAAAATTATTCCATGAACATACATTAATTTTTAATATATGAAAGTAATAAATATAACTAAAATAATTCGTTAAATATAATAAAATTATATTTAACAATAATATAACTATAAAATATTAAAATATTAAAAATTTTAGAATACATGAAATTATTTCCAATAAATTGTATTTTTTTCATTTTATTTCATGTTTATTTATTATATTAAAAATAAAATTTAATTATGTTATTAATAAAATTAATTTGAAACTTTTAACATTGACATTTTTTTATTATAATTATATCATGTTCATAATTCCAAATAAATATTAATTTTATAGGCATAAAATTCAATGCAATTATATTCCACACACACACACACACACTAAATAGTCATGTAATGACCATATTAGAGTTTGTTATTCATATATATGACCAATTATATATCTCTAAAAATAATTTTTTTATTCTCTTCTATATTTTTACTATGTTACTAAACATTTTTATTCATTCAAAATATATACATTGTGTTCTGGTTCTCCTCAGTGATTATGAAATAAATATATTTCATGAGTGAAATATTTTTATATACATTTTTTATTATTTCATTTTAATTATTTTAATATTATTAAATTTATATAACCTTTATTTATAAAATTATATTTTGAGAAAATCATTTTATTTTCCTTTTTTGTTACATGTGATTTTTTTCATACATTATTTTTTTTATATAATGAAAATAAAAAATCAATATCATTATTTTGGAAAACAAATGTATATAAATACATAGGATGTAACAATAATTCTATAGTGTTTTGAATGCAATTTTATTATAGTATAATTTTTCCCATTAAATTCCCACTATAAAAGATGTTGATACATGTTTCTTCCATACACATTTTCCCATGATTTTATTGGTTTATAAAACTATTGAGAATAATGTATGTTAACAATTATAAATCACATAAATATAAGAAAATATATATGTTCCCCAATCTTGGAAATTTTAAATTCATACATTGTGATATTTTTAAACATATCACATTGTTTAAATTTCATTCACCTAAATATGATATCATACCCAAATACCAAAATTTTGAAATGTTCTTTACTTATACTATTAAAATTTATAATATTAACTACACCTCTTATTTTAATCATCATATTTTTTATATTTGTATCAATTCATGAACAATAAGTACCAGGTGCTTGTTAAAACCCATATATATTCTTTATCAGGTGAATGAATTTATTCTTTTCATCATCCAACTAAAATCTTGAATGATGTTCAATGTAAACATCTTATTTTGTAAAATAATAATAATACTCATATTTTCTTTACAACCATTTGAAACATTTACTGTGTTATTTGGATAGTAGTTTAAAAGGATAATTTTATTTTTTATGTTTAGAAATTTGATAAAAAGTGTCATCTTCATCAATTCCTTCAAACTAATCGTACACTTCTCAAAAAAAATCAATCCATATTTCTAGTCATTTTCCAGGTTTTTTATGATTATTTTCAAATACCATTATCTTCTAACAAATGGTGTCTGTAACACCCAATTATTTTAATATATACTTCTCTTTAATTTACTCATGTGTGTTCCCTAGTGTGTGATACACACAAAACTAAACTAAAATAAAAGCGATCAATTTTTATTATTTGTATAATATTAAAATATAAAATGAATTAAATTATAAAATAAATAAATGAAATAAAATTAGTAATATTTCTAAAGGAATGAAACCACATGTAAATAAAAATACTAATAGGTTGAGATTATCATCATCATAATATACAAAAAATATCTCACCACTGATTATATTTATATAAATAATATAACCAAATAAAAATATTATAAATAAAATGATAATGAAGTTAAAGAATATCATGAATGATTTTAAAGAATTATTTAAGGCTATATATAATAATATAATATGATATTTATATATAAATTCATTGGCCCAATGGTCATTGGGTATATGGTTGTTTGAAATATGTTTTTTTGGGTATACATGCTTTAATAGGTATATTAATTATTTTTTAGTTAGACGTGATTATTTTCAAATACAAAAAATATTTTAAATGTGACTCAATAATATAATTTTGGAATGACCTAAAAAATATTTTTTTGGAGAAAAAATATTATTTACAGAAATTATTGTTATTATATAAATGTATTATAAATGAAAATTATGACTTAAAACGAGTCAAATAAATTAACCAAATTTTGAAAACTCAAGATATGATTTTTAAACAATTAATTAATTTTTATATTATAATTAATGTGTTATAAAGAATATTAATTTAAATATTATTGGTTAATTGAAATTATATAATTTAGAAATATAGATTTTAATATAAATTTTTTTTATTAAATGATAAATTTTTTATATTTGGATAATACAACTTATTGAACATTATTTATTATATATAATAAAAAATAAATAAAAACTATTTTAGTGAATATAAATTTTTAAAGAATAATAATGAAGCAACTGTTTTCTTGAAACATTTATTTCTAAAAACTAGTTTTTATGTGTTATTTTTTTTTATTTAAACTAAATTTAGTGACTTTTATAAATTTAATAAAATAGAGGGGATTCCTTTTTTGTAATAAAGGTATTGAAATTTAGTGGAAAGACCAATTTTATTTTTATAAAAAATATGTTACTATTGCAAAAATGAGTTTCGATAATTAATGGTAAAATTATATAAAAGGGTTAAAATAAGGGAAAAGACTTAAAAATTATAGAAAATTATCTATTTATGTTTCGATGAAATATTAATAGACCTCCTCTGGTCCTTTTTCCATTATTGTAGCACCTTCCATGAAAAGATACATTTCATACATATTAGTGAATGAGTATTTATGAAACTGTCACTACATCTCACCTATAAAATGACTAATCATCTACCCACATTAACCAACACCATACCTTCTATTTTATCATACATACCCAACAAATTTCACCCCCAAATATTTCCCTACCATGTTTTGGAATCTATAGTCATAATAAGTATTACCAAATACCATATTTCTAAGAGGCCCTTAAACATAATATTCAAGTATTCATTTTAAGTATTATATGATCCTTGATCATTGTGCATTAACTAATTCATTCAGCTCTTATTGAATCATGTTTATCACATTAATAAAATGTTATTTAAATCATTAAAATTATTTTAATATGATATTATTAGAATAAAATAACTTCTTAATACTTATACAGTCATTATACAACATTTTTAGTTGGTTTTAGCACAAAAAAGAATAATGATATAAGGTTGACATAATAAATAACTAATAAATGTAAATAATCGTTATATTTTTTTAAATAAATTATTTCAATATTTTTATTAGTTTGTGAATTTTTATATTTCGATGTATATTAACTAAAAAATAAAATTCGTTTGTTAATTCAATAATCAACAAATCGAAAACAATTCGGCGCTCCCTTAGAAACATCACCCTGAATTCAATGAATCTACCACGAGACTCATAAATATATCAAAACAATATTATCTCTTACCAAATATTTTATATCTAATAAAACCTTCATCATGGATAATGTAATAGAACTAACAATCTAAATCATACATTAGAAAATAGAACTATTAACAATTGAATATTAATTTTCACAATACTAAATTAATATTTTAGTAATTTGTAATTAGAAATGAATATTATCAAGTAATAAAAATATTAATATGGTATTTTTTTAAATTAATAATAAAACTAAATTTATTACATATGTTAGATTATTATTTACTAAGAAAAAATATGAAGTAAAGGTTTTTCATCTCAATTTCCATTCATAGATATATATTCAATATTCTACAAAAACCTTCTTTAATATTTTCTATATTATAATATGTGGATTTATTTTACCATATTTAATTTATAATTCATGGGATATATATATATATATATATCTATACCACATTATCTCATTCAATGGATTATATTTATGCATTATTATATTCAAAATGTATAATTTTCAATAACATATTGAAATTGAGACCTCAATGTGTAAATTCTCATTATCATAAATTTTATGATGTTTCTCTTTAAAACAATATATATTTTATGGAGATATATATTTTTCTGTTTTAAATTTATTTTTATAATATATTGGTTTATAATTCACTTGGATTTATGTTAGTTGGTGGGACATACATTTTCTCTTCTTTTCATTTGGAAATGTTTTTATTCCATGTGTATGTTTTTCATATTGTTGTATGGATTTAACCATCCGATGTTTTTATTTATCATTGGTATTTTTATTTTAATTGCACTTATTTAAAATTTTATGAAATTAATCTTTTCAATAGTCCTAATCATTTTCAGAATGTTTACTTTCTTCCAATGTTTTTATATTTTCATTTCAATGCGTCCTTTCTAAATTTTCATGGTTATTCAATATAATTTTTTTATATTTGGTTTCTACTGTTTTTGTGGTACCTTTGGAGTTGTTCATGTATTGATTAGTGGTTGGAATGTTTTTTTAACATTCTTGAAGTGGTCAATGAGGATGATGAAGGTTGTTGAGATAATTATAGGAGGGTTATGATGTTTTTTCATAGTTCTATACTCTCTATAATAATTGTTGAAATTTTATAAATTTAATTGTGTGGTTATTTGAGTTGGTCTTATGGTCAATTGAGTGAGTTATAAAATTATTCAATTTTGTTTTTCTAACATTGGAGTTTTTTATGTGTTTGATTGAGTGATTTGGGACTAAAAAATGGAAAAGTATCTGTATTTTAGGATTTCTCTTAGAGAATAATATTTAAATCATTGACCATAAATCTTTCAAAAACTAATAATAAAAAATTAAAATATTATAAAAATTTATTCCCACCATGATACTAGATCATAAGAAATATCTTATAGTATTTTAGTCCCACACATGTCTTTTACATTATGTATGACTTCACAAAGATGTAGAAAAATATCACTATAAAGAGAATAAAATATATAAATTTGTTGATAAGTGTTCTACCATAGAGTATAAGTCCATGAAAATCAATCATTTATAGACATAATAATTTTAAATCCTTATCATAATGACTCAATGATAAGAAATGTTTTCTAGTGAGTTTCCTAGGAGATATTGTGTGTTTCCCAACATTTTGTTTTCTCATGAAATAAAACATGTTGATGAATAAATTTTTTTTAAAGAGTGTAACATCCCATATAAAGTGTGATTCATGTAATATCATGTGACCTTTTTAACATGGTGTTTATTTATGATATCTATTATATAATTCAAGCTAATTTATTTTAATATTTTACAATTTACCTTGAAACTGAATTTATTCCAAACGAATATCAAAATATTATATCTGTAATAACTTTTTGATGATGATGTGTTATTTATTATTTAAAATAATAATTGGAATTATATTATAAAGTGATTATTTTTGAGATTCAATGTTCACGATACTGAGTTAAATTGGTATTAAGATTATATAAAATGTATTTCTTATTAAAGACATGTATGGAGAAAGTGATGTTTGTGGTTGTTATCGTAAGGATAATGATGTGGGAGTTTTTGGAATCCTAAAATTCAATATTTTTTTAACTATAATTTATATTTAGTGATTATTGACAAGGATTTGGAGGATTTTTTGGTGATTTGGAAGGAAAAAATAAGGGTGGATGTTGAATTATGTTATCGATAGTGAGTTGTTACAAGTGAATAAAATTAAGAAGACAATGTTGTGATTTTGTGAGCCTAACTAAATGAGGAATAAAACATATCATTTTTATGATTCTATTGTAGTGATTTTAGAATTTTGAGTTAGATTTTTTTGGAACTATACTTTACTATTAACATTTATTATCTTTAAAATTTAGGTTTTTGAATAGAGAAAATAGTATAAGATATTCATGTCCATCATAGAAGAGTAGAGAGTGGAATAAATACTATTAGAAAAGGAGAGAATCTTGAGCGTAATACCTATCTTAATTATCTTTTAACTATTGAATAGTAACTGTAAAAGATATTTTATATGATTTAGAAGTTTTTCTAAATAAGATGTATATTAAGTGAGAATATAAATTTGAATATTTTTGAATACTCATTAAGGGAGATCTGATTCAACAATTAATGATGAAACCGATTCTTAAAGATAATTTATCCCAACATGATTAAATTTTCTATTTGAATGAATTGTGATACTAAATAATCTGTTATGAATCGATACCATAATTGTGTCTGTTTATAATATCATTATAACCCTTTATAAAGTTATACTTATTTTGAATAATCCATGGTCGGCTGGAGAGTCAAATGATTATAAGTAGAATATTACCATTGATAGGGATGAAACTTAAAAAAATAATCATGTTCACCATCTCTTTATTATTTTCATACATTATTAAGCTTTAGACTATACATGAGTGAATCAAATCATAATAGGTTTCTTGGGTTGATTTATTTTAAATGAATACGTAAAAACTGGTCTCTACTAACTCTGTCCCCTTCCTAGTGGAGTAATATAATCCTATGAACTTCAAATTGTATCAAAGTATATGTTCCTTTGTTTAATACATTGAATTTATTTGAATGAATAGTCTAAATTTATTGAACAATAGAGGTGTTCCACGATTTTATGGAAAAATTTTACAACTGAAAGAAAGGAATGTTTCAATATAAATTATCTCCAGTCTAACAGGTTAGAGATACTCCATTCATCTGTCTTCTACACATTTAAGGAAATAGACATACAATCCTTGAAGATAAAAGAAACATGTAGAATGATGGAAAATCAAAAAATTCAAATCTCGTGTCATTGTTTGAAAAATTATAGACAAAATTTATGAGACACCAGTCAGCTAAATAAATATTATCTAGGGTTGAATGTATCAATGAATAAAGTTTGAATGTCCATGAGGCTAAATTAAAAAATTTGGGTAGGATGTTTAAATATATTAGTATGGAGGTCTAATAGAAGATCGATAACTACTTCACCAAATTAAATTTTTTTGTAAGTAATTACTATGGATTTTGTTTAATAATTTAGGACTCTATAATTGATAGGATTATTATAAGGAATATTCTAGTCATGTTTGATTGTAAAATCCCTACTCTATAAGATAGAAAATATCATTCCCTTGATGAACTCTGTAATATTATCAGATCATATGAAATGATAAAATTTCTATCATTCAAGAAAAATGTAAAATATGACATGGATTTTGAGGCTATAAGAAAGAAGAATCATAAAGAACATATTAAAAATAATGATTATAGTACTTGGGAAATGATGGATATGAAGGTGAAAATTAATGAATCACTACTCTTATTTCAAATACTCTGGAGGCCTGGTTGTTTTAGCATTCACTACATTCTTCGGCCTCGGCTCAGCTCTTCAAGAAGAGGCTCTTGCCTTCCTCACAGGCCTGTCTCTCTATCAACAGGGCGGCATCACCATTTCAGAAGCGGAAACTGACTCCATTGTCCTATGGAACTCGTGGCTTGACGTCTTTAATCACCCATGGTTGATCACTTTTGTCATTCGGAAGTGTCATGGCCTGATCTCCAACAACGTTTTCCTGAGACAAACATGGCGTGAAGGAAACATGGAGGCTGATTTCCTTTCTTCCATTGTGGGCCAAGGTTCTGGTGTCTCTTGTTTCTATGACTTGAACTTCCTGAAAGCGGAGGGGGTGAATATCATTAGAGGGGATGCCCTCGACCTTTACTATTTCTGACCCCCTTAGGTCTCGGCCTCTCATGCTTGCCCCCATGTAGTTTCCTTTCTTCTTTTCAATAAAATAAATAATATTGATGATGATGGTTTTCTAAGGATATGTAACTAAAATTTTAATCTTAAGGTAATTTGAAAACATTAAAAATAAGTTTATTAAAATTTAAAAATTATCATATAATGTTTTATGAAGTAATAATAAATTTTATATAATTGAAAAAAATAGGGAAATAAAAATGAACTGATCGTACATCGGGTAGAAATTACAAAATTGATTATTTTTTGAAATTTGTCAATTTTAGACTCAGTTTGAAATAATATTTTATCCTTCAAGAAGTAAAGATAGTGACTTAGACCCAATAAAGAAGTAAAATATCGTGATAGATGAAAATAATGTATGTATTGATGGAAATATCATACTCAAAGTGGGAAATAAAAAATTAGTCATACAACACAAGAGTTTAAATAATGAAAATAATGATTATGAAAGAAATAAAGCAACCCTTGGTGAAGACATCAAAAAAATCATGTCAAGGAATGATAAACATTGGGTGATGATAAATGATTTAGAATAAAAATTTACTTTGTAATAAAAATAATAATCTAAGTTACTATATAAGTCTCTTGAACTTGAAAATGAGAAGAATAAGTTGAAGGTATTTTTCAGAAATTTTATTGAAGTCAAATATGGATCCTCTAATAAAGTTGAGATATCCTTCATCAAAAAAAGTTTAATCAATACATGATAAATTTATTAATTATTTTTTTACCATTAATTTAGGATTAAATTGAACATCAATAAAATATTTGGCAACGAAAAATAGTAAAAAATGATATCTCATCTCATAAGTTGAAAATAATAAATAAAAACCTTTATATCTCCCAAAAAAGAAATCCCCTAATAAACAAAATTTTGGACAGCACTACAAAAATTGTTTTTATAAACTAAGGATATCCATTATTAAAAGATACTGCAGGTTTTTTGGAGTGTTTTTGAACCAATCATACACATTCTAGATTAATATATCATTACTTTGGATACGGTGTGAAGTTATGTGGAGTCATATAAAAGAGGGAAAACTAAATATTAAGAGAATGAAGGCTGTAAAGTCAAATATTTCAAGTGTGCAGACATAGAACAAATTTGAATTTATTCAGAATTATTTTAAAATGTGTGATAAATAGTGACACTATGTAAAACTATTATGACAATAATACCTAAACATAATACTAGTATTGATAAATTAAGGAAACATTAAAAACCAAAGGATGAGATAACATATCTTTTTGAGGTTTAATTTAAGGTAAGTAGAAAAAGGAACACAGATTCTTGATACTAGTTTCTCCTCCCATATGACTAGTGATAAAATCATTTTGAATAAAAATTAAAATAATTAAGGTGTATCAATTAAATTTTTTAATGATTGAACTTTACAAATTAGTATTGTTGGTTTGGTTGATATTTATCCTCAAAAAAATGAAATCAAATGATGTTTTATATAAGGAAGGGGTGAATAAGAACCTTTGAAGTGTTATTCAGCTATGCGATGGTTTCTATGTGGTAACCTTAAAGAAATAAACAAGTTTTGTTAATATATTAAATTATTGAAGGATTAAATTTTATGGTAAAATTATTAATTGAAATATATATTTAATAGGTGATCCTACCGATTCATGTAACATAAGAGAAATAGATCGTTGTTTTTTTGGTATAAAAGGCTTATTAATATGGTCATTATGAGTTAAATTAAAATTATTAATTAAAATTAAATAATAAATACTACCAATATAAATTTATAAAAATTTTATGTGTGTGAAACATTCAAAATTGAATTAGGATATATAAAATCAATAAAAAATTAGAAATTATCTCTATAAAGACATTAGAGCATATACAAAATGACTTATGTAATCCTACAAGAAAATTTTCAATAATATGTCATTTAAACTTCAACACATTCATATATGATTACAACAAAATTACTAATATAATATTCCGGATGCACAAGTCTAATGGAGTTGATATATTCAATGTTTTCTGATGGCAATTTGAAAAGAGTTGGGGATTCACATAAAAAAATTGAGATCCAATCATATGAAGGATTTTATAGGATATATTTTTGAAATTTATCTTTTTAAACATGGAATAAAATATTAATTTATCACTCCATATACTCCTTATCAATTATGGTCACAATGTGAAAAAATAATTGTGTTTTCAAGATGTGCAGGGCAATTCAGTCTTAAAATAAAACATAACGTTTTTTTTTTGAGATAGGAAGTGTGTGATTCTATAAATATATAGAATAGATGAATTTTAATACAGAAAATAAATTTCAATCCTTATAAAATATGGTATAATATCATCTAACATTTATGTACAATATTGTGTATGTATGTCCTTTCTTTATGAAGATCAAATGTTATAATCTTGGATGGATTAAAGAGAAAACTAGTGGAGGGATATTTATCAGGAAATTATCTAATGGGTTTGGGTATATATGTTGTAAAAATTTTTTTAAAAAACTTCTGCACTATTTAGAAGTTAATCGTTTTTTTCAAAAAAATATTATCAAAAATATATACTCAATTATATTTCTAGATTTCATATGAAAACAACATGCATATCGCATACAAGCATGTCGAGAAAGAAGGTTTGATCAGAAATGTTTTTAATGAGGTTAATTTATAACCTACTGATGAAGAATAATTGGATAGGGGCAGTGAAAAGATATAGTTTCAGAGGTTAGAAGGAGATATTGAGGCTGGGATCATTATTTTATAACAAATATCCCATACAAATTTAATAGTAAAATTGATAATGTGAAATCAAGATGAAATCATATCACATATTGGATAAGAAAATGAATATGAAGCTTCATGCCATGTTGAATGGGTAAAAGAAATGAATGATGAATGGAAAATATTAAGAATAGATCAACTTGGTAACTTATCCCAAGACCCAAATATTATAATCCCATTATCAATATTTTTTTTTGAAAATAGTGAATGAAATTAGAGAAACTAAAAGGAAAAAGTCAGCATTGGTATGAAAATGACATACTCAAATGAAAGTAATTTACTTTAAATAATACTTTTCATTATTTCAAGTATTGAAAAAATTAGGATGTTTTTGTTAGGATTTCACATAAGAAATCTAATTTATATCAAAATTATAAGAAATCATAATTTTTAAATGTTGTCATTGTAGACGAATCATTTATTAAATAATTAGACGTTTTTATTATTGATAATGATGGAAGAATTTTATATAAAATGAGGAAAGAATTATATGGGTAGATCTAAGATACCAAGTTGTAAAAAAATATTGGTTTTTTAATGATACTATTTTAACCAAGGTAAAATTATAAAGTAGTTTATATAAAAGAGAGCTATCTACTGGTACACAACTTTCCATACTATATGTTAATCATATAATTTTTAATAGTGACCAAGAGTTCCATTGCGAATAATTTTCTGAGATAATTAATGAATAGTTTGATATTTATATAGTTGTAATGTGATACTATTTTCTATGATTAAAAATTTAGAGGAAACTAAAACTCATATTTCACACACAATAAAAATGAGGAAAAGTGTTTTTGAATAAAAGTTTGAGTAGAATAATCAATTGATGTTTCAAAACATATTTCACTCAGAAGTAAATTTTCTAGAGATAAATTAGTAGCAAGGTTGAAAAAAATAATTTATAGGTATCATCAAGGGTTTATTATATTTTAAAATTCAATACTAGATATAACCTATGATACTTAACATTATGGTCAACTTTAATGTAACATAAGTGATCCAGGTATTATTATACAAAAATTACCATGCGTTTTCTTGGGAATAAGGAATTATGGCTTGGTCTACAAACATAGAACATATTTGAATCTACTTTTCTACACTGATATATATTGCGTAGGTGATTGTATAGATAGAAAATCCACATAAGGTTGGAAATTCTTCATTGGTGAGGGATCTCTAATTTGGTACTATATGTTCAAAACTCAATGAAACATAGCACAATTTTGGTAGAATATATTACTGCCATTCCTAATTTCACAAGGGTGTTATGGATAATTGTACAACTAGAATACTTTAATGTTAAAACAAAGAAACCATTGGTTATTTTTTAGACAATCAATGTGAAATAAACCTATAGATGAACCATACACATTACTCAATATCCAAAAATATCGACATCATATATCATTTTGTTTAAAAAGAGTTATAAATGGAGATATGAAAAGAGAATATTTTTTTACACATAATCATAATGAAAATATCTTCACTAAATACATATTAGTAAATAGGTTCTGTTATATTTTCTTGGAACCCAATATTTATCCCTCTCCACTGACATAAAGATAGGTGGAACAGGTCCCCCCCAAGGCTTTGGGTTGTATTTCGAAAGGGGAGATAAATAGTGTAAAACATATATTGGAGAGTGGAAGAAAAATATTTCAAAAATGAGGAGGGACCATTTAATTGTAAAAATAAGTTATGGATATTTTTTTTTGGGGTTGTTTTATTTTTTTTGTAAGGATAAATGCCTGAATTTTTTGGGGATTCAACTATGTCAGTTGGAAAGAATTTCATGACATCAAGGGGTGAGATTATTTAGAAAAAATTACCTTTTCTTATTTATGTTGTGTAAAAATATTCTCATAGAGTATAGGTTTCTATGTGAGGATTCTCAGTTATGTTGTTATAATGTGAAAAAATGTGATTTTTTAACTTAAGAGAGGAGATATTTTACTAATAAAATACCAAAGGGGGAAATTTAAGCACCTTTGGAGTTGTTAATGTAGTGATTATTTGATTTTTTTTTAAAAAAATGCTTGAAGATATCTTAGAGGATGATTATTTTTTATGAGATGATGCTAGGAGGATCGAGATATTTGTGCATCTGTTAAAATATTTAATTACATTTTATGGGATTTTTCAGTAGTTGGTTAGTTAGTTAGTTAAGTTGAACATGCTGTCATATGAGTTAGTCATGCAGTCAGTTAAATTTTTCATGCATCTAGTTTTGTTGCTTATTTAGTGGATTGGATGAGATGGGGATAATGAAATAAATATTATTAGAGTATAAGGATTTTTTTGAGATTAATTCTTTGAATCATTGAGTATAATTATTCAAATCACTGAGAATAAAATATTCATTTTTTTTTTCAAAATACGTTGGTTGATTGTATAGATTTATTCCTAGTATTATTGCTTATTCAAATAAAACACAATATTAATATTTTCCCACTGTATGAAATTGATTAAACATAATACTCTGATATAATGAAGAAAAATTTAAAATTCAAGAGAATACGGATTCCAAATTTAAACTTAAGTCTTCTACTTTTGATTGTAAGACTCTAAAAATAAATCCCATCTAACTTTAATATTGGTGACTCCCCAACATATTGCTAAAATAGATTATGATGTATGATTTCTGGGTGAAATTGACTATTTCCATTTTTTTGTGATTTGCAACGAAATGAAACATAATAATGTTAATTCCAATATTCAAGGAGTTGTACATGAAATCTATAGTATAATGTAAGATATTCCATCTGATATTTAATATATATTATTGTTTTCTTATAACTATTTTATGTTCTAAGCCAATTAATTTAAATTTTTTGATCTGACTCAAATATGAATTTATTCATTAATAATCTACAGACTTTAGAACTAAATTTAGATTTGGATATTGTTTTAATATTCATCATATCGAATAATCACTAGCATTATCAAATTAAATGATTCTTATTGAGAATTAATGTTCACTCTATTGATTTATTTTGGTGTTATTCCGTGATAAAATTCCCCTCATTTAATAAAATATGTGAACAATATAATGTTTGATATTTTTACAGTAAATATGATGATGTATGTATTTTTGACTTTATAAATTATCTATTTGTGAGTTATTTTTTATATTAATGGAGCATTGAAAGGATTCTAAAAATTCTATACATTGAGCTTGTGGGATAAAATAAGGGTATATATAGATTTACATTACAAATATTATTTTATTAAAAGTGGAAAATATTCTAGAGATCATAATATATGTTTACAAGAAATACATACCTATGAACTTAAGTTATTATAATAGGTTTTTCATCCCTATTAACATCCTTTAATTTTTATTATTTTTCTTAAGGTAAATTTTTTAATGAGATAATCCACATCCATTATCATGATGATTTATTTATACTTTTTTTTAAATTTTCATATAACCCATTTCATTCTCACAAGTTATTTTTATTACAGTTGATTAATGAATGTTATCATGTTCATGTGGAACCTATATGTATTATTTTTCATTATTGGATATCTGAGACTATAATTATATATATATTGTATTCATTGGGTAAGTAATTATATCTCATGATATGACATGAATGAGACTAGAATGGGTACCCAAATTGTAATTTTTGAAGGAATGGAAAGTAATCCCAGCCCACTATGTTTTGGGATAATTCTAAATATTTCATAGTGGTCTTGATAATGAGCCATTAGATAATAAATTATTTAAGATGCTTATGTTTTTGTACGATTCATATTTTATGTTTCATGTATCAAAATTATTGGCCGATGTTTCCAAATTTTAGTGAGTTATTTTCAATTTATTTCAAAATAAATAATCTATATTATATTTTTATTTAATTTTATTTTTCATATAATATAATTATTTTTTATTAGCATACCATTATTATGTTCTCATAACCACATGATCATATTATTCTCACTTATTGTAACACCCAATGATTTTTTGAAATATTATTTATGAATTAATTTAAACTTTTTGATATTTTTCATTTCACCAAACACTAAATATAGCTCCAGTTATATGAAAGAACCAAGTTATTCTTGATTTTTATGCAACACCATGTCAGTATTTCTCTACACACAACACTTATATTTTCTTTTTTTCACTACACACTATGTTTGTCTTTTGTTATAAACAATTTAGGGTTCCTTTGATATATTAAGCTATACACAAGACCTTGTTTTACCAAATTACAATCTACTATTCATGTTATTGTTAAAGGCTTAGTATAGTTACAAAATATATTTTGTAATTTATGTTACAAATAATATTAACAAAATATGGAAAATGTAATTTACAAATGTATATAAAATTAATCCTTTAGATATCAATTAGTTAGAAATGTAATTAATAACTATTTCAAAATAACTAAATTTCATTATATGAATACTATATATCTATGTTCAAACACAAATTTATTTAAATAAATTAAAAAACCCCTTTTGAGTAATGATTTAAATAAAATATATATTATTAATTCATTTAATATTTTTGATACTCATATAATAAACATGATAGGTATTATATAAGAATGTGTCAAATTTTTTTAATTAAAAGATATAGTCTTCAAAAATGTAATTTTACCACATTTTAATTTCACACATATTTTGAATATAATTTTTGAAACTTTTATAATTCATATTTGAAGAAATGAACTTCCTTTTTTAAAGATAAATATCAAAATTTATATTGTGTCAATTTTTTTTATTTTTATGTGAAGATTCAATTTTTAGTGAATAATGAAAAAATTAATTTTAATTAAAAATAGTTTTCTAATGTAATTTATTTATATAGTGAAATTATTTTTTAATTTCTTTTAAAATTATAATTAGTTAAACTTTACATTAATTAATCCAACGTATATCTTTGGGACAAATTCCTCATTGAAATTAGAGGTAAAAAAATAAAATATTTAATCATTTTCACATTAAAAACTCATTGTATCCTCCCATATAATGAATTATTTTTATATTAATTTCAATTACTATTCTGATTAGAATTTGAAAAAACTAATCCCATATTAAGAAAAAGTATAATATATAATGAAAGTAATTAAAAACTAGGTTACTTAGTGGTTAAACATTAAAGTAAGTGTAAAAATAACCTAGAGACATGAAAGAAACCCATTAGCTAGAATTGTTTTGATCATATCCACCCTTTCCACGAAAATGGAAATTATTAGAGTCAAATGATATAAGGGGGACCTCTCAATAGTGTTTACATATTTATATTCACAAGAATTTCACACCACCTCCACTATAAAAGGGAACTCACCCCTCACTTATTTACACATATCATGACCATGGACTAGTGCAAAACCTTCCATAAATGATCTCAAAACTTTCCTACCATCAAAATAGAATCCTAATTTTGGTAATAAATCCAACCAAGGAATCCCATTGGTTCAAACCAAAAGGAGTTACTCAGAGAAGAGGATGAATCATTCAGTAAGCACATTGATGTTATTTCTCTCTCCACCACCTAAATTATTATTATTCCCTGATTATGTAATAATAATAGTATCCTAAATATACTTATATATTCATATGTTAATGGTTACACCTACCCTCACACACCCTTCCATTAAATGGAATACATATTCATTGTTTCGGTATACGACAGACTACTACCTCACGACCTGATGTTGTTCATTCCTCCATTACCACATCTCAAGGATAAAATTAATGATATAAATTCGGTTTTTAAATTATATATATGATATTTATTATGTATTAATACATTTTGAATTATAATAAAATGCATACCTTAAGTTTTTACATTCTATGAGAATATGATAACTTAATTTGTGGACATATGGACTTCCGCCTCCTCAATGCGAAGTTATTCATTCACACTTTACCTAAAATGTATTAAATATGATTTTTGTAAATGTATATGATATATATAAAATAATAATTCTATTTAATGTACAATATATATTCATGCCATTTAATTGTTTTCTTTCAATATGATAAGAAAACATAAACAATGTTCATCAATACGCACACCATATCATCTCCAATGTTCGGTTATTTATATATAATATTTCTATCATTTATTGATTATTATAAATAAATATATAATAAATATATTTTATATTTATATCATTTTTATCCTTATCAAGGTGATGAATTCGTGATATAAGTATGAGGACAAAAAATATAATGAATCAAAACACATGCAAAAAATAAAACTATTTTTACACAAAGAATAACTTTAACATGGATTTGATATTAAAATTATTATATAAAGTCATATTAAATCCATTAATATTATTATATATAATAATATGTTTCTTTTATTGATCTTTAATAAACTTATATTTATTATATATTATTTTTTAACGTCTTAAAATAAATTCAAGACTTATGGTAGGGGAATTTCCTCTCACTTTTTATATCGGTGAGGTACATGCCATATTCACTAATCTTTTCATTTATGTGATGTATATACTTAAATATGAAATTTAATATCATGAAGTTTATTCATTTCATGATATTATAATTTTCAATTTATTTTATTATTTTATGTCTATCATGATTTGAATGTTACTCAAGTGGTAAGGGGATTTCTACTTTCACATATATATTTGTGAGACTTATTCAATATTCACCACTCGTTACTTTTGTGTGGTGTATATAATGACCATGAATGTATTATATAGATATTATGATTATATTTATAGATATTTTCATACAAATATTATGATATCTCTTTCATTGGGTTTTACAGATTAGATGACTCCAAATCAGAAATGTAGTTTTGTCTCGATTTTCCTTCTTTGAGAAGCATGTTTTTATGCACCTATATTATTTTATGTGGTGTATATACATCAATTTGACATGTTATATAATTAAATTTACCCTTTATTGATATTTTATGGTTCATTTAATGTACTTTTCTTACATGGATATTTTGATTCCATGTTAGTAAAGTCATAAGAGTGTATTCAAACAATCTGATCATTTATTGGGATTTTTTCTGACCATGCTTTTATTAGTGAAATATTTGTATCCATATCTCAAGAACACCGACTAATTTTATTATCCTTTGGTTATTCAATATAGATTCATATATTGGTTCCATCATTCCATTAATTGTTAAATAAGATAAATAAGAAAATGTATTTTATAAAATATGGCATTATTTCTCAATTTAAAAATAATTCTATTTTATTAAAAAAATCAATGTTTTAAAAAAAATTCAGTTTTTGAAATCATCTTTTGAGGTCATTTTCAAGGAAAAATGGAATTAATTTATTTATGGTTTTAAATTCTTTCTTTATATTTATATAGAAATTCTAATAGAAATTTTTTTCTCAAAAATGAATTATGTTTTAAAATGTGTTTTCAAAGTAGAATGAATATTTTCCTCAAGAACTATTTTTAAAAATATTTCAAAATTATTTTATCTCTATAATGACATCTGTTGGTGCCTCTTATCCCTAGAGGATCTATTGATAATATTGCTGGACATTATGAGATGTTTGCATTGGGTAACTATAAGTGTCCTCAGGTCGAAAAGAGTGTTGAAGGAGTGAATTCTGTTGAGGGTCACTCTATTGATCAAGGGCGTGAGGAGGTGTTAAAGCCCAAATTAGAGGATTGTGGGTATTTTTATGGAAGACTGTGGTTTGGTTTCACTGGGTTTTTTCAAATAGATGTTTTGGAATCAACCCTAGCATGAGGGGTGTGGTCCGTCTTGAGGTATGGGACTACAATGGCGGTGACTAACAGACCAGTCTTCTCAGTGGCGGCGTTTGGCAGATCTATCTTCCCGATGGATGTTTTGTCTTCCTGATGGCGGATATGGATCCCCTGTGGCGGTGATGGATGGTGGAGCTGGCTGGATTGTTTGGTGAGTCAGGTCATTCAACCCAACGACAGAGGAGATCATGAGGTATGAGATCCCAATATCGATGGTGAATCTACTTGGGGACGATTTTCTCTAGTGATTGGCCGCCGAAGTTTCTTGAAGCGACCTAGGGTTACGGTAGGGAAGAGGTCGGCGATACAGGGAGCCTGATTCTCCATGACGGCAATTGATACCCTGACAGTACTGGTCAAATATGGGGATGACGAAGACCTCAAAAGATTTCATTTATCATTTCAGGTCATTGTAAAATGATGGAAGAGATGGAGCCCGGTGCGAGCTGGCGTCTTAGGTGGTGGCACATGGTCATGCCAGCAAGGCCCTTGATGGATGACCTTAGGGAATTTTTGGGTTTTCTTACTACAAGCTGGGATGATGGCACATTTGTTGCTAGCCAACACATGAGTTTTTCCGGGGAGACGTTTGGATCATAGGATGACCTCAGGATGGGGGCCTCAGGTCACAGGATAGGTGGCATGGGGATGCTGAATTGATGGTGACTTTGTTATGGGAAAAGTCATTATTGAAAGTAGTGTTGTGATTTTTTCCGGTGTTGGGTTTTTTTTGGGACTACAGCTCATGTATTGTTGGTATTTGGTGTGTTTTTATTTTAGGGGTCATAGGGTCTCAATTTTGTTGGGTATTTCATTGGACTTTACTGTGTTTGGGGGTATTTGGTGTACCTCATTGTTGTTTTATTGTACATTATCTTTTTTAATAAAATTTGGAGATCATGAGCTAAAACTCATGTTCTGCACCGTTTGGTTATTTTTATGAATGTTATATTTTTGATGGTATAATGTATATGAAATCTGTTTATCTTTCACGATCTATATACATATATAACACGCTTCTTTTAATGGGTTATTCCATGATGAAATGGTTATGAAACCTGTCTCTTTTCCATAGGTTGTAATATGATTACATTTTTATGACACACATTTCATTTTATGGTTTATGATATGTTTTTTATGATCTCGGGTAAAATTAATGTATGATTTCATTATGATATTGGTGGGACCTATACTTATTTACAATGAATTGGGTAAATATTTACACGTCATGAGATAAATATGACTGGATCGAGGACTGAACTCGGTTTAGTATGACATGGTTGGAATGGGAAGTGATCCCAATTCAGTAATACAAGGGTGGAATGGTATGTGATCCTCGTTCAATAATACATGACTTGAATGGGATGTGAATCCGGTTCAATAATACTAGGTTGTAATGGGGATTGAGAACAATTTAGTAATATAGGGTTGGAATGAGTAGATAACTTAGTTCATTAATACAGAGTTGAAATGGTAAGTTAACCTGATTTAGTAATATACGGTGTAATGGGAAGTTATCCTGGTTCAGTAATACAGGGATGGAAGGGGGAGTGAACATAGTTTAGTATCATTGTGATATAGCCTGATGTAATCTTGGTTTAGTAATAAAAGGATTGAATGGAAAGTTAACATGGATCAGTAACATAGGGATTGAAAGGGTAGTGACCTCGGTGTAGTAATACATTGATGGAATGGTTAGTGAACTATATTTAGTTATATATGGATAGAAAGAGGAGTAAACCTGGTTCGTTAAAGGAAGTTTTTCAATAAGATGGAATTGGTAGTAATCCTTGACTACTATGGAAATCATTTTATATATTTATTTGTATACAAGTATTCCATATCTTATTTTTATGTCATGATTTAAAATATAATGATCTTGATTATGTTATGATTAATATCTTGTGACCATCCAATCCCTATGACATGACTCATGATTATGATCTTTGATATAAGGGGTTTATTATTTTAAGGACATGATCATGTTCTCATACCCTTATGCCCATGTTATTCTCACATATCTCCCTTTTTACCCTCCATGAGAATCTGATCTCACCCATTTTTTATTCCTTTCCCCATGTTATGTATAAATTTTTTATGTATGAGTACTAAATGGGAATATATTAAAGGTAGAAGTTTTTATTTTTCACCAGTTTATAATATTGTGGTCCATTTTTTGGAGAAACTAATCTATTATAGTCATTGAGAATATACTTATGTAAAGTGCTGAATACTGATCTAAAATGATGTAATATCCATGTATGTTAAGACTAGTTTTATATACTTATAACCCAAGATTGATATCTCACAAGTTTTACCACTTACTGAGAATGTGATATCACTCCTTTATTTTCATTACATTCCCTAGGTAATGAAGGGGGGTTTTATTTATAATATGACTAGAAGAATAAATCTGGTGAATAATTTTGTAGGGGATATTGATGGATTATTTTAAAATACATAGTTCATTAGATAATCTCCATAGACACTGGATATAGTGTTTCTATGATGTGTTTTACTATGAGTTGTATTGGATATTTATATAAAATGAGGCATTATGTATCCATGTTGTGGTTGATTTTTCTTAATTTCTATTATATTGGGGAATATTTAAATTTAGGGAATGTCTATTGGGAGATTTAACATAAATGAACCTAGGTTTCACTAAAAGTGATATAGGTTGAACTAAGAGTGTTTTATGTTGAACTAGAGATATCATATGTTTAAATAAATGTGTGATAGTTTAATAAATCTTAAAATATGAATTATTTACTAGGGTTATTATTATATAAAAATCAGTCTAAACATTTTTTATTTAGTATGGGATTAAACACCGTATGATGAAATTGTGGTGGTAACAAGTATTCCTAATAATTTAAACATCCTATTTGGTCATAGTTCTATAAGTTTTATCATTTATATAAAATTATATATTAATAATAATTTGTATCCCCACTGACAATATATTGAATTATCAATGAAAACATATGGTTAATTGATGATTATATCCAAAAAATCTATAACTCTTCTCCAATTGAGTTTTTTTGGGAATTTTCATCCTTAAAATATTATTATTCTCTATTAGGTAATTTTTTTAGTTTTTATAATGTATTATATCCCTCATTACAGAGATCATATCAATTTTTTGGATTGAAAAATCATATTTCATATCCCAAAATCAACCAACAAACATCAATTGGTGAAAGAGTGACTATAAAATGTATGTGAAAATTAATTCCCTTACATTGATCATAAAAACCACTCATGATGGGAATTTAGATCTAAGTTTTGTGTATAAACTCAATATTGATGATGTGTTGATTATGAATTAATACATTTATATTATTTATAATTATTTTTCTGGTCCGACACTAGATCATGATGTTGAATTTTCAATTTAACACGCACTTTGGTTATGCCATATTAAAAACTTATTATATAATGGAATTAATTTAATTGGAGAAATTAATGATGAAACTCTAGTATAATCTAGATAAGGGTTTTATACAACCCTGTGCTTCACCATGGGGTTCACCAATCTTCTCTATTAAGAATATCGATAAATGAATGTGAATCTTTATTGATTATTATGAACCTAAAAAGATCATGACCAATAACAAGTATCCTCAACCTTATATTAATTTATTGTTCAATGAGGATATATATAATTATCATATAGATACATTGAAATATGATATCATTAATTAATGGTGAAAAGAGATGATATAACAAAGATATTTTTTAATGAATGATATGAATATTAAAAATTCATAGTGATGCCTTTAGAACATACAAATTCTTCCATTATCATCATGGGTCAGATGAATATTTTATTTTTATATTACCCAATAAATTTTGGGTAATGTTTATAAATTATGTAATCATATATTTCATTATAATGGAAGATAATAATGAATAATTTAGGATAGTTCTGAAGAACATAATAAAGGTGAAAGTGTGTTAAAAATATACCAAATGTGAATTCTAGGAAATGAAAGTATAATTCATGGGTCATGTAATCATAAGAGATGGTTTATATATCGATCATTCTAGGACATAAGTGTTTTATATAATTCCCTATACCAACCACTATAACAGATATCACTAGTGCATGAAAGGTATTTCATGATCAGTTTTTTAATATTGGTTAAATAGAAATTTAATTGTAACCGATTCCCTAAATGGGTTTTTTGATGTAAATTATTTTGTCTAATTTGAAAAGTAAAATAATAGTGTTAATTATAGAAAACAATAAAGAGAACAAATAAAAAAATTCATAATAGAAAGTGTTTTTCATGTATCGTATAAAATAACCTATGTGAAGATATACATTTTCAAAAATTATTACCAACCAAATTGTTCCAGAAATATAACAACAACATCACAACTAAATCTAGAAAAAATACCAAAAATACAATTTCATAATAAAAATTTACATCACACCATTTTTAAAATCATTTTAACATTAAAATTTGAAATTAAAACATCAAAATAATTATAAAAAAAACATAAAACCCATTAAAACCTATGACATAATCCACCCATTAACATTGTAAGCATTTTACCTTTTTTTAGAATTTTAGAATAAGTAATAGGGTTATAAAAAAGGTAAATGTTAAATGGAAATCATTTGACATGTTTTTAAATATGGTAATGAGATAAATTATTGGAATGTTTATAATATATTATAGCCTTTTGAAATTTTATAACTATCCTTACTGATATATTATTTCCAACATAAATACAAGAACATAATATCTACATTTTTTCCTCCATCTTGATGGTGAATGTTCTATTTTAAATGTTGATTTCAATTAAAAAAATCATCTTACGTACTTACAGCTTAAATTTCATAAGTATTATGATTAATTAAAAAAAATAATTGGAAGAAATATTATTGTCCAAATACATTAAAAATACATTCATCACAATGAATTAGAGAAAATATCTAGTTACACGATCTATGATATCACCCTTTAAAATAATTAGAGTAATATCATGCCCATATATGGTTGTAGATATTGGAATCATATAATAATCCAACAACTAAGGTTATTATATTGGTAGTTTATAAATTCCAGAAGTTTTATTATGTGATGTCATAAAAGTCTATACATTTTTTATCCATACATTATGTATTTAGTATTGATGTATTATTCTTAAAAAATTATAGATACATATAAATATATTAATTAAAATGATACGATAACCATTTTTCCAATATTAAATAAATTATATAATATATACATACCTCTGTGGTAATGTTTTAGATTTTTCTATATGGGAACAGTTAAAAATAGAAGATACTTTTTTCCAACAATAGTGACCTGATTGATAGGAAATGATTATATAGATGTTCTATCTACTATATCACATAACATTTCCAAAATTTGATCCATATCCATCTAATACTGATTTTATTTATTCAGAATATACTATTTAATATCATATGAAATGATATAATACTTATTGATCATCTGTATATAACTCACAGTATATAAGATGTTATGATGGAGGTGGTGAATGAGTTAGATATGAATGGGGAGGTGGAGGAGTGAGATATGTAGATAAAGGTGGAGGAGTAGGATATAGAAATTGAAAATGTATATTAATTTCTAAAAACATCAATTTTTTTGAATCTTTAATACCCTCCTCCTTCTCACCCATCCCATCATCATTATCATTGTAATCTTCTATTATTCCTTTAAATGAATCCTCCTTTGAATAATCTCTAGTATGACCAAATAAATTTTAAACTAATAAACCCACCTCATATCCTTATACGTGACCTGGGGGATTAGGAATTACCAACATTGTAGCTAAAATATCTTTCTTACCCTCAGGTATGAAGGTCATCTAACTTGTCATCACCTCATTGGATTCCTATATTGAATATTTGAAAATTTTATTAGATTATCACAATATATAAATAGTTTAAATAACTTAATAAACATCAATAGAAACTTATAATACTATTAGTTATAGTACAAAAAACTTCTTTAAGACATGTTATTTTTTTATTATACATACCATCTTCTATTTTCATGTCTAGGTATGGGGGGAAGGACTATTTAACTCTACAGAGCATGAAGACTTTACTCTCAATATTTATAATTATTTGAGAATTATTTTTTCTTCTAATAACATATACCCTATATGAAATTAAGTATGAGGTATACATATTTTATTAGATATCTTGATGATATCTCTTTAGTTTATGTTAATTAAGGTAAAAAAATCATCAATAAAATCATTTTTATAAAAATAACATGTCAAAGATATAATTTCACATCCCAAAAATTATTATCATATTCCAATTTCAACAATCATATAACACATAACTTCATCTAGAAAAGAATATATTCCACATGGATTTTCATTTTTTTCAATCCACGAAAAAGAAAATTAGATGTGAGGAGTGATTTAAAATCAATTTATCTCCTCAAAGGAAAAGATATGAATTTATTAATTAATTCTACAGTGTTAAGTGTTTCATATGTCATTTGGTTAGACTGTAGAATCCAATATTAGTAAATGAAATTCGGGATAAGTAAAATAATAATGAATGAGCTTACCAAAATTCCATCATATAACTGTGATAGACTCACTTTGTCAAGAAATCAATAATCCAAATAAAAATTATAAAATTCTATAGATATTTTATTACAACAAATGTATTATTATTTTATAATATAGGCCAAAAGGACAAAAATTATCATAAAACTCTCTATATATCCTATTGTCCTAATTATCAAAAACCTATCGTTTCGGTAAATGTATACTTCCATGTTTAGAAACCCTGGAATATTTTTTTCCTTATAGACATATAAGGATCCAATCAAAAATGATGATGAGGATCCTCCACATAACTAGGTTTATTTTCCATCCCAAATTCTCAAGGTGACACAACAGTGTCATTAAATGTTATCCAAAAAATTAAATTAACAAACAAATAGTATAAAAATATAATCATCTAACTGTGGTCTATAAAATTAAATAAAAAATGAAAAATTTTCTAAAAAACTAAACTGAAATAATTTTTTTAAATATTTCTTCATGAAGTTAACTAAAATGATAATAAAGTTTTTACAAAATTAGTGGGAAATTAAATGATACAGACATATAAAAACAAAATATAAGTAAAATATTACACAAATCCAAATATTAGATACATGTATGGATAAAATTTTAAAAACGGTCGAAACAAAAAAACCAAATAATATTTTTCATATTTGTTCGAGTGGATAAAAATTGTTAACAAACATAATGACTTTTTTGAAATCAATTTAAATAGAACAAATAATTGAAAACAAAAATGTTACATAAAAATTTGAATAAAAATTTCAAAATGATGAAAATACAAAACAAAAAAATCCTTATCTTATTCACTGAATATTAAAAAATATAAAAAACACTGATCATTTTATAAAACATAAAATGAAGATTGAATAAGAAAATATAGAGTTATTCAAAATGTATTCCAATCCAGTAGTTGCACATAAATTCAAATAATATAAAAATTATACAAAAAAACTAATATTATTTAAAAACATAATGTATCATTATTGTTAAAACATGTTATTTATGTAAAATAATAACAATATGGAAAATATTTTATGAAATTTAAAAAATTGAATAAGATATAAATATATGTTACCTTTAATATTAGGTGATAACTAAAGAATTGTATTATAATATGCATTCCTCTATATAATTTCACATAGAACAAACTATGTAGGGATCATACCTTATGAGTTTCATAATCAAGTGTCTTTGAGATAAAATTAACTTTCATACTATCCTAAGAATCTTTTCATTATAGAGTTTTAGGTAATTAGAAAACAATATTAAATAGTAAAACAATACATTACAAGTGGAGATTTATATTTAGTATCAATTTTTTACACTAAATAAAACATTCTAAAATAAATCATGATTTCATTTTATGAAAAAAAATACCCACATTCAATTTGAATTTTTTTATCTAACCCATCACCAAACATTATGAAAATAATTTCAAAATGAGTGATGATAACAAAAAATTCAGTAAGGTTAATGAATTAATGAGAACCATTAATCTTGTTAAAAAATTAAATCCATAGAAAATATATTTTCAAAAAATATACCTTTTTATTCAAAAATAGGATCATTTTTCCTTTAAAAAGAAAACATTATCTTACCTTTTGAAATAGAATTATTTCCATGAAATATTATTAGAATTAATAGAAATGTAATTTCGCTTACATGGGAAATAATTATCATATCACCTTTATTATCACTCTTACAAATGGAATAACCATACGGTTGACATGTACCTCTAGAAAACCCAATGCAATAGAGTGCTATATGGGCACATCTGCTATATAAGTTATAATGGGCTCACTCAGTTCTATCTAGGTGAACTAAACATATAATTCATAATTAGATCACTCATGAGCTATAATGGGGCTAAACCCATCATATAAACAATTCCCAAGGACCATATACTCAACCAAACCCCTGAAAACCTTTTTAAACCCCTATCCAAAACACTTTAAGATATGAAAATACCCATATTCATAAAAAACAATTTTAAAATATTAAAAATCTTCCCCCAATAAAGAAACCATCTTCATTAAAAGTACCCATTAAAACATTTTATGCTGACTTAAAATAATTGAGTATTCTTGGTAGTAGGAATGTACACTATTGCTGTATAAGTTAAGAAACATTATATCCATAGTGTTTTTAGATAACTAAGAAAGTACGTCATTTTAAAAATAAAAAAAGGATTCCTTTAAAACCATATATTAAAAATCCAATCATGGGTTAAAATGATTTTAAATAATATTAACATAACATTAAAATAATTTTCTATAATGTTTTTAGAAAATATGAATATGGAAGAATAATATTTAGGTAATCATTCTTTAAAACATTTAAATAAATGATTTTAATTTAAAATGTCCATTACCTTGATTTTGAACCATCTCGTACAATATTTATCTTAAAAAATAATGAAATTTAGGTTATTTTTTTTAATAACCTTATAAATTTTTATTATTCCTCTTATATCACCTATTTTCATGTTAAATACCATTTCATGCTCACTTAACCTCATGTCGGACATTTTTTCAATTTCAATACCTATGTCCAAATTAGGTTTGGTAAGTAAAAATGGTTAAAAAGAACACCATTACATCATATATTGAATAATAATTATGAAATAATTATTTTTTTAAACATGAATTATACTTTTTAATTCCACCATTAAAAATGATTACAAAAAATTAACTACTTTAAAATCTAGGAGATAGTAGACCTTAATAACACATGAGTAACATTTCAATTTTTCTACGATCATTATGAAAATAAGTTAAGTATTTTATATAATTATATAATTATTTTAATATTAAATATAATATTAAAATTTTAAATATACTGACATATATCTTCCATGTGGCATTGTAATAAATAATGAATCACAATGTTTTATGGAGGTTGTAGTCCACACGTACGCACGAATGAGATTATCATTTTTCTATTAATGGAAAGGTAAAAAGAAAAATGATATATTATAGTTGAATAATTATAAATATGTCCTTAATATCATATATAAATTTGGATTCAATCATTGTAAACAGTATTGAGTGACGGTTTTAGAAAATGAATTACATCGGATCACAAAGTGGTAGTCCAACATACACATGAACGGTGAAATATATTCTCATTTGATGGAATAAGAGACAGATATTGTTCATACCAATGATATAATAAAATATAAATATATGTATGAAACTGTATTTAATATTTTATAATTCTTGGGGAATGTTTTATTGGCATGAAAGAAGAAAAAAAACTTAAAAATGTAGATAAAGAATATTATTATTATTTTTGGGAAAACTCTTTTTCATAACACGTTAATACATTTAAGATTTCTATTATACCTAATAAAAGACCTATATAAGGTTTTAAGAGATTATAGGAATATTTTTTGAAATTAATTTCAAAAAAATATGTTTTTAAGTTTGATGGATAGAGAAAAAGAGTCACCCTTTTTATAAGAGAGGGGAAGGGAACTCTTGGAATTTCAAAGATAATAAATTAATAAAAATTAATATATATTTAAAATGGATCCAAAATTAGTAGTTTATAATATAATATACGTATGTGTATGAATCCATACACTAAATATATATTATAAATGTTTTGAATATATTTATACCCTTATCTTTTGGTTTAAACCATATTTAACCCTTTTACATCTTACCGTGACAACATGAATTCTTACTCTTTGCGGGTCAAAATAAGTACTATAAATAGGAAAAATTAAATTTAATATACCGTTTATTATATTTTTAACATTATCATATTAACATGGTAAAATTCAAGATTTTATGAATTTTATATCATTTAATAAAATATTATTTCTTATAAAATATACATAGTGTAAATTTTATGAACTACTCATTACATTGACCTTAATAATATAATGGAAAAATTTATAATTACAAATAAATATTATTAAACATCTTGATAATGTCAAGGTAAAATAAAAAACACATAGATTATATTAATTATCTGAAATTAAATTTATATTAATATTTTATATATTATTTATTTTATTTTTTCAATAATTAAAAAAATAAAACATTAGCGTTGTGAATACATTTAATGTAATCATTTCTTTAGTAAAAATAAAAAATAAGATACCATAATGAAGATAAATCATTTATATTTAAACAAAATATTTATAGTCAAACATAACCTTTAGATAATACCATACTAAATACACTACCCTTATTAAAAATAAGTGCATGATATGCTTGACTTTTTTTAAATAAAATACTACAAAAGACATAAACTTACTCAAATTTCCAAAAAAGGCCATAAATTTTACCCTTATATGATTATGACGGATATATACATATAAATTATTATTTTAGTAAAAGTTTGTATTATTTAGTGTTTTTATCATGTTATTTTATCCGAAATTACCCGATTTACCCTTTACCATGGTAAAAAAATTATTATGTTTCTGATTAATATTGACCAAAAATAAATTGTACCTATTTAATAAATTTGGGTCCTTCGACTCCCAATATGGAATAAATTTTTAAATATTCAAATCATATATTTTTTAGAATTTAATTTTAAATTAATTCGGAAAAACACAACAAAAATGATTTTTTTTCGAAGAAATTCCATTTTGGAAATTAAAATGTTATTATATGAAATTAAAGAATCAAATCCTCTTAAAAAATAATTATATTACATCAAATTAATTTAAACTAATTAAAAATTTAAACTAACCCAATAAATAATTTTTCCTTCTAAATACTTTAAAATAAAATACATTTTTCAATAGAAAATCAGTAATTTTCAATATTCCTTAAAAGATAAATATTTTCATAAAATTATAAAAAATCATCCGAAGATAATTTTTACATCTTAAAATTAAAAATTTGTTTTTTCAAATGAAACATAAATTATTTAAAAATTAAACTTTCAAATAACAATTTATATTAAATGATCATAATAAAAATATATTCTTTTTTATTTTAATAATGACTTAATATATTTTTAATGAATATAAATATGTAATTAATGCATACTAATAAATAATGAAATGGTTTATTCTATCACTACCTGGGTTTCTACACCCTACAAGGAAATTATGTCCATACAATTGTGAACTTGGGATCAATAAAGAGGGTTTTAATATTTAAAATAAGATCGTTGAAATCCCACATCTTAAAAAAGATTAACAAAGATTAAACTTTCTAGGAGATAAATGGATGTTTAATGGTCATCTATAAAAATAAAAAACATGGATTCCAATTATAAGAACACTATTTGGAAAGGAAAACAAGGATATGGAATAAAGAACTAACTCACAAGCAGTAATAGAGATTAAAAGTGAATATAGTCATGAGAAAGATGACCATTACAAAACAATATATTTTTAATGGTTTAGAGGGCATTGATTTCTTAATATTAAATTTAAATAGAAAAAGTTTTTGTTTCAAAATCATTATCCAAAAGTTGAGTAATTATTTTACTACCTAGACTAAGAATTTAAGGGAATATACATACTCAAAATGTAGATATTTATACTTTAATAAATTTCCACTACAAATATATGTTTTTCTCCAAATGATGAGTATACAATAAGAATTTTTCATTTATGTTCTTTAGAAACAACTATTACAGATTACAAAATAGACCAAAAGATAACACTCTATTACTCCTATAATTGGAATTAGTCATAACCAAAATAGTTATAACATGATAAGATAATTACCAAAATGAATAAACCTTTAAATGAAGATAAAATATATTAAATTTCAAAATTTAACAATAACAAAAAAATTTTAACATAGAACATTCGATAAATAACTAACTTTTAAATTACTCAAAAAATTATAGACTGAGATTAAAACCAAAAAATCAATAGCATTTGAAATCATAGCCTTCCAAGATAAATTTATCATTTACCACCAAAAGTATCTTTTATCACTCTTAATATATCATACAAAAAATTATGTTCCCCAATAATATAATTCCAATATATTCTAATCATTTAGATAAATAACATGAATAAACATAAAAAAATTCACATATTCCTTCAAAATATAATCCATCCATTATTTCGCTTATAATGTCCCATAATATTCTATTTATAGTAATCCTATAATGTTCCCCAAAAATTATAGTGATCTTCTTCCAAAATAATATTAATCACATAATCTCCACTTTATTTTCCAATCATAATGTTTATCAATATGATAAAACACATGACCTGAAAATGAAAATAAATTTTATATCTTAGATATTTTTAATAATAAATAATAATTTCATACTAACTAGGAAATCACAGAGTCATGTGTTAGGTGATGCACCCTTTTCCCCATCCGTTATGGCATCAAACCTCACATCCTTTCCTGATGTAATGGATCACCACCCAACATATGGGTTGTCCTTTTTATAAAACTACATTTCATATAATATTTATAGAAATATGATAAACATCATAAAAAACAACTATAAAATAATAATTATTAAAAAAATGTTATAACCTAAAATTTTATATCATACCTTTAATTTTTTTATCCCAAAATGTAGTAACCCATGATTTCTTAAAAAATTAATCACTTCTAATATAACCTTCGTCGCCTTAAAATTTCATAACATAATTCCAAAAAAAGTGTTTCTACGACATTGCGATTATGATAAAAATTAAAATTAAAAAACTATAATTTTAATTTTCACTCTTAAGATAACCTCACCTGAGAACATCATAATCTCAAAAGTTATATGAACCCTCCTTGAATAAAAACTGAAAGGACCCATCCTTAATAATTACATATTATAGTGTCTTTGATCTAGAATTCAATTTCATAAAATCTTTAGGATATTTTATTTATAGAGTTTTAGTGAATTAAGGAAAATTATTAAATAATAAAAAAATACATTACAAATTAATACATACACTCGGAATCCATTTTCCCCCGAATAAATCTATCAAAAATAATAAAAAAATTCCCTTCTTGAAAATATTCACCCAATTCAACTAGAAAAATTCATTTATCTTACCCATACATAAACCCTATGTTTTTTAAGTGGTATGACAAAATTTTTAATGGTCATAAAATAAGGAGGTCCATTATTCTAGCAGAAAACATGTAAACTCTTTAAAAAACATTCTTAAAAATATACATTTTCTTCTAAAATGTAAAATATTTTTTATATTAATAATAAATCATTATTTTACCTTTTGAAAAGAACATATTCCCTTGAAAACTAATTATAAAGAATATAAAATTAATATAGGTTACTTGAAAAATCATTATCATATCAATCATATAATCACACTTATAAATGGACTAATTATACTGTCGAATTTCACCTCTATATAAACCAATTCTAAGAGAACTATCTTGGTACACCCATCACATAAGTTATATTGGGGTCACCCAATTCTATATATGAGTACCCAATATGTAAAATATAACAGGGTCACCTATGAGAATATAATGGGTATGGACCCATCATATAGAAAATGTATAATGATCATATAATGGATAAAACCATTCAAAACAATTTTAAAACCTTGTGAAAAAACACAGTATGATATCAAAATACTTATTTTTGTAATAATAAGTTTTAAAATTTAAAAACAATAAAAACAATAAAGTTACAAATCTATTTAAATATAATTATGAAATTATATATATTAAACTTTCAATCAGTAAGGAATCATGATGGTGGGATAATCTACTCATGTTTTGTAAGTCAAAAAATAGTCCTATATTTTGGTCAGAAAGTCACAAAGTACCTTTTTTGGAAAATGAAAAAATATATTAATGACACAACATTTTGTAAAATTTAAGAAATAGGTAAAATGAATTTAAATACTAATATTATAATTGTAAAATAAACTTTAATTTTTTTAACAAAATATGTATTTTTAAGAATATGATTTATAAAATAAAAATCATGGATTTAATGTAATGTTTCCCTTACATTGAGTTCGATTAATGACACAAATTATTTATCATACTAAATAATAAACATAGATTAATTACTAACTTGTTTATGAAACTTTTTAAATTTTATTATTCCATTTATATCACTTATTTTTATTTTATATACAATTAATTAATCTCTTAGGTTTATGATGGATGTTTTGACGTTATTCGATAATTATGTCCAAAATGAATTTGGTATGTATACCATTGTTAAAAAACTCACCGTTGCATAACCAATATAATAATAATAATAATAATAACAAAATTATGATTTTTATATATAAATTATAATTTTTATCCTACAATTAATTATGGTTATAAGAAATGAACTACGTTATAATCATAGAGATGGTATGTCGTACGTATGTATGAATAATGTTTCAATTTCAAAATATCATTTTGGAAATAAGGAAAGTATGATTTTTTTAAATAATGATTTTAGTGTCATAAATTTCTTATTACATTTACAAATTTATTTATATATGTCATCCATCTATTATGGTGTTGAAAAACAAATCGCAACCCTTCTTGGAGGTCGTAGTCCACACGTATGCACAAATAAACTTATCATTTTTTAGTGAATGGAATGGTAAGAAGTAAATAAATATATTTTATTATTATAATTAAAAATATTTCATGATTTTTATATATAAATATTATTCACATAGTTATACTCAGTATTGAGAGATGGTTATGGGAAACAAAATAAATCAATTTATGAGTCGATAGTCCATCGTACACATCTATGATGCATTTTATTCCCATTTTATGGAATAAGAGATAAATATAGATCATTAAAATAACATAATAAAATATAAGTATATGTAGGATTCTATATTTATTATTTAATCATGGATTAATATGGTATTAATGACTATAAGAAGAAAGAAAACTAAAACATGCAGATAAAAACTAAACCTATTCTTTGGAAAATCGCCTTTTTAAACTCCTTAACACATGTTAGAACAATATTATGTATATTATAGAAATATATAATGTTTTTATGGATTAAATGAAGGGTTTATAGAAGCGATTTGGTGAAAAATGGGTTTTTATGTATGGAGGATTGATAAAAATGTTCCCTTTTAAATGAGAGGGGAGGGTCACTCTTGGAGTTTTTCAAAATATTAAATTAATATAAATTAATATATATTTAAAAATGGATCTAGACATAACAATTTATAATATAATATGATAATGTGTCTAAATCACATCATATAATTGAAATTACTAGTGTAGTTTCGATATTTTTACACAATATTTTGTGTTTAACAGATATTTAACCAATTTAACTCCTACCACGAGAACATAGATTTTTACTCTTTGAGGGTCAATATTGATTCTATAAAAATGAAATAATACACAATAATAGACCATAGGGGACATTTTAATCATTATTATAATAAATATAATGAATCTTATATTTTTAGTAATTTGATATCATTGAATAAAATATTATTTACTATTAAATATCCATATTGTCAATTTTATTGATGTTTCATTAATTTGACTTTAATAATATCAATATATCATGTATAATTGGAAAACATTGTTATAAAAAATCCCCCAAATGGCATGTTAGACTATAAAATTCTTCTATTATATTTATTATCTCAATTTATATTTATTTTGATAATTTTAATATCATTTATATTATTTGTTTTTTTAATTAATTTTTTAATGCATCAACATTGTGCAAGAATTTAAGGTAATTATTTCTTCACTAAAAATTAAAAATAAATTTTCATAATGAAAATAAATATTTTATATTTTAAAATCGTATTTATATTAAAACATATCTACTTTATAAAACCCCAAAAAATATTAAACTTATTAAAAGCAAGAGTGTGACTTGTTTTACTTCTCCTTAAATAAAAAAACCTAAAGCACATAATAATATCCAATTATCTATAAAATGTTATATATTAAAACATTATATGAGCATAGTCTAAATATAATTATATTGTCTGATTTATATAAGTGTATCAGTTATTTTATGGTTCTTGTCATTTTAGTTTTTTCCCAAAATTGCATGATTTACCCATTACAATAACAATCAAAATGGATAGGTCTAATATTCATATTGAAAAAAATAAAAGGGAAATACATAATAAATTTTGAACTACTGAGTCCAAATATAGAAACCATTTTTTAAAATTCAAATCATATAATTTCAAAATTTAATTAAAAATTAAACTAGAAAAAACCAAAGAAAATAGTTTTTCTAATAAATGACCTTTTCGAATATAATTTTTTTTAATAAATTAATTTATATAATAAATTTAAAAAACATTATAATTGAATTATTTCTATTTTCATTAAACTAATAAAAATTTAAACTAATCAAAAACATTATATTTCCCTATAAAATATTTAATGAAAAAATTCAGTTTTCAATAAAAATCAGTATTTGTCACTATTCCTTGAACAAAATAGTATTTTCAGAAAATTATCAAAATTTAATCCCCTGATAATTTTGACATGATGAATTTAAAAATAAAATCCATTTTATAAAATAAAAATTCAATAATATGAAAATAAAACATTTAAATGAAATCTTATAATAAATGAGTTTAATAAAACCATATTCCTTTTTATTTTAATAATTTCATAATATCTTTATAGTTAATGTGAATATATAATTCAAGAATACTAATAAATATTAAATTTTTTTATTTTATCATTACCTGGGTTGTTAAAAACTATTTTCATTACATGATCATAAAAAATATGTTATAATAATTTTATAAAACTAGGCATCTCATATTAAATTACCATCCTTATAATGTTTTTCATCAATATAATAATATTTATTTCTATGAAAAATGACAATCCAATTAAAATGTTTTGCATTAATAAAATATATCATTTTTTTCACATAAATTTTTGTGACAAAAAGATCATTTTTTTCAATCTAATCAAATTTACTAGTGTTATACCAAATTTATTATGTCTGACATTATTGATACCAAAAACGCATTTATATTTATACACTATAAATTCAAATTAAAGGTAATCAGTCTACCATATTTCATCTATAAATCTATAATATGCCCATAATTCAGATATTTTGTTTTTTCTTTTTCACTCAAAAAATGCATTTCTTCTGTGAAAACTGATGCACAACTATTCATAACTGCAATTCTAATTTCATGTTGTCTTATGTAAAAAGTATATCCATTAATTTCACTCTCAATCAACGTTATCGAATTTTTAACACGATTAATATTCTAATAATCTCAATGTTTATAATGCCTTTGGTTTATCATGTGAAAAACCTTTAAACATGGAAAAATAGTTTTTTTGTGCTCATTTATTATCCATATATCTATCTTATTTCGACAAAACTACTTTAACTTAATAATATGTAACAGTTTACATTATTGATAATCATCTATGTTATTCATGACCGATAAACACATCTCCTATATTTGTTTACGTTCTATTTATTTCACTTTGAATCCAAAGATCCCTTTTCCCCAAAAGACTGACTTGTTCACGGTGAAATATAGGAAAAATGATGTTCTCCTGTTAATAAAATTAGTTTTCAGAAAACATCACAATCTTCTCCAAAATATATTTCTTGAGAATGGATACTTCTTATTGATATACAATATTAACATATACATTACGTATCTTTATATATATTAAAAATTATTTTTCCAACATTTATATCTAGAACCAAAATGAATTATTTATCACACCAAACGAACCATTAAAATCCCATTCATATAAAAATAAACATGTCAAAAATTACATTTCTAGTTGATAGGGCATATAAACTATATCATTCTTCAAATTTTGATCAATTAATGATTATAAATTGAAATTCAAATATTAAGACACCTTTTTTATATTCATTCTTAAATATATGGAAATTTTTCCATCTAATGAAACTTGTTGGAGCAGTTGCATCAATAAATGAAAATCCTGAGATTTCATGCATATTAATATTTATTATATATGTGACATAAAAATAATTTCATTTGAAGGAAAACCATGTGACACTTTAATAACATGGAGGAACTAGAAAAAACTAATTTTATCTATGTTAAGGAATGAATGGAAATCCAAAGGTTGGTGTTTGTCATGTTTAATTCAAAGCGTGATCTATGTCCTAGCATATTCCCATTGACAATAAGTACAATATTGCATTAAAAAACATCCTTATTCATGAATATTAATATATAAAAAATTTACAATATAAATGTTAAAATTATTTTTCTTAACATGAATGAAATCAATGAGCTATGATTTATACTATTATCTGATACAAATTAATCCCATTTTTACATAGTATAAGTCAAGTATTTCTAAAATAATTTCTAAATATTGTAATATATTGTTCAATTTTATTCCATGTTAGAAATATGCTGTATGAATTAATTATGTAATACATATTTTTTCCTATACATTTAATATAAAACATTTTTTGATATTTTTAAATTTTATAATAAATGCTTTAAATGAGTAATTACAGGAAGATATCAAATTACCTTATTAGATGTCCTAGTAATTCCTAAATCGACATGTGATTGCTATTTCTTCTTACACCGTGATTTCCAACATTTTGGAAACTCTAATAGAACTTTTTTCTTTCATATATAGGATAGGGTCATTCAGGAATACATGTATCTTATTGTACTGCAAACCTATCTAGAAAAATATTTTCTTTTCATTATAATGTGAACCTAGAATCTCATTTTTTGGAATTGGGTATTTATTCTTTTAATGGTATAGAGGGACGATTCTCCTTCAAAAAAAAACCCTCGCGACGAGTCTCATTCGCAATGGTGGTGACTTCTACCCAGGTCCCTCCCTCACTAATGGAGGAGGGACTATTTTTGTCCTTCAAAATTGATTCTTATCCCTTCATCCCTTTCTCAAACCCTAATTCGATGCTGGAATTTCCTCAAATCCTGCTCGGCCTGAATGTCGCGGATTTTCTAGATGGTTTCCCAAACCTTTCATTATTGGCGTTAGAATTCTTGGAGTTATGGGACCTTTTGAAGATAACTCTGGTTTCGAGGTTTAATCAGCAACGAACCTTGTTAGACTCGTTCGATAAATATGTCTTCAATTCATAGGGTCTTCCGAAAAGGGAAGTGGCGAGCCTTTTGGAAGATTTATAAATAATTGTCTATTTTTTCTTAGATGATGATCTCATTAAAGCTTGGTCAAGCACTCCTAGAAACATTAATGGTTTCCGTTTTTATCTACTTTGGTGGTCCTTTAATTGGCATATGAAGCGCGATCCTCCTTCAATGGTGACCTAGGTATGTCTCCCCAACCTTCCTCTACCATTACAAAATCCACATATTCTTCGTATTTTGGGGAATTTTATAGGTAGATACATGTGTTCGGATAGCCGAACAACATCCATTTTCACCATGTGAATCCACGAATCTATGTGGAATTGGATGTGTTGAGTGTGTCATTTGATTGCGTGTGGATCACCATGGGTGAGGAATACCGCTGCAAAAAACGTGTGATTTATGGATCCTAGACCGATTACTACTTTGAATGCAAGTGGTTGGGCCATTCCAAGGAGGGTTGTCATAGGGTTTCTTGGAGGAATGTATTGAATATGGTTTATGGTGGTGAAAGAGAAACTGAGATTCATTCTAAGGGTGAGTTGAGGATCCCTAGGTTGATTGATCGATAAGAAGGAGGTTTAGTCACTCCTCCAAGGGTATGTGAGGGGCCAAGGGAGACTGTACTTGGGAAGACACCCCAATGTTGTTCACCAGTGAAGAAACACTTGGAGAATCTTGTCAATATGATAGTGGTTATCATGTTTAATAGGCTGAGGTAGGACTTTGTTGGGCCACCCTCTTATAATATTCTTCTTCTCAAGGACACTATGAGGGAGGAAGGTTTTTTGCAGTAGGTCACGACTCATGTGGGGATCAGGGTGTCTAGAAGTAATCATGTTCTAGTAAAGATGGGTTTTTGTGAGGAGAAAGATACTTCGGAAGTGGTTGATTCAGGTCAAGGTGTCTTCTGGAAGGGGAGGCAGTGGCTGGATATGGGGGTGGTCCCTCCAAATAGTGTGGTTAAATTTGGGGCTGAGGATTGAGGTGATGCATCTTGTGTAGATGTGTTCAGGGACAATGGGGCCATACACAAGGGAATTCAAGGGGTTTCACTAGTTGTGGATGACCAAAAATCTACTGCCAAGTCAGGGGTTTTTCCTTCAGGGATCTAGTACTCATTACGTGTAGGAAACCACTTTGATGGCCTAATCATAGAAGGTCTAAACACTGGCCGAGAAGACTCAGAGTTTACAAATTGAGTCAGTGTTGAGAGGTCCATTGAAGGTAGTAAGATTATTTAAACTGGGGAAACCAGCAAGAGGAGTAATAGGAGTAACGGGAGGAGGAAGGGTAGGAATGACAACTCCTCCTTGCCACCTCCTTTGAATACACAATTAGCAAAAAATAAAGTGGATGAGAAGATGGAAAGAGAGGCCTTATGTCAACCGTAACATCCTGGTCAATCTGAATCTTGGGGTTTGTTGATGAGTTCTGGAGATGAGGTAACAGAGTATGTTCTATTTCTCAATTCCACAGAAGAGGAAGCAGCCAAGATGATGGGATGAAATATTGAAGTGAACCTTAATGAGAATCAATATTCATGGTTTCAAAAAGAGGACATGATTATTGTTTAGGGATTCAATAAGGGGTTATTAAACCTTGAAGAGTATATTCAGGTCTTGGATAAACTGTATTCAACATTAGAATACCTGATAAGGGAAGAGCCTCACACTCAAGTAACTGATAAATCCTGGAAGTGGTTTATAGATATGGTCTCTGGTAGATTTAAAAAAATTTCAATGATTCTATTCTATCATTTTCTAACTAATTCGTGGTCTATCAATTTTCATAAGTGTTTGATTACGAGGACTCTTTTTATCAGTTAGTGTGACTTGAGGTCATTTTGGGTGTCACATTTCCATCACGTATCCGGTTCTGCTTCACATGGGGTTCACATCATAAGGTCACCACTTCTACATGGAACTTGGATTATGAGAGGTTATGGTTTGGATGTCATTTTCGTTCATGTGCATCTTTGCACAGTACTATTTGTTGTGTGCTCAAAATTTGGAGGAGGGCCTTCACACAATGTAGTTGCTGGGGAGAGTCAGAACCTATATTTTCTTGAGAATTCTCTGTACTAGTTTATTCAGTTGTTATGCCGGACTTGGTGGTTTCTCACATTCCTTTAAAAGTGATTTTATAATCAAATAAAAATAATAATATTTAGTCTGTCAATATGCTACTATAGAAACACTTCATATTACTCGATACGTTTTAGACATTAATTTAATCAATATTAATGTTGTCGATAAAATTTTGAATTTTATACAACTTGGATATAATGGGTTTTCAAAACCACTATATTGGAACTCAATCATCAATTATTTTTAAATTACCTATACTCTAATATCATGAATCATTTCTTTAATTTGATTAGACTATCAACATTAAAATATTAATCATAAGTATATCATCATTTTTAACCAATTTCACCATGCCAAATCAATAGGATATAAATAAATTTTCAAAAAAAATAATGTAGTTTTTTATTTATATACTTCGAAACATTTTCATATTTAAATATTTCAAACATGGGTAGAAAATAGGTCATTGTTTAAAACATTTTATATATAAAATTCCAAAAAAAACCTTATCATATTCATCACCAGTTTTCCTTAGATTATCCCAAGTATCAATCATTATCAAATATTTATAATGTCATTAATTCAATATAAGTTAGTGAATATTAAAATTGAATTTTCAAATAACTTTTATAAAAAATTAAATATCATAATATTAATTGAAAATTGATTCTTGAATTTCTATAGTTATATTAGAATTAATATATATAAGGGGGATATAAAAAACTATTTTATATTTAAATTAAAATAGTTTATAAAAAAAATTATATGTAAAATAAAATAATATATGAATATAAAAAATTGGACAATTGAAGTGAAATACATTAAGTGAAATATATCAGCAACATCCTTTATTACTATAAAATGTAAACAGTAAAAAAATATTCGACTAATAATTTCTAATATTGATGTGTTTGAAATCATGCTATTATAAAATTCATGATAAATGGAATCTTTACTAATTTTAATAATAATGATAATAATGTAATTCTACTTATAAATGGGTTTTTTCAAGTATATATATTATTTGTAAATAATGGTTTGTTATATTAATATCATAACTTTATTGAAGACATGATTTTTAGCATACAAATATGTGATAATATGTTTCTATATTATGTAACAAAGTCATGAGTTTTATAATAATTCTTTTCCAACGTACAATAATGTGACAGGAATATATTTCAATTTTTGAATTGAAATGATATTTTAAATCAAATATTAAAACAATAAAAGAGTTTTTATATTACCATTGGAAGGGAATGTGAAACATAATTGGAAAATCATTATACAGCCTAATAAATAATTTTTTTATGTATTTAAAATCCAAAACACCGATCCATAATGAGATAAATCAACATATCTTAAAAACCCAAAACATCCATACAGCAAATTAAACACACCTTACATTTCATAAAATAATGAATAGTAAATTAAAACTAATTTATATTTCGATAAAAAAAATTAATTATTTAGTAGAACCCCACTCCTAAAATAAATAGTGATCAAATATAACACCCATTAAATAACCATTCATCAAAAATTAAGAATACCTTATACATCATGACATCCATTAAATAACCATTCAATCAAATATAATACAACAAAACAAATCTTAAATAAACACATAAATTATAAAGATTTATAAAAGAATCATAAAAAAATCATCTAATAAAGAAATATTCCACAAATAAACATTCATTAATTTATGCAATCTCTAGATGTCATGACACATCCCATAGGGCATGTGTCGTTACTACCCCATGCCCGCCTTCCATAGGCCATAGGCTGGAGACTAGCACTAAAGGCGTAAATCCCTAAAACTGGGAAGGCATTTCCTTTATAAACTATAATCACACACAACAGAGTATATTGGAAGTAAAAAAATTTATGAAACTGTATACAAAAAGGAGTGCTGAAATGCAAAGGGGCCAGAAATACAAGACCAACGGTATACAAGTAAAACTGGAAAGAAATTACAACTGAAGAAATGTAAAATAGCTACTGGGTCATCTTCCAGGGTTCTAACCAGAAGGGTAGGTATAGATAGCCTCCTCAGCCCTCTACGTCTGTTAGTCTCCTTCGTGAACCAACTCGTCGTAAGGTCCACCTTCGGGTACCATCCAATCCTGCTACTTTGATCCTCAGTCAGCGATGTCTGTCATATGTAACCAACACAACGAGGTGCGGGCATAGCCCATGCTGGGTTGTGTATAACGATACACAATAGGGACCCCGAGACCCTGAAGGTCTCACAAAATCCAATAAGGATAAACCACAATGTAAGAAAAAACAACGGATAGCCATTACTTAGGTATATGCACATACATATACCGAAGTTATCAAGTAACCCATCTCAATCATGAGAAAAACACAGATGTCACTGACTTAGCTCACAAAGGTATACAACTTTTGTAGAGTGGTAGATATGTTCAGATGTTGCCACTGAATCATCTAAGTGGTCGGACCCTCACAAAATCTAGGACCAGCGGTTAGAATTGTCGGACCCACACATGACCTAGGAATAGTAATTAGAGCTGTTAGACCCACACATGATCCATGACAAGCTATTAGAACTATCAGACCCACACATTATCTAGGAATAGTAGTCAGTGTTGTCGGACCCACACAGGATCCTGGAACATTAGTTAGAACTGTCAAACCCACACAGGATCCAGGAACAACAGTCAGTGGTGTCAGACTAACACAAGATCCAGGACCAGCAGTTAGAACTGTTGATCCCACACAGGATCCAGGAATAGTAGTCAGTGCTTTCTGACCCACACTGGATCCAAGACCAGCAGTTTGAACTATCGGACCCACAGAGGATCCAGGAACAGTCGTCAGAGAGCAACCATCCGTAGCGTTTCCACAAAGCATGTTTGATTCCGGTAGGTTCCGCTCCACTTTCCAAGAGTCGATACACCAACTACCATGAAGTCCCACGAAGAAGTATCCCAAAGGTCTGCCACATCATAGGGGTCTCAACGCAATAGACGATGCATTGATCGGACACCTGGTTTGTGAGTTATTAGCCTTATAGTCACGAGGGCCTAGTTGAATTCTTGTACGACCCAACCTAACCATATCTCAAATATACCACGAACTCTAGGGGCGTAATATCAAAGGGACCTTCATGTTCCAAGAATTCCAGCACTACTGACGGTTCGTCAAACGGACGTCTGGTGCAAATGATATGGCCAAAAGAAAGTACAGGGGTCGGTAGTGGACCCAGGTTCGGTCCGACCCGGTCGGACCTATGCGGCCCAAACCAGTCTGGGCCATCCCAGTCAGCCTGCTAGGATCGGCCTGGTCTGCCGGACCCTGCCCAGCGGACTGCGGGGGCGATTCGGCCTGGTGGTTTTTGCGTAGGCAGCTCGAACTGGAGGTCGGGGGCCGGTTCGGCCAGCGTCGCGATGGGTGTGGCTCGAGCGACTCAGCCCGGAAGACCAAGACAGTTCGGCATGAGATGCCGTGAAGTACACCGCGGGCCGGCTCAGGTGGTCGGCACGGCTCGGCCGGTTCGGTCGGATGTCGGGGCCCAGGAAGGCCGAGTGGGGTGCGGGACCACACGGGCAGGCTGGTGGGGCACCAGGCAGCATGCGGGCAGGCCGCAGGGCGTCGGCTGGGTGCGAGCAGGCCGACTGGGTGAGTGTTCAGCACTCGGGCAGGCCGCATGGACGTCGGCAGCACGAGGGTAGGCCGGCGGGGCACCAAGCATCGTGTGAGTAGGCCATAGGGCACCGACAGGGTGCGACAAGCTGTAGGGAGCCGGAAGCTGGTGGGATGTGTGCGGGCAGGCCGACGGGCTGCGCGGGAAGCGCACAGGTAGGCCGGCGGGGCACGGGCAGTGCATGGGCGGGCTGGTGGGGCGCGGGCAGCTCCTGGGCTGGCGGCTGGTGGAGGCCAAGCAGGCCGGTTAGGCGCGGCTCGGGCCAGCATGGGCCGGCTCAGGTGGTCGGGTAGGCCGGCGTGTCCCGGGGGCAGTGCGGTACGCGGAGGCCGTGGGGTGCACAACCTTTGTTGTTGCTGCCTTCGTCCCCTCATTACAGCTTCGAAGATCACCGCAAGGATGAAAATTGAGGGAGGGTGTTGGGCCATGTTTGGTTGGCCCGCACCCTCCGCGTTTAGGGAGATATCATTTAGATTATCAAGAAAAGTAGATGATCAATAACATATCCTCAACAATCCCTTTTTATCCGACGAGGATGATAATAAAAGGGTATAATAATATCTAACAATAAACCCCCTACCTTACTCGTAGTTGGTTAATGTTGGTCCAAAAAGGCGGACGTCGTTCGTCGACAGAGTCGCGGAAGAATACGTAGAGGATCGTCATTCGGCGCGTCCGCCAAACACTTCCAAACCCGAGTTTTGTCGGCTCGTTGATGACGCTCCACGTTGGTAGGTGTCTGAGGAAGGAGTCAAAGAAATATCATCACCGGCGTTCTTCGTTGGAAGAACGCATTCTTCGTTCTTCGTTGTAGATTGTCATGACCCCTCCTCCAGGGCCCATGTTGTAACTACCCCAAGCCCGCCTTCCATAGGCCAGGGGTTGGAGACTAGCACCAAAGGCGTAAATCCCTAAACTGGGAAGGCATTGCCTTTATAACTATAAAAAACACATCATATTATTCAACTGGAATCAAAACTCAATGAAAAACTATATACAAAAGAAGTGATGGAAGGTAAAAGGGGCCGAAAAAACAAGCCCAACAGGAAAGTAAAAGTACAACTGAAAAGAATGGAAAGCATCTACTGGGTCGTCCCCCGGGGTTCTTACATGAAGGGTAGGTACAGATGGCCTCCTCAGCACTCCACATCAGTCTGTATCCTCCATGTAGCATCACACTGAGTGGTCCACCTCCGGGTACCGTCTAGTTCTGCTACTCTCAGCCTCAGTCAGCGCTGTCCGTCGTCTCCAACCAACACAACGAGATGCAGGTATAGCCCTTGTAGGGGTGAGTACAACGATACTCAGTTGCGACCCCTAAACCCTCAAGGTCTCAAAAAATCTGACAAGGATAAACCACAAAGTATGCAATCAACAGATAACCATTACTTAGGTATATTCCCATACATATACCTAAGTTATCTTGTAACCCATCTCAATCATGATGAAAATAAAAAAGTCATGGACTCAGCTCAAACCGGGATTTTTATTATCGAACCCACGACTGATTGCGTACTCTACCTCTATCGAGTACAGTGGGCATGCAGCGTCACACAGAGGCGCTTCCCACTATCCTTGGACTGCTGAGGTACTTCTCCTATCGAGTACCGTGGGTATGCAACCTCACACAGAGGCGCTCCCCACCATGGGTCTGCCACGCTCACACAGAGGCGCTCCCCCTCGTAGCCTGCTGAGGTACTCCTCTTGTCGAGTACCGTGGGTCTTCCATGCTCACACAGAGGTGCTCCCCACCATGGGTCTGCCGTGTCCCCACTGGGCTAGTCGAGTCACTTCGAGTCAAATCGGTCAATATGTCATTAGGTCTTAGCCAGCCACTAGGTCTTCATTCTCTGTCCGCTCACCTCTGGAAGGATCCGCTCCACGAACTACTGGTTGATACTCCAACTATCACAAAGTGACACGAAGAAGTGTCTCAATGGTCCGCAACGTCATAGGGGTCTCAACTCAACAGACAACGCGTCAATCGGACGCCCGGTCTGTTAGTTATTAGCCTTTTTGTCCTGGGGGCCCGATTGGATTTGTGTACAATCCAACCTGATCGTATCTCAACAATACCCCGAACTCCAGTGAGGTATCCTCAAAGGGACGGATTCTCTCTAAGAATATCGGCGCTGCTGGTGGTTCGTCAAAAGGACGTCTGGTTCCAATGATATAGCCCAATAAGGTAAAGTGGTTAAAAGTGGGTCCGGGTCCGATCCGACCTGGTCGGACTGACTCGGCCCAACCCAGTCTGGGCCAACCTGGTCTGGGTCGACCCCGTTAGACTCGCTATGTCTGACCTGGCCCGTTGGGTGGTTCAGCCCGCTAAGTTTGTCCCGAACCGCTGGGCCCAGCCCAGCGGATCACAGAATGTGACAAATGAGCATCGATGACAGCACAACCACCCCGCCTTAACCTGACCATCGGGTCCTGGCCCCCCCGGTACCACCTGTTTCCCCAACACATGGTCCCCACCCAAGGGTCCACCCACATGCCTGAATGGGTCATTTGACTAATGTCAGTCCCCACAAGCCAACACATTTCTTTCCAGTGTGTTTTATCCTCACTCACAGACACAGTGGGAAACTTCCCAGAAGGTCACCAATCCTGATCACTACTTCAGGCCAAGCATTCTTAACTGTGGAGTTTTAATCATACAGGCTCCTAAAAAGAAAGGTTCACCTTATTGACATGAATCATATCTTTTAGTCATTTAACCCTTTATCATTTGGGGATGTTACAATCACCCCCCTTTAGGGAACAACGTCCTCGTTGTGAGCCCTACATCTCAACCAAGGCAGTACACCACACTTAAGGCTAAGTTCCTCCTGTGATACCAAATGTGACAACCGGGCCCCGGTGACAGCACAACCACCCCGCCATAACATAACTGTCGGTTCCTGGCCCACCAAGTACCACCAGTTGCCCCGCATACATGTGGTTCCCACCCAAGGGTCCACCAACATGCCCGAACAGGTCATTTGACTAATGATAGTCCCCACAGGCCAACACATGTCCTTTCCAGTGTGTTTTGTCCTCACTCACACACACACTGGGAAACATCCCAAAAGTTCACCCATCCTGATCACTACTCGATGCCAAGCATGCTTAAATGTGGAGTTCTAATTAGACGGGATCCCGAAAAGGAAGGTGGACCTTGTAGACATGTGTCATATATTTTAGCCAGAGAGGTTATGGTGGTGGGGACAACTTGAATTTAACCTCCCATGAGAGGTTACGACTGGAGACCACACGAGACAAAACCCCCCCAATTAATGGGAGGGTGGGAAATCTCCCAACTCCTCTCATTAATGAGGGGGGAGTCCCTTGACCTCCTCTACCATTAATTGGTGGAACCTTCCCCCTTTTAATTAATTCTCCTAACACTTGTGGTTTAATTCAGGGGAGACTACATAATTTAATTTTCCATTTTGAATTACGTGCCAATATTAAAATATTAGACAATCTATTATTATTAGTAGGGTTGTCATTCTCTTTTGGTGGAATTTGGGAGAAGGGAAAAAAGCTCCCAACGAAGAACACGAAGAGTGCCGATGACGATTCATCTTCAACATTCTACCCCGAACACCTATCGACCTACCCTCCGCAACGTCCTCAACGAACCGACACATCTTGGAATTGGGGACCTGCGGCGGATGCGACGAACGACGACTGTCATTGTCTTCCTTCCGTGACCCCGCCAACGAGCGACGAACAAGAGGTAGAGGGTTTATTTCTTATTGATGTTGTACAATTTTCTTACCTTCTTCGAAGGATAAAATGGGATTGTCACGGACATATTAATGATCATCTTCTTCTCATGATGAGCCAAATGATATCTCCCTAAACGTAGAGAGTGCGGGCCAACCTAACATGGACCGACATCCTCCGTATTTTTCTCTTTTCTTGTGGCATTCTACGGCATGGGGATGAGGCAAAGAAGAAGAGGGACGCGCTACCCGCGGCCTTCGTGAATCACGCCGCCCTTACGGCTCATCGAAGCTCCCGGCCAAACACTGCTGGCGCCCTGCCCAACATGTGGCCTGCCTACCCGCGGCCTCCCGACACCCTGCCAATGCCCCCGCGGCCTCTTGGCTTCATGCCACGCCCTAGTCGGTGCCCCTTCAGCTTTCCCAACGCCCTACCAGTGCCCCCGAGGCCTGCCCGACCCCTGCCACGCCCTGCCCGGCACCCCTATGGCCTCCTGGTGTCCTGCCGCCCCCTTCCTGTCTCCCCTGTGGCCTGCCCGGCGCCGTGTCGGCACCCCCAATGCCTCCTGGCACCCTTCCAGGGGTCCTGCTACCACCTGCCCGACTGCCACCGCACCAACCTCTGTGCGCACCACCCAGAATCAGCCACCCCCGAGTCGGACTCTGCAAGATCTGCACACTGTCGGCCGAGCCAGCGTCCCGGCTCCCTCACGCCCTCCGAGTCGAGCCACGCCCTTGCAACGCTCAAGGCCGAGATGGCCCCGAGATCGGGCCGGACCACCCCCACAGTCCGCTGGGCCAATTTAAGTGGTCTGACCAGCCCAATGGGCTGGGTCAGACCCAATGAGTCTGACCGGGTCGACCCAGACCATGTTGGCCCACACTGGTTTGGCCACAACATGGACATTGTTCTATAAATAGGGGGTGATTGTAACACCCTGAAATGATAAAGGGTTAAATGGATAAATTATTCGACTCATGTCAACAAGGTGCACCTTCCGTTTCGAGAGTCTCTCTGATTAGAACTCCATAGTTAAGCGTGCTCGTCCTGGAGTAGTGATCCAGATTGGTGACCTTCTGGGATGTTTCCCAGGGTGTGGGTGAGTGAGGAAAAAGCACACTGGAAAGGACAGGGGGCACCGGGTAGGGCTCGGAAGGACGCGAAGGCGCCAGGAAGGGCACGACAGGGTGCCGGGAGGCCGCGGGGGCACTGGAAGGGCACGGAGAGGCCGCGGGTGTTCAGGCCGCACGCCGGGCAGGGCACCGGCGGTGTTTATCCAGGAGATTCATTGTGTCGCCGGGGAAGCGTGATTCGTGAAGGCCGCGGATTGTGCGGCCTTCGTCATTGTCGCCTCATCGCCATGACATTGAACGCCGAAAGAAAAGAAAAAACAACCGAGGATTTCTGGCCATATTTGGTTGGCCCGCACCCTCTGTGTTTAGGGAAGTATCATTTGGCTCATCATGAAAAAAATATGATCATTAATATGTCTACAACAATCAAATTTTATCGGTTAAAGAAGGTAAAAAAATGGTACAACATCAACAAAAAATAAAACCCATACCTCTTGTTCGTCGATCATTGGCGGAGTCATGGAAGGAAGATAATGAAGACCATCGTTTGTCGCGTCTGCCGCAGGTCCCCAATTCCGAACGGCATTGGTTTGTTGATGACATTACAGATGGTAGGTCGATAGGTGTCTGGGGTAAAAGGTCAAAATAGAATCGTCGCTTGCTTTCTTCGCGTTCGTCGTTGGGATCTTTTCTCCCTTCTCCAAAATTCCACCAAAAGATAATGCCAACCGAACTAATAATAAAATATTTTCTATTATTTTAATGATGGAACATAATTCAAAATGGTGAATTAAATTACGCAGGCTCTCCTTAATTAAACCACGAGTTGTTGGGACAATTAATAAATAAGGGGAAGGTGGCACCAATTAATAGTAGAGGTGGTCAAGGGACTCCCCCCTCATTAATGAGGGGAGTTGGGAGATTTTCCCCCCACCTTTAATTGGGGGGTTTTAGTCTCGTGTGGTCCCCATGTCGTAACATCTCGCAGGAGGTCAAATTTGTGTGGTCCCCACCACCATATCCTCTATGGCTAAAATATATGACTCATGTCAACAAGGTGCACCTTCCTTTTTGGGATCCTGTCTGATTAGAACTCCACAGTTAAGCATGCTTGGCCCGGAGTAGTGATCAGGATTGGTGACCTTCTGGGAAGCTTCCCAGGGTGTGTTTGAGTGAGGAAAAAACACACTGGAAAGGACAAGTGTTGGCCTATGGGGATTATCATTAGTCAAATGACATGTTCAGGAATGTGGGTGGACCCTTGGGTGGTGACCAGGTGTCTGTGGGGCAACTGATGGTACATGGCAGGCCAGGACCCGACTGACATGTTAAGGAGGGGTGGTTGTGCTGTCACCGGGGCCCAGTTGTCACATTTGGTATCATAGGAGGAATTCATCCTTAAGTGCGGTGCACTGCCTGGGTTGAGATGTAGGGCTCGCAACGAGGACGTTGTGCTCTAAAGGGGGTGATTGTAACACCCCCAAATGATAAAGGGTTAAATGGATAAAATATAGGACTCATGTCAATAAGTTTCACCTTCCTTTTCAGGATCCTGTTTGATTAGAACTCCAAATTCAAGCATGCTTGGCCTGGAGTAGTGATCAGGATGGGTGACCTTCTGGGATGTTTCCCAGGGTGTGTGTGAGTGAAGATAAAACACAATGGAAATGAAATGTATTGGCATGTGGGGACTTTCATTAGTCAAATGACCCGTTCCAGCATGTGGGTGGATCATTGGGTGGGGACCACTTATTTGCGGGGCAACTGGTGGTACCTAGCGGGCTAGGACCCGATGCCCATGTTAAGGCGGGGTGGATGGGTTGTCATCGGGGCCCCAGTTGTCAAATTCTGCAGTCCGCTGGGCCGAGACCAGCAGACCGGGCCAAACATAGTGGGCTAACCCACCCAATGGTCTGGGTCATACCTAGCGATTCTGACCGGGTCGACCCATACTAGTTTGGCCTAGAATGGGTTGGGCCGAGTCGGTTGGACCGGACTCGGGCCCACTTTTGACCCCTTTACTTTCTTGGGCCTTATCATTTGCACCAGACATCCGTTTGAAAAACCGTCAGTAGCGCCGGGATTCTTGGAGTAATGTCGTCCCTTTGAGAATACCCCACTGGGGTTCGGTGTATAGTTGAGATACAGTCAGGCTGGATCGTACACGAATCCAACCAGGGACCTGGGACAACAAGGCTAATAACTAATAGATTGGGCATCCAATTGATGTGCCGTCTATTGCATTGAGACCCCAATGACATGGAAAACTCTTGATATACTTCTTCGTGGCACTTTGTGATAGTTGGAGTATCGACCAGTAGTTCGTTGAGCAGATCCTTCTAGAGGTGAGCGGACAGAGAACATAGACCTAGTGGCTGGCTAAGACCTGACGACTACATGACCGATTCGACTCGAAGTGACTCGACTAGCCCATTGGGGAGCACCTCTGTGTGACACAGCAGAACCATGGTGGGGAGCGCCTATATATGAGCACGGCAGACCCACGGTACTCGACAGGAGGAGTAACTCAGCATGCTACGTGGGGGAGCGCCTCTATTTGAGCGCGGAAAACCCATGGTGGGGAGCACCTCTATGTGACGTGGCAGACCCACAATACTCGATAGAAGGATTACATCAGTAGTCCAAGGATAGTGGGAAGCACCTCTGTGTGACACTGTATGCCCGCTGCACTCGATAGAGTAGGAGTACTCCACAAGCCGTGGTTTCGATAATAAAAATCCTTGTTTGAGCTGAGTCAATTACTTTTGTATTTTCCTATTAATTGAGATGGGTTTCTAAATAACTTAGGTATATGTATGGGCATATACATAAGTAATGGTTATATGTTGATTGCGTACTTTGTGGTTTATCCTTGTTGGATTTTGTGATACCTTAAGGGTCTCGGGGTCCCTACTGAGTATCATTATACTCACCCCTATACGGGATATGCCCGCATCTCATTGTGTTGGTTGCAGATGACGGACAGTGCTGACTGAGGCGGAGAGTAGTAGGACTGGACGATACCCAGAGGTGGACCACTCAGTGTGACGTTACACGGAGGAGAAGGACTGATGTGGAGTGCTGAGGAGGCCATATGTACCTACCCTTCAGGTAGGAACCCCAAAGGAAGACATAGTAGCCACTTTACTTTCTTTTCAGTTGTACTTATACTTTCCTATTGGGCTTGTATTTCCTGCCCCTTTTACTTTCCATCACTTCTTTTGTAAATAGTTTTACTTAGTGTTTTGCTTCAAGTTGTCTACTCTGATGTGTTTTTTATAGTTATAAAGGAAATTCCTTCCCAGTTTAAGGATTTACACCTTTGGTGCTAGTCGCCTGCCCCTAGCCTATGGAAGGCGGGCTTGGGGAAGTTTCGACACGTGCCCTGGGATAAGGGTTGTGACACTCATCAACGAAAAATGAAGAATGCGTTATTCCAACGAAGAAGGCTGGCGACGATCATTCTTTGACTCCTTCCTCAGACACCTACCGACGTGGAGCATCCTCAACGAGCCAACACAATTCGGTTTTGGAAGTGCTTGGAGGACGCGCCAAACGACGATCCTCTACGTCTTCTTCCGCGACTCGGTCAATGAACGACGTCTGCCTTTTTGCACCAACGTCAACCAACTACGAGCAAGGTAGGGCTTTTATTGTTAGATATTATTATACCCTTTTCTTATCTTCCTCATCGGATAAAAAGGGATTGTTGAGGATGTGTTATTGATCATCTACTTTTCTTGATGATCCAAATGATATATCCCCAAACGCGGAGGGTGCGGGCCAACCTAACATGGCCCGACACCCTCTGTCGATTTTATTCCTTGCGGTGATCTTCGAAGAGGTAACGAGGCGACGAAGGCGGCAACGACAACTGATGTGCACCCCACACCCTCCGTGAACTGCGCTGTGCCCGTGGCACACTAGCCTGCATAGCCACTCGAGTCAGGCCGCGCCAGCTCGAGCTGCGCCGAACCGGCCTACCCGGCCACCCCAGAAGCCGGCCCAGGCGCTGCCCATGTCCCGCCGACCAACCCACGCACTGCCTGCACCCCGCCGGCCTTCCCACGCACCCCTCCGGCCTGCCCGCGCATAGCTCGCCCCTTACCGGCGCCCTACCACCTGCTTACGCCCCACCGGCACCCGGTGGCCTATCCGCCAGCTACCCGGTGCCCTGCTTGCCTACCCGCGCACTGCCCTCGCACCCCGCAGCCTGCCCTCGCATTGACCGCTCACCCCGCCGACTTGAGTGCGCCCTTCCGGCGACCTGCGGCCTGCCCGCGTGCTGCTCGGCGCCTTGCCAGCGTGCCCACACCCCGCGCGACTTGTACGCGCCCCAACATCCTGCCGAACCGGCCGAGCCGTGTCGGCCACCCGAGCCGGCTCGTGACGTCCTTCGCAGCGTCGCTGGCCGAACTGGCTTGGCCTTTCTAGTTGAGTTTCCTAATCTGTGCCCCTCGCGGCGCTGGCCGAACCGGCCCCAGCCTCCGGGCCGAGCCGCCTACACGGCGACCACCGGGCCGAATCGCCCCCGCAGTCCGCTGGGCCAAGCCCAGCAGACCGGGCCGAACCTAGCAGGATGTCCCGCCCTACGGGCCGGGTCAAACCTAGCAGGTCTGACTGGGTTGACCCAGACCAGGTTAGCCTAGACTGGTTTGGGCCGCGTCGGTCCGACTAGGTCAGACCAGACCCGGACCCACTACTGACCCCTGTACTTTCTTTTGGCCATATCTTTGGCACCAGACATCCATTTGATGAACTGTCAGCGGTTCTGGAATTCTATGAACACGACGGACCATTTGAGATTAACCCACTGGAGTTCAGGGTATATTTGAGATATGGTTAGTTTGGATCATACACGAATCTAACCGGGGCCCCGGGACTAAGGGTGGGGGTGATTGTAACACCCTCAAATGAGAAAGGGTTAAATGACTAAATTATATGACTTTTGTTAACAAGGTGCACCTTTCTTTTCGAGAGCCTACCTGATTAGAACACCATAGTTATGCATGCTTTTCTTTGAGTAGTAATCAGGATGGGTTACCTTCTGGGACGTTTCCCAGGGTGTGTGTGAGTGAGGAAAAAACACACTGAAAGAACAAGTGTTGGCCTGTGGGGACAATCATTAGTATGATAAGCGACCCTATTGAGTAATAGCCTATGATGTGCTGGGAAGGAAACCAAGGTACTACAGGAGACCCATGGGGTCATATGAGAAGGTTCATTTCTCGGGGAGGCGGGTCGTAACATTAGACGTGTGGAAAATCGAAACTATGGAAACAAACTATAATGAAATATGATAAATAATATATAGCTACAATGACCAAAAATTTATCAATGGAATTTCCCATATTATAATAAAATCATATTTAGTATTGTAGAATAATGAACCTTTTACACAAGAAATAACATAAAAAAATTATTATATTAATTTAAACATTAGATTTAGAGAATAAAAACTTCCATATGAATTGAATATATCAGAAGGGGATAAACATAAAAAATATGATAACTGGAATATGAATGTTTAGATCATCTTAATTAGAAAGAATTACCACACTAAAAAAAACACTATAGAATGAAAATAGAATATTATAAATTGAATATTTATATAAATACTTAATATATATATATATATATATAATCTTATGATAAAATAAAATTGAATGAATAATTAATGAAATATATGTTATTTATAAGAAATAAGAAACACTGATGACCATTAAAATTCTGACCGTAGGAATAGTAACCTCACCGTTGGAATAATAATATCACCATTAGAAATTGTAACCTCACTATTAGATTAATACCCTCACCAATGGAAGTTTATAATATTTTTTAGGTATCAAATAAAATGATAATATGATATATGTTAACCATATTACAAGAAAATTAATGTTTAAAAAATGATAAATTAATGTGTTGGAATTTTTGAAAAAATTTAATATTTTAATTGAAGTGTTAAAATATATATAATGAATTTAAAGGAAATAAATTTTCAGAACATGGATTTATGAATTAAAATTATTTTTAATTATAATGATAATAAAATTTTATGAGACCATAAGTAATTTCTCAAAGGGTCAATAAAAAGTTCATTAAACTGAAATTTTCATGCTTCGAATAAATGATGGTTTTATTTAAAAGATAAATTTAACATATTTAGGAAATTATTCAAATAATATTAATTTTAAAAATTAATTTACTAATCAATAAATGGGGAGTGTTAATTTTTAGTAATTTTCTAGAATATTTGAATTTAATGTGAATAATAAAAAACACTAAATTACTCTATTTACCATCAAAATATAAATACAAGAATTTTTTATTCAAGGATGATGTGATCACCCATTCATTCAAACACATATTCACAATTTATTATATATATTCATAAGAATTAACACTATTAATAGGTTCAATCCAAAATAATAAATTAATATATATAGTATTCATAAACACCCATCTCCCCATTATATATACCACCCATTATTATAAGAACAAAGATCTTCTTTGAATGTATGGATCTTGTCATCAGGTTGTTTTGAATAAAAATGAAGAAAAATATGTTTTCAAATTACACATCATGTACTTCCTAGTACACGTTGGTAACCTAGTTTTTCAAGTGCAACTCTATTTTGATCGTGTAATGACCAAGTACATGTTTGTGTGGTGACTTGGTAGACCCACTTAAGTTAGGGGTCTGTTAAGACCGATAAATGATGTGTACTTTTCAAGTACACACCATGTACTTTTATTTTTTATTTGATATTTTGGAATGGTGCATCATCTCATATCTTAAAACATCTTCTTCTAGTTGTCGTTCATAAAAGTGCGTGATGGAGCAGCCGATGAACTCTGATACCTTGATTCTCTATCCGAGCTCCGATTGAGACACTATCAGGTGTGTTGGATTCCCACTGGTGAGTTCTCAATCCCCTAGAGACTCTCTTCCTAATTTATCCTCTCCTGTGATTTATTCACTGTTGGTAGTTTATCCCTTTGGAAGATCTATGCCAATCTAGATTGATTCAAGGGCCTACGTTCAGGTATATTAATTGTACGACATTGTGGAAGGTGGTTGTGACTTTCATTGCTTTTTTGGATTATAGATGGTTAAAGTGCCACATACACATGTTATGTTTATTAATCGATTAATAATTTAAACATCTTATTACCTTCTATGTTTTGATTGACTAATAAAGGGTTTTTACTTATGTGTATGGTTAGATAGCTTGTCTAAAGGAAACCCCATGGGCGTGTTTTCCCATGATTGATTGTTTATGGCTATTTGGTTTAGGTTCACTGTGGGGAATACCTTTCTTTTCATGCATTTTTTTATTTGTATGGAGTTACATTGACTATAAGAAATTTCTATGATATGCATTGTGAGTGTTTATCCATGTAGTAGTTTCATATTACATGAGCTTCATTGATATAATATGTGCACTATTTTTTTGATGGACTGTGAGAGCCTGGGACCAGGAATACTGAGGGGACTTCGAAATTATTTTCATTGATATGATATGTGCACTACTATATTTTTTCCAATGGAATGTTCAATCCTTGGACTAGGAAGACTGAGGGGACTTCCAGATTATTTACCTGGGACCATGAGAGCCTTGGTGTAGATGATTGACCAGAATGGAATAGACCATCAGAGCTATCCCAGAGGGTCATTATTTAATGATTGAAGATATGTGGGGCCAAAGGTGTTAGACTGTGATAGATTTCCCTAAGAGTTATTAAATATTGAATTGACGCTATGTGGGACCAATGGGGTTAGACTATGAGAGCGTTCCATGGGGGTTGTCTGTGAATAATTGAATGATTGTGACATGTCTTCCAAGCCAAATAACAAGCTTGGATTTAGTCTTATATGATTATTATATGGTTTTTGGAGACGTCTATTTTAGTTAACATACAGAGGGGATACAATGATAAGGCTAGATCCTAAGGATACATGAGTCAAGTGGTGAATAATAAATGTCAAATAAATATAATTAACAATTGTAGGATTGTTTACTTTTGAGCACATCTTAGTTTATTACTTCATTTAATGCATATTACTTGCTATATATATATATTCACTAATAGTTAGACACATATATTTTGGTGGTTTCCTACTGGGATTCATCCCACACCCTATTTGGGTAAGGATTTTTGACCCAAAAAGATTATATGATTGTAGATATACATAAGGTAAAGCGTTATTCTTCATCAGGTACTTGATTACTATTGAAGCTGGAGAGCATGGGGCCATGTTGAGGCTTGCAATGCTATTGGGATTTAAATTTTTTCTCTAATTTGGTTTCTGTATTGTATTTCTGACATTGTTACTTGTTTGGCTATTTTCTTAGATACACATTCCATGCTTCATATATATAAATTATGGCTTTTATAGGATTTACCTTTAGTCATCTTCTGTTTACTTCTGTAATATGGTTTTACTTCTTCAACTATTTTTTTCTATTTATTTTTCCATTATGTACACTCTTACAATGAGGTCATAGTTTCCCTATTATCACACCATGTCCCTTATTTCAAGTTAGTATCCTCTTGAATTTCGGGAAATGTGTTTGAGGTCATGTGACCAACTGGGTTTGGGGAACCATTGGGCAACACTAGGATCCAAGACATTAAAAAGTGGTATCCAAGCAATTTTATTTTCTGTTTTTTACTATTTGGTGACATTAGAAAGGTATAGGAAGTAAATAGAGTTTGGTAATTAATTGTGCCCGATAGTAGCTACCCCATGTATAGGAAAATAGCCAAGTTACATCGAATATTGAAAATTTTCTAGTTTTTCAATTATTAAAGTCGATTTGATTTTACCTTCAGGTGAAAAACATGTTTTGTATTATTAGTATTGATATAATTGTGGTTCTATTTTATTTCAACTCAATGAGATGAGTGTATTCCATCTCATGATTCATATAGGAACCTGATAGTGATCACATTTCATGCATTCTTTTCATTCCATGTAGGGTACATTACTGATTGTATGATGCTATGATAGATGTTGTGCATGATATGTATGCTATTATGCTAGATTATATGATATAAATACATGTAATTTTGATAGGGTATTGGTATATTTAATGTATCATTCTAAAGGGCAACAAGATTTAGTCTTTGAGGTGTTATTGGCCCTCTTGTATCTAAATTTGGTTGATCATGATTGAAGTTTAATTAAATTATATTAAGTTAATATATGAACAAGGATGCAAAAATTTGATTTGCGGGGAGTGTGGGCTCTCATAGAATAGAACATTGCATGAAATTTCTAGAATTTTTTGATTTTTTGGGTTCTAGAAATGTTTCAGAGGATTACTGTTTGGAAAAACCCGAAAACACGACATGTCATGTTTTGAACATATGCCTTGTTTTCATCTATCCTGGAAGAAATAACTTTTCTTAAGCACATGTTGTGTACCATACGTTCATGCCATGTAGTTATTGACCATGTGTCTAACTGTGAGATCATAGACACAGGGTTGGTAAACTTTTGGTAGAATACAACATGCTAAAATCTACATTGTATCTGTTCATGTGACTAAAGAAACGTGTGGATGGAACTTTTTAGTACACATCATGTCTATAGTGTGCAATCCGTGTTGTGTTACACTAGGTGAACTATGTAGTTAAAGCCATGTTGAAGTACCTGGGAAAGAAGGAATATTCAAGTGCATGTCGTGTCTCAAGAAGAACACACCGTGTGTATGGGGTTTTATACGACAAGGTGGGAAGGGGTACACCCCCATGTTATGGATTAAGGGAAAAGGTTGTGTTGTGGTTCTACAAGATATGTAACCCTCTTTAAAAAACATAAATGGTTTCCTTCACCTATATCATTATAGCACTTAGGAGTCGTAATTTTTGTTAATCTCGTACTGAGGTGCATGTTTGGACTTCTAGAGTCATGCCACCAAGACATGCTTTGGTTGTACACTAGGTACAGGGTGATGATCTGACACCAGAAGTGATGGACTACCAATAGACGCTCATGGCATGCCTGTCCTGGCACAAACTGTTATACCAGATGCAAGAAATGATGTATAGTTCTGTGAAAGCATTATGAGGATGATGCAACCCTTTTAGGAAGCACCACATCCCACCCTGACTGTGGTAGAGTTGACGTGGGGGTTCAATGATCCACATCCTCCAACTTTTTTAGGGTAAGTAGGACCACAGGTGGCAGATTCATGGTCGGTGGCTATGAATTCTATCATCTAGAATTTGGAGATGTCTCCTGAGAGGAGGGTGAATCTCATGAATTACATTCTATGTGATTCCACCAAGAGATGGTGGGATGTTGTTTCATAGGCATGAAGACATCGGGATATGTTTTTGCAAGAGTTTTAGAGGATCTTTTATGATTAATTCTACCCTGAGACGTTGAGTGTCGACCGATCCAGGGAGTTTAGGCATTTAGAGAAGGGATCTCTTTTAGTGATAGATTACTCTTCTCACTTTATAGAGATTCAATGCTTCACACATGTTTTGGGGGTGATAAGTTATTACTGACTATGCGATTTGAGGATGGTCTCAGGTATGAAATCTTATCGTAGGTGAATTTTTTCAAATTGACTTTGGTGATTTCTATAGTATTCAAGGCACTGATTACAAAGAATAATATGACGGAGTTCAGAGTGGTGATGTAGGGTGGTTCAACATTCAGGGCCGATACTCCTTCAAATAATAGAATGAAGTGTCGTAGGGAGCCATTTCACTGTGATTCTAGTAGAAGGGTGGTATCATAAAGTTTCCAGGTGAGGTGCTACGAGTTCAGGAAGTGTGGGCATATGAGACTGCAGTGGCTAAGATAACTAGTTGAGTGCTGATCTTGTTGAAAGATAGGTAATCATTACTAATTTTGAAATATGTTATCAGTAGCATCTAGTGAGAGGGGATCTGTTATGACTCCACGTAACAGAAGCAGGGCCACCGGTTTCTCATCAGTCCGAGAACTAGAGTTTGTCAGGATATTTAGGCAAAGTAAGTAGTCATGGTCATGTTAAGCAGACGATAGGTTTTCAGTGATCATAGGGTGGATCAGATCAGTCTAGCCAGGAAGGGTCGTAGGGCTGCAATACATGTCATAATTTGTCAATGGAGTAGACCCAACAGGAGTAGGATCCTGTAACCTCTATGGTTAAAGGTACATTTCCAGTTGCCTTGGTTTTAGATTCTTCTATTTTTAATACATTTCATTTTTATTCTTTTATATCTATTGTTGTTGTGGAGAGTTTTGGGCTCAATATCCTTACTTATAATAATTTTATGATGATAAACACTCAATTGGGGATTAGGATGGCTAGTTTACGTCAGTTAAAGGAGTGACCTCTTGAGGTTGGTTGGTGTCACTTAATATAGGACTTCTATGTATTAGAGATGACAAGCATTGATTTCATTCTTGGAATGGACTGGTTAGTCTCAATTGAGTCCTTTATTTACTGATATCCTCATAGGGAGTGTTTCACATCACCAAAGGGTGAATCTTTTCGACATTAGGGAAAATGAGATGTCCATGTGAGAAGATATGGACCTGAGCATCATGGGTGGGGAGGAATTACATCCCAAATTTCTAGTCTATATCTAGATGACTAAGGGACTTCAAAAATGGAATTTCCTCCATTAGTGGATTATTTTAGAAATGTCTTTACAGATTGATTTTCAGGATTACCATTATATAGAGTGGTAGATTTCTCTATTTATCCTATCCTAGGAGCGGAACCTATATCAATTCATACTTATAGGATTGATACAATATAATTACAGGATATAAAGAAGTAGTTAGAGGATTTATAGGTAAATGGTTTCATCTAACCTACTACTTATCCTTGGGTTTCTCATATCCTTTTTTCAAAGAAGGAGGATGGTACCCTTAGACATTACGTAGATTATATGAAGATGAAAAAGTTGATGTTCAAGAATCGATATCCCTTATCGAGGATTCATGATTTTTTTATCAGCATAAAGGAACCCATGTGTTCTCAAATATTGAATTGAGATTCGGTTTTCTTTAGTTGTGAATTGAACCACCAGATATACCTCTTATAGACTTTGAGAGTAGGTACGGTCTATAAGAGTATTTGATCATGCGGTTTGTTCTCATGAATGTGTCAGATGTATTCATGGAACTAATCAACTGAGTGTTCTTTCTTTACTTGGATTATTTTTTTGTAGTCTTGATTGATGATATTTTGGTATTATCTCACACTTAACATGACCATGCCACCAATCTTGAGTTCATTTTTTTTACTCTAAGAGAGCATCAGTTATATGATAAGATCACAAAATACCACTTTTGGATGGATTAGATACACATATTGGGTCATGTCATCTCAAAGATAAGAGTATCAGTAGACCAAGATAAGTTGAGAGTTTTAGTTTCCTGGGAGAATTCGATGATTGTCTTTGAGGTAGGAAGTTTTCTAGGGTTGGAAGGTTGCTAAAAACGATTTATTCAGGACTTTTCACACTTATCATCACCCCTGAAGTGCCTGACTAAGAATACTATCAAGTAATTGCAGATAGATTAATTTGATTCAACCTTTTAAGAGATGAAAGTGTGATTGATATCATCACTAATACTCATTTTTTCAGAACTAGGAAAAAGTTACACTTTTTCTGTGACACATTAGGTATCGAGCTGGGAGCCATTATTATGCAGGGGGAAGGAGTAGTTTCATATGTCTCTTGGAAGTTGATTTCACGTGAGAAGAATTATCAAACACATGATCTTGAGATGGATACAGTCATTCTTGATCTATACGATTGGGGACATTACTTACTGAGAGGGTGTTTATGGCATACACAGACCACCAAAGCCTCAAGTATATCTTTACTCAGTGAGATCTGAATGTTAGATAGTGAATGTGGGTTGATTACCATTAGTCTTTTGAATTTTAACATGCCACTAGTACAAAAACCTTTTTTTACGTCACCATTTTTCACGTCGGTTTTTTATAACCGACGTGAAAATACATTTTCGCTGATTTTTCACGTCGGTTATATAAGAGCCGACGTTAAAAATCCATTTTATCTGATTTTTCACGTCGGTTATTAAATAACCGACATGAAAAAGTCACGAAAATCGATTTTTCATGTCGGTTATTAAATAACTGACGTGAAAAATCATTTTCCAGGAAAATATATTAAAATTTTCACTTATTTTTCACGTCGGTTATTAAATAACCGACGTGAAAAATCGATTTCCGTGACTTTTTCACGTCAGTTATTTAATAACCGACGTTAAAAGGTATTTTTCATGTCGGTTATTTAATAACCCACGTGAAAAATGTTTACCAAAATGTAGTTGATTTCGCAAGCTTTAATTTGACAGGTCACGGAGTTCAAACGGAGTTACGGATTAAAAGTTATGTCCTTCAGAAGTTGATCATCTCTAAATGATGTGTTAAGGATGTCCAACTTCTGAAGGCCATAACTTTTATGCCGTAACTCCGTTTGAGCTCTGTGACCTGTCAAATTAGAGCTTGGAAAATGAACTACATTTTTGTAAACTTTTTTCACGTCGTTTATGAAATAAACGACGTGAAAAATAACTTTTAACATCGGTTATTAAATAACCGATGTTAAAAAGTCATGAAAAGAAATTTTTCACGTCGGTTATTTAATAACCGATGTAAAATATGTTTACCAAAATGTAGTTGATTTCTCAAGCTTAAAAGTGAAAGGTCACGAAGCTCAAACGGAGTTACGGATTAAAAGTTATGGGCTTCAGATGTTGATCATCTCTAAACGATGTCTTAAGGATGCCCAACTTCTGAAGGCCATAACTTTTAATTCGTAACTCCGTTTGAGCTCTGTGACTTGTCAAATTAAAGCTTGGAAAATGAACTACATTTTTGTAAACTTTTTTGACATCGGTTATTTAATAACCGACGTGAAAAATAACATTTAACGTCGGTTATTAAATAACCGACGTGAAAAAGTCATGAAAATCAATTTTGCACGTCGGTTATATAATAACCGACGTGAAAGAGTGACGAAGATTGATTTTTCACGTCGGTTTTATAATAACCGACGAGAAAAATAAGTTAAAATTTTAATATCTTTTCATGTCGGTTATCATAAAACTGACGTGAATGATATTTTTAATATCCTGTTAACACGAAATGTCAAATTTTTTACATCGCGGCATCGAAATTTTGAATTGCCGCCTAAAATTTTTAATACCGCGTTTTCTCATAGAATCTCAATTATATGTTTCCATTATACACCCATCCTAATTTGACGATCATTTATTTCAACCATTATCGTTCCCCCAAATCGACTCTTTTTCTCTCGAACGTGAATCAATTATTTATTCTTTCCGCGATCTCGTCAAGGTATATTTAATCATACAACCATGGTTTATGGTTTTTATGATTTTTTTTCTTAATTGATATACCATTTTATGATCATTTCATTCATCCATAATCTTTCCACCGAATCAACTTGTTTTATCTTCAACGTGAATCAACGATTTCTTATTTCCGCGGCCTCGTCATGGTATTTGTAATTATTTTCCCATGATTTATATTTTCTATTAGTAGTTTTCTTAATTGATATACCATTTAACGATTGTTAATTTATTATAATGATGGATGATTCTTTATATCATGTTAAAACTACAAATCCCCCTACGGATTCAAAAATTCCTTCTAATATGAAGCTACGGTTGGCTCATTGAATCTTTCCTCGGAAAAAAATATCAAACTTCTGATGGTCATAACTTTTGATCCGTAAATCCGTTTGAGCTCTATGACCTGTCAAATGAAAGCTTAGAAAATTTTCTACAAGATAATATACATTTTTTACGGCGGTTATTTAATAACCGACATTAAAAATAACTTTTAACGTCGGTTATTAAATAACCGACGTAAAAAATGACTTATAACGTCAGTTTTTTAAAAAACGACGTAAAAAATGGCTTCTTATCTCCATTTTCCATAATGTATTTCACGTCGGTTTTTTAAAAACCGACGTTAAAAACTATATTACCCCATTTTTTACGTCGGTTATTAAATAACCGACGTAAAAAAAGGTTTTTGTACTAGTGTGCCTACCTACTTGAGAAAGGAAATTTAGTAGTTAATGCGTTGAGTAGGAGGAATCACATACATGCAGTTCAGGAAGCCAATAGTGAGTGGTTGATTATGGATATGTTCTCTAAGATGCATTTTGAGGTGCATAAAAAATAGAGGCAGATGTTTCATTTTTCTATAGTTGTTACCTATACTCTAATGGATCGAATGCTAATGTGGAAGCTATCTTATTTTGAAGGCCTACGCTTAAAAGATAGTGTGTTAGGAAAGGACCCTACTCCGGGGTGGACCATAGGTGAGGATGATGTTTTGTGTTTTCATAGGCTCATATGGGTGTTACCAGACATACATGATGAGATGTTGTGAGATTTTTAGGCCTCAGTATTGGCAATTAATCCTTGTTTCACTAAGATGTATCAATATTTTCATCATTATTACTGGTTGCCAGGTATGAAGAGGGATGTAGATGGTTCTTTTATGAGATTTTCCACCTTTCAGCAGGTGAAGAAAGAGCATCAGCGACTAGCATGGCTATTACAATACTTACCCATTCCCATATGGAAGTGTAATGATGTGACGATGGATTTTGTGGAAGGTTTACCGAGATCACCATGAGGTGATTATGCGATGTGGTTTGTTATCGATAGGCTCATGAAGGTTTCACAATTCATACCAATCAAGACAACCTTTAGTGTTGACGATCTTGGAAAGTTATACAACTATGAGATTATACGTATATATGGGGTTCCGAACTCCATCGTTTTAGATTAGGGCAGCCAGTTTACTTCTCATGTCTGGTAAGGGCTATAGAGGGCTCTCGGTACACAATTACTTCTTAGTATAACATACCATCCCTAGACAGATGGTCAGTCTGAGTGCACGATTCAGGTTTTGGAAGATATGCTTTGATAATGTGTCCTGGATTTATGGGGATCAAGGGAGATACACATACCCCTAGTAGATTTTTTCTATAATAATATATTTCAGGAAATTATTTAGATGTATCCTTTTAAGTATTTGTAAGGTAGGACATGCCGATCACCCCTATGATAGATTGATGTAAGGGAGGTAGCTCTGATGGTACTACATCTTGTCAAGGAGACCACTAAGCAGGTGGAGTTGATTCCGAAGATGATGGATACTACAGAATCTCACCATAAATATTATGCTAATTAACGGAGACAACCACTGTAGTTTTAGGTCAGATATTAGGTTTTCCTATTTGTCACACTGAGGTTACGATGCAGATGTATTAGGAGATAGGGGATGTTTCACCAAGAAACATCAGGCTGTTTGTGGTTTTGGAGAGAGTCATGTCGATTGCCTTTTGGTTGCAGTTTCCTCAGAGCTACCTGACTATGCACAACATCATTCATTTTTCTTAGCTACAACACTACTTTTTAGACCCATCACATATTTTTCATCTCGAGGAGGTCGATTTAAAGGTGGATTTATCCTTTGAGGGGTACCCTATTCAGATTTTGGATCGCAACACGAAGGTTCTTCGTTGTTGGTCTATTCTTATAGTGTGTGTTCTATGGAAGAACAGGAAAGTGTAGGATGAGACTTGGGAGAGAGAGGCAGATGTGAGATCATGTTGGCTAGAGTTGTTTGCATATTCTTCTTCACCACCCTTGTAAGGTAAATTCAAAGACAAATTTCTTTTAGGGGGGATGTTTGTAAGAACCTAGATCTTCTTTTAAGGTATGGATCTTGTCATTGGGTTGTTTTGGGGAAAATGGTAGAAAAAGAAGTTTTCTATGTACATGTCACATGCTTCTAGGTATACATTGTGTACCTATATATCCATATACATCCAAGTTTTGACTGTGTAATGGATGAATACATGGTTGTGTGGTGAACTAGCAGACCCACTTAAGTCGAGGTCTTGTTAAGGCTGATAGAAGACAAATAGTTTTAAAGAACACATCATGTTTTCTTATTTTCATTTAATATATCAGAAGGGGGTCACATATCATATCATAAAACACCTTATTCTTGTCGTGGTTTTTACAGGAGTTCGATAGAGTGACGAATGAACTCTGAGCCACCAATTATTTTTCTGAGCTTTAATTGAGACACCGTTGGGTGTGTTGGAATTCCACCGGTGAGTTATCAAAACCGCTAGATCCTCTATTCCGGATTCATCCTATCTTCCATGTTATTGAAGGTTGGAAGTCTTTCACCTTTTGTAGATATATGCTTATCTAGGCTGATTCAATGGCCGATGTTCAACTATATCAATTGTACGACATCAAGGAAGGTGGTTTATTCCTTTCGTTATTTTTATTGGGATTATATATGCTAAAATTAGCACATACTCATGTTATAATTATTGCTCAATTTAGAAGTTAACTCTTATATTACATGATATGGTTTGATTTATTAATTAAGGGTAGTTACTTTTGTGTAAGGTTAGATTACTTGTCTAATGGACACCATAAGGGTGTGTTTCCCCTTGATTGATTGTTTATGGCCATTCGGTCCAGGTTGCATATGAGTTGTACTTTGTTTTCCATGCCTTGTTTGATTTGGATGAATTTTGATTGACAGTGTGAAATTAATGTGAAATGAAATGTGAATATTTAGCCATGTAGTAGTTTCAGACTACATGAGTTTTTTTCATATAATATGCACAATGTTTTTCTAATGTACCGTGAGAGCCTTGGAGCAATAAGACTGAGGGGACTTTCAGATTATTTTCATTGATATGATATGTGTTCTACTATATGTTTTCCAATGGAACATGAGATCCTTTGACAAGTAAGACTGAGGGGAATTCTAGATTATTTACATAGGATTGTTAGAGCCTTTGGGTAGATTGTTGACTAGAATGAAGTATACCATGAGAGCTTTCCTATATGGTCATTATTTAATTATTGATGCTATGTGGGACCAGAGGGGATAGATTTTGAGAGATTTCTAAGAAGGTCTTTAATTCGTGAATTGATGCTATGTGGCACCAAGGGGGTTAGACTGTGAGATATTTCTTAGAGGGTCATTCGTGAATAGTTTAATGATTGTGACACATCTACGAAGCCAACGAACAAGGTTGGATTCAGTCTTACATGATTGTTTAGATGGTCTTTTGAGACACCTGTTTTGGTTACCTTACATGGGAGATATATAGCTTAGGAATGATCGGAGAATTACATGATTCAATAGGTGAATAATAAATGTTAAATGAATGTCATTGAAAACTATATTATTGTTTACTTTTGAGTACTTCTTAGTTTATTTTGTCATTTCTTCTATATTACATATTTTATATATTCACTGATAGTTAGGCACAGATATTTTAGTGGTTGGCAACTGGTATTAATCTCACACACTGTTTGTGTCATGATTTTTGACATAATCATATTATATGATTATAGGAATAGATTAGGGAAAGCACCCTTTTTCATCAGGTATTTGATTACTATTGGAGCTGGAGACCATGGGTCCAAGAAGAGGCTTGCGATGCTGTTGGAGTTTACCATTTTTCTATACTTTGGTTTCTGTATTTTATTTATAGAATTTTGAATTTTTTGTATGTTTTTATAGATACATATTCCATGCATCATATATATATATATATATAAATTTTGAATTTTTATTGATTTACTTTCATCCTTTTGCTTTTTACTTCGGTTATATGGTATTACTGCTTCTACTACTGTTTACTATTTTTTCTTCCATTTTGTACACTCTACCAATAATGGAATAGTTTCCACATTATCACACCATGTCCCTCGCTACTAGTCGAAAACCACTAGTATTTAGGGAAATGCGCTTGAGGTTATGTGACCAACCAGGTTCGAGGAACCTTTTGGCAATACCCGGATTCGGGATGTTACACGTATCCCCACACATTCTAATCCTTGAAGCGTTCCAAATTTCTACAAAAATCTATCCCAAATACTCTACCCATGTCCCAATAAGACTCTTTCTTCCCAAAACCATAATCCCAATTTTACATAAGGAATTTCCCAAGAATACAACATACAACACCCTATGATTTTATGAGTTAGATGCTTTTAATTTCTTTGATATATTGTGTTGTATGTCACAAAAAGATTATCTTGTGCTATACGCAACACCATATTAGCTTGAATTATACCCAACACTATACTCGGCTTGTGTTACCCACAATTTCAAGTTTTTTTGATAGAATTCATTTAATGGAACACTGAGTATAGATTTTTTACATTGTTTAAATGAACAATGTTTTGATTATGTTATACATAGAACCAAAAGGAACATTGCACTACACGTAACAGTGAAATGGCTTGCGTTACACACAAGAGAAACCTTCTTCGATAGCTTGCATTGTATGCAATACTGAGTTTCACTAAATTATATATTATTAAAATATTATATAATCTATACATTATGAATAGTATTAACTAAATTTTTATTTTTATATAACATTATCACTCGTCATACATAGTTTATATAACTTTATGTGAGAACAAAATTAAGTTTCAGATAAAAGATATATTTTTCAAAAATTGTTGTTTTACCGCCATTTGATGGTTCACCAATTATAAATCTAGTTTTTGACACTTTTATAATATAAATTTTAAAGAAATAAACTTCTTCTTTAGAAGTGGGACATAAAAATTTACTTTTGTTGAAATTTTGATATTTTTCTAATAAAATTATAATTTCAATTAATAGTGAGAAATACTACATTTTAATTCAAAACTTACTTTTTATATAATTTATTAACATTATTAGATTATTATTTTTAATTTGTTTCAAATTTAAATTGTATTATATTTTTATCGTTTAATCCAATGTTATTCATTGGATATAATTTCACTTTTTTAAAAACCCACTTTTTGGTTTTGACAATGATAATTAATTTTAAATTAATTACTACAAATTATGTGTTTTGAATTTAAAAAATGGATTCCATATTTGGAATGAAAATTTTTAAATTTTTTAAATAGGTACCTTTTATTTTTTAACACAATGAATAGTAACTTCAGTGTGTATTTTGTTAAAATTGGTTAAAGGGTTAATGTGGTAAATAATGGTAATAAAGAATATTATAATAGTATTAAACTACCATAACACATGTTATAATCCTATTGGATGAGATAGGTCTGACCATTGGCATCCTTGGGACGATTTTGGGACCACATGGATTCATTTGGATGTAAAAATGACATTTTATAAGAATTAATTTAAAATAAATATAACTATATCATAAACATAAATCTTTTTCTAAATAGATTTTAATATAGGGATATATAATGGATAATTATGTATATAAATTGTTATTCAAAGAATAAAATTATTTACTACATCATGGTATCTTATTTAAAAATTTTAGACAACATATAAATATATTTATATACGGAATAATTATGATGTAGTGATTACCTCATTAATGAAAAATTAAAATAAATAAATTTTACAACATTAAAATAAATTTAATTTGAACCTTTTGTTTCCATCCACGAATTTTATGGATTACATTGACATATTAGGGATATGTTAATGCATTTGATTCAAAGAAATCAGGTTGTTATTAATTTATTTAAAAAATCATGTATAAATACTATCCAAAATGGACATAATTTGTAACATAAAACATAAAATAGTCTTTTAAATGATATTAAATTTCTAAAAATATGAGATTTGTAAAAATGGTAAATATACCTCCAAATATGTCATAAATATATTTTTTTGTGTATTTTTAAATGATATTTTAATTAAATTAACCCTCAATGTGTAAATAACATGATATCCCGGTAAGATTAAAAATGATAAAATAAGGGTTAAACAAAAAAGGTGAGGATAAAAAATATTCAAAACCTATCTAAAAATTATTGGATGATGATAATTTAAACAAAATATATATTATCTTTGTATAAAATAACATTCAGACCATTTTTAGTTTAAATTGAATTTATAATAAATTAATATTTTTAGAGTTTCCTATAGTGCCCATATCCTCTCAAATAAAAGGGTGTATCCTCCCTCCCATCGTCACTCTATTTTGTGCCTTAAATCTTGGAAAACTCTTTAGAATTTCACTTCTCAACATTCCTAGTTACGTTATAGAGGTTCTGCTCTTCTCTAGGGGCCAACTCTAGTTCCCTATGAGGAAATTTAAAGGTGGCACGTTGAGGAGGAGGAAAACTCTCCTATCAATTATTTCAAATTTCATTCTTCTTATACATCCTCTTAATTAGTTGTTTAATTATAAAGTAATAAAATAATTATCACTCATATAATTATATGTTATTATATATATGAAATAAATAAATTTCACATTCTATCAATCCTATGAAAAATGAAATCACCGCTCGTGCATACATACGACATACCATCTCCATGCTATGGTGTAATCTATTTTTCACCACCACCTTACATGGATAGGTATAATGGTGGATATAATAACAATATATGATTAATATAACATGATAATAATTCTGATATATTATACACCATCCACTTCAATACAATTCATCAATTATGGGTACAATATCGTCGCTTGTTTATACGTACAATTTACTGTCTCCACGGTGTAATGTGATTCGTTCTACATAATCTTCATTAAATTGTGATTATATAAATTAATTAAATTAATAAATATGATATATACTATACTAATACCATGTTTTATATTATATAACTATAACATAAAAATAGGAATGAAATCTTTTCTAAAGAAACATGCATAATAACATAAAGAAGTTAATATCCGGATAACGAGTAACAATGAAATGCTACTAACAAAAAGATAAAAATATGATCATATATTTTATCATAAAAATTCTTATTATTGTGTAACAAATTGGTAACATTATTTAAATCATCTTATAGGAGGTTTGAATACATACGAAGCATATCATACTTAAGGTAAGGGGTGACTTTTCCAATCTAGTTTTTATATGAGATTGTTTATTCATATTTACTAGGGATATATTTATAATAAATGTTTTCATAAAATGTTTAATATTATTTTAATTATATTAAAATTAGTTTTATCCCTTTTTTACTTTTACTACGTTGTATGGAAGGAATATTTCTTTAGTTTTCCATACAAATAACTTTTCTAATTTTACAATAAAAATACGAGGAGAATGTTTTTTAACTTATACAGCATTAAATGAATTTTTACGGTTTCATGACAACTTATTTCCATTAAGATTACTATAAAATATTTTAATATTATTTTATACTATTTTTTTAAAAATTTCACTACATTTTGAGAAAGGAAAACATTTTTGAAGGAGAAAGGACATTTTCCTCAAGAACAATGTTCAAGTGGTTTATCAAAATTATTTTTTATCTTAGATTGAACTATTTTAATATTGTTATGTTTATATCCCTATTAGTACCATTATGTTATTTTTTTTGTTCATGAAATGGTATTTTATAAGGATTATGTTATGATGGAATAATGTTTAAGAAATACATTTTATTTCATGGGTTACACTACGATGAATGATTTATGTTTTTGTGGAACATGTAAGAATGATTTCATTATGATATGGGTGGGAACTATATCTCCTTATAATGCATTAGGTAATGATTTATATCTCATGATATAGACATGACTAGAATAAAAAGTAAATATTCTTCAGTAATACAAGGCTGAAATGACAAGTAAAAATAGTCCAGTAACAGACTTTGTCCACTACGATAGTCTTGGCAGCAATGTCTTGTCTACAATGGAAATGATATTATGGGCTTATTATTTTCCCACAATTACAGGTTTTATACCTATGATATTATATCATGGTTAATATTCCACTGTGATCCATGCCTTACACACTTCCAAGATTTATTTCATGACTCACAATTTTGATGTTTAAACATTATATTCATGTTTTTCTGTTCAAATGTTTATAGTTTGTTTAATGTTCACAATGTTTATCCTTTCTAAGAATTTTGGCATACCCATTTTATGGTTTCATTTTTTCAAGATATAAATAAATGTTTTAGGTAGGAAAATAAAAGGTGAAGATCTCTATGGGAGGTGTTGATGATCTTTCACCCTGATTAGAAGATTATGTTCTAAGTTTCCAAAGTCACTAAACTAATGCGGCCTTTGGGAGTTTGTTTGTGTATTCTATTAAGTATTATAAAAAATAAACGTAATGTCCATTTACATCATTATTGGGTCTCTATAGTTGGAATCAGATTGAAGGTTTATTCATCCATTGGAAACTATGATGTGAAAACTTTAGTGATATCCCTAGTGATATTTCAAAGGTATGTCTAGGGATGACCCTAAGGGTATGTATAACTATAGATTTCAATCGTATAATTATGATAATGATCATGAATAACATATTATTAATCATAATATGTTAGAGATTGAATTTAATCCCCAATGATTATGTTTTTTTCTAGTATGAATTATCCTCTCACACTATTCTATTTGGGTTTTAGAAAATGGTTGGAACCCGAAAGAATTGTGTTAATGATCAATGCACTCGGAAATACAATTAATTTCCTCCTAAGAAACAAAATATTGTGGGATATGGAAGAAAAAATATTATTTCCATAAATAAATAAGGAATGAATCATTATAGGCTACCAAATGAGAAAACAAGGGAACAACATTCAATTGAGTCCTTCTTGAGGAAACATCCAACTTCTTTTAGTGAGTCTTCCGATCCACATGTTGCTGAACAATAGATTAGTACCATTGAAAAGATATTTTCCATCCATCACTATTCAGAACATGAAAAAATCATTTTGGAAAACTATCATTTACAAGGTGAAGTAGACTAGTGGCTGACATCTGTTATGAAAACAAGGTAGTAAGATGAAATTGAATCCATGGAATGTGATGAGTTCAAGAAATTATTTTTCAATAAGTACTTCCCCTGTGTTTTTTGAAAAAATATAGAAAATAAGTTCCTTGAGCTTACGAAAAAGGATGATAAATGTTTGGGTACATACGAAGTGAATTTTACAAAGCTTTCATGGTATTATTCTGGCTTTATCATCCAACCTGAAAGAAAATTTGATGAATTATTCAATGCCTTAAAACCAAGTCTTCAAAGGGAATTATGTATTAGATACATCAGTAGTTATAAATATATTGTGTGTTTTCCTATAAAGGTAGAACTAGAATTTGGTGTTACATATCCATCTCATGGTTTAGGGGAGAAATAAAAGATGGATTTCAAGGAAAAATCTCAAAACAATAGTAGAAAGAAGATGAATGTTTCCTTATGGGTAATTTTTGGAAAGAATCATGGTGGAGTTTGTCTTAAAGGGACTAGAAAACATTTCATGTTTGTAAAATAAGGTCATCGAGGAGTTGAGTGCTGATGTAATGAAAAAATGTTTCTAATGATGTGAATAGAGAAAAGACTACATAGAACACACCACCAACACATCAATTATACAAGTGAAACAAAATAGAGAATTATTCTAACCAATTCCCTAATCAAATAATTAATTATGATTGACGTCAACAACCACTTAAAGCCAAAGATAAAGGAAAATCACATGTGGTTACTATTGGTGGTGTTGTGTATGGAAATAAAGCGGTGGAATAATTAAATGTTTATGTAATTGGATTCCAAAATGGTGTTTTTTAATATCATTTATAGTATTATGGAGTATTGGAATATCTATGTATTGGTTTATTGTGTTCTTCAACAATTATATGGCACCAATATCCATGAAAAGTGATTGAAATATTTTTGGAAAGCACATGATATGCACTTAATGAAGGTGCAAGGAGATAATGATATTTCTGATAGTATTAATAACCTCATGACTGATATAAGGAAAAAAGTGATATCACAGTTTGAATATATTGAATTTATACGATTTTGGTAGGTTGAAAGAGTAAACTTTTAACAGCATTCATTTTTTCATTAAGGTTCTATATAAATTTTGGTTATTATCATTGTTTGAAGAGAGTACATGCTTAAGGTATTCACATGTTTTGAATGTGAAAAATAAGAACTTCCAAATGAGAAATGGGAGATAAATGTTATGAAAATTTAGTTCTCCTCTTTATAAAGTTTTATATTTTTAATTTTTGTAAGGATTGTAATTTTATCCTTTTCTGGATAGTATAATTTATTTTAGATTTTAAGTTTTTTAGATTAATGTATTATCTCACTATAGGCGAACTTAGGCATATTTGATAACTTGTTGTAACATTTTTATTGGGAAAGATATAATGACCTATCATTCACTCTCATGATCTTTTAACACTTCATGGATGAAAAATTCAACATCATTTCATTAAAAAAATATGAAGTGGAAATTTTTCAGGGAATAATCAACAGTTCTGAGATCAATTAAGTATTTCTAATCATGAAAAAAATTATTCAATGGAAGGAAAAAGATCTTGAAAAACAAAAATTTTATCTTAGTAACTTATTATCCAATAAATCAGATGGTACCTTAAATCATCATAGATTAATGGATTTCCAGTAGTTCACATTCTCTAAACCATGCTCTCTATCACTATCCATTAGAACTTGATGGATAGATTTATCTTCCATATCCATGTTTTCACTTACCACCGGTGTTGTCCAATGTGGAAACCTAGTGACGAGTTATTTTGGGTAACCATTATGTTTCTAAATTTTCATTTTAAAATAAAGTATTAGTATTCCTCTTTTAGATGGTGGATTCAATGAATGAAACTTTCAACTATTAAACCATTTATAACCCCACCGAATTTGGAGGGAGAAATTCATTTTAGTAGTGGTAGAATGTAACACCTTGAGATTTTATGAGATAGATTATTTTAATTTCATTTATTTCATGTGTCGTATTCTACACCAATATTATCTTGTGTTATACGCAACACCGTATTAGCTTGCAGTATACACAACACTATACCTGGCTTTTGTTACACACAATTTCATGTTCTTTTGATTGAATTCATTTGATGAAACATTGGGTATAGATTGTGTTAAATGAATAAATGCAATTTATTTGGATTATGTTATATGAAACACCAAAGTAAGCTTTCACAACACGTAATACTGACATGTCTTGCGTTACATGCAAGAGCGACCTTCCTCGATAGCTTGCGTTGTACATAATACCGAGTTTTACTAAACAAAAATAAATTATTAAAATATTATATAAACTATCTATTGTAAATAGTATTAACTACATTATGATTTTTACATAACATTATAATTCATAATACCCAAATTCTAGAACCTGATATGAGAAAAAAATCAAATTTTTGAATGAAAGAAGTATTTTTCAATAAATGCATTTTTACCTCCTTTTGATAGAACACCCATTTTAAATATGGTTTTTGAAACATTTATAAGATAAATATTAGAAAATAAACATCTTCATTGGAAGAAGGGAATAAAAATTTACTTTTTTTGAATTTTTGATATTTTACTAATAAAATAAAAAATTTAATGAATAGTGAAGAGTACTAAATTTTAATTCGAAACTGCATTTTTATCTAACTTATTAATATTGTTAGATTATATTTTTAATTTATTTTAATGTGTAATTGGATTATATTTTTATCATTTAATATTATTATGGTATATGGAGTTAATTTGACTTTTAAATTGGACATAAACACAAGTCAACCATTTGATAGTTTTTACTTTTTAAAACCCAGTTTTTTGGTTTGACAATGAGAATTAATTTTAAAATAATTATTGCAACTTATATGTTTTCAATTTGGAAAAATGGATTCCATATTTGGGATCAAAAGGATCAAATTGATTAAATATCTACATTTTATTTTTGGACATTCTGAATAGTAACTTCAGTAAATATTTTATTTTCCATGGTTAAATGGTAAATTTGCTAAAATAGGGTAAACAAAATTTTATAATTATATTAAACTACCATAACAAATGTCCTAATCATATATAATGATATATTTTTTACCATGGGAAACCTTGGGTTGATTTTCAAACCCCATGGATTCACATAGATATGAAAATGACACTTTAAGAATTAATTTAAAGTAAAGATAATTATAACATAAAAAAATTATATTTTATTAATTCATTTTTAATATACGGTTATAGGACATATATTTTTGACAAAAAATATTCATTCAAAATCTCAAAATATTTCCTTCATTATGGTATTTTATTTATAATTTTTAAAAATTAGTAAAATATATTTATATATGAAACAATTATGATGTAGTGATTACCTCATTAATGAAAGATTCAAAAAAAATGAATTTATAAATATTAAAATAAATTTAATTTGAACATTTTTATGCCATCCACAAATTATATGGATGATATATACAAATTAGGGATACATTAATACATTTTTTTTCAATGTAATCAGCTTATAAATTTTTATGAAGTAAAGTATGAATAGTATCCCAAATTGACATAATTCATAACATAAAACATAAAATAATTTATATGATGATATTAAATTCCTAATAATCTATGATTTTTCCAAAAGGTTAATATAAGACCAAATATGTCAAAAGTATATTTTTTTCCTGTATTTTTACATGATACAGTAATTACATTAACCCACAATGTGTAAATAACATGATATCACGATAAGATTAAAACGGGTAAAACAAGGGTTAAACCCAAAAGATAATGAAAACAAAATATTAAAAACATATCTAAAAATTATTTCATGATTGGTATTCAAACCAAAATCATATTATATTTGAATTAAATATATTTTGGACTATTTTTAGTCGAAATTGAATTTATAATAAATTAATATTTTGAGAGTTTTCTAAAGTGTCCCACTCTTCTCTTATAAAAGGGCACCTCCTCCTCCCTTATTCACTCCATATTTAGCCTTCATGCTCAGCCAAACCTATTAAATTTAACATATCAACATCCCTAGTCACATTCTAGAGGTATTGGTCTTCTCAAAGGACCAACTCTAAATCCATAACAGGAAATTTAAAGGAGGCACGTCAAGGAAGAGGTAATCACTTCTACTGATTCTTTCAAATTTCATTATTCTTCTACATCCTATTCATTAGTTTTATAATTATAAAGTAATTATAACTCTACAACACCAATAACCCATAGTCCTTGTATTATTAAAAAACATTTTCAGGTTCACAAGAGATCATTTCCCAAAAGACCGATTAGTTTAGTAGCCTTAGAAATACTAGATACAAACATAAGTTTTAAATTACATAATGAAATGAAACAAACCCACATTGTGTCTCCATTGAACAAACCCATATTCCTTCTCCTATCCCTATAGTTCAATAATAATATATTTCTTCACATCCTGGGAAAAATTAAATCATAATAAAGGGGTGAGATCAGATGCTCATTAAGGATAACAATATAGTGCAAACTTTCACAAATTAGAATAATCATTTAAGGAATTATATTAGACTAAAACACAATCCTTTTAAACATAAAATTCAGTATAATATGAAATATAAAAATCAAATATTACCCTTTACTTATTCACATGGATATTCTACGAGTCGAATAATCAAATTTAATATCAATAGAAAATCTCATAATGATAGAATGCATAATATTGGACATCATGACCACATAGTGAAGGCCTTGTGCCCAGAATACAAATAAATATATGTTCAAGGACTTGTACCAAGATACTAGATTGTCTCATTAGACCTACCGATGCATAGAGGGGCTATAGAAGTCCCTGCCGACACTTATTAGGTCCAATGCATTCCTCATATGAAAAAGGGTGAAACATACCATAAACATTTGTATTAAACTGACATAATAAATGTTAATAATTTAACAATAAACCGTGAATAACATAAAAATAGAACATACATAGTCAAACATATCATAACAAAATCAATACAATATGGCATATTTTATAATAATCCATCAACTTCCATTAAACATGAAATCCAATAATATATGTTGACAAAGATGAAGTAAATACAGAAACATTTTGAGTGAAATATATCTGTCTACTTTAAAATCATTTTAAATTCACATAATTATAAAATAAAACATTAATTTTCAAAATATTAATATAATCTTGGAAGGGATGTTTCGAAGGTGTCAAAACAGTGAAAAATAGCCACTCCTTCCGTATATGTTAAAAAATATCTGTTCCTTATTTTGTCGAAAATGTAATAATGTATCTTGTTTGGAAAATGACGAAAAGATTCCTTTAAAAAAAATTACAAAAAGTAAAAAATGGTATAAATTAATGTATCACATTATCTTGTAAATAGAATTTTTTTTAAATACATTGTTATGATACACAGATGTGGATGATAAAGAATTCCTAGTAGATACTTACATATAAACAACTTCGGATAATGATGAGATTGTAAAATTAACCCTTAATTTGTACATTTCCTTATTTGAGGGTATGTTAACCTCTTGTATAATAATTAAATAATTGTTGTCAAATCATAAAATAACCAAATAGATATATATGATATCATATATGATCCTCTATTATTGCTTTGTTAATAATATTTTAGCAGCATCATTGTTTTGGGTGTTAACTGATTTTTTTTCCATTATATGTTTTTCTACATAAGTCATATTTGTTATGGATAGGATGTATTATATTCAAATCAAAAATTATATTATGTTCTTAAACATTTTTTTAAAAAATTAAAAAGAAAATTATTTTTGAATGGTAACAATGGGGATTGAAATCTCATCGGGTTGTGGAGATGGGAAGTCGTGCGTACGCACGAGCGAAAGTATCATTCTATTAATGGTGAAATTGTACGTAATTGGATAGTTTATTATATATACAGAATAATAAACATGTTATATTTTTTATTTAAATAAATTATACTCATTATTATACCCAACCCAATAATGAAATGGTGAATAAAAAACTACACAACAACGTGGAGACGGTAAGTCGTACATATGCACATATGGTGACATTATCATTCATAGGATGGATAGAATAATGAATATGATTATACCATATTTATAATAAAATCTACATATTTATAAGGTAATGAGGTCATTATTTTAGTGTGGAAACAACAATGAAAATTGAAGTGGATGGAGAAATGTACTTTGAAAGAGGTGATTAAATAATTACCTCTTCTTCGGGTGTTTCCTTTTGATTTCAACAAAAGGGCTCCATAGGTTGGCTTTATGATAAAATTATGGAATCTAGGTAAAAATGAGGGTAGTTGGGAGGAAATTTGAGCAGATATTGGCAAAGGAAAGTCTATTTGAAGATAGAAATGTAAGATAAGTGGAAGTACCCTTTTATTAGAGAGGTGATGAGAACTTTAGGAAAAGGTTGACATTTATATTTATTATAATTTTTTTCAGTATCAAATAGCATAAATGGATCTATATCGAGGTTAAGTAAGGGATGGTTCTAAATCCTCTCATAAAATAGGATTCATTATGTTTAGGACACCATATTAACCTTATATTTTAGTCAAAACCCTTAGTTAAGTATTTTATCTTTTACGATGTCTTCTTCTATTTTTAAACTACATGGTTAATATAGTTACTATAAAATTAGAAGAGAACCTCACATGGTTAATTAAGGACATAACTAACATTATCTAAGTCATTTGGATGAATCTTATATTTTTAGTAATATTATATTATTTAATAAAATAGTATTTGTTTTAAAAACTCATTTATATCAATTTTGATAATATTTAGTATTTGTTTTTTTATGTCATAAAAACATGATTCCTTAAAAAAATACATTTAATCAACCCTAACATGTCATATTATCCTAAAAAATTAGTTTATGGAATCAAAAGATTCAATTTACATTTACTTTAATATTTATAATATCAATTATTTTAATCATTTATTAATAAGGTAATTACTACATGATCATTGTTTCATAAATAAACTTACTTGTATATTTCCTAAAAATAATAAATAAAAAACTATGACATATAAAATATTTTTATCTTTCTAATTAATATTTATAGTTGAATTTTTCTTATGTATAACACTATATTAAATATGGTTTATTTGTTAAAAATTGATTTTAACACTTTTCACTCTTTCTTAAATACAATATAATAAATGTCCTAATCAAAACAAAATGGATCAAAAAGGATATTATTTTTTTCCCTAAGGTTGATTTTGGTCAAAACACACATATAAAATAGAATTAGGACATATTTTGGGGTAAATTTATATTATTATAATATTATGATTACAATTAATTGCCCTATTTACTTTTAACCGTGGTAAATAAAATTCAAAAGTTACTACTCACCAAAAATTATTTTCATCCTATTGTACTCAATTTTACTTATTTATTAGAACAATTTATATCTTAGTATTGAATTTCAATTCATAGAAGCGGTAAAATTAGGTTTTATGCAAATTTGAAAATGTGCCTATAAGATGGGTAAAAGACGTTAAAAAGCTCAATAAAATATTATACAAAATGACTCTAATGAAATAAATTGGACTAATATAGGTATTATGTATCTAATTTTACGTAAAAATAAATTTAAATTAAAATAATAATTATTTAAATAAAAATTCAGTTTTAAACAATAACATAGTGGTTTTCACTATTCATCAAAAATTGAATGTTGTCAGAAAAATAAAAAAAATTAACCCTATGTTAAATATGATATTCAGAATCCACAAATAATGTATATTTTGAGAAATAAAATTTATAAAATTTCGAAAAGTGGGTATTACATTTCCTAACTACTTTTTAAATTGCTAGTATGATTGGTCGTGGTGTGCTAGAACTCGAAGCTGCGTACAAAACAAGTTAATATATTATTCAATGAGGAGTGTACCATGGAAGCATGGGGTGTTACATTTTCCCAACCATCAATTTATTTCATCCTTGAAATTTCTAGAATATTACTGAATAAAAATATTTGGGTGGTTCTTTATTATAATTTCTTGAGGTTCCCATGTTGCCTCTTCCATTTTATGGTTTCTCCAAAGAACTTTTACCAGACGTGTCATCCATTTTCTCAACACTTATTCTCTGGTATCAAGAATTATAATAGGCTCTTCACAATAAGAAAGATCATTTTCCAGCTGTATTTCTTTATAAGTGAGCGCATGCATTGGTTCAGGCATGTATTTTCTCAATAGTGATACATGGAACACATCATGAACTTTGGAGAGACTTGGAAAAAATTTCAAATGGTAATCCACAACTCCAATTTTTTCTTGAATTTCGAATGGTTCTATGTATCTGTTACATAATTTAACCTTCTTACTGAATCTTATAACACCTTTCCATGAAGATACCTTCAAGAAAACATTATCGACTATTTGAAATTACAAATCCTTCATTTGGTTATCAACATAACTCTTTTTCCTAATTTGAGCTTCTTTTATATGGGTTTGGATAAACATTACCTCTTCCATTGTTCCCTAATAAGTTCTAGGCCTAAAAGTTTTCGTTCCCCAACATCTTCCCAACAAGTTGGTGTGCGACATCTCTTTCCATATAATTCTTCACATGGTGCCATCGAAATACTTGAATGGAAGCTATTGTTATAGGAAAATTATACCATAGGTAAATATTGATCCTACATACCTTGAAAGTCAGGTGGGCAAGATCTCAACATGTATTATTAGGTTTGAATTGTTTGTTCTGATTGTCCATTAGTTTAGGGGTGGTAGGAAGTGCTCAAATGAAGTTCTGTATCCAAGTATTTTCGAAGACGTTTCCAGAATCATTATGAAAAACTGGGATCCCAATCAGAAGAAATTTATGGGGGTACACTGTGAAGTCTTTCAACTTTATTAATATATAGTATGGATAAACGTAAAAGTGGTAAATATTATCTTATAGAAATAAAATGTTCTGATTTGGTAAGATGATAAAAAATGACCCATATTGCATCATTCCTTCTAGGAGTCTAGGGTATCCCCATGAAAAAGTCCATCATAATATCATCCCATTTAATCTCAGGTCTGGGAGAAGTCTGCATGAATTTTCTATGAAGTTTTCTTATATCCTTATCTTATTAAAAAACTATTCATCTTGACACATAATCAACAATATACTTCTTTATGTTTTCCTATAAAAAATGTTCCTTAAAATCTCAATACATATTATTTCTACTAGGGTGTATAGAGAAATTGAAGCTCTAATCATCATCCAACAATTCCATTTTTAGACCAAGTATATCGGGAACCCAAATCCTCTTCCCAAATTTCAAAATTCTATCTTCATATACGAAGTCAAAAAATATCCCATCACTCATTACAATAATTTTCTTTTAAAATTCCTCAGTATTAGTTTGAGAACTTTTTATCCATTCTAATAATGATGGTTTAGAAACTATTTCATAAAGTATTGGTGTTTCAACTTCCATGATTATTCCCATATCAATATTTACTAGATCCATGAACATAGGATCCCTTACAACTCTCATTATGTTTAGAACACCATGATATTTTATTATCAAATCATATACCACCTTATTTTCCTTCCCCAGGTGGTACTATATGGTGTAATCATAAATTTTGAGTAGTTCAAGCCATCACCATTTCCTCATGTTGAGTTCTTTCTATGAGAAAATGTACTTCAAAATATTATGATCAGTATATATCTCAATTTTCACTATAGAGATAGTGTCTCCGTATAATTAGATAAAATATTAAAGCTTCTAACTCAAGATCATGATTCAAAAAGTTTTTCCCATGAATTTTTATCTTCTGTGATTTATAGGAAATAACTCTATCATTCTACATATGTACACAACCAAGTCTTTTCTTTGAAGCATCACTATAAATAATAAACCCATCATTTCTTGATGGAAGATTCAAGATAAGAGCATTGACTAATCTTTTTTTTAACTCTTCAAAATATTCTTCACACTCATATGTCTAAAAAAATTTACCCCCTTTACGTGTGAGTTTGGGTAATGGGTTATCCAATTAGGAAAAATTCTGGACAAAATGTCGATAGTAACATACTAAACCAATAAAACTACGTATCTATGTTATACTCATCAGTGCTGGCCATTCTTAGATTTCCCTTATATTTGAATGATCAAAAGATATTACTTCCTTAGACATAATATGGGAAAGAAAATAAATCTCCTGAATCCATAATTCACACTTGTTAAACTTCCCATATAATTCGTTTCATCTAAAAGTTTTCAGAATAGTGTGCAAGTGATTTTCCTGATCTTAATAGATTTTGGAATATACCAAGATATCATCAATAAATATCACTAAAAATTAATAAAGATATTCCATGGAAAAACTATTTATTAGATGCATTAAAACAGAGGTTGCATTAGTGAGTCCAAAAGGCAATACTGTAAACTCATAATGCCAAAACCTTGTTTGAAATGTAATCTTCAGAATTTCTTCCTTCTTCACACACAACTGGGGATATCCAGATCGAAGGTAAATATTTGAAAAATATTGGTCTCTATGAATTTGATCCAATAAATCATCAATGAGATGTAGGGGATACTTGTTCTTTATTGCTATAGCAGCGATTTCCCTGTACTTAATGCACAACCTCATAGATCTATCTTTATTCTTAACAAAAAGAACATGGGATCCCCAAGGAGAAAATGTAGGGTGAATAAATATTATATTACTCAATTAATCTAGTTATTTATTTAGTAACACTAATTCAACAGTTCTTATTCTATAAGGGATCTTCAATATGGTCCTTGAACCATGAATTATGTCAATGGAAAACTCAATTTCCCATTCTGGAGGATGTCCAGGTAAATCTTCTAGAAACACATAAACATATTCTTAAACAATATGTATATAATCTATTTGTACATTCCTTTCCTAACAAATATTTATTTCACTCCCTTAATCCAAAATAGTTTAATTTAGTAGAGCTAATAGAGGTGGATCTAGATGAGAATTAGATGTAGATGTTTCCTCTATAAAGATAAGGGATTTCTTATCATCATAAAAAAATGTATCCTCCTTCTTATTGCAATAAATTTTCACTTCATGGTCCCAAATCCAATCAATACTAAAGATTATATCAAATTCAATCATGGTAATGATAATAAGATCTGGAGATAAAGCACACTTATATGCCATAATAGTAACTGATTGATTAAACATTGTTGCAATGATACTTCCCTTAAGAGTTTTTTCTAAAGAATCCCTTAATAATTAAAATTAGAAATATATAATTTTCATGGAAAAATGGGAAGATATAAATGAATGTGGTGATCCAGAATCAAATAATGCATTGGAAAATTTTGGGGTAACAATGAAAGTACCTTACACAAGGTCATTAGGAACTTCAACCTCTGAAGTAGTGATCCCATAAGCCTGGCCTTACTTCCTTGGCCTTTTCTGACGTAATATTCCTTAATGTGTAGGGAATGAATTTTAATAATTCCCATTTCATTACAATTGTAGCATTGAAAATTGATAGCCTCTTTCTACCCGCAACATGCATGAGCATGGTGGCATTTTTTTCCACACTTATAACAAACTCACATCCCCTTTAGGAATGAACCATAGGGTTTCTTTACACAATTACTACAGAATCGAAATTCAACTTTTTTCCTTCTTCAGCTTGTTTTCATTTCTGAAGTGTTTATCAGATCTCTTATTCACTTTATTCACATTAAATTCATAAGACATAGATAATTCCTTTTCTATATTGATTGCACACGAGACATTATCATCATATGATGAGAAGGATTGTGAGAATAATGATCGATGAAGAAATGGTTTTAACACATCAAATAATTGATCTATCGTACTTCTTGGGTTACGTATATAATCTACAACATGACTAAATTACCTTGAAAAGTTAGCCTCATAGTTTTCAACAGTCTCATCCTCCTTTTTCCTTACTCAGAAATTTTATTTCAATATCACCTCGATGTTCACGTGGAAATTATTTTTCTATGAAAATCTCTTTAAACTCATCCATTCCATATTTTATACTTATTCATCCACCTTTGGGTTTTGAACTAATGACCATCATTGATCCACATCTTCTGAGAGTTGATTATCTGCCATGACAACTTTTTCCATTTCAGACTACCCAAATCATGAAATATTTTCTCTGTTATAATTATCCATTTCTCACCTACTAATGGATTTGTAGTCTTATTAAATTTTGCTGGTTGTTTCCTCATAAAGAGGTCTAAAATTTATCCTCTATATTGTGGATTAGAGTGATCCATATGGGTATGGTTATTATTAATAACCTGAGTGAGTTGTCCCAGAATGGTTATAAGTTGTTCAGTACATGTTTCATCACTAGCTCCACTATACTTACCTTGAATAGGATGGAAATACCTAAATGGATTATGTGTGTTGATTATGATTCCATTATTTCCACTTGGTTCCATTTCTAAACAATGGAATAAAATTGATCGGTTCAGGAATCACAATGCATATTTCCAAATAAGTAAAATAATTAACATAAATTGAATAGTTTATGCATATAATCTATAATCAAATTTTTTTGTAGATTTATTTAATCATAAATCTATCATATTTATATGTAAATAAAATGATAAATATCCTAGTAATATCCCCAAGGAGTGTCAAACCAGGTGCACAATAAGGCTTGTTGTCGTGTACAAGATACCTTGGGTCATACCCAAAAATCATTTTCAGAGATTTCATTCCTAGGTATATCTATATCAAAACCACGTCCACTAGTAGTATTAAGACATGGATGTATTTCTTGGAAAACCCACATAATATTTTTATGGATGTTCTTCTATAATAATCCTCAATGTCTATCTTTGGGAAATTTTCTTTAATAAATGTTTTCTTAAATCTAGTTTCTGAGTATTGCAATAAAATTCCTCTCATACCAACTGTAACACCCTGACCCAAATTACCAAGAGTTGGTGCATTATTACATAACATTGGCATGTTTACAAGAGATACAGTCCGGAAAGACTGATAAGTTTAGTAGCCTTGGAAGTACTAGATACATACATAAGTTTTTCATTACATTAGAAATTGAAATAAAACATGATTTTGTCTCCATTGAACACAGTTATATTCCATCACCTATACCAGCAGGTCAGTCATAATATACCTTTGGAATCCTAGGAAAAAATAGAACATAATAAATGGGTGATCTCAGATGCTCAATAATGAAAACAATATAGTGGAAACTATCATAAATAAACATAAATATTGAAGGCAATGTATAAGACTAAATTAAAAGCCATTTAAACATAAAATTCAGTATAATATGGAAAAAATAAATCAAATAATTCCATTTAAGTATTCACAAGGATATCCTACTAGTTGAATAATCGCATGTAATATCATTTTCTAATCTCATAATGATGGAATGAATAATGCAGACATCATACCCACATAGTCAAGGAATCATCCCAAGAATACAACTAAAAATAGTGTCATGGCCTTGTTCAAAGACAGTTGTGTGTATCACGCGACCTAAAAATGCATTGAGGGGCTATAGCGGGCCATTCCCATCACTTACTACGTCCAATTCATTCCTCATATGAAAAAGGGTGAAACATTACAAAAACATTCGTATTAAACTAACATAAAAAATGTAAATACATTAACCATAAACCATGAATTACCTAATAATAGAACATCCATAGTGAAAAATATCATAAAACAATCAATACAATATTGAATATTATATCATAATAAATCATCTTCAATGAAACATAAAATCCAACAATAGATGTTGACATAGAAGAAATCAATACAAAATATTTTTGAGAGAAAATATCTCTTTCTACTTTGAAATCATTTAAAAGTCCTATAATTATAATAGAAAAAAAATTATATTGAAAATATTCATATAATCTTGTACAGGAAGAATTGAAGGTGTTTTAACTGCAAAAAATAGCCTCACCTGCCATATAAGTTAAAAAAACAATCTTTTTTTATTTTTCAAAAATGTCACCAGGTACCTTGTCTGAAAAATGATTGAAAGATTCATTTCTAGAAAATTTATAAAAAATTAAAACAAGGGTATAAATGACTTTAAACCATTTTCTATGAAATTGTAGAAAGGTTTTGAAATAATGTTTTTATGAAACATAGATGTGGATGATGAAGAAGTCCCAGTAGATACTTACATATAAACAAACTCGGATAATGAAGAGATTGTCAAATTAACAATTACCTTGTAATTTTCCTTAGTTGAGGGTATGTTAAAATCTTGTATAATTGTAAAATAATTGTTATTAAATTATACAAGAACCACATACATAAATATGATATCATATATGATCCTCTAATATTGCTATGTTAATAATATTTTAGTAGTATCACTGTTTCGGGTGTTAACTGATTCATTTTCCATTATATGTTTTGTTTCTTATGTCATATTTTTTATGAATGGTATATATTTTATTCATATCCAAAATGATATTAATTTCTCAAACATTATTTTTTAGTCATCAAATAAAAATTATTCTCTAATGGTTACGATGGAGAATGAAATCCCATTGCGTCGTGGAGACGGTAAGCCATACGTACGCACGAGTGACAATATAATTCTATTGATGGTGAATTATATGAAATTGGATGGTATATTATATATATAGAATCATTAACATGTTATAATTTTTATTTACTTCGGTTATATTTGTTGTTATACCCTCCCAAATAATTATGCGGTGAATAACAAACTACACCACGACGTGGAGACCGTAAACCGTACATACACATATAGGGTGGTTAAAAAATATTTATAATAACATATCTGTATTTATAATGTAATTAGGTTATTATTTTAGTATGGAAACAATAATGAAAGACGATGTGGAAGAATAAATGAACATAGAAAGAGATGATGAAATAATTATCATTTCTTTGGGTACTTCCTTTTGATTTTGAAAAAAGGGATACTTTGAAGGGATTTATGATCAAAATATGACCAATAAGTAAATTTTAGGGTAGTTGGGAGGTCATTTGAGTAGGTTTTGGGTGAGACAAATTTTTTTGGAGGTGTGAATTTAAGAGAAGGGGAAGTACCCTTTAATAAGAGTGGTGATGGGAACTTTAGGAAAAGCTAGACTTATTAATTTATTATAAAATGATTTTCCCTTTGAAATGTATCCAAATGGGTTTATTTATAGTATAAGGTAGGGATGGGTCGAAATAAAATCATCCAATAGGTTTTATTCATGTTTAGGTCACCATATTAACCTTATCGTTTAGACATAACCCTTAGTTAAATAGTTTAGCTTTTATGATGTCTTCTTGTAATTTTATACTACATGGTTAATATAGTTACTATAAAATTCAAAGAGAAACTAAAGTTGTTAATTAATGAGATATCTAACATTATATAAGTCATTTGGATTAATATTAGATTTATAGTAATATTTTATCATTTATTAAAATAGTATTTGTTTTAAAAACTTATTTATGTTAATGTTGACACTATTTAGTGTTTTGTTTTTGTGAAAGTCATAACAACTGGATTACTTAGAAAAAAATACATTTCATCAACCCTAACATGTCATATTACCCTAGAAAATTCGTGGATGGTATCAAAAGTTTAAATTTACATTTATTTTAATATTTATAATATCAATTACTTTAATCATTCATTAATAAGGTAATTATTGCATCATCACTGTTTCATAAATAAATTTACTTATTTAATGTATAAAAATTATAAATATAATACCATGATGTAAGAAATATTTCTATATTTCTAATTAATATATAATGTTGAATTTATCTTATATATAACTCAATATTAAAAATAGTTTAGTTATTAAAATTTGAATTTAAAACTCTTAAATCTTTTTTAAATAAAATATAATAGAAGTTAAAATCTAACACAAATGGATCATAAAGGGTCTTATTTTTTTTACCAAAGATTGATTTTGGTGGAAAAAACCATATCCAATAGAAATTGAAATTTTTTTGGGGTAATTTTAAATTATTATAATATTAGTTTTACATTTAAATAAGATATTTAATTTTAATCGTGGTAAATAAAATTCAAAATTTACTATTCACTGAAAATTATTGTTATCCAATTGAACCACATTTATCTTACTAATTAAAACCGAATCTATCATATTTTTGAAATCCAATTCACAGAAGAGGTAAAATTACGTTTTAGGGAAATTTTAAAATGTCCTTAGAATGTGGGTAAAAGGCATTAAAAAGATGAATAACGTTTTTTATAAATTGACTTTAATGAATTATATTGGATCAATATATGTATTATGTATCTATTTTGACTTTAAAATAAATTTATGTAAAAATAACAGTTATTTAAATAAAAAGTCTATTTGAAACAATAATGTAGGGTTTTTCACTATTCATAAAAAATTGAATGTTTTCAGAAAAATTCCAAAAAAATCACTCTAAAATAAATTCGATATTCCAAATCCAAAAATGAAGTCCATTTTGAAAAATAAAATTTTTAAAATTTCAAAAAGTGTGTATTACTATTTAGAACAACTTTTTAAATGGCTAGTTTGATTGGTTGTGGTGTGCTAGAATATAAATCTTCGTACAACACAAGATATTATATTATTAAAAGAGAAGCGTGCCATTGAATCATAGGGTGTTACATTCTTATCTCCTTAAATTAATTTTTCCTCAAAATCTCTAGATTTTTACTGCATAAAAACATTCATTTCATTCTTCATAATATTTTCCTTAGGTTCGCACGTTGCTTTTTCCAATTTATGGATTCTCCGAAAAACTTTTATCAGACGAGTCTTCCAGTTTCTGAACACTTGTTCTCTGGTATCAGAAATTTTGATAGGCTCTTCACAATAAGACAGATTGGGTTTTAGATCTATTTGTTCATAGGTGAGTACATGCGTTGGGTCAGGCATGTATTTTTTCAACAGTGATACAAGGAACACATCATGAACATTGGGGAGATATGGCAGAGATTCCAAATGGTAAGCTACAACTCCAATTCATTCTAGAATATTAAAAGTTCTGTTGTACCTTGGACATAATTTAACCATCATACCAAATCATATAACACACTTCCATGATGATACCTTCAAGAAAACATGATCACCTACTTGAAATTCCAAATCCTTCCTTCGATTATCAGCATATATCTTTTTCCCAATTTGATGTGGGTTTTGATCATATTCAAATTTCCCATTATTTCCTCAAAATGTTCTCGGCCTATGATTTTTCTTTCACTAATATCATCCCAAAAAGTTGGTGTGCAATATCTCTTTCCATATAACGCTTTATATGGTTCCATCTGAAAACTTGAATGGAATCTATTGTTATAGGAAAAGTCTACCTTAGGTAAATACAAATTATACATAACTTGAAAGTATTTTGAGCAAGATCATGACATGCATTCTAAGGATTGAATAGTTCGTTCTGATTATAATTTAGTGTGAGGGTGGCAGGCAGTGCTCAAACTAAGTTCAATATCCATGGATTTATAAATACTTTTCCAGAATCCTTATGTAAAACGGGGACCACCATCAGAAAAAATTTATAGGGGTACACCATGAAATCTTACAACATCATTAATATATAGTCGGGATAAATGTACAAGTGGTAAATCTTCTCTTATAGCATGAAAATGTTATGACTTGGTAGTACGATCAATAATGACCCATATTGAACCATTTTTTCAAGGATTCTTCCCCATGAAAAAGTCCATTGTAATATCACCCCTTTTCCACTCAGGTATGGGAAGAGGTTGCTTCACTTCTTTAAGATGTTATCTTTCAGACTTCACCTATTGAAAAACCATACATCATGACACATAATCATAAATATCCCTCTTCATGTTGTCACAAAAAAATTGTTCCTTCAAATACCTATACATCATATTTCTACTAGGGTGTATAGATAAAATGGAGCGATGAACATCATCAAACAATTCCCTTTTTATATCAGGTATATCTGGAACACAACTCAACTTCTCAAATTTCAAAATTCCATCTTCAAATAAAAATTTGACCAATATACCATCATTCACAACTCTAATTTTCTTTTTAAACTCCTCATAATTAGTCTGAGAACTTTTTATCCTTTCTAGTAAATATGGTTTTTCTACCATTTGAAAAAGTATTGATGTTTTTCCTTCCATGATTATTCTTGTATCCATCTATACTATATCCATGAACATATGATCCTTTTCAACTCCCGTATTCTTTATAACTCCATGATCCTTTCTGCTCAAAGTAGAAACCACCTTATTTGACTTCCCTAGGTGGTAGTGTATGGTGAAATAATAATCTTTGAGTTGTTAGATCCATCACAATTTCTTCATGTTGAGTAATTTATTTGAGAAAATATACTTCAAACTCTTGTGATTAGTATATATCTCACATTTTTTCACCATAGATATAGTGTATCCATATCTTCAGAGAAAATATTACAGATGCTAACTCATGATCATGAGTCAAATAGTTTTGTTCCTAAATTTTTAACTGAAGTTATGCATAGGCCATAACTCTATCATTCTAAATAAGGACACAACAATGTCCTTTCTTTAAAGAATCACTATAAATAACAAACCCATCATTTCTCGATGGTAGATTCATGATAGGGTCATTTACTAATATTCTTTTCAAATCTTCAATACATTATTTATAATATTTTTTTAAAAAAATTTATGCCCTTTATGTGGGAACATGGTTAATGGGTTTTCCAATCAAGAAAAATTCTGGATGAAACACTGATAATAACCTGTGAATCTAATAAAACTACATAATTCAGTTATACATGTCAGTGCGAGACATTCTTGGATTTCCCTTCACATTTAAGGATCAAAATATATTCCATCCTTAGAGACAATATGGCCACAAAAAGAAATATCTTAAAGAAAAAATTCACTCTTTCTAAACATCCGATATAATTCATTTCTTCTAAGAGTTTTCATAATAGTACAGAAGTGATTTTCATGATCTTCATAGCTTTTGGACTATAAAAATATATCATCAATATATACCACTACATAGTCTTCTAGATATTCCTTGAATACTATTTTCATTAGATACATGAAAATAGAGGGTGCATTAGTCGGTCCAAAATGCATTACTGTAAACGTGTAATGCACATACCTTGATCGAAATGCTATATTTGGAATGTATTCCTTCTTCACAAAAAATTGTTGATATCCAGATCCAAGTTCAATCTTGGAAAAATATTGAGCTCTATGAAGTTGTTCAAATAAATCAACCATGCGAGGTAGGGAATAATTTTTCTTTATTTTTATTGCAGTGATTTCCCTGTAGTCAATTCACAACCTCATAGATCATGATTTATTCTTAACAAAAAGAACAAGTGCTCCCCCATGAGAAACACTAGATCTAATAAATACTTTGTTATTTAATTCTTTTAGTTGTTTATTTATTCCCACTAATTACACAATGGGAATTATATAATTTGTCTTCCATATGGGCCTTGAAATAGAAATTTAGTCAATTGAAAACTCAATTTCCCATTCCGTAGGATGTCCTGGTAAATCCTCTAAAAAACAAGGTATTGTTGTAAAATATGTACATCCATTATTTGTATGTTACTTTTCCCACCCCTTGTTATTTCACTCCCTTATTTACCAAAAATTGAATTTAGTAAAGCTACTGGGGGTGGATCTGGATGATAATTAGATGGCAGTTTTTTTCCTCTAAAGATAATAGATTCTTTATCATCATCAAAAATTGTAACCTCCTTCTTCTTACAATAAATTTTTGCATCACGGTTTGATAGAAAATCCATACCAAGGATTAAATAAAATTAAATAATGGTTATAATAATAAGATCAATATATAAATCACACTTATATTCAATAATGGTAGATGATGGAAAAAAACATTGTTGCAATGATATATCACTTAGGAGTTTTGATTAACAACTCCACTAAAAAGACAAATTAGAAATATCTAATTTTCTTGTAAAATTGGGAATATATAAAGGAATGATATGATATATAATCAAAAAAATCATTGTTTAATTTTGAGGAAATGATTAAAGTACCTTCCACAATGCCGTTATGAACATTATATTTAGCAGTAGTGATCACCTAATTCTGGACTTTCTTCCTTGGCCTTTTCTGATGTATGAATCATTTATTCTTAGGGAATTAATTTTCATAATTCCCCATTTCATTAAATTTTTATCATTTTACATTGAAATCCTCTTTCTTCCCATTAAAATTACGAGATCTGTGGCCTTTTTCTCCATTCATGTAACAAAATTCCATCCCCTTTAGGCATGTACCAGGGTTCTTCTTTCCACAATTACTTATGAATGGAAATTCAAATTTTACCTTATTCCCCTTAAATCCGTTTCTAGATTGTATAGAAGATCTATTCTTCTCTTCCTACACATTAAATTCATAAGACATAGATAATTACTTATCTTTCATGATAGCACATGAGATAATATCTTCATACGATGAGACGGATTGTGAGAATAATGCTCGATGGAAAAATGGTTTTAACCCACCAAGAATTGATAAATATTACTTCTTGGGTTACATATATAATCTAAAGCATGCCTAGGTAACCATTTAAAGTTAGCCTCATACTTTACAACATTCTCATCCCCCTTTTTCCTCAGACTCAATAATTTCTTTTCCATATCCGGTCGATGTTCACGAGGAAATTATTTTTCTAAAAAAATATTTTTAAAATCCCTCCATTCTATATTTGATACTTCTTTATCATACTTTGTGTTTTGAATTAATAGCCTCTATTGATCTGTATCACTTAAGGGTAAATAAACTTCAAGGACAACTTTTTCCATTTCTCTACTCCCCAATGCATGAAATATTTTCTCTATGTAACTTATCTATTGCTCATCGAAAAATGTAATTTTAGTCAAAATAGAATATTGGAGGTAGTTTCCTCATGATGTGGTCTAAAATTAATCCTCTGTGTTGTGTATTAGGGTGATCTATATGGGTAAGGTTATTATTCATAACCTGAGTGAGTTTTCCTAGTATGGTTATAAGCTATTCAGTACCAATTCCATTGCCATCTCCACTATAATTATCTTAAATGGGGGGAAAATCCCTACATGGATCACGTGTGTTAATACGATTCCCATTCCTTCCTCTAGGTTCGATTTCTAAACATTAGCATACAGTAGATTAGTTAATGAATCACAATACATAATTATAAACTTGTAAAATATATAACATAAACAGAACAATTTAGGAATATAATCTACAATCATAAATATTTATTATTTAGGGAATTATTTACTCATAAATCCATCATAATGGATTTTAAAGAAAATGTTAATTATCTTATGAATACACCCCTGGAGTGTCAAACCAGGTGTGTAGTAATGACCATTGTCGTGTACCAGAATACCCTAGGTCGGGCCCGAAACTCCTTGTCAGAGTTTTCCCTCATAGGTAAATCTATGCCAAAACTACTTCCACTTATAGTATTCATATAGAGATGTATTAATTTGAAAACCAACAATTTTTTCTATATGTTATTATATACTAATACTCAAACTCTATCTTAGGGTCATGTTCACTAATCAGAGTTTTCCTAAATCTGGTTTCCAATGTTTGTAATAAACTTCCTCTCATACCAACTATAACGCCCCGACCCCAGTTACCTAGATTCAATGAATTATTATATAACACTGGTATTATCAGAAGAGGTAATGTCCCAGGGAGACAGATCAGTTTAGTGACATTGGAAGTACTAAATACATACTTAGGTTTTACATTACATTGGGAAATGAAATAAACAACAACATTATGTCCCCATTGAACACACTCATATTCCATTTCCTATCCCTACATTTCATTCATAATATACTTCTTCACATCCTGTTAAAAATAAAAACATAATAAATAGGTGACCTCAGATGATCAGTAATGATAAAAATTTAGCAGAAACTATAATAAATAAGAAAAATAATTTAGGGAAATGAATTAGTCTAAAACACAAGACTTTTAAACTAATCCTTCAGAATAATATGGAAAAGATAAATCAAATACTACCATTTACATATTCACATGGATATTCACTAGTCTAATAATCACATGTAATATAAATGTCTAATTTAATAATGATGGAATGCATAATTTCAGATATCATAACCACATTGTAAAGTCCTCATGCTAAGACTACAAATAAAAATATTATCAATGACTTATGACAAGAAACAAGTTTTTCTCATGAGACCTACCGATGCATCAAGGGGATTTAGCGGTACCCACCCATCACTTACTATGTCCAAAAAATTTCTCATATGAAAATCGGTGAAACATAACCTAACCATTCATATTAAACTAACATAAGAGATGTTAATACTTTAACCATAAACCATGAAGGAGATAATAATAGCACATCCACAATCATAAATATCATAAAACTATCAATAAAATATGGAATATTGTATCACAATAAATCAAATTCAATTAACCATAAAATCTAACAATAGATGTTGACATAGATGAAATCAAAACAAAAAATTATTGGGAGAAATATATATTTCTACTTTAAAATAATATAAAAGTCACATAATTATAAAAGAAAACATTGATTTTTAAAATATTCCAATAATCTTGGAAGCAATGCTTTTAAGGTGTTATAATTGCGAACAAAATCCACACCTTCCGTATAATTTAAAAAATATTATTTCCTTAATTTGTCGAATATTTCATAATGTACCTTGTTTGGAAAATGATGAAATGATTCATTTCAACACATTTCATAAAAATTAAAACAAGGGTATAAATTAATTTTTCCCATAGTCTAAGAAAGATTAAAAATGTTTTGAGATTCATTTTTAGGAAACACAGATGTGGCTGATAAAGAAGTCCTAGTAGATTCATACGTATAAATAACCTTGGATAATGAAGAGATTGTAAAATTAACCCTTAACTTGTACTTTTACTTTGTTGTGGGTATGTTAAACATCTATATAATTGTTATTTAATTGTTTTGATATTATAAAATAACCATATACATAAATATGATATCGTATTTGATCCTCGAATATTTCTTTGTTAATAATATTTCTGGTGTTAACCGGTTCATTTTCCTTTATATGTTTTCTTACATAAGTAATGTCTGTTATAGATAGGATTTATTTGATTCATATAAAGAGTGACATTAATTTCTTAAACATTATTTATTAATCATCAAATTAAAATTATTCTATAATGGTTATGATGGGGAATGAAATCTCCTCGCGTCGTGGAGACGGTAAGTTGTACGTATGCACGAGCGATAATATCATTCTATTGATGGTGAAATTATATGTAATTGGATGGTTTATTATATATAAAAAATCATTAACACATTATTTTTATTATTTATATAAATTATACTCATTATTAAACCCATCCAAATAATGAAGTGGTGAATAAAAAACTACTCCATGTCGTGGAGATGTTAAGTCGTACGTACGCACGTATGGTGACTTTGTCATTCATAGGATTTATAGAATAATGAATATGGTTATAACATAATTATAATAACATCTCAGTATGTAAAAGAAATTGATTTTATTATTTTATTATGGAAGCAAAAATGAAATATTATGTGGAAGAAGAAATAAACTTTGAAATAGGTGATGAAATAATTACATCTTCTTCAGGTGCTTCATTTTGATTTGAACAAAAGGGACCCTTAGGTTGGATTTATGATAAATGTAAGGCCTATAGGTAAAATTTAGGGTAGTTGGGAGGCTATTTAATTAGGGGTTGGCCGAGGCAAATGGCCTTGGAGGTGTGAATTTAAGAGAAGGGGATGTACCCTTTTATAAGAGAGGTGATGGGAACTATAGGAAAAGAATGACATATTAATTTATATTAAAATTATTTTCAGTTTAAAATAGCTATAAATAGATTTATTTCATGGTTAATGTGGGTATGGGCCTAAATACTCTCATAAAATTGGTTTAATACATGTTTAGGTCACCATATTAACCATATCTTATACACATAACCCTTAGTTAAATAGTTTAACTTTTACGATGTCTTCTTGTGTTTTTATACTACATGGTTAATATAGTAACTATAAAATTCCAAGAGAAACTCAAGTGGTAAATTAATTACAAATATAAAATTTTATATGTTATTTGGATGAATATTTGATTTTATGAAATATCATATAATTTAATAAAATAGTATATTTTTTAAAAACTCATTTATGTCAATTTTGACACTATTTACTATTTTTTTGGAAGTCATAACAACATGAATCATTAGAAAAAAATAACTTGAACAAACCATGACATTTTAAATTCACCGAGAAAATTAGTGGATGGAATCACTAGTTTCACTTTACATTTATATTAATATTTATAATATCAATTATTTTGATCATTCATTAATAAGGTAATTATTGAATAATCATTGTTTCCTAAATAAATTCACATATATAATGAATTAAAATTATAAATAAAATACCATGATGTAGGAAATATTTATTTCTTTATAATGATTATTTATATTTGAATATATCATTTGTATAACACTATATTAAAAATGGTTTATTTATTAAAATTAGAATATAACACTTTTAGATCTTCATTAAATAAAATATAATAAATGTTCTAATCTAACCCAAATGGGTCCAAATAGATCTTATTTTTATCCTAGTGTTGATTTTGGTCAAAACACACTTATCAAATAGAATCAGGACATGTGTTGGGTTGATTTTATATTATTATATTATTATTTTTACCTCTAATTATTCTATTTAGTTTTAACCATGGTAAATAAAATTTAAAATTTACTATTCACCAAATGTTTTTTTCAACCTATTGAACGAAATTTTACTTACTAATGGCAACCTTATTTGTCATGTTTTTTATATTCCATTCATAGAAGTTGTAAAATTACATTTTATGCTAATTTTTATATGTTCCTGAAATGTGGGTAAAAGAAATTAAAAATATTAATAAAATATTATATAAAATGATTTCAATGAATTACATTATAATACTATCTATTTTATGTATCTATTTTCACTATAAAAAAAATTAAATAAAATTTCATTTAAAAAAAACACGTATTGTTTTTCACTAATCATCAAAAATTGAAATTTTTTAGAAGATTGCCAAGAATTCACCCTATGTTAAATTTGATATTCCAAATCCAAAAATGTATTCCATTTTAAAAAATAAAATTTTTAAAATTTAAAAAAGTGGGTATTACTATTCATTACTACTTTTTAAATGGCTAGTTTGATTAGTCGTGGTGGGCTAGAACTCGAAGCTGCATACATCACAAGCTATTAGATTATTAAAAGAGAAGCATACCATGGAAAATTAGGGCATTACATTCTTTCCTCCTTCAATTAATTTCGTTCTCTAAATTTCTAGAATATTACTACATAAAAATATTCAGGTGCTTCTCCACCAGAAGCTCCCTAGGTTCCCCCGTTGCCTCTTCTATTTTATGGTTTCTCCAAAGAACATTTACCAGACAAGTCATCCAGTTTCTCAAAACTTGTTCTCTGGTATCAAGAATTCTGATAGGCTCTTCATAATAAGACAGACCAAGTTCCATCTCAATTTATTCATAGGTGAGTACATGCATTGGGTCTGGAATGTATTTTATTAATAGTTATATTCTGAACACATCATGAACCTTGGATAGACTTGGCGACATTGCCAAACGATAAGCTAAAACTCCAATTCATGCTAGAATATTGAATGTTCTAATATACCTTGGACATAATTTTCCCTTCTTAAATAATCATATAACACCCTTCCATGGATATACCTTCAAGAAAACAATATCTCCTAATTGAAATCCCAAATCCTTCCATTAGTTATTGGAATAATTCTTTGGCCTACATTGAGCTTCTTTGATGTGGGTTTGGATAATCTTCAGATTTTCCATTTCTTCCTGTATAAGTTCTGGGGCTACAAGTTTTCTTTTAGCAACATCACCCCAACAAGTTGGTGTGCTACATATCATTATATATAACTCTTTATATGGTGCCATCTATATAAATTAATGGAATCTATTTTTATAGGAAAATTCTACCATAGGTAAATACTGATGTTATATACCTTGAATGTCATGTGAGAAATATCTCAACATGACTTCTAAGGTTTTAATAGTCTGTTCTGATTGTCCATCAGAAAGAGGGTGGTAGGCAGTGATCAAACAAAGTTCAGTTTCAATGGATTTCAAAAGTATTTTCCAGAATCTTGATGTAAAAACTGGAACCACAATAAGAAGAAATCGATAGGGGTACACCATGAAGTCTAACAACTTCACTAATATATAGTCTAGCTAAATTTACAACTGGTAAATCATCTCTTATAGCATGAAAATTTATAGAATTGGTAAGACTATCAACAATTTCCCATATTGTATCATTCCTTATAGGAGTCTTTGGTTTACCCATGACAAAGTCCATCGTAATATCATCCTATTTACACTTAGGTATGAGAAGATTTTTCATGAATTCTATAGGATGATTTCTTCCAGCCTTCACTTGTTGAAAAACCATACATCTTGACACATAATTTTATGTATCCCTCTTCATGTTCTCCCACTAAAAATATTCCATAAAATATCTATACATCATAGTGTTACCAGGGTGTATAGAGAAATTAGAGCTGTGATAATAATCCAAAAATTCCCTTTTTAAATCTGGTATATTGGGAACACAAAACATCTTCTCAAATTTCAAAATTCCTTCTTCATATATGTAGTCAACCAATCACCCATCATTGAAAACATTAATTTTCTTTTTAAACTGTTCATCATATGTCTGAGACCTTTTTATCCTTTCCAATAAAGATAGTTTGGAAACTATTTTAAAAAGTATTGATGTTTCAACTTTCAGGATTATTCCTAAGTCCATATTTACTAAATCCATGAACATAATATCCCTTTAAACTCTCATCATGTTCAAAACTCCATGATTCTTTCTGCTCAAAGCATCTACCACATTATTTGACTTCCCCGGGTGGCAGTGTATAGTGAAATAATAATCATTGAGTAGTTTGAGCCATCACCTTAGCCTCATGATGAGTTATTTCTATGAGAAAATATACGTAACACTCATGTGATCAGTATATATCTCACATTTGTTTCAAAATAGATTGTGTCTATATATCTTTAGAGAAAATATTACAGCTGCTAACTCAATATAATGAGTCTGATAGTTTTTTTCACATATTTTTATCTATCATGATTCATAATCAATAAATCTATCATCCTACATAAGGAAACTACCAAGTCCTTGAATTGAAGCATCACTATAAATAACAAACCCATAATTTACCGATGGTAGACTCAAGAAAGGATAATTGACTAATCTTTACTTAAAATATTCAAAACAAATCTTGACACACTTTTTTACAAACTAATTTAACCACTTTATGTGTGATCTTGGTTAATGGGTAAGCCAATCAAGAAAAACACTGGATGAAATGCCGTTAGTAAACTATTAAACCAATAAAACTACATACCTCAGTTATACTCATCAGTGTTGGCCATTCATGGATTTCCCTTGTCTTTGAAGAATCAAAAGAGATTCCATCCATAGAGACAATATGTCAATGAAAGGAAATCTACTGAATATAGAATTCAAACATGATAAAAATCCCACATAATTTATTAATTCTATTAGTTTTCATAATAGTGTGCAATTGATTTTCATGAGCTTCATAGCTTTGGGAGTATTCCAAGATATCATCAATAAATACCACTACAAAGTCACCATGATATTCTTTAAAACTATATTCATTAGATCAATGAAAACAAAGGGTGAATTGGTTAGTATAAAAGGAATTATTGTAAAAATGTAATGCCCATACATGGTTTGAAATACTATCTTTGGAATGTCTTCCTTCTTCAAGAAGAACTGGTGATATCCTGATCAAAGGTCAATCTTTGAAAAAATATTGAGATCTATGAAGCTGATCCAATAAATCATCAATGTTGTCACGACCCCGACCCCAGAATCCCAGAGTAAGTGCTTGAAACACTGTGTGTAATTCTTTTTTCACAAACTCATGCATCCAAAAATTACACATCTTGTTCCAATACTGAGGATCGATTTAGTTTACATTCAGGAAAACCAGACGCTGTTGGTACACTTCTTCTAGAAACATAACATAGTTAAGCTTCATATTGATGCTATCACATAGTAGTAATGAATGATTTGAATAATATACTAAATCATATAAAATAAATTGAAAATTTTGGGTGAGAATAAGTATGTCTAGTAAGGGGATTTAAAACAATTGAATAAATTACCTTTTTAAAATAACAACCTTTGAAATAATCATAAAACGTTTTCGTTAGAGGAAACCATTAATTCTCAAGGCACATCACCAATATTTTCAAATATTACTTGAATTTTATTTTCATAAAGACCACTTACATAATATTAATATGTGTTTACTTAAAAACTTCAAGTAAAACATAAATCATAGTGCACATACAACTACAAGAATTCATGAATGACGCTCGATTCATAAATTGATTGAAACAATTATAAATGTGATATAAAAAATTGTAAATATAATTACATAAGTAATTATATCATGATTCAATAGAACATAAAATGAAATCCATGCAACCTTATCTTTAGATACACCTTCATTTTATAACATTCCATTTTAATACTTAATCATTCCATATGCATTAATTTCCTTTTTCATAGAATACACTTAGCAAAGGGGTATTATATTAATCGAATAATTACCTAGATATTCATATAACAATACATAATGAAGGAATTTATAATGCCATAATTTGTCAAGGCCTTGCGCCATGAACATAAAACATGAATTAGTATGATTTAAGGCTAACCGCCAATCTCGTTTCCTATAGTAGCAGAAGCCAAGGATAACTTCCATGACTGTCACACATAACATCTCATGAGACTCAACTTTACCCAATGCATTGGAGTGATATCTGGAAACACCAATCATTTCATATCATTCCAATACATTGAAAATATGTCTAGTATGGTCTTATATTCATAGTTTCCCATTATACATTGAATACTTACATTATTATTCCATAATCCTTTTTATGTGAATGTTTTCATAACTAAAACGGATTTTGCAATAAATGTTGAAATGACAACATTTGTTAGTTTATATTTAAAAGTGACATGAATGGACTAAAACAACATAATCTTATGCACATAGAAAGAACTAGTACACATAAAATAATGTGTTGTCACATAAAATAATAACTCTTGAATCAATGGATTTTTAATGTGAACCTTTTCACACCATGTTGTTGACTTTGAGATACTTGTTTAAAATGAAGAAATGATAATAGTTTAAAACATAAACATAAATAATTAATTGCATTTCTTGTGGAAAATAGGGAAACAATTCATGGATGTAAAATCATTATCTTCTAAGAGGTTTCATGTAAAAAGATGAAATAATCACCTGAGATTATGCATGTATGCATGTATCATTGTGCTGAAACAGGAAAAAACTTTACAACATAGCAAAAATTTATTAAAAACATTAGAAAACAAATTTTAAGTACATATATGTGTATATGTGGGTTTTGGAAATATAAAACCATAGATACCCAAGTTGTATACTTGGAGTTTTCACAACTTGAAACAAGGTTTAATAAAATCGTTCAACTATTGAATTCTTCATAAACATAATTTAATAAATATGTATAGGTTTTTTGAAAAACCCAATTCAGACTTTTTACATAACCAAAATTATATATATATATATATATATACTTATATACCTAACCATATATACATGAATTGTATATATGGGTTTTTTCATATTAAAAATATGGTGAACTAAACCCCTATATGTATTTCATGTTTTAAGAAATGACACATAAAAAATTATCACCATTCAAATATCAGAAACTCGAAATGGTTTGTTATATAAAGAAATCGTATATATAGGTATACATAATATTTTTTTAAAATTCCAAAATAGCGTAGGATGAAATTGTATACACATACATATAACAATGAAATATAAAAATAGATAAAAAGTGATTGCATATAGAAATTGAGTCATAAAATCCCTTGCAAGTGTCATATACGTCAATATAAAATTTAGAAAACCTAATGTGAGTTATGATTTAAAATTGTATAAAAATGTATATATACATATATATATATATATGTCAATACAAAGGTATAAGAGTTTTACAAAAAATGAAATCATATAAAAAAGACCCCTTACCTGACTTCAACAGAGCAACAAGGTCGGGAAGGGGTTGTTCGCACATTGAGGAGAAGAAATGGAGTGAAATTATATGTGAAAATTGGGGTTTATATAGGTAGTGTGCCTATATATTTTATATATAATGTTTCATACATAAATTATAAACAAAGACTCCCAAAATTGACTAAATCAAAACAAGTTCAACATATTGCTTGAAATATAACCAAAGCCAATCAGTGTTTTTAATTTTTATATATATATATATAGCTTGTGGAAACTAAAGCCGAAGCCAAATAAAATAAAATAAATAAGCAAGGAGACTGAAGAAGAGCTTACGAGTAGAAGTTGAGGGCCGATCCAAATAGAATTGTTTTGACTCATGAGGGGGATGAAAAAAAGAAGAAGAAGGAGGAATAAAATAGAGGGTGAGCCGCTGGTTGGAATGAGGAAGATGAAGGAATACAAAGAAGAAAAATGGAAAAGAAATGGATGGTCCAGATCAAACATGCATTGATCGGATGACTAGGGTGAATATGAGGATTTATAAAAATGATGGAGGGATGAGATTAAATCTCAGATATGATCGAATGACTATGGAATGATGTATATTTTAAAAGGGTTGGACAGTTGAGATTAAAACTCATTTTGATCAGGTGGCTGAGGAAACACCTGGGGGAAAACCACAGATGCGAGGATTAGAAGGGTGGACTGATCGGAGGATATAAATCACATGCGGTGCGATCGGACGACCTGGATCATTTTTCCCTTAAAAACAGCATCCCACATAGAAACATGATGGCTTTCGCGGCTCCTTTTTAACCATAGAGATATCGGAAAAGTCTTATAAATCCCCCTTCCTTCTCCTCGGTACCACGCTGTACTAGGTCTCTATGGGCATGATGTGCACCCACTCACGCCACCATGCCACCCCGCATGGTGGAACGCTATATGGTTCCTCAATGCGTGCCTGAGGTGCAGGAACACACACACACTTGGCTGGAACGTGTTGAGGCTGAAGGGTCTAGGCTCGGTCGCTTACTCCCGTAGTAGCGCGAGTTCCCTCCTTTGACCTAGATAAAGGGATGGCCCTAGAGTATTTATTTTTTATAAACCCAAAATTCCAAAAAACCAAATAACCATAGAAAAAGAAAACAAAATTACAATAATCAGTTTTAGTAAATAAATAATATCTTTATTTTTATAAAACACGATTCATACTTTATTTTAAACTTTGGAACAATAAAGTGAAAAAAATAAACATATATAATATATTTTTTTCATCACATAACTAAGAGTAGAACTTTAAATTTATAAAAGTATTCATAAACATGGTTTTCAATTCAAAAAACAAAATTCATACTTCACTTTGAATTAGTTAAAGTAAAAATATATAGTTTATATTTTCCCTAAAACTAAATAGTCATGATTTCAAATTCATTTATGGTTCTTAAAACATTATGACTCTAATAGATAGTTTCATTTAATCATACTCAAATATAAAACTTTAATGTCCTTAAATACTTAGAACATTCAATATTCTTTTATACTTAGTAATATCATTATTTGTTATGTTTTAAAAAAAATATTTATAATAATTATAAATAAAATTAATTTATAAAATAGAATATTTATATTAACTAAAATATTATTTAAAAACATCTTTAAAATACCATTATAACATTAGGATGTTAAAAAAATTTGAAACATTTAAAATTTATTTGAAATACATACATATGTCCGGAAATCATCCTATGTTTCATAAAATATGATTTTGAAATTAAAACCATGATGTTAAAGATCAAACACCAGATAGGTAAAATATATGAAAACTATAAAAATTATAAAGTAATTTATATAGTTTTTATGAAAAAGTATACAAGGCATAATTGAGCACTCTCAATTCTAAAACACTTGTACACTTCCACCAGCAAAACCAAACATACATCACTCCTGACATCCATTCACCAGGTCGTCCATCGTGGACGTTCCGTTATCATCTTCGGGTGGTTCCCCTGATTAGTTTCGAGTTCCTCAACTTCTTTGGCCCATATACACCATGAGAATATAGGTTCAAACACTTGTATAAACACTCGGTCTTCCAAAGAGAAGCATAAGTGGTGTGGAGGTCGGAGAAATGAGAGTGGGATAGTCACCTATAAATCCCTCAAACTACATCGTGCTTGAAAACATTAGAGTTGTAGAGCATACTATATATAGTAAAACTTAAGACATGAAACATATAGAATATTGGAAGGTCATCCTCCAATTAAGCTTCATGAAACATTCTCAAATCTTGGTAGTTCTCAGACAAGGTGAAACATAGGAAGAGGCCTTCGTGGTACCTCCCTCCCTGCCTGTACTCTACTAATTGTGCAGTTTCCATACGGTGATAAACATAATGGTCTCCCTAATAAGTTCAGAGGACATTTAGGCAAAGGGACACTTTATAAAGGTGTTTGAAAGAAAAACATAGTTTTTCTAAAGGGTAGTTGTATGATGAACATGTCTTTATGATTATAGACTCCAGTAATTCAATAGGAAGTTATAAGAGGATTGTTGGTAAACCTATGTCTTCCATTTGAAACTTTCAAGGGACATGTTTTACTTAGTTAGGCATAAACATATTACAATTGAGACGTTATTTTGTAAAATCATACTAAAATACCATAACATGAAATATAAAATTATACATTTAATGATGGTTCTTAAAGCTCAAGGTGTTACATAACCATTTTCACCCTCTCATAACTCATTGGTATGGATTTCCAGACATCTATCATGAAGTCTCTTCACATGTACCACTGGTGTTGGTGATTTCTCTAGGTCACAGTCAAATAGATCCCCAATGTGGTTCCAAACCCTTCGATCGCCTTGGTCCATATGAAACACATACAACTTGGTTCAACCTCATGTGGACATCTAAAGTTCTGTGTGAGAAAAGAATGAAGTGTATCAATTTGAGAAACATCAGTATGAAATTTATGATGATAAAACAAATGGGAAGACTCGTCCCCAAAAATTTCAAAGACCATAACATGACCAGAAAGAACGTAGGTCAAGATTTGACAATGGTACGATGCTCGGAGGCCACCCTCCTGGGAATCCTCTTGGATGTCATGAAGCAATGAAGCATTCCCAGCTAGGGTAAAACACTTAAACATAACATCAATGTATTTTCCCTTCCATGCATATAATAGGAATTGGGCGTTCATTATTAGAAAATAGTCAAAACCTAATCCTCGATGATGTTGAAGTGCATGAGAAGAATTGGATACATAGTAGATGTGTTTAAATGAAATACAAATGTTTCCAAAAGTCGTGTAGCCTTTAAAACATGATTTTCCAACTATAGTTTCTATTATTTACGTTAGAAGAGACATAAGTCCTGTTTTTAATGCCATATAAAAATATTAATAAGGATTCTACTTAGTAAGACACAATCACATTTTTAATGTTGTTATAATTTTCCAAGGTTGTCTAAACCTGTCCTCTGCTACCATCTATCATAACCCTGACCCTAAAAGCTCATATTCATTACTGGAAAAATGGTTTGTAATATTTTTCATAAACACATGTATATAAAAATTATACATCTTTTTCTGATATAGAGGATCTATTCATTTTTGCTTCTGGAAAACCAGATGTTTTTGGTACACTTCTTCAAAAAACATGACAAAGTTCTGCATCATATTGATGTCATCACATAAGAGTAATCAAAGCTTGGAATATTTTACTAAAACCTGTAAAATAAATTGAAAACATAGGGAGAGCATAAGTATGCCCAGTAAGGGGTTTTAAAAGAAATAAAAAATTCCATTTTTAAAATAACATCCTTTACATTATCCTAAATATTTTTCTTAAGAAGAAAAATTACTTCTTGAGGCATGTCGTCAATATTTTGAAAGGTTACTTGAATGTTTTTTTCAAAAGGACATTTTACACAAGATTCAATTGTGTTTAATTAAAAACTAGAGGTAAAACTTGAATCAGAGTGTTAATACAAGTTAATTAATGCATGAATGATGCATGATTCGCAAATTGATCACATCAATTCTAAAAGTGATATGAAAAATTGAAAATAGAATTACATAAGTAATCATGTCATGATTCAATAGCACTTAAAATGAAATTCATGTAACCTTAACATTAGATACCCCTTCCTCGTATAACATTCAATTTCCATACTTAATCATTCCATATGAATTCATTACCATTGTCATATAAGATTCTTAACCAAGTTGTATTCTATTAGTCGAATAATTACTTTGATGGTCATATACTGATACAGAATGTGGGAATTTATAATGCCATATTTTTTCAAGGCCTTATTCCATAACCAGAAAACATGACTTAGTCAAATTCAAGGCTAACCACCAATCACTTTTCCCATAGTGGCACAAGCCATGGCTAACCGCCAAAACTGTCTCACATAACGTCTCATGAGACTCAACTTTACCCAATGCAATGGAGTGCTATCTGGGTGCACTGGTCTTATCATTTAAGTCCAATACATTCCTCATATGTATATCATGGTCTAATATTCATATTTACCCAAACTACATTTGATACTTACATTCTTATTCCATTACCCTTTTTTAGTATATGTCCATAAATGAAATGGATTATTCCAAAAATATAAAAAGGACTAGATTTGTTAGTTTGATATTTAACAGTGATGTGGATGGACTAAAATGACAAACTGTTATTCATGTATTATGAACTAGTACACATAAAATATTGGTTTGTCACATAAAAAACAAATCTTTCATCAAGGCCTTTTTAATTTGATCATTTTCATGTCGTGTTGTTGACTTTGAGAAACTTGTTTTAAACCAAGAAATGCTAATAGATTAAAACATAAACATAAATAATTAAAGGCATTTCTTGTGACAAATTATAAAATAATTCATAGATTTAAAATCATTTTCTCTTAAGAATTATTCATGTAAATGGAAGAAATAATCACATGAGCTTATGCATGTATGCATATATCTTTGTGCATAAACCAAAAAACAATTTTACTATATATCTAGAATTTATTTAAAACTTGAGAAAACAAATTGAAATGCATATATGTGTATATGTGGGTTTTATAAATATGAAACCCAAGATACACAAGGTGTAACCCTGGTGTTCGCACAACCTGAAACAATGTTTAATAAATTCTAGTAACTCTTGTATTCTTCATAGTCATAATTTAATCAATAAAGATATGTTTTTTGAGAAGTCAAATTATGATTTTTTACATATTAAAACATATATATATATATATATATATACTTTTAATCATAACCATATATACATGAATTAAAAAATAAGGGGTTTTCATATTAAAAACATGATGAACTAAACCCCTACATGTATTTCACATTTTAAGAAACTTCACATAAAAACGAAATGATCTCCATTGAAAGATAATAATCCTGAAATGGTTTATTATATAAATAAATCATATATATATGTATACACAATTTTTCATTGAAATTCCAAAATGGGTTTGGATGAAATTATCTAAATATGCATATAAAATTGAAACAAAAAAATATATAATGTGTTTTCATATAGAAATTGATGCATAAAATACATTTCTTGTGTTATATACCATAGTAACACATTCCGAAACCCTAACATGAGTTAAGATTTAGATGTAGTATAAAACTGTATATATATATATAGATAGATAGATTTTTAAATAAAATGGTATAAGAGTTTTACAAAAAAAATACATTGGAAAAAGATCCCTTACCTGTCTTCAAGAGAGAAACAAGGTCGGGTAGGGGTTGTTCGCACGCTAAGGAGAAGAAATCATGTGAAATTATAGGTTCAAATATAGGTCTTATATAGGAGGTGTACATATATATTTTATGTATATAACATTTCATACATAAATTATATACAAAGACTCAAACAATTGACTGAAATAAAACATGTCCAACATCATTCTTGAAATATTCACAAAATCAATTGGTGTTTTTAATATATATATATATATATATAATGCTCATGGAAACTACAATTGAAGCCAAATAAAATAAAATAAATAAGTAAGGATAAAAAATAAAAGCTTATGGGTAGATGTCGAGGGCAAATCTGAAGAAAAAGGAGGGGAATCTTGAGGGGGAAGAAAAAAAAAAGAAAAAGAAGGAAGAAAACAGAGGGCGAGCCACTAGTTTGATAAAGGAAGAAGAAGGAATGTAGAGAAGAAAAACATAAAATAAATGGATAGTTCAGATCAAACGGGACCTGATTGGATGGCTATAGTGAATCTGTAGTTTTAAAAAAATGATGGAGGTATGAGATTAAATCTCAGATATGATCCAACGGCTACGGCGCGACACAGATTTTTAAAAGGGTCGAACGGCTGAGATTAAAACATAGATTGACTGGGTGGCTAAGGAAAAATATGGGGGAAATCACAGTGGTAAGGATTCAAAGGGTGGGCTGATTGTATGGTCCAAATCTCACATGGCATGATTAGATGGCCTAGATCACATTTCACTTAACAAACTGCATCCCAAATCAAAATAGGATTGGTTTCGTAGCCCCTTTATAACAATGGAGCTCTCATAAAATCGTACAAATCACCTTACCCACTCTCTAGTATCGCCCCGCACCGGGTCTCTATGGGTGTGCTCTACACCAACCCTTACCGAAATACCATCCCCCATGTTGGTGTGCTACATGATTCCTCTGTGCGTGCTTGTGGCATGCGTAGACAGACACCCGTGGCTAGCCTGTAATGAGGGTGAAGCGTCCAGGCTCAGCCGCCTACTCTAGTAATAGCATGAGCTACCTCCTTTAGCCCAGCTAGAGGGATTTTCCTAGGGTATATATTTTTTATAAACCCAACTTTCAGATAAAGCATATAACCAAAGAGAAATACATAAAATTTACAATAACCCATTTAATTAAAATCATTAATTTTATAAAACATGATTCCTACTTTATTTTAAACCTTGGAACATTAAAGTAGACAAATCAACATATAAATTATATTTTTTCATCACATAACTAAGATTATAACTTTAAATTAATAAAATTATTAATAAACAACTTTTCAAATTCCAAAATAAATGCATACTTCTCTTTGAATTAATTAAAGTAATCATATGTACTTTATATTTTCACTAAAACTGAAATGACAAGAATTAAAATTCATTAAGGTTTTTAAGAAATCATGATTCCAAAATATATGTTCAATTAAATCTGTTCAAAGATAAAACATTAAAGTACCCAAATGCATAGAACAATCAAAATACCCTTATACTGAGTAAAATCATTATTTGTTGTATTTTAAAAATGAATATTTATAATAACTATAGAGGAAAATAATTTAAAAAACTGAATACATATATTTTCTAAACCATTAATTTTGAAACATATTTAAAATAAAATTATGACCTTAGGATATTTAAAACATTTTAAACATTTAAAAAGTATTTGAAATAAATTCATATGTTTTGAAATAATACAAAGTTTCATAAAATATGATTTTAAATTTAAAACCATGACATTAAAGATAAAACTCATGATATGTAAAACATATCAAAACAATAAAAATAATCAAGGTAATTATATAGTTTTTATGTAAAATTATACAATATATCATTAAATTTTCACTTAAATTATTTAATTTAACAAGAAACTAACAGTCACATCATTTTAGACTCCAACGACCCTAAAAAGCAAAATAATGGATATATGTATTTTGAACAGTCAAAAAGATCCTTATAAATACTTGTTTAGGGTAGTTCAATTTCAAGAAAACTTGGCGAAGATGGTGCTCATCATTTTTATGATACTTAGCATGGTGGTTGTGGTTTTGGCTATACTTATTTTCATCATGATAGATCTTTAGGACCCCCACTATTTTAATAGACTTTTTGTAGTATTTGATGGTCTCCTAATAATTTTTATAGGTCTATTAGTAGGTATCCTAGGGTAGTAAGGTTTCATTTTTATTTGTTGTAATGTAATCATTTCAGTTTTTAATTAAATAAAACATGCATTGTTTTTATTTTGAAAACATTGTTAGGATAGTATGAGAATTAAATGAAGTAAAACCATTAAATATTAAAATTAAACGTGAAAAAGGATCAGGGTGTCACATTAACCCCCCCCCCCCACAAATAATTGCACCCCTGAAATTCTAAAACACTTGTATACTTCCACTGGAAAAACCAGATAGGCATCACCCCTGACGTCCCATCACCAAGTCGGCCATCGTGGATGATCCGTTGTCATCCTCAGGTGGATCAGTAGATTAGTTTCTAGTTCCTCGACATCTTTTTCCCACATACACCATGATCAGTTAGGTTCAAACCCATGCATAAAACATTTTTTCTTACCAAGAGAGGCACTAGAGGTGTGGAGGTCGAAGATTTGAGAGTGGAATTGTTCCCTATAAATCCCCTAAACTACATAGTGCATGAAAAACTCAAAGTCGTAGAGCATCCCAAATATTGTATAACATAATATGTAGAACAGATAGACTGCTTAAAAGTCACCCTCCAAACTATCTTCACAAAACACTCCCAAAGCGTGGTAGTTCTAGGACATAGTGACACATAAGAAGATGCCTTATTGGTACTTCTCTCTCTTCATGTACTCTACTAATAGTGCAATTTCCATGTGGAGTTAAACATAATTGTCACCCTGATAGGTTCATACGATATTTGGGATGAGGAACATTTTATAGAGGTGTTTGCAAGAAAAACATATGTTTTCAAAAGGGTAGTAGTATGCTGAACATGTTTTGATGAATATGGACTCTAGTAATTCGAGAGGAAGTGATAAAAGGTTTATTGGTAAACCTACATCTTCCATCTGAAAATTTAAAGGGAAATTTTTTAGTTAGTAGGGCTTACCATATTACAACTGAGACATTATTTTTTAATAGCATACTAAAATATTAAATATAAAATACAACATTTTCCATTTAAAGAAGGGTTTAAAAGCATAAGGTGTTACATAACCATTTTATCCCTCTCACAACTCCTGGATATGGATTTCATGACATCCCTCATGATGTCTCTTCATAGGTACCACCGGTGTTGGTGATTCCCCCAACTCCCAGTCAAATGGATCACCAATGCGGTTCTAAAATCATCAATCTCCTTGGTCCAGATGCAACACATGCAACGTTGTTCAACCACATGTGTATATCTACAGTTATGTGTGAGAAAAAATGACATATATCATGTTGAGAGACATTAGTATGATCTTTATGTTGATAAAACAAATGGGAATACACATCTCTAGAAATTTCAATGTCCATAACTTGACCAGTAAGATCGTAGGTCAAGATTTGAAAAAGGTACGCTGCAAAGAGGTCACCCACCTTGGCAGCCTATTGGAAGTCCTCTAGGGATGAAGCATTCTCGTCTTGGGTAAAACACTTAAACAAACCCTCAATGTATTTTCCCTTCCATGCATTGAATGGTAATTGGGCATTCATCATAATAAAATATTTAAATCCTGATCCTCGATGAGGTTCAAGTATACGAGGAGAATTGGATACACTATAGAGGTGTTTTCAAGACCAACGATGGTTTCAAAAAGTCTTATATTCTTCTAAACATGATTTTACCACTATAGTTTCTAATATTGTTTTAAGAGGCATAAGGATTATTTCTTCTTCAATCTGAAAATGTTAATATGGATTCTACTTAGTAAGAAAAAATCATGTTTTTAATGTTGTTCTAATTTTACTGGGTTGTCTAAACAGGTCCCTAGATACCAACTGTCATAACCCTGACCCCATAATATTGGAGTTGGTGCCTGAAACATTGTCTGATATTTTTTCATAGACACAAGAAAAAAAAATTCACATCTTATTCCAAAATAGAGGATCAATTTGGTTTAACTTCTCAAAAACTAGTTGTTCCTAATACACTTCTTCAAAAAAACATGACAATGTTAAGATTCATATTTATGTTGTCACATAAGAGTACTCTTGAGGCACTTCATAAATATTTTCAAAGGTTACTTGAAAAAAAAAATCAAAATGACCTTTTACACAAGATTAAAATGTTTGCTTAAAAACTGCAGGTAAAACTTAAATCAGAGTGTGCATACAAGTAACAGAATGCATGAATGATGCATGATTCAAAAACTTATCAAAAAAATTCTAAAAGTGATATGAAAATTTTTAAATTGAATTACATAAGTAATCATATCTTAATTTAATAACACTTATATTAAAATTCATGTAACCTTAACTTTAGATACCAATTCATTGTATAACATTCCATTTGCATACTTAATCATGCCATATGAATTCATTTCCATTGTCATAGAAGATTCTAAACCAAGGGGTATTCTATTAGTTGAATAATTACTTGGATGATCATATACCAATACATTATGGGGGAATTTATAATTATGGATATTGTCAAGGCCTTGTGCCAAGACCATAAAACATGAATTAGTAAGATTCAAGGATAGCCACCAATCTCATTTCCCATAGTATCAGAAGACAATGATAACCACCATAATCGTTTCACATAACATCTCATGATATTCAACTTTACCCAATGCATTTGAGCGATATATGTGCGCACCCATCTTATCATTTAAGTCCAACAAATTACTAACATGTCTTTCATGGTCTTATATTCATAGTGTCCCATAATACATTGAATACTTACATTCTTATTCCCTAACCCTTTTTACGTACTTGCTCAAAACTGAAATGAATTATTCCATAAATTTCAAAAGGAATAGATTGGTTAGTTTCATATTTAACAGTGACATTCATGGACTAAAAGAAAAACTATTATTGGTGTAGTCAGAACTATTACACATTAAATAATGGTTTGTCACATAAAATAACAACTCTTTCATCAAGGCCTTATGAATGTGAACCATTTCATGCCATGTTGTTGACTTTGAGATATTTGTTTTAAACAAAGAAATACTAATAGTTTAAAACATAAACTAAAATAATTAACGGAATTTCTAGTGACAAAATAGAAAATAATGCATGGATGTAAAATCATTATTTCATGTGGAGTTTTCATGAAAGAAGAAAAAATAATCACATGAGCTTATGCATGAATGCATGTATCTTTATAATTAAACCTGAAAACAATTTTTCAACATATCTAGAATTTATTTAAAACATGAGAAAAAAATTGAAACACCTATATGTGTATTTGTGTGTTTTGGATATATGAAATTCCAAGGTGTATACTTAGGGTTTTCAAAACCTAAAACGAGGTTTAATAAATTCTCACAACTCATGTATTCTTCATAAACATAATTTAATCAATAAGGATATGTTTTGTGAAAACCCCAATTTTGATTTGTTACATAATAAAACATATATATATATATACTTTTATATGGAACCATATATACATAAATTGTAAATAAGGGGTTTTAATTTTAAAAATATGATGAACTACACCCCTACATGTAATTCATGTGTTATGAAACATCACATAAAAAAAGGAATGATTGCCATTAAAAGATCATAAAACTGAAATGGTTTGTTATATAAAGAAATTGTATATATATGTATACATAATTTTGTTTTCAATTTCCAAAATGGTTTAGGAAGAAATTATATACATATACATATAACTGTGAAACATAAAAATAGATAAAAAGTGTTTTCATATAGAAATTGAAGCATAAAATCCAATGCATGTGTTATATACCTCAATAACACATTTATAAAACCTTACATGAGTTATGATTTAGAATAAGTATAAAACAATATATATTTATATATATACAAAAGTTTAAGAGTTTTACAAAAAATGAAAAGGTAAAAAAATGATCCCCTACCTGACTTCAAGAGAGAAAAAAGGTCGGGTAGGGGTTGTTCGAAATCTATGGAGAAGAAATCGAGTGAAATTACAGGTGAAAATATAGTGTTTATATTGGTAGTGTACATATATATCTTATATACAACATTTCATACATAAATTTTAAACAAAGACTCACAAAATTTACCGAAACAAAAGAAGTCCAACATCTTTCCTAAAATATACCCAAAATCAATCAATGTTTTTAATATATATATATATATATATATATATATATATATATATATATATATATATAAAGCTTGTGGAAACTAAAACTGAAGCCAAATAAAATAAAAAAACGATGAAAGGAGACCGAAGAAGAGCATACAGGTAGAAGTCGAGGGTCGATCTGAAGAGAAAGGTTGGGAATCTCAAGGGGGAAGAACAAAGAAGAAGAAGAAAGAAGAAAACAGCTGGTGACCTACCGATTGGCATGATGAATAAGAAGTAACACCGAGAAGAAAAATAGAAAATAAATGGATGGTCTAGATCAAACAGGACTAGATCGTAAAATTAGGGTGAATCCGCGGTTTTAAAAAATGATGTAGAATTTTGTTTAAATCTTGAATATGATCAGACAGCTATGACGCGACAAATAATTTTAAAAGGGTTTAATGGATGATATTATAACTTAGTTTTATCGGTTGTCTGAGGAAAAACATAGGGGAAAACTATGGTGGTGAGTAATTAAAGGGTGTACTAATCAGACAGTCCAAATATAGTGTGGCGTGATCAGACAGCTTGGATCACATTTCGCTTAAAAAATAGTATCCCACATCAAAATAGGACAGGTTTTGATACTCATTTATATCCCTAAATATCTCAAAAAAAGATCAAACATTCCCCTACCCCCTCCCCAGTACCACCCTATACCGGGTATCTGCGGGTGTGCTCTACACCCACCCCTTCCGTCGTGCCGCCCCGCACAGTGGCGCGCTACATGGTTCCTCCATGCGTTCATGAGGCACACGTGCACACACACCCATGGGTGGCCTGTGTTGAGGGTGAAGGGTCTAGAATCAGCTGCCTACTACTATAGTAGTGTGAGCTACCTCCCTCAGCCCAACTAGAGGGCTATACCAAGGGTATATATTTTTTATAAACCCATCTTTCAAATAAACCATATAACCATAGAAAAAGAAATAAAATTTTCAATAATCAATGTTATTAAATCATTAATTTTATAAAACATGATTCCAACTTTATTTTAATTATTATAACATTAAATTACTGAAATAAACATATAAATTATATTTGTTTCATCCCATAACTAAGATTATAACATTTAATTAATAAAATTATTCATAAACATCTTTTCAAATTCAAAAAAATCATACTTCTCTTTGAATTAATTAATGTAAACTTATGTAATTTATAATTTCACTAAAACCCAAAAGTCATGATTTCAAATTCATTTTATAGTTTGTAAAACTTTATGCTTCCAAAAACTATGTTCAATTAAATGTGTTCAAAGATAAATCTTTAAATTACTCAAATACTTTGAACATTAAAGATGATTTTATACAAAGTAAAATCATTATTTGTTATGTTTTAAAATGGAATATTTATAACAACTATATAGAAAATTAATTTATACAATTGAATACTTTTATTAACTAAACCATTAATTAACAAAATCATTAAAATACCATTATAACACTATGATATTAAAAAAATTTGAAACATTTAAAAAGAATTTGAAATACTTACCTATGTTTTGAGAACATACTAAGTTTCAAAAAATATTATTTTAAATTTTAATATCATGATGTAAAAGATAAAACTCAAGATATGTAAAAAATATCAATATAATAGAAATGCTTAAGGAAATTTTGTATTTTTTATGAACAATTATACAATATATCTTAATGTTTTTACATAATTTATTTTAGATTAACTAGATACTAACAATCACTTTATTTTAAACTCCAACGGACCTAAAAAGGGAAATAATGGTCAACTGTATTTTCAACGGTCAAGAATACCCTTAAAAATATATTTATAGGGTATTTCAATATCAAGAAAACTTGTCGATGATGGTGTTCATCATTCTTATGATGCTTAGCATGGTTAGTGTGGTTATGACAATACTAATGTTCATCATGATGAATCTGAAGGACCAACACTATTTTCATGGACATTTTGTTGTATTTGTTGGTCTCTTTATAATTTTGATAGGTCTTCTAGTAGGTATCAAATGGTAGTATGGTTTCTTTTGGAATTTTTGTAATGTAATAGTTTCAGTTTTTAATAAAATAAAACTTTCCATGTTTTTATTTTGAAAACATTGTTTGGATAGTATGAAAATTAAACGAAGTAAAACCATACAATATTAACGTTACATGTGAAATAGGTTTGGGGTGTCACAAATGAGAGGTAGTGGATACTTTTTCTTTATTTTTATAGCATGGATTTCTCGATAGTTAATGCATAATCTCATAGATCCATATTTCTTCTAAACAAAAATAACAGGGCCTCCCCAAGGAGAAACACTGGGGAAAATAAATCCTTTACTTTTAATTCCTCTAGATGTTTCTTTAGTTCCACTAATTCCACAGTCTCCATTCTATAAGGGTTCTTAAATAAGGGCATTGAACCAAGAATTATGTTAATAGAAAACTCAATTTCCCATTCTGGAGGATGTCTAGGTAAATCCTCTGGAAACACATCCACATATTCTTGAACAATATATACATCCTCTATTTGTACATTCCATTCCTCACCAGTAGTTCTTTCACTCCCTTACACCCCAATAATAGAATTTAGTAGAGATACTGGGGGTGGATCTAGATGATAATTAGATAGTGCTTTATTGGCTCTAAAGATAAGGGATTCCTTATCATCATCAAAAATTGTAATCTATATCTTTATACAATAAATTTTCATATCATGGTATGATAACCAATACATAGCAAGGATTATATTAAATTTCATCATGGGTATGATAATAAGATTAGTAGATAAAGAACGCTTATATTCCATAATGGTAATATATTGAAAGAACATTGCTGCAATGATACTTCCCTCAGGAGTTATGACTAAAAACTCCCTTAATAAGTCAAATGGGAAATATCAAATTTTCTTGGAAAAAGGGGATGATATGAAAGAATACGATGATCTAGAATAAAAAAAGATTTGGATAATTTTAAGGAAATAATTAATTTACCTTCCACAACATCATTCGAAACATCAACCTCAGTAGTAGTTATCACATAAGCATGGAATTTCTCCATTAGCCTTTTCTAAGGTATGTTTCCTTGACACTTAAGAAATTAATTTCCATAATTCCTCATTTAATTATAATTTTAGCATTTAAAATTTACAAAATCGTTATTCCCAATGCAATCACGAGCTTGGTTGTCCTTTTATCCACAATTATAGTAAACTGTCATCCCCTTTAGGCATATACTAGGGTGTTTCTTCCCACAATTACTGGAGGATTGAAATTCAATTGTTCCCTTCATTCCCTTATTTCCTTTTCTAGAGTGTTTAGAAGAACCCTTCTTCTCTTTCTTCACATTAAATTCATAATACATAGATAATACATTTTCTATCTTGACATCTCATAAGAATATATATTCGTACGATGAGAAGGATTGTGAGACAAATGCTCAATGGAGAAATGGATTTAACCCATCAATGAATCGATAAATATTACTTCTTGGATTATGTATATAATCTGCAGCATGTATAGGTAACCTTGTAATGGTATCCTTAAACATTGTGACATTGTCATCCTCATTTTCCCTTTGAATCAGAAATTTCCTTTCCATATTAGCTAGATGTTCATGAGGATAGTATTTTTATAAGAAAATATCTTTAAACTCCCTCTATTCTATATTTTATACTTTATCATCCTTCTTTTTGTTTTGAATTAATGACCACCATTGATCTGCATCTCCTGAAAAAAGATAAACTATCATGGAAAATGTTTCCCTTTCGCTACTCCCCAGAGCATGAAATATTTTCTCTGAGAAACGTATCCCTTGATCAGATACAGATGGATTTTTAGTCCCATTTCATTTTGGTGGTTGTTTCCCCATGAAGTTTTCTAACATTGATCCTCCGCATTGTGGATCAGGTTGCTCCATACAGGTAAGGTTATTATTCATAACCTGAGTAAGTTGTCACATTATGGTTATAAGTTGTTCATTACCAGTTGCATCACCAGATACACAATAATTATACTTACTAGGAGGTATGTCCCTACATAAATAACGTGTGTTGATACGGTTTCCATTCCTTCTAATAGGTTCCATTTCCAAATAATGGAATACACAAGATTAGTTCATTAATCACAATTCATAATTCAAAACTTGTAAAATACTTAACATAAATTGAACAATTTATACATATAATATATAATTATAAAAATTATTTCTTTGGGAATTTAATTACTCATATATACATCATAATGGTTTGTGAAGAATATGTGAATTATGCTAAACATATCCCACATGAGTTTCAAAGCAGGTGCGCATTAAGGCATATTGTCGTGTACCAAGATACACTGGGTCAATCCAAAAACTCATTGTCAGATTTTTCACTCCTAGGTACATGTGTGCCAAAATGATTCCCACTTGTAGTGTTTATAAATGGATGTATATTTTTAAGAAACCCACAATTTTTTTTGATGTTCTTCTAAACTAATCCTCAAAGTCTGTATTAGGGTAATGTTATCTAAGCAGTGTTTTCCTAAATCTAGTTTCTAGAGATTGTACTAAACTTCCAATTATACTAAATGTAATTCACCGACCCCAGTGACCTAGATTCAGTGCCTTATTACATAACATTCTCATGATCACAATAGATCAAGTCCCGAAATACCAATCGGTTTAGTAGACATGAATGTAATATATATATACATAAGTTTTACATTACATTATGAAATGAAAAACAACAGCATTGTGTCTCTAATTAACACACTCATATTTCATAGCCTATCCATGGAGTTAAATAATAATATAAATCATTACATCTTGGAAAATATTAATACATAAGAAAGGGGTGATCTCAGATTCTTAGTAAGGATAAAAATATAGCAGAAAATATAATAAATAAGAATAAACATTTAAGGTAATGTATATGACCAAAATACAATCCTTTTAAAATTAAACATCATTATAATCTGGAAAAGATAAATCAAATAATTCCATTTACTTATTCACATGGATATTATACTAGTATAATAATCAATTGTAATATGAATAGATAATCTAATAAGGATAGAATGAAAAATGTCGGACAGAATAACCATAAAGTCAAGGCCTCGTGCCCAGACTACAAATAAATATTTTGTCAATGCCTTGTGCCAAGACACTAGTTTGTGTCAGGAGACCTACAAATTCATTGAGGGTATATAGAGGTCCTCTCTATTCACTTACTACATCCAATGCATTCCTTATATAAAAAAGAGTGAAACATAACATAAAGATTCATATTAAAGTAATATACCAAATGTTAATACTTTAACCATAAAATATGAATGAATTAAAAATAGAACATCCAAAATCAAAACTATTATATAAATATCAATACAATATAGAATATTGTATCATAATAAATCAACATCAATTAAACATGAAATCTAACTATAGAAGATAATATAGATGAAATCAATACAAAAAGTTTTTGAGAGAAATATATCTTTCTACTATGAAATAATTTAAAAGTCACATAATTATAAAAATAAAATATTTATTTCGAAAATATTTATATGAGATTACAAGGGAAGAAACAAAGGTGTTATAACAGTAAAAAATAGCTGCTCCTGTGATATAAGTTAAAAAAATTATTTTCATTAATTTGTCGAAAAGGTCATAAAGTGCCTTGTTTGGAAAATGAAGGAAATATACCATTCAATTTTTTTTAAAAGTAAAACAAGGGTATAAATGAAGTTAAACGATATTCTATGAAATAGTTAAAATGATTTGAAATACATTTTGATGAAACATAGATGTGGACGATAAAGAAGTCCCAGTAGATACTTACGTATAAAAAACCTTGGAGAATTATGTGATTGTAAAATTAACCCTTACCATGTAATTTTCTATAGTATAGGTTTCAATAAACACCTATATAATAGTTAAATAATTTTTATTAAATTATAAAATAACAACACCTATAAATATTATATCATTTATGATCCTCTAATATTGCTTTGTTAATAATATTTCAGTAGTATCGTTGTTTCGGCTGTTAACTGATTCATTTTCCTTTATCTGTTTTATTATGTACGTCATGTTCATTATGGATAGGATGTATTTGATTCATATAAAGAAAGAAATTATGATCTAAAATATTATTTTTAACCATTGAATTAAAATTATTCTTCAATGGTTATGATGGGGAATGAAATCTCATCTGGTCGTGGAGACGGTAAGCCGTACGTATGAACAAGGGAAAATATCAATCCATTGATTGTGAAATCCTATGTAATTTGATGGTATATTATATATACATATTAAATGACTTGTTATATTTTTTATTTACATAAATTTTACTCATTATTATACCCATCCAAATAATGAAGTGGTGAATAAAAAACTGCACCATGATATGGAGACGGTAAACCATACGTACACACGTATGGTGAAATTGTCATTCATAGGAGGGATAAAATAATAAATATGGTTGTAACTCATTTATAATAACATCTTAGTATTTATAAAGTACTGGATTTATTATTTTAGTATGGAAAATATAGAGAAAGATGAAGTGGAAGAATAAATGAACTTTGAAAGAGGTGATGAAAAAATTACCTCTTCTTCGGGTGGATCCTTTTGATTTGAACGAAAGGGATAAATATGTTGGAATTATGATAAATGTAAGGCCTATAGGATGATGTTAGGGTTGTTGGGGGGATATTTTAATAGGGTTTGTCTGATCCAAATGGGTTTGGAGGTATGAATTTAAGAGAAGATTAAGTACCCTTTTATAAGGGAGGTGATGGGCACTTTAGGAAAAGCTTGACGTATTAATTTATTATAAAATTATTTTCGGGGTCAAATAGATCCAAATGGATTTATTTTGAAGATATGGTGGGGGATGGGGAGAATTCCTCCCAACTAGTAGGTTTAAGTCAGGTTTAGTTCACCATATTAACCATATCTTTTAGACATAACCCTTAGTTAAATAGTTTAACTTTTATGATGTCTTTTGTTTTTTAATACTACATGGTTAATGTAGTAACGTTAAAATGACAAGAGAACCTCTAGTGATTAATTAATGACATATATAGAATAATCTAAGTCATTTTTCTATATTTTATATTTTTATTAATATTATATCACTTAAAAAAATAGTGTTTGTTTTAAAAACTCATTTATGTTAATATTGGAACTATTTAGAATTTGGTTTTTTTAAAGCCATAAAAAATTCATTCCTTTAGAAGTAAAAAACATTGAATCAACCCTGACATGTGATATTCACCTATAAAATTCATGGATGGCTTCAAAAGATTCAATTTACTTTTATTTTAATATTTATAATATCAATGTTTAATCTTTCACTAATAAGGTAGTTACTGCATCATCATAATGTCATAAATAAATTTACTTATCTAATGTAAAAAAAATTATAAATAAAATACCATGACATAGGAAACATTATTAACTTTATATGGAATATTTATAGTCGAATTTATCTTATGTATAACCCTGTAGTAAAAATGGTTCAATTATTAAAATTTAAATTTAACACTTTTAACTCTTCTTTAAATAAACTATAATAAAGGTTGTAATCTAACCACATTGGATAAAAAGGATATTATTTTTGTCCTAAGGCTGATTTTTTCTGACAAACACTTATCTAATGAAATTAGGACATGTGTTGTGGTAATATTATATTATTATAATATTATTTTTACCTTTAATTACACTATTTACTTTTAACCGTAGTTAATAAAATTAAAATGTAAATATTCAATAAAAAACTATTTTCATCATATTGAACCAAATTCTACTTAATGATGAAAAACATGTATCTCCGAATTTTTAAATTCTGTTCACTAAAGCAGTAAAATTATGTTTTCTGAAAATTTGCAAATCATCCTAGAAGGTGGGTAAAATATGTTTAAAAGGTCAATGAAATATTATAAAAAATGTGTCCGAGGAATTAAATTGGACTAATATAAGTATTATATATCTATTTTTACTTTTAAAAAAATTAAAGAAATGATAATTATTATTTAAATAAAAAGTCAATTTAAAAAAAACGTAGCGTTTTTCACTATTCAACAAAAATTGAATGTTTTCAGAAAATACCTAAAATTTATTCTATGTTAAATTTGATATTCCAAATCCATAAATTAAGTCCATTTTTAAAAATAAAATTTTCTATATTTTAAAATTTTGGTATTACTATTCATAACTACTTTTTAAACGACTCATTTGATTGGTCGTGGTGTGCTAGAACTCGAAGCTCCGTACAATGCAAGCTACTGTATTTTTCAAAGAGAACTGTATTATAGATGCTTAGGGTGTTATAGTAATAACATCACTGTCACTCATATGATAATATGTTATTATAAATATGAAACAACCCTATTTATCATTTAATCCATCGTGCGAAAAATGAAATCACAGCGCGTGCATACATACACCTTACCGTCTACATGTCGTAGTGTAATATGATTGTCCAAACCACCATACATGGATGGGTATAATGGTGTAAATAATAACTATATATGATTAATATATCATGATACTTATTCTGTGATATTATACTTTATCCACTTCAATACCATTCATCTATTATGGGAATGGTATCGTCACTCGTGCGTACGTATGGCTTATCGTCTCGATGGTGCAATGTCATTTATTCTACATAAGGTTCATTAAAACATGATAATATAAATTAATTAAATGAATAAATAGTATATATATTATACTAATTCCATGTGATAAATGATATAACTATGACCTAGATACAGTAATAAGAACATATCCGACAAAACATGCATAAGAACATAAAGTAGTTAATTCCAGATTAACTGGTAACAATGAAATTTTACTAACAAACAGATAAAAATATTATCATAAATATTATAATAAAAATGATTATTATTATAGAATAAATGAGTAACAATACTTAAATCTTAATAAAGGACGTTCAGTTAGATATGAAGCATATCATACGTAAGGTAAGTGGTAACTTTTCCAATCTTTTTTTATCCGAGATTGTTTATTTAAAAGTATTTACTTGGGATATATCTATCATCCATGATTTCATAAAATGTATAATATTATTATATGTATATTTAATGTCATATTTACCTCTTATGACTATTACTATGTGGTATGGAAGGAATCAATCTTTTCTTTACCAAACGATGAACTTTTTGAATTTTCCAGAAAAAGTATGAGGAGAATGCATTTTTTACTAAGGCATGACTGGATTTTTTACAGTTTCATGACTCCTTGTTTCCACGAAGATTCCTCAACACTATTTCTAGTTTATTTTCAACTAGATTATTTTCTTTCAAAATTTCACGGCATTTTGAGAAAATAAATCTAAATGGAGGAAGAAAGAATCACTACAGGAAAATGGTCGTTTCACGACGGTTTTAAAAACCGTCGATAAATGTTTTTCAGGATGCTATTTCGCTGCGGTTTTTTCGCGGTGGTTTAAAAATCGCCACGAAATGTAGTTTTTTTGTAAATATTTTTGAGGATTAGAGGCGGTTTTTTGAAAAACCACCGCGAAATGAAAGGAAAAAAATAAAAAAACATGAAAAACCCCGAAATCACTAAAATGGCCATAACTTTTGATTCGGGCGTCCGTTAGAGCACCACATCCAGTCAAATCGAAGCTAATGAAGAGATATAAAGGCATGTATAATCAAAACTGTGATACAATATAAGGTTCGGAAAATATGAGAGTTATAAGAAAGTTGAAAAAAGTTCTCCAAATTCATACAGTCATAACTTTCGCTCCGGGTGTCCGTTTGGGCTCTACCACATATCAAATCGAAGTCAGCGAAGAGAGCTACGCAGCGGTTCATCAAAAATAAAGATTCTATCGTGTTTTTCATCCCTAAAAACCCCCTTAGAAGGCCTCTGAAACCCCATTTTCGTCACCGATGTCCCGTCGAACTTGTCTTCAAATGGACCTAACTTTTGATCTGTGTGTCAGTTCAGACACCTCCACCTGCCAGATCGTAGTTCGTTCCATGAGCTTCAGTTTGACTAGTCGCGATGCCCACATGGATTCTTGGATCAAATGTTATGGAATATTTAGTAGGTATCAGGTTTGTTATGTCTTTCAATGCCTCATTTCTAGCACCTGTTCCCCGTCCGTTTTTTTAAATGGTTGTAACTTCTGATCTGCCAGTCCATTTGGTCTCTTTCACCTATCAGCTCGAAAATCATTTCAGGATCATTGATTTGACTAATCGCCGATCTGGAATGGACTCTTGGATCATAAATTATCTCCGTTAATATGAGTCCAATTCTTTTGTCACTTTATGACCGTTTTGACAGGTTTTAACGGTTTCATCATTTATTACTGTTTACTTGGGTTTCCATGACTTGTTATCTTTATCAATGGGTTTTTGTGGGTTATTATGATTCTTATGTTGCATTTTTAAGGGGTTTTCCAGAGTTTTCATGAGTTTGAATGCGTTCTCATGCTTTCTAATGCTTTCTTTTTCATGCTTTTCCATCTGTTTTCATGTGCTTTCCTAATTTTTCATCCATTATCACACCTTTTCGTACTTTTCCATGTGTTTCATTTATTATTTATTATTTATTATTTATTATTTATAATATACTTTAATTTATTTATTAGCTATTATTTTTTACTGGTTATTTCTTATTTCTTATTGATATTTATTTATTTATTATTTTTTTTATTATTTATTAATTATTATTTGTTATTTGTTATTTATTATTTAGTATTTATTATTTATTATTTATTACTATTAATCCTAATATTTGTTACTTGTTATTTATTATTTATTTTATATTATATATTATTTATTATTTATTATTTATTATTTATTATTCTTATTATTAATATTTTATTTATTATATATTATATATTGTATATTATTTTTTATTTTTTATTTTTTATTATTTATTTTTTAATTTTTATTTTTTATTATTTACTGTTTATTATTTATTATTTATTATTGGTTATTTGTTATTTATTAATTATTATTTATTATTTATTATTATTAATTATGTGTTATTTATCATTATTTATTATTTATTATTTATTATTTATTATTTATTATTTATTGTTTATTGTTTATTATTGTTATCTATAATTATTATTATTATCTATTCTTATTATTTATTATTTATTATTTATTATTTATTATTTATTATTTATTATTTACTATTTATTATTCATTAATTATTATTTATTATTTATCATTTATTAATTATTAATTATTATTTATGTATTATTATATATTATGAATTTTTTTTATTTATTATTTATTATTTATTATTTATTATTTATTGAATAATAATTATTAATTATGTGTTATTTATTATTTTTTATTGTTTCTTATTTATTATTTATTAATAATTAATATTTGTTATTATTTATTTATTATTATTTATTATTATTTATTTTTTGTTATTTATTATTATTTTTTATTTTTTATTTTTTATTTTTTATTATTAATTATTAATTATTATTGATTATTATTTTTTATTTATTAATTATTAATTATTAATTATTAATTATTAATTATTATTTATTAATTATTATTTGTTATTTGTTATTTGTTTATTATTATTTATTATTTATTAGATATTATTATTTATTATTATTTATTATTATTTATTATTTGTTATTTATTATTTAATATTTATTACTTAATATTTATTAATTAATATTTTTTATTTTTTATTTTTTATTTATTATTTATTATTTATTATTTGTTGTCATTTGTTATTATTTATTATTTATTATTTATTATTTATTATTTATTATATATGTATTATTATCTATTATTAATTGTTGTATATTATTTATTATCTATTATCTATTTAATTTTAATTATTTATTATGTGTTATTTATTATTATTCTAATTTAATATTTTTTATTTTTTTATTTATTAATTATTTTTTATTATTTATTATTTATTATTTATTATTTTGTTATTATTTATTATTTTTAATTTATAATTTATATTTTACTTTTTACTATTTGTTATATATTATATATTATTTATTGTTTATTATTATTTATTACTTAGTATTTAGTATTTACTATTTACTATTATTTCTTATTTCTTATTTATTATTATTTATAGTTTTTTATTTATTATTTATTTTTTTTTGTTATTTATTATTTATTATTTATTATTTATTATTTATTATTAATTATTAATTATTAATTATTAATTATTTCTTATTTCTTATTTCTTATTTATTCTTTTAATTTCGTAATTTTATTATTTTATTTTCATAATTTTTTAATTTATGTAAATATTATTATAATTTATTTGTTATTAATTATAATAAACAGTAACTAATAATAAATAACTCAATAAATAACTGATAAATCTATAATTATTAATTATTAATTATTGGTTATTAATTATTGATTATTGCTTATTGTTTAATTATTATTGAGTTTATATCTATTAGTTATGAATTATTTTTTTTCAATTAGTACATATAAGTATATTAAATTCTATTTATTAACAACATGATGAGCTTGCTGGAGTGGTAAAGTCTTTGGAAAATATGAAAGAGGTTAGAGGTTCAAATCTCACCAAATGCAAAATTTCTTTATATTGCATGGGAATGTGAATGAGCATTTGCATGGGCATGTGCATGAGCATGGGCATGCTTGCATGGATAAAGTAAATAAAGTAATGCAAATTAACTGAAATAAATAAAATAAATACGAAATAAATAAATAAAATATGAAATAAATAAATAATATAAGAAATAAATAAATAATATACGAAATAAATCAATAAAATTTGAAATAAATCAATAAAATATGAAATAAATCAATAAAATACGAAATAAATAAATAATAAAAAAAATAAATACGAAATAAATAAATAAAATACAAAATAAATAAATAAAATAAATATAATACGAAATAAAATATGAAATAAGTAAATAAAATAAATAAATAAATAAAATAAATAAAATAAATAATAAATTTATAAAATTAATAAAAAATTAATAAAAAATTAATAAATATAATTAAAAAATAATTAAATAATAAATAATAAATAAACAATAAAAATAAAATAAAAATAAAATAAAAATAAAAAATAAACAAGAAACTGCCGCTAAAAACCCCCGCGAAACGTTCTATAACGGTTTTGAAAATCACCGCGAATAGTTTCCCGACGCACGATTTAGCGGCGGTTTTTCAAAACCGCAGGTAATTGATTTAGCGGCGGTTTAAACCGCCTCGAAACGTAAAAAAGCACCGCTAAATCCTCATTTTTCTGTAGTAAATACTTTCCACATGAACTAAGTTCTAGTGGTTTATCAAAATTACATTCCATATAAGATGACACTTTTTGTATAGTGTTATGTTTATATCTCTAATATTACTATGATTTGATTATTTTAAAGATAAAATGGTATTTTCTATGGATTATGTTACGATTGAATGATGTTTAAGAAAGCCATTTTATTTCATGGGTTATTCTATGATGAATGATATATGTTTTTGTGGAACATGTAAGAATGTTTTCATTATTATATTGGTGGGACCTATATCTCCATCCAATGAATTGGGTCATGATTTATATCTCATGATATAAAAATTACTAAAACAACAAGTAAATTTGGATTCGTAGTACATTCATGGAACGGAAAGTAAACCTGTTTTAGTAATGGACTTTGTCCACTATGATTGTCTTAGTAGAAATGCCTTGGATACTATGGAACAAATATTATGTGCTTATTAGTTTCAAAAAGTTACTTGTTTTATACAAATGATATTGTATCATGGTTAATGTTCTTTTGTGATCCATTCCTTACCTAATAACAAGATTTATTTCATGACCTGGGATTTTCATGTTTAAACTTTATGATCATATTTTTATGTCCAAATTTTTATGGTTTGATTTATGTTCTCTATGTTTACCCTTACAGAGTATTTGAGCTCCCCATTTTGTTGTTTTATTTTCCCAAGGATACAAATAAATGTTTTAGGTAGGATAACAAAAGGAGAAGATCTTTATAAGAGATTTTGAAGATGTTTCTCCATAATTAGAAGTCTATGTTTCGAGTTTCCAAAGACTCTAAACTATTCCGGTCTTTGGGATTCTATTTGTGTCATGTATTATGTATTCCGAAAAAGAAATGTAATGTCAATGTACGTCAATCTTGGGTCTCTACACAACATTCAAGAGACAAAATTCTAAAACATTCCCTCTTATAATTATTTTCTTCTTATACCTTCTCATATTCAATATAATCCATAATTAAATTGGGACTAAAGTATTATAAATATACTATAATTTTATATTTTTAATGGTATATACATCTTTACCATCTCCTTGTTTGTTCCTAAAATGATAATATTGTTTACAATATGGTTGGTTCTCCACCTCCAGGAACAATACACTTCATTTTTTTCCCACCGCCTTCATGGATGGTTATATTGATATTATTATGGTAAAATATTATTATCATTATTATTTTTTAGCTACATTCATGTTTTTTAATATTTTAATAATAATTTAACTATATAAAATAATTTTTTTTCTTGATGGTCAGTATACCAAAGAAAAAGAACTTATCACAAAACTATAATGTTTTATAAAGTGAATTGATCCTATGTTTGAACACATATCAATATTTAGAACCATATAAATTTACATAGGTACAAAAATTACATTCCATTTCACTTATAGAGTTTTTTCCCCATTTGACATGAGATTAACCAATTATCCACAAGTGATCCGACCAGGAGACCATTCAATATACTCCTCTTGAACAATGAAGTTAAACATTGAATATCCTTAAAAAACATTAGATGAACATAGTAAAATCATAATAAATAAATTATATTTGTTAATGTTATGAATTAATTAATTAATTCATTTATTTTTATTATTTAGAATATTATGTTTATGTTCTGAACAATTGTGGAATATAAGGTATGTGACCTCTACGAACCACTTTTTTCTTTGGGTTAGAACCATTCTATATTAAATTCACTTTACCTCTCTCATTAAATTCATGTAATGATTCTAAATTCTATATATATACTTATATATGTGTGTGTGTCTCACATATATACCTACCTTATTCTCCCTTCCTTTAATGGGGTAATACACGCCCTATGTTTATTTCTCAAACGCCTTCTTTAAAAAATCACTTATGATTATGATATGATGAAATATTATACATCCTATTTATTTATATATATAATTATTATGTTTATCAATTATTACTTATTTTATTTTCGGTACACATAAGTATGTAAATATAATAATGGGTACAGCTATATAGTGCTCTAATGCATTGGGTAATGTTGTCTCACATTCGGTGTTACGAATGGGACATGGAAGTGAACCTATTACATGGTGGGAATATTTCCATCATGTGACGTTATCTTGTATGTTATACTTGAATTATTCTTATGTCATGTTTTATGTTTCTACCAAATCCCTATGTTTCCTTGATCACATGACACCATGCTCATTATGTTATTCTCCTATGTGATTATTCACGAGCATTCTCTTTTATGACATCATTTTATTTCATTTGACTCATATGTTATGATCATTATCATATTTATACTATTATATGGATTTTTTTCTTACCCAATTATCATATTTACACCATAGGTTATCTTATGTAATTTTAGTATATAATATGGATTTTTGTACTCATTATAGATATTAAAATAATGTTTTTCTATTTTAGTTCTACATTGATTTATTATGAATATAGTATTCTAGACACTAGTATTTTCAATCCTTTGGTTATATATAATGGATATTTATGTTATAATCATGTGATAATATGTTTAAAATTGATGGGCCATTATATTAGTATAGGAATAATATACATGAGATGTTGGTGGAAAAGGAGGAAATGTGACGAAAATGATATTGTAGGGAGTGAGGGGAGAAATATGAATGTTAATGGTGACGAATAATGAGGGATATAAATGGTCATGTAAGGTTCATGTAAAACATTTTGTTTTTTCATGTGTGAAATTGAGCACGTCACTAAAAATATAAAAAAGGATAGAAACAATACATTTTTTAAAAAAACTTTTATCCTATTTACATAGTAACAAACATATAAAATAGGTTTTATAAGTGAGTTGTCATGACCCGCCCTTGGGGGCCGTGCCGTGACTACCCCAAACCCGCCTTCCATAGGCCAGGGGCTGGCGACTAGCAGTAAGGTGTAATTCCCGATAAAAAGGGAAGGCATTGACATTATAAAGTAAACAAACACACATAGTAAGAAAGCAGAAGTAAACACTAAGTAAAATTGGGTACAATAGTAAGTGCAGGAAATTAAGTGGGCCAGAATATAAACCCAAACTGAAAGTAAAGTACAACTGAAAAAGGGAGTACAACAACTGAAAAGTAAAGCTGCAATGTCGAGCCGTCCACTGGAAGTCCCACCTGAAGGGTGGGTATAGATAGCCTCCACAGCTCCTCGGGTCCAGCCGTCCGCTCCGAGTATGTCCCGCCCAGCGGTCCACCTCTAGGTACTGACTTGCTCCGCAAGCCTCAACCACGATCAGTGTTGTCCGTCATCTGCAACCAACACAATGTAGTACGAGCATAGCCCGTGCAGGGGTGAGTATACGCTACTCAGTAGGGACCCCGAGACCCCCGATGGTCTCCCAGAATCCACAAAGGATAAACAACAAAGGAAAGATACAATCACGAAGTAACATCCAACACTACTTAGGTATATGCCCATACAAATACCTAAGTCATTAATTGCAGTTCGGATTCATCATCCGAGCCCATGTTCGATCACGTCCACACAAGAGAACACAACCAATCCACATAGTAAAGCAAGTCAATCATATCAAATATAATGATTGAAAGTTATGACTGAGCTCACACAAGTATACTTCTTCGTAAGACGATAGAGATGATCAGATGTATCCACTGATTCATCTAACCCATCAGATCCACACAGGATCGATAGGTACTAACCCACGCAATGACCCACACAAGATCGATATGTACTCACCCCGGTAATGACCCACACAGGATCTGACCCACACAGGATCGGTATGCACTGGCCCACACAGGACCGCTGAGCGCTGACCCACATAGGATCGGTTGGCACTGATCCACACAGGATCATTGAGTGTTGTAGTCGTTGATGTTGAACCCACGGAGGATTCCAAGAAGTATTCATCATCGTCGCAGTCAGAGCCAGCTCTAGGCTTCCCGCACACAGCAAACTTGTTTCGGGAGGGTCCGCTCCACGAGCCGAGGGGCTGATACATCAACTCACACGAAGTCCGGAGTTGATGTATCCCGAATTTCTGTAACGTCAAAAAGAACACAACGTGACAGACGACACGTCAATCGAACTCCCGGTCTGAGAGTTATTGGCTTTTTCGTCGTAGGGGCCCGGTTGGTTTTTAAGTCAAAACCAACCCGGCCGTTCTCCAACTGCGTCCAATCCTTGATTGGAGTAATCCAAAAGGTCTGTATCACTATGAGGAATCCAAGAAAGTCGACAGCACGTCAATCGGACGTTCAGAGCTCAAGTTATAAGCGTTTCTGCTCAGAGGGCCTGGTTGGTTTCGTGTTCGAACCAACCCGGCCATACCCAATGTTTTCCGTAACCTTGAGTGTAATATACTGAAACAACCTTCTCGATCCGAGGATCGCATCGCAGCTGACGGTGTGTCGATCGAAGGTATGTAGCCTATGTTATGGGTGTTTGAAAGGATCTGTTCGAAAATAGGGGTTCGAGCCCAGTCCGACCCGGCCCGATACCCCCCCCCCCCGGGTGGACCAAAACTGGGTTCGGGTACGACCCATTAGGGAGCGGCCCGGCCCGGTGGGCATGGCCGGACCCGGCCTGGGCGTGGCCCGACGGCCTGGCGCGCTCGGGCGGCCCGCGTGGCCTGCTCGGCTGGCCGAGCTGGGCGGAATAGGGGGGCCCGCTGCCCCCCAGATTGACAAAATGCGGCCACCACGTGGGGGGCGGGAGGCACTCCTGTATCCAGCCGGGGGTTTCGACCCCCGTCCTTTATAGTAACTAGCCGGCTTGGCCGACCGATGGGTCACCGCGGGACCCCCCTGCGGGTCCCGCCTCCTTCCTCCGGCGGTCGGAAGCCGGCCGCCGCTCCCCCGCACCACCACAGCCTTTTCCGATCGGCGCAGCACGACGGTGCCATGCCCCTCCGCCGCGGCCCCGCTCTAGCTGAAGCCTCTTTGAAGTTCTCTGGCGCGGCGCGACGGCGCCGCGACTTTGTTCGACTTGAACGACGCGGCGCGACGGCGCCGCGCTTCTACACCCATACTTCAATATTTTGGCGCGTTGCAACGGCACCGCGCTGCCTTGCTCGTGCCGCAACAAATCAAGCATCTAGGGGGGAGGAGGGTCGGCCGTGTTCGTGCGGTCCAACCTCCTCCTATTATTACGATAATAGGCGGCTAAATTAGGAAACGATGAACGGCGATGAAAGTATTCACGAAGAAGAAAAATAACCCCTACCTCAAGCGTTGAAGAACAAAGGTTCGTTGCGGGGAAGGGACGTCGTGGAAGACGGCGTCGCAGAAGGAGGATCGTCGGTGTCGCGGTATACGGCATCACGTCGTCGTTCTCCAAGTATGGCGTCTCTCACCTGCTGCGGAGAGGGAAGAAGACGTTATGGCGAACTCCCCTTTGCGGTGAAGGAGTTCTACGTCGAAGACCAGCATTCTTCGTTGGCAATGGTGTGTTCCTCGTGTTCTTCAAGGAGGAAGATGAAGTTCCAGACTTGAGCGAATCCTCTCCAAATTCACCCCGCAAAACCAAAACTTCAACATAAGGAAATAAGACCTTGTCTTATTTAATTAACACACTATCGAAATTAAAATTTTAAATTCGAATTGAATTCAAGAATTAATTACTTTTAATAAGTTAATCAATTAATGAGTTGACTTTTCATTTAATTGGGGGTGCTGGTGCGTTACCTAATTAAAAGAGTGGGTTTGAGGGAGTTGAATAGGTGGAGCTCATGTGGGACCCACCCCAAAAATATCCTACCTAGTGGAGGAGGATATGGTGGGTCCCACTCCAACCACTTAACTTAGGTTGAACTTCTTTAAATAAAAATAAAATTGGTTGCACCATTTTATTTTATTCTTCACTTAACCCAAAAATTTAATTACCACACCCGAGAAAACGCAACTCCAAAAAAGGTGTTCCTATGTAATTACCGGTGCTGCGATTCCATCGGTGTCCTTAGATTTCTATTCCGAGCAGCAGTTCAAAAGTCAGGAAATTGCGCTCATTCGTTCACTGAACGTACCCGAGCTAAACTTCAGAAAATTATTCTGGGCTCACCGGGCCTCGGAATCAGGTGCTGTTAGAAACTGCGTTTTTTTAAAATTCCAAAGAAAATTAATAAATAAATTTCCCTTGAGTTTCACAGGTCATTACATTACTCCCACCTCAGGGCTTTACATCCCCATAAAGATACATTATAAACTAGGGGAAAAATGTGCGTACTGTGCACGCATCTGAGCCTCCCTCTCCCAAGTGCTCTCCTGGAGGTTCACGTGCTGCCATCTGATGCGTACTAGAGGTATCAACCATCCACGTAGGACCCGCTCCTATCGATCCACGATCTCCACTGCGACCTTCGCAAAAGTCTCCCCATCATCAATGTCCATCTCCCCATGGTCGATGATATGCATCGGGTCATGCACGTATCTCATCAGCTGAGATACGTGAAAGACGTCGTGCACCCGGTGCAACTGAGGTGGTAGATCCAGGCGATAATCCACCTCGCCAATCCTGCTGAGGACCTGGAATGGTCCGATGAAGCGTGGAGATAACTTTCCGCCTTGACCGAATCTCCGTAATCCCCGTCGAGGTGAGACCCGCAAGAAGACGTGGTCGCCATCCTTGAACTCTAGTGGACTCTGCCTCCTGTCAGCATAATACTTCATCCAGCTTTGAGCTGTCCTCATCCGCTCTTGGATGACCTGGACCTTCTCCGTCGTGGCCTGGACCATCTCCGGTCCCACAAGTACTGACTCCCAAGGGTCTGTCCACCACAACGGTGATCTGCAAGGTCGTCTGTACAATTCCTCGTATGGTTCCATCCTAATGGTGGAGTGGTAGTTATTGTTGTACGCGAACTCCACCAAGGGTAGGTGGTCCTCCCAGCTGCGACCAAAGTCGATGACACATGCGCGGAGCATGTCCTCGAGAGTCTGAATGGTCCTCTCCGTCTGACCATCCGTCTGAGGGTGAAAGGCGGTGCTTAGATGTAGCTGTGTCTCGAATGCCTTCTGCAACCCCTTCCAAAGACGGGAAGTAAAGCGAGCATCTCGATCAGAGACGATAGATGATGGAACACCATGAATCCGTACAATCTCCTGAATGTAGAGACGTCCTAAGCACTCTACTGAGCCCTTCTCTCTGATGGGTAAGAAGTGGTCCGACTTGGTGAGTAGGTCGAAAATTACCCAAATGGAGTCATGACCTCTGGAAGTACGTGGAATTCCAGTCACAAAATCCATAGATATCTCATCCCACTTCCACTCCGGGACCTCCATGGGATGTACCAAGCCTGCTGGTAACTGGTGCTCTACCTTCACCTGTTGCCATGTGAGGCATCGAGAAATGAACTCTGCCACAACCTACTTCATACCCGGCCACCAGTGCTGTCGTCTGAGATCCTGGTACATCTTCTCCACTTTTGGATGTACCGCTAAAGGGGAAGTGTGAAACTATATCAGCACCTCCTCCTGAAAAGCATCTGGCACCATGGTACGTCCTCTAAAAAGGATGTCGTGCTCTCCTCCTATAGAGAATCCATTAGTTTCATGTCCTAAGGATATATGTGCATGCCGCATCTCACAGTCAGCATCCCCACGCTCTGCCTCTCTGACCTGCTATAGTATTGGAGGAGTGACTATGTGTGACTGAAGAAAGGCTGCTCCATCTCTATCCACGAAGGATATCTGCAAAGCGGCTAGCTGCTCCATCGCCTCCCCGAGTATCTGAATGCCCGTCCTCCTGCTGATAGCATCGGCTACTACGTTCCCATTTCTATGAGTATAGAATATCTCAAAGTCATAGTTCTGGAGGAACTCGATCCATAGCTGCTATCTCAGATTCAGTTCATTCTACGAGAAGATGTACCTGAGACTCTGGTGGTCAGAGTAGACTGTAAAGTGCTCACCCATCATATAGTGTCACCACATCTTCAGAGCGAAGACCACTGCTGCTAACTCCAGGTCATGGGTAGCGTAGTTCTGATCATGATGACTCAACTAACGTGATCCATAGGCGATCACTGCCCGCTCCGGCATCAAGACACATCTGAGTTTGGTCCCTGATGCATCGCAGTAAACTACGTACCCTACTCCCTCCTCCAGTAGCCTCACGATAGGTGCGCTGGTAAATCTCTGTCTTAGCTTCTGGAAGCTCTGCTGACATCTTCCTGACCACATGAAGCGTTTCCCCTTCTTCGTCAAAGCTGAAAGTGGCGCCACAACTCTGGAGAAGTCTGGCACAAATCTTTGGTAGTACCCAACTAGTCCCAAGAAACTTCACACCTCCGTCACGCTCCTGGGTGGCTCCCAAGCTAGCACTGCCTCGATCTTCGTAGGATCCACCGCAACTCCCTCCTCATAGATGACGTGTCCCAAGAAGTGGACCTCACATAACCAGAAATGACACTTTAAGAGCTTTCCATAAATCTGGTGCTCTCGGAGTGTGTCCAGTACAACCCGCAAGTGGTAGGCATGCTCCTCCTTAGTCGTCGAGTATATAAATATGTCGTCGATGAAGACCACAACAAATCGATCGAGGTATGGCTGAAATATCCTGTTCATGGGACTCATTAACACTGCTGGATCATTGGTTATGCCGAAAGGCATAACCAAGAACTCATAGTGGCCATACCAACACCTGAAGGCCGTCTTCTGTACGTCCTTGTCTCGAACTCTGAGCTGATGATAGCCTGATCTAAGGTCTATCTTTGAGAACCAACATGCTCCCTTAAGATGATCGAAGTGGTCATCGATCCTTGGTAGTGTATATTTATTCCTCACAGTTACCTGGATCAGGCGACGATAGTCAACACATAGTCACAAACTCCCGTACGCCTTCTTGGTGAACAATATCGTGGAAGCCCATGTTGAAACTCTGAGTCGGATGAATCCCTTGCCCTGCAAGTCCTCTAACTGTACCTATAGATCTCGAAGCTCAACAGGGGCCATCAGATATGCTGAAGTGGATATCAGGGTTGTCCCAGGGTACAGGTCAATATAAAATTCTTCCTCTCTACGAGGAGGTAGTCCTGGAACGTCATCAGGGAAAACGTCCGCATACTTATCCACCACTGCAGGAAAACCAGGACTCCGCACGTCAACTGCTCCTAGGATGAGGCTAGCCAACTGATGAGTGATGGGATGTCCTCTTATCTGCGAGAGTCTATCCTATGCTGTGAAGGCTCCCTTCCCGCCGGTGAAGGTGAACCTGCTCCCGTCGGTGCGTAAACACCGCACCTTGCGCCTAATATAGTCAATCTAATCATGGACTGTAGATAACCAATCCATGCCCAAGATGACGTCGTAAGGCCTCGATGCCACTAAAAGAAAATCCCAGCGGAAGCTCTCGCCTCCTACAGTAAGCTCACACTATCGGCAGCAGTGTGTAATCGTCGAGTCTGCTCCCGTAGGAGTCTCTAGCCGTAAGGATTGAGCCAACGGCTCTGTCGGAATCTTCGAGATCCAAACAAGGGTAGCAGAAATGAAAGAATGACTCGATCCTACGTCTATAAGAACAGAAGCTAGGGTAGAGTAGACACATATAGTACCTAGAATCATCTCGGGTGCGCCGTGGTCGTAGGCCTTTGCTGCCTGAAGCTGTGCCTGCCTCTGCCCGCTAGATCTATGTGGTTGGGGCTGACCTCCTGGTGGTGGTGGTTGTAGAGCCTCAAAGCGTCGCCCACCACCTGGTGCTCGGCCAGGACCTCTGCCTCGTCCTCCTACTCCCTGCGGACCGCCATGGTCGACCCACTGCCTCTACCTGGGTGGTCCTTCAACCATCTGCTGCTCCTCCGCACAGCGGGTCGGGCAGTCACGAGCCATGTGTCCTAGCCCACCGCTTGCGTAGCACTGTCTGCCTCTCAAAAGACCGGCTCTACACTATGTTCCCTGCACCTCTGAGCCAGTGTCCTGAGGTCGTCCGCCTGAGGGTCTGCTCCACCTGGACCCATGCGTCATCCGTCGACTGCCAGCTGCAGAAGACTCTGCTACGTGCCACCCTGCGGCAAGTCTCGCTGCTGGTGTAGGCTCAGCAAGAAAGATCTCAATGAGAAGGTCTCGCTCCAGTACCCCTTCCTATGTCAGAATACTGAGGGAGATCAGAGATGCCCTGATCTCATGCCTCAATCGCTGCTCGAAGGTCCGAGCCCGAAGGAATGGGTCCCGTACCATGTTCGTCAAATAGCGTGAGGGATCGGTATATCTCGACGAGTACTGGGTGATCGTCATGCTGCCCTACCGCAGATGTAGAATCTCTTGGATGTGCACCGCACGGAGGGTGGCTGGGACGAACTCCGAGCGGAAGAGGCTCTCAATGTCTGTCCAGAGGAGTGATGCCTCGTTGTGCACCTGGAGCATCAAGCTCCACCATCTACCTGCAGCCGCGTGCAGAAGACTCGCTGCAAGGATCACCATGAGGTCTGCTGATGTCCCTACCAATCGTAAAACTCGTAAAACTACGTCCAGCCAATCCTTGGCTGCCTAAGGGTCCATCTCCCCATGAAACATGGGCGGTCTCTGACGCTGAAACTCATGCAGCGCAGTAAGGTGACGTGCACTATCAGCGGCTGGGGCTGGTAGGATCGGTGGCTCGGTGGGTAGAGGTACCGCCGGTGCCTCCGCAGTAATACGGCCCTGTACCGAGGCCTCGTCGCTCGGTGGGCTGTCGTCACGTACAAAACATGGAACCCTAGTTGGCTGCCCTCATGGGGCCATCCTGAAAAGAGACCGGTACACCACGGTTAGAACAGTATACCTGGTGAGCTGACACAAAGTAATCACAATGAAAACTTTTGAAACACACATGCAATCAATGTTTTTGTGCATTGAGTTGGAAATAAGAAGTCAGGGTCCTGGTGTACGGATACGTCGGCCGTCGCACCAACACTGGACTCCCTGGACTGATAACCACACTCAATACCCTTAACACTATTACTACAAATTGAAGAAAGATCAGAGTCCATAGTTTTGAAGTAGAACCGAACTCATTTGGTACCAATTGGTCATGACCAGCCCTCGGGGCCTGTGCCGTGACTACCCCATGCTCGCCTTCCATAGGCTAGGGGCTGGCGACTAGCACGAAGGCGTAATTCCCAATAAAAAGGGAAGGCATTTCCTTTATAAAGTAAAAAACACACAGAGTAAGCAAGCAGAAGTAAACACTAAGTAAAACTGGGTACAATAGTAAGTGCAGAAAAGGAAGTGGACCAGAATACAAACCCAAACTGAAAGTAAAGTACAACTAAAAAAGTGAGTACAACTACTAAAAAGTAAGGCCGAAAAGTCGAGCCGTCCACTGGAAGTCCCACCTGAGGGGTGGGTACAGATAACCTCCACAGCTCCTCAGGTCCAGCCATCCGCTCCGAGTATGTACCGCCCAGTGGTCCACCTCCAGGTACCAACTTGCTCCGCAAGCCTCAACCACGATCAGTGATGTCCGTCGTATGCAACCAATACAACATAGTGTGTGTATAGCCTGTGTAGGGGTGAGTATACGCTACTCAGTAGGGACCCAGAGACCCCCAAAGGTCTCCCAGAATCCACAAAGGATAAACCACAAAGGAAAGATACAATCACTAATTATCATCCAACACTACTTAGGTATATGACCACACATATACCTAAGTCATTAATTGTAGTTCAGCTTCAACATCTGAGCCCATGTTCGATCACGTCCACATAGGAGAACACAACCAATCCACATAGGAAAGCAAGTCAATCACATCGAAGATAATGATTGAAAGATACGACTCATCTCACATAGGTATACTTCTTCGTAAGACGATAGAGATGATCAGATGTAGCCACTGATTCATCTAAGCCGTCGGACCCACACCGGATCGATAGATACTAACCCCGGCAATGACCCACACAGAATCGATAGGTACTAACCCCTGCAATGACCCACACAGGATCTGACCCACACATGATCGATATGCACTGGCCCACACAGGACTGCTGAGCGCTGACCCACACAGGATCGGTAGGCACTGATCCACACAGGATCACTGAGTGCTATAGTCGTCGTTGTTGAACCCACGAAGGATTCCCATGCAGCTGCCATCGTCATCGCAGTCGCAGCCAGCTCTATGGTTCCCGCACATAGTAAGCTCGTTTTGGGAGGGTCCACTCCATGAGCCGAGGGGCTGATACATCAACTAACACTAAGTCTGGAGTTGGTGTATCCCAAAGTTCCGTAACGTAAAAAGGAACACAACGTGACAGACGACGCGTCAATCGGACGCCCGGTCTGAGAGTTATCGGCTTTTTCGTCCCAGGGGCCCGGTTGGTTTCTAAGTCAAAACCAACCCAGCCATACTCCAACTGCATCTAAACCTCAAGCGGAGTATGCCAAAAGTTCCATCTCACTATGAGTAATCCAACAAAGTCGACGGCACATCAATCGGATGTCCGGAGCTCATGTTATAAGCGTTTCTGCCCCGAGGGCCCGGTTGGTTTCCTGTTCGAACCAACTCGGCCGTATGCAATGTTTTCCGAATCCTTGAGTGTAATAAACCAAAATGACTGTCTCGATCTGAGGATCGCATTGCTATAGACGGTGCGTCGATCAGAGGTTCATAGCCCATGTAATTGGCGTTTGAAAGGATCTGTCTGAAAATAGGGGGTTCGGGCCCGGTCCGACCCGACCCGATACCCCCCCCTGGGTCGACCCGAACCAGGTCCGGGTTCGGCCCATTAGGGCACGACCCGGTGGCCTAGCGCACTCGGGTAGCCCGCATGGCCAGCTCGGCTGGCTGAGCTGGGCGGAACAGGGGGGCGCGCTGCCCCCCTGATTGACAAAACGCGGGCCCCACAGGGGGGGCTCCTGTAGCCAGCCGGAGGTTTCGACCCCCGGTCTTTATGGTAACCGGTCGGCTTGGCCGGCCAATGGGTCACTACGGGGCCCCCTGTGGGTCCCGCCTCCTTGCTCCAGCGGCCGAAAGCCGGCCGCCGCTCCCCCACACCACCGCGACCACAGGCCGCAGCCCTGTCCGATCGGCACGGCGCGACGGTGTCGCGCCCCTCCGCCACGGCCCTGATCCGGCCGCGGCCTCTTTTAGATTCTCCAGCACGGAGCGACGGCGCCGCGGCTTTGTTCGACTTCAACGGTGAGGCGCAACGGTGCCGCGCTTCTCCGCCAATACTTCAATATATTCCCTCAGTGCAACGGCACCGCGCTGCCTTGCTCGTGCCGCAACAAATCAAGCATCATGGGAGGGAAGAGGGTCAGCCGTGTTCCTGCGGTCCGAACTCCTCCCATTATTACGATAACATGCGGCTCAATTAGGAAATTATGAAAGGTGAAGAAAGTATTCATGAAGAAGAAAAATAACCCCTACCTAAAGCGTTGTTGAACGAAGGTTCATCGCGGGGAAGGGACGTCGCGGAAGACGACGTCGCGGAAGGAGGATCGTCAGCGTCACGGTATACGACGTCGCATCATCGATCTCCGAGGATGGCATCTCTCATTGGCTCCAGAGAGGGAATAGTACGGTACGACGAACTCCCTGTTGCGGTGACAGAGTTCTTCGTCGAAGACCGGCGTTCATTGTTGGCGACAGTGTGTTCTTCGTGTTCTTCAACGAGGAAGATGAAGTTCAAGACTTGAGCGAATCATCTCTAAATTCTCCCTGCACAACCAAAACTCCAACATAATGAAATAAGTCCTTGTCTTAATTAATTAACACATAAGCCAACTTAAAATTTGAAATTATAATTGAATTCAAGAATTAATTGCTTTGAATAAGTTAATCAATTAATGAGTTGATTTTTCATTTATTGGGGGATGCAGGTGCATTACCTAATTAAAAGAGGGGATTTGAGGAAGTCGAATAGGTGGGGCTTGTGTGGGCCCCACACCACAAATATCCTACCTAGTGGAGGAGGATATGGTGGGTCCCACTCCAACCACTTAACTTCGGCTGAACTGCTTTAAATAAAAATAAAATTGGTTGCACCATTTTATTTTAATTTTCACTTATCCCAAAATTTTAATTACCACACCCGAGCAAACGCAACTCCAGAAAAGGTGTTCCTAAGTAATTACCGTCACTGCGATTCCATCGGTGTCCTCAGATTTCAATTCCGAGCACCTGTTCAAAAGTTAGGAAATCCAGCTCGTTCGTTCACTGAACGTACCCGAGCTAAACTTCGGAAAATTATTTTGGGCTCACCGGGCCTCAGAATCAGGTGCCGTCAGAAACTTTCTTCTTTTAAAATTCCAAAGAAAATTAAGAAAAACATTTCCCTTGAATTTTACGGGTCTTTACATGAGTTATGATATAAAAAATATGATCTTTTAGGTATTTTGTTTAATAACTAGTATAAAAACCTACCAACTAGAGTTTTTAAAATGGTTAATTTTTAACCCACATCGATCATAATTAATAAAATCAGTTATTGATAAATAATATAATAAAAGAGACATTAAAACACATTTTCCACTACCAGATCTATAATTTTCATGGAATAGTGTTATAATATCGACTACTTAAATGAAATTTATTTTGAATTTCAAATCCACTAACCTTGTTAAAATATAATGTAAATAACCCAACCCTAGTGAACAAGATTTTTTGGTAACTCTATTACATTATCATATAAGACAAGTAATTTAATCTTAATGGACCAAATATTTGAGTAGTCGTTGTGAACTAAATACGAACATGAATATGATATTATATTTCAAATTGAAAAATTAAACATAGTATTTTTGTTCAGAGAAATTCTAAAAGGTAACTTTCCAGTGTTAATGGGTTGAATTTTCATGTTGATATAAATGTTTGACAAGTTCATTATAGGAGTTCTGACCCAATTGATGATTGGGTATGTTGAAAAATGACAATGATAGAGGAATATAATCAATTAATCTGGTAAAAAATGATGAATTCACTAGGTAGCATCATTTCCCACTGTTTTTGAAATTCTTGGGTCCAATATTTAGATGAAGGAAAAGGGATTTTTGGTAAAGGAATTATTTTTTCATAAATGTAAAAGATACGTGAATGAGTGATTGGGTTTTAAAAATTTATGGAAGTGACGATTTAGGACCGTCTCATCAAAATACATTAAAGGATAATGTTTAAAAAGTATTAAAAATCCATGAAATTATTAGTTGTGTGATACATGGGGAGCATTTCAAGACCATAAAATAGATATATAGTTGTATGAAGGTGGTGAGTGTCATGATAAAAAAACCTAAAATCCTTGATATTCCGTGCACAGGGAATGTTGAATGAATAGTCGATGGTTCCCAGTGTAGTGGCGCAGTGGGGTCATCACATCTAAAATAGGCGACTAACCCTTTAGTTGAGTATCTCAAACCTTAGTGATTATTAGGACTCTGAATCATGTATGATTTTCCTGAATCTCTTTCTTGTGTGAAGTGACAACTCAAATATCATTTTTTCATGGAGAAAGAATCTGGTATACAAGACTGTATGTGTTCCATGTCAATACAAAGGTTGCGAGAGTGTAGGTAGTTTCACGATGAATAGAATAGATTCATGAAATTTAATTCTTTATAGAAAAACTTAAATGTTTCCTAAAAATTGGTAAAGATTCACAAAATTCATGAAAAGTTGCAAGAAATAATTTTTTTTAAAACCAATAAGTATATTCCAAAAATTAATATGGTAAAGTGGTATTCATCATGTGGATTAAATTTGGGATTAATAATGTACCAAATGAGTTGTAATAAAAATTTATTCATGTGTTCAAAATAACAATCTTCAGAAGGATTAATGAGAAGAATTCCGTTGAGAGAGCATTGATCTTTCAAATTGTGATTGGTTGTAAATGAGAAGAGATATTGAGTCCAATCTAAATGTTGTAAAAACAGTATGCTTAAGTGGAATTGGTACATTTTCACATTTCATGTGTGTACTCATTACACATAGCCCAATATGGGTGAATTAAATAAAATTTCTGTGTCTCATGCATTTCTCCATTTATACTCATATATTTCTATTTTTACAGGAGATAAGAGTATTTTACAATTAACCAGGATCCAAAGGGGCATATAGATACCATAATTTTTTCTTATACGACTATTATATTATTTTAAATATAAAAAACAAAATGGTTATATATTCAAGCACTGAATGGTTTAGTATCTTGGGAATATCTGGATCATAAATCACTTTTACATAACAAAACATAATATTTTATTTAATTCATATTAATTATTATTCTAAAATCTCCCATTTTCCTTAGTACATGTAGTCACATGAGGATATAAATCAAAAAAATGGTTGAACTAAAATCTAATAAAGGGTAAGGATAATATAGAAAAATAATACACATGTATCAATAATACATGGGTGAGAAAAATATCCACAATCTTTTCATATGTATGGGATAATCATCATAAACAAGAGGAAGAAATGTGAAAAAGAAATGGAATTTAGTGATTAATAAAAATGAATCATCATCTCATAGTGTTCAAATACAACATATAGTTGTGAACAAATCTAGCATCATGTTCACACATAACATATATAAATAAATATTAACATCATCACTCTTAATAAAATAATGCATCATGTACATGTATAATACGAATTATTTCATGATAAACATTACAATACCCAATGAATTTTATGGACATATAATTTGGGGGCCATGTGTCACATCATAATATTCACATAATCATGAATGCCCCATAGAACAAATAATAATCATCATAATGAAATGAACCAAGGAATGGAATGTGTTTCATAAGATTTTAAAAGATATTAATACCATGAATAAACATTGGGGTTTCTAAATTAATATGGGAAAACTTATTTGGTATATGCATCATTATTCTTGAGTAATAAAGAATCAACTCAAGATGAGTCCAATCTATATTTTGTAATGAAAAGTCATTCTTGGGTTTATTTGTATTTGGATTAAAAATCAATGTGTAAACATTTATATCCCTAAAAATAAAATTTAATATTGTTGAAATAGTATATAAAGATCATTTGTGGAATATCCATACCAAATATTTAATGAATGATAGATAACCCAATAAAAAGGATTTTTTTTGAAAACCCCTTTTCCTAAAATCCATCATTATTACGTCACTTTTATGCTTCATGAATAATAAAAATTTATTTATTAAAACATTGAAACATAAGTGAATTATGATAATAAATTTCAATATTTATCAATTATAATAATTTAATTATATTTCTTAACTCCCATTGTTGATGTTTTAGTGTTTTGATATCATTTTCCCTTATAAATGTTCTACTTTACATTGATTTTCCTATTTTGTTTAAGGTAATTTATACATAAGTAGAATAAATATGACAAAATACTCTCCTTCTAGAATACTTTTTTTTAAAATATGTATAGAATGATAGAAATATAAGAAGAAATCACAAAGAAGAGTTGATGAAACATACCCTCTTCTTAGTGTGGTTTCCCTTATATAATACTAGAGTCCCCATATGATTGGAGTTTTTTTACTGCAAAATGTAACTACGGATTTTATGTGGCATTATATATAGTATTTGGGTAGATATTAGGATTTATATCGGGTTTTATGATTGGTTTTTCAAGGGGATGGAGAGGGGAATTTATACTTGAGGATAGGGGTATTCTTAGAATAAAATATTAAATAAAATACTATATCAAATGTAAACCTTGTAATGGTGTTATATTTTACATTATAAACCATATTTAAATTAAATAACATTATTTTAATATTTTTAATCACTCTATTATTATAATTCATTAATTTAATTAAAAGTAATTGTGGAAAAAAATGAGAAAATATTATTTTGTTTTAATAGATTAATTTTTAAACATTAGAACATACTTTTTAGGTTTGGAAATTAATATTATTGTGTTTTAATGAAAAATTTACCAAATTAAATATTTTTTGTTCGGAAATAATGTGCTTGAAATTATTATGTCATTATTACATCCTAAATGATGTAATTTAATATACACCGGTTGTGAGAAAAATTGTGCTGTACTATTTTCCTAAAAATTAAAGTATTTCATAAAATTACAACATAATGGGACATGAAACAATTTGGTGTGCTGATTTCGAAAATGATACTATTCTAGAAAAATATTATTCAAACATAGTTAATATTAATATTAAATATAATAATTAGTATTTTTACGAAATACATAAAATATATAGTTTACTATAAAATGTGATTCTTTTTTTGAGGGAGTTTTTTTGTCATGATATTTATTTTTGGAATTATAATATTTATATTTACTTAAATTAGTCTTGGTAAATATTATTTATATCAATATTTTGTATTATAATGTTAAATTACTATTCCAATGGCCATGTTAGTATCCCCAATGGTTAGGTTACTATTCCCAACGGTCAATTAGTATTCTAATAGTCACATTACTATTCCAATAGTCACATTACATCATATAAATACCACTTCATCACTTCATAAATTTGTTGTACCCCTCTCTCTTGTATTTTAATGATCACAATCACTCTTATTTTGTTCTAACTTGTTTTCAAGTGTTTTTGTTGATAGGAAAAAGGTTGCCAAGGAGTTGGGACAAGAATGACTGAAAGTAGACTCTCTGAGTCTACCGGCCGACCGGTGGATTCCCACCGGCCGGCCGGTGGTCTCTGGCAGTAGCAATGGTTTCTGTCCAGAGCCATCGGTCAGCCGGTGTGAGATCCCCGGCCAGTCGGTAGAACCTGGGCAGAGAGCTTGCTCTCTGTCTGGAGCACCGGCCAGCCGGTGGCTCAGGACCGGCCAGCCGGTGGACCACCGGCCAACTGGTGAGAGACCACCGGCCGGCCAGTGTGCCCAGTCAAACTAGCCGTTGGGCTTTGACCAGACTTGTACTTTTGACTCCCAACAGCTCCGAAGGCCTCTCCAATGGCTCCAAAGTCCCCCAATGGCCATTTGGGAGTTCCTCTCTTATAAATAGAGGACTAGGAAGCCCCTGAAACAAATAGTAGCCCACGGGAACATTTTTCGATCATTTGGCGAACCTCCGGCGCATTCCTTCAAGGATCCCCACCTGCTCCAACTCACTTCCACAACCAAGGATCACCACCATTGAAGCTTGGGAGCGCTCTTCATCATCACCAATCTGTCCATTGGAGCCCAAGACTTCTCCTCTTTACGGTTTTTATTGTTTTATCATTTTGAGCATTATTTTGAGTTTGTGAATACAAACTCTTCTTTCTCTCATCCTCCCTTTGTTTGGATTTTCACACCACCTTCAAGGTGTGAAGAGGTTAGTCAAGCCTTTCCTATAAAAGACTTGAGTCAAAGGTGAGCTAGCCTTCACCTGTAAGAAGGCTAGTGGGTTTCTTGCTACAAACAATAAAAAGCAAGCTGTAATAGGTTTCTAGGATGCCTTAAAGTCTAGTGGGTTTCTTGCTACAACCATTAAAAAGCAAGCTGTCATAAATCTCTCAATGGTTGAGTTGGGAGCGAAGACGTAGGCTTGGGATTTAGGCCGAACTCCGTTATCAATTTTGTGTCTTGCCTCCTTTATTTCCACTACGCTTTAACTTTTTCTTAAGTTGTTAAACTTTTTTAAAAGGCAATTCACCCCCCTCTTGTCATCACTCTCCGTCCCAAGAATTGGTATCAAAGGTAGTGTTTGTGTAATACCTTAACCGGTTTCAAATTCAAGATCCATTGTGATGGCTTCATCTTCCTTCGCCCCCGAAGGTTATTCATTGGGTCGTGCTCCTTTTTTTGATGGAACCGACTATACCTATTGGAAAACCCGCATGTCTACTTTTCATAGAAGTATAGGTTATCCTATTTATATAATTGTCATGCATGGTTACTCTCTCTCTTCTCCCGATGAATCCAAATGGACTCAAGCCGATATTAAAAATTTCGAGCTTGATGGAAAATCCATGAACGCTCTTCATTGCGGCCTTGATCGTAATGAATTCAATCGAGTTTCCACATGCACTTCATCTCATGAAATCTGGAAACTTTTGGAGGTTACCCATAAGGGGACCAACAAAGTTAAGGATACTCGATTGGATATGTACCGTCAAGATTTTGAGTCTTTTACCATGCATCCATCTGAAAATATTACTGATATGTTTACTCGCTTTACTGATGTTTGTAATGGGATAAAGTCTCTTGGAGATGATGCTTCTGCAGATATGATGGTCAAGAAGATCCTTTGGATCTTACCAAGTTCATGGGCACCGAAAGTCATGGCAATTCAAGAAGCAAAGAATTTAAAAGAAATGCCGGTCGAAGAGCTCATCAGATCCCTCATGACCTACGAGATCACCATGAGGAGGCAAGCTGAAAAGGAAGGCAAACTCATCGAAACTCCAAAGAACATCGCCTTCAAATTTCAAAAAGAAGAAAGCTCCTCCTCCTCATCTTCTTCCTCTTCAAGCGGCGATTCAGAAATCGAGAACCTTGGCCGCAAGATGCAAAAATTCATGAAGAAGAACAAAAAGAAGAAATCTCGCAAGGCTGGAAAGGAATAACTCGACGAAAAATCCGAGCCCGAGGTAATATGCTATGGGTGTGGCAAGAAAGGCCATTATAAGCCCGATTGCCCACTCCACAAGACAAGGGCCAAGAAAAATGAAAAGAAAAAGGCATTCAAGGCCACTTGGAGTGATAGCTCCTCATCCTCCTCCTCCTCAAAAGACAACGGTAAAAAATGTCTAATGGAATTTCATGAGGTAACCTCTTCCGACTCCTCTTCCTCTTGTTCTTCCAATTCATTCAATCATTTATCTTACGAGGATCTCCACCATGCGACAGATCAATTGGAGGAAGGTTTTCACGAACTTTTTTCCAAATTTATTGCTTTAAAAAATAAATTCAAAATCTTTCTTCCGAAAAGGATCAACTTCTCAAAGAGAAGGAAGACTTGTCCCTCAAGATCCAAAACCTTCCCGATGTTGATTCTATGGAATCAACAATCAAGGATTTAAGGAAATCCCTAGCTAAGTTCACCGAAGGAGAACATAACCTTTCAAAGCTCCTTGGTTCCCAATGAATATCTAGAACCACCCAAGGGCTTGGCTATTCCAAGAAAGATTCCTCTTCTCATGCTCCTACTATTTTTGTAAGGGGGAGCTCCCAATATAAATTTTGCAACTATTGCAAAAAGATCGGGCACTTAATTTACGAGTGCGACTGCAAAAATGCCCGGTATGGAAGGCCCAAAACCATTTCCTTTAACGATGAATTTCATAGGAGAAGACCCGCAACAAGAAAAGTTTGGATTGAAAAATCCCTTTTAGCGAGTCTCTCCGGACCAAAATTTGTCTCGGTTCTAAAATCCTCTCCCCGGTGATTTGTTTTTTTTTATTTAGGGGGAGTTAGGATCGTTTAAGCCTTTTTGCGTTTTTCTTTCAAAACTTTCAATTCAAAACATTCAATTCAAAACATTCAATTTAAAACTTTCAATTCAAATTTCAAAAATTTCAATTGGTTTAAAAACTCTATCTTGTTTTTCAATCCTTTCCTTCAATCAAATTTTATTCCCCGTGCTATTTTGATAATCACAAAGGGGGAGATTTCCTTGGTTGATTGGGGGAGAAATATTTCTCTCATACTTTGATTTACTTTTCAATTTATCCTTTAAAGCCTGCCTTTCATTTCAGTCTTTTACATTGCTTGTTTTGGTGATTGTGATCATCAAAATAGGGGGAGATTGTTGTACCCCTCCCTCTTTGATTTTAATGATCACAATCACTCTTATTTTGTTCTAACTTGTTTTCAAGTGTTTTTGTTGATAGGAAAAAGGTTTCCAAGGAGTTGGGCCAAGAAGGACAGAAAGTAGACTCTCTGAGTCTACTGGCCAACCGGTGGATTCCCACCGGCCGGCCGGTGGTCTCTGGCAGTAGCAATGGTTTCTGTCCAGAGCCACCGGTCAGCCGGTGTGAGCTCCCCGGCCAGCCGGTAGAACCTGGGCAGAGATCTTGCTCTCTGTCTGGAGCACCGGCAAGCCGGTGGCTCAGGACCGGCCAGCCGGTGGACCACCTGCCAACTGGTGAGACACCACCGACCAGCCGGTGTGCCCAGTCAAACTAGCCGTTGGGCTTTGACCAGACTTGTACTTTTGACTCCCAACGGCTCCGAAGGCCTCTCCAACGGCTCCGAAGACCCCCAACGGCCATTTGGGAGTTCCTCTACTATAAATAGAGGACTAGGAAGCCCCAGAAACAAATAGTAGCCCACGGGAACATTTTTTGATCATTTGGCGAACCTCCGGCGCATTCCTTCAAGGATCCCCACCTGCTCCAACTCACTTCCACAAACAAGGAGCACCACCATAGAAGCTTGGGAGCGCTCTTCATCATCACCAATCAATCCAATGGTGCCCAAGACTTCTCCTCTTTACGGTTTTTATTGTTTTATCATTTTGAGCATTATTTTGAGTTTGTGCATAAAAAACCTTCTTTCTCTCATCCTCCCTTTGTTTGGGTTTTCACACCACCTTCAAGGTGTGAAGAGGTTAGTCAAGCCTTCCCTGTAAAATACTTGAGTCATAGGTGAGCTAGCCTTCACCTGTAAGAAGGCTAGTGGGTTTCTTGCTACAACCAATAAAATGCAAGCTGTAATAGGTTTCTAGGCTGCCTTAAAGTCTAGTGGGTTTCTTGCTACAACCATTAAAAAGCAAGCTATCGTAAATCTCTCAAAGGTTGAGTTGGGAGCGGAGACGTAGGATTGGGATTTAGGCCGAACTCCGTTATCAATTTTGTGTCTTGCCTCTTTTATTTCCGCTGCACTTTAACTTTTTCTTAAGTTGTTAAACTTTTTTAAAAGGCAATTCACACCCCCTCTTGCCATCACTCTCCGTCCCAACAAAATTATTCAACTCAATTAATATCAATGTTCCATATTTTTATTTTCTCAATTATTGATTTGTGTACAAATATTCTATTTTCTATAGTGTTGTACATTGGTGGGATAATTATTAATTATTTTGATAATCTATATTTTCCCCATACAAATTATTTATTTTATATATATTTCCCCTTAAAATAATTTGAATTTTAATGGGATTATTCTTTAACTAATGATCCAGTTTTTGTTAAGGAAATAAGAGCCTTTTTGATTACTCTATGGGTTGTATTTGTATATCTCTATATATAATATAAATTTATTTTAAGAAATTAATGTCATTTACAAACTCTATATTGTTACATCATTCCCCCCTTTAGGATTGTTGACCCTAAAATTTCATCTCATATTCTCAGTTAAGAATAGATGAGGATACTTCTGTTTTATTGTCTTATCAGTTGAAAAGTAAGCTATACCAATAAAACTATAGCAATGGTTTCTTAAAACCATTGGTATAGGTCATTATATAACAAACGTTTGTGATAACCATTGGTATACGGTCATTTGCTGAAGACCATATCAATGGTTTCATAAAACTGTTAGTATAGTATAGGGATATACCAATGGTTATGAATAACTATTGTCATAGGGTGCGTGGGAGGAAGGTATACCAATTGTTTTTGAAACCATTGCTATAAATTCTCTATACCAACGATTTTAAAAAATAAATGGCATAGAGTAGTTCTAATACCAAGTGTTGTTATTCTAATGCGTGGTGATCAATATTCTCCATGAATGCCAATCCATCCTTGGTATCTATTTTCATTTGGTTTTTCGTCAATATAAAATTGTTTAGTTTCCTATCAAGAATAATTTTCTTCGACATTAAATTTTATTCCCCATCAATAAATATCTCTTATCCCTTAATATTTTCATCTAATTATTCTTGATTATCAAATAGGTATGACAAAAAAACATCATCTCTTCGATCAGCCATCATATGTGATTATTTTCTAGGTCTGAAATAATAACTAAAATTTTATGGTCATATCCCCGATTCATTGAAAGATTGTTAGCGTTAATTATAATTTTTAATGAAATGAATAATAAATTTATATATGTGTGGTTCATTTTTTAATACTGTTATTCTCTAATTATATATAAATATAACATGAACCAATTTTTTTATATGTTTAAGTTTTCTTGTGGGTATGGTAATTATGGTTGGAAAAACTTATACATATGAATTATTGGTTAATTTTCTAGTTTTTTATTCTTTATTTTTTATTTTTTCTATATTTCTAGATGGGAGTTCAAAAAATATTCAATTTTTAGATTTTTAGATTTCATGGATAATTTGTAATGAAATTTTTTTTTTTATAATCATTGTTTTCCTTTGATGATGATATTAAAGAATATATAATAGAAATACATCCATCATAGGAAAAAATATGTTTTTCTTTAGGATTTGGAAAAACACAAGACACAATGGAATTCTTATCATCACCTTTATAATACACTCTAGCTATGTGAAAACATGATAAAAACTATAAAGGTGATTCTAGTTCATGTTGAGGGTTGATACAGGACAACATTCCATTCGTTCAAATTAGAAACAAAATTCTATAGAGAAAGAAAACATATAATAATACATCATGTCCGGGGTTTTTCTCAAAAGTAGTCCACTAAAAAATGATATGTTTGTATTATCTGTATTATTTATTTATTTAAAATAATGATTAGTATATGGAAGCGGTGGGGGATCAATTGAAATAATATGATATATGTATTAAGATGAATAAATACAAATTGAAATGGAATGTAATGAATAATGGTGAAAAATATAATTTTATTATTGAGGAAACTAATTAATGTATGTGATTCAGGTGATATTAGTAATTATTTTGAAAATTTGAGTCAATAAAATTATATGCAATCACTATAATTTTAAATTTATATCTCGAAAAACATATCTGATCTAACTAAAATTAACTAACACATAGGAACGAAATATAAATGAGAACATGCTAAGGCAACTCAGGGCTATAAATCTCCGCATTTATGGTAAAAGGACGAGGTGGTTGATTAAACACTATGTAAATAGAATTGTACCAAACCAACCTCACTATGATTTAAAATAAATGAACTAAACCAATCAGCCCTTTACAAACTGAAACCTTACCAAACTAAAAAATCCAATCAATATCATAACTGAACCAACCTAACCACACAAACTAAATTGATTTGAAATGACTCTATCTGACCCAAGTAGACTTTATTGAACATGAACAACCCTAAAATTCATCAAAATAAACTAAAATAATAATAACTTGGACAAAATGAATATAACTAAAATAAATTATGTAGTAATGATAAAAAGTAACATGAGTTTAACAATCTTAAATAAAACCCTAATGAGCATGCACTGACCCAAACCAAATAAAAAATCTAGCCCAAAAAAACTGATTTGACCAGAACTAAATTTATCAAAAAAATTAGAACTGACCAAATATGATCATAATCAAATAGAAAATATAGAACCAAATAGAATAAATGTAGTGAATTATCCCGACCCAAGCCCAAAAAAACTAACCAAATAAAATTTATTTGATCCAATTTAAATAGAATATATATTTACTATACTAAACCATTTTAAATCAAACTATAAAAAATTGAAAAAAAAATCAAATTGAAAAAAGGCATATACACTTGATAAAAAGATACAGAACCCCAACCAAATAAAACTAGACCAAATCAATAAAATGTATTTTAACCTAACCTGAATAAATCTAAATCTAAAAAACCTAATTAAATTGAATTAAAAAATTAAAACTAAACCGAATAAAATGAAAATTAACATGACTAATTTGAATTGGAAATTCATTATGGAACCTATTAGAATGTCCTTTTTCCCACATCAATGGATTCACTCAATTACATATTACTTAAATAAAAACCCTATGTATTTATTTTCCATTATAAACATTATCCAAATTAAATCCTTAACCATTGAAGGATTTGGAAAATTATTAGTCATTGATATAATTGAATTCATCATTATGGAATCATATTTATATTATTATAGTATAAATGTAGTATTTTGTTTCCTTTTATGTTATGATTCTCATGTAGATAAGTTTGTTAGTTATGAATTCATATAAAGTGAAAAAAATTCTTTTCCTTAAATATATTTTTGATTAAGCATCAATATTATTTAATTTCTTTTACAAAATGTCATATAACATCTTTTTGTACAATGGATAGAAGTTTTATGTATTAACGTGATTAGAGATCAAAAGATTTTCAAAAAAAAATTACGAGACTATAAGATTTTTTATTTAACAATGCATTAGACACAGGCCACACACATAGTCCATGTTATAATTTTTTTGGAAGTCATTGGTTACGTTGGAAAAAATTTATCTACTATATAACAAAAAATGGTTTTAAAACAAACAATTATGTGTGCTATTTCAATTAGGGGAAACCCAATATCAAAATGTTCATGATCCAAATGAGATTATTCGATTGAAGAATTTATTAGAGGATTAGTTTCTATTTATTAATAATTATGTGAAGTAAAGTATACCAACCCAAGAAGAATTTTATAAGAGTAGACATGATGTATGTAATGAAAATGAAGATGTTAATAGGGTGAAAAAATTGAATGATGCTACCATGACTCTAGTATATCGACAATGTGGTAAAATGAAAAGTTAGAATTTTTAATCATACTCTTTCATGGGATAACCACGTATGGAAGATCTAATAATTCCATCGATTACATTATTACCATTTTGGAGGACATACTTTCATATGGTTCAGATAGTCCCATAATCCTTTATATTAAATCGAAGTTAGTTAAGGAACTAAGATTTTCAAAAAAAATCATGCTTTATCGAATGGTTGGAGCTTATTCTAGGAGGAAATTAATGAATAAATGATTTTATTAAATGAATTACATCCGGATGGAATCAAAAAGATGATGGAACACCATCTTGTTTGCCATTGAATGCAATTTGGAACATTCTACTGATCAGCAGACTCCAATCTATTTTCAGGTCTGATGGCTATCAATAAAAATGTCATGGCATGATACCGAGAGAAAGAAGAATAATGATGAGTTGGTTCACCCTGTAAAAGGAATTTTATGGTGGAAATTGGTTGTTAAATATCCTAATTTCACAAAATACGAGTGTATTGTGATTTTGGGTCTTTCAGGTGATAATGTTAATCTGTTTGGGAATTTGCTTACTTTTCACAACAAATGGTTAGTTTTCATACACATTTATAACCTTTATCTATGAATCTGAATGAAAAAACAATTGAAATTCATTATTATACTCATTTCCTGACATTACTATACTATAAATGAAATATTTGTATATATTCAAACTTTAATAAATTAGTTGAAACATCTTTGGAATGTGGGTGTGTTCACAAACAATGCTTGTTTAGATGACATATGTTAGAATTGTGTAGTGATTATGTGGATGACCAATGATTTTTCTGCTAATTGAATTATTTATTGATATATAATGAAGAGAAAACTATATTTTCCTATTTTTATTTAAAATTAAAGATCCAAAAGACTTAAATATCATCATAGTTTCAGTTTTATGGGATATTGACAAACCTTACTAATGGACCATCAATATAGAAATAATCATCAAGGATTTAAAAGTAACATGGAGAAAGAAAATACACCACATCATATGTCTGGAATTAATGTTAATAATTTATTTCATGATTTCTATTTTTCATTCAAGATGATTCAGATGAAATCATGAAACAAGAAGAATGATTCCAATGAAACCAGTTATAGTCGGAAGAAGATTAGTATCTTCTTTGATTTTCCTTATTGGTTAACCAAATTTTTTCATCATTTCATTAACAAAATGAAAATTGAAAATAATATATGATAAAGGTTTATTTTAAGTATTATAAATGTAAATAGAATGTAAAAAGATGATTTATGGTCTCAGTGTGACTCTGTGGATTGGGAAATAGGATTAGAATTCCATCTTGTGTGTATCATTGAAACTAAATGGATGGTTCTGTGTGATTCTTCTATGATGATACCTATAGAAAAAATTGTTTTCTATAAGTAGATGAGTCTATTAATGATCCTGATAGATATTTATAGAAAATATCAAAATAGTTCAATAGAAGTTGGTTGAAGTTGAAATAATTTAAACTCATGATTATCGCATCCTTTTGTAGAATTTTATTCCGACAACAATCCATTATATAATTCCTAATAATGTAAGGGTTTGAATAATTCTTTTGTTACATTTTTTAGAGATATTTGTGCTGAAAATTTTTCCATGCCTTTCTTGAAAAAAATATTAGTAGATAAACCATTAATATTGTGTTAGTTAGAAAAAATATTTCCTCCATAACATTTTATAGCATGTTGCATCCAACTATTGATCTTTAAATAGAAATACTTCTCATAGGGCCTCTTGATTTTTTTTTTGGATGTGTCTGTATAAATGAAAAATTTACACATTAAGGTATTATGTCTTGAAAAAGAACCATCATGAGGGTTCTATCATGAAAGGTTACATGGATCAAGAATCTATTGATTTATGGTCAATGTATTTGTCTGATATGAATAAGAGAATGAAAAGAAAAATGATAAATGAAATAGAAAATTGAACCTCGTTTTCAATCACATCCCTAAATAGATGGAATTCCAAAATCAAATACATTGAACACATTAAACTTTAAAGAGTGGTATATGGAACATCACTAAGTTTTTTAACAATGATTTGTTTGATTACTACATCCTATAAGTAAATTGATCATGTATATCTTATCTCATCTCAAGTCATTTTATAAATCTATTTAAATAATTTTTTTTTGAAAATGAAAATAGAAAATAATGAATATGCATCATCGTTCAATATCTTCGAGAAGGAGAGGGAATTTTCATAGTAAAGTGTTTTATTCTTGGTTGTAAAGAAGGTAGAAATATTAATATAATAAATTAATAAAATAAATATTCAATTATGATAAATATTCATTTATATATTATATATTGATGAATCCTACATAATTCATTTTTGTGGAAATAAAAGCTTTCGAAATATGTCATAATTCTTTTTCTAGTGAATGAAAATAAATTTTGATTCGAGGGTACATATCTATTATCATTGAATGAGAAATGATCATTAGAACAAAACATGACAGTGTTATGGTTACTAACAAAAAATATAGTTCTCTTAGTGCGTCAGATAGTAGACCTAGATTTTAAAAATAATAATATTATTAAGTCATTGAGAATATACTAATATTTGATTATTAATACATGGTCAAGTAACTATGATGAAATGAAACTAGTCTGATTTGATGATGATGAATGGAACATTTATTAATTATTTTGGATTTAGAGTTATTTAAATGACTCACACTATTTCTACTGATGAAAAATATGTATTGTAATAAATAGAGGAACACTTTTTATGTAAAATATCATCATCAACCTAAATTTTGTGACATTATTTGACTAATACCAAGACCATTTTTTAATGATAGTGATAATGTAATTGAAAAAATATCTACAACCATTAGACGCAATCAATATATTAATTATGATATCTCCAATAATTTAATTATCAGAGTTTGATGAGAACCAAATGTTGTTGTGGGAAATATATAGAATCATCTATATGTGTTATTATTTCATTTTTTTAGCTCGACATGGGATGTTAATGTTATTACTATTCAAATTGATTTAATAATGTTTACAAATATTTTTAATCCAACTTGTACTTATTGTGCATTTTCAATATTTACTAGCAGTATATTTCTTTGAATTTCATTTTCAAATATTGTATTAAACTATATATGATCCTTCCAAACCAACAAAATGAAATAATTAAATTGAAAAAAAGATGAATTGAATAGGAAATATTAAAATAATTAATATAAAAATCATAACCAATGACAATAATTTCCAAACCAAAAAAATAAAAAAATGAACTATTTAAAAATATGAACCAAACGACCCAAATAGAAAAAGAAAAATAGAATAAAGAAAAAAAAATTTAAAAATGTAACCACATGAACTAAGAAAAAAAATTAAAAAAATGAACTGACCAATTAACCACAATAAACAAAATGACCTGACCAATATTGAATTGGATCGAATTGAAAATAGAGGAGAACTATATCATACCAATTATAAACATTTTAATTTGAAAGTATTGATTTTACTGGACTTTTGATTTGTTTTGATATAATTTACACTAAATATAACATGTTTTTTCTAAAACTACATAACCAATATTTAGATTGCACATTTGGTATTCTTTAATTTAGTTATGTCACATTTTCATTCTTCTTTATCGTAAAAATTATTTATGGGATTCTAATTACATTTTTTTTGAATTTAGGAAATAAAAAACATTAAAGAGATTTGAAGACAATGCTGATAGAAAATAATCTCCAAATGAGAAAGATTTTTGTTCCACCTTTTGTTCTAGTTTTAAGGTTTTTCATTAAAAAATATTTACATCATCAACATATAATTTCATGTGATTAATTTTGTTCATATAATTTAATCCTGATATTCCACCAAGGAGACATTTATTCTCTAGCCATCATAGTGGTTCCAGTGTTCTGGCTAATGATATGAGGGGGATGCACTAAAACTATTCTCTCCACACAGTGTACTAAATCACTCCTTTTCGCTCCGCCTGACATACCATCTACCAAACCTTCTGATCCCGAAGTGTCATTAGAGACACCAAGATATTTTTGTCACCCATGATTTCACCATAATTTTCATCTAAACCTTCTCACCTATATTTCCATTATCTGATGATTTTATTACTCCACACACATATTATGCATTTTTATAGACATATATTCCCTCTTTTTTTCCTTCTACTTCCTTCTACCTGAGCTTCGACATTTTTGCTTCTTCAACTTTTTCTCCTACACATTTTGAATGTCTTTTTTATACATTGGGACCCACTCCGTCGATATAGGTTGATGTTCCTTTGGAGCCTAGGGATCCAGTGGCACACACTGATTAGACTACCTCTTGTATATTTATAAACCCCCAATAAATTATATTTTCAATAATTTATTTTTATTATATGATGTATTTAAATAATATTTATTTTTTATTTAACATATGGATCTTCTAATAGGCAGTGTGTAAATTATTTCATGCATACACTATGGAACCACCACACAGAACTGATAGTGGAGTACAATGATGAAAACTAAATTATTTAAAAATGGACAGAATGTAAGAGTTTTACAGATCGTCATACTAAATACTCTAAAATCATTCCTTTCATGCCAGTCTCATGGTGGAAACCTCCAAATTAAGTTACGGATATTTTTTAGGTTGAAATATAAGTAAAAAAATTCATTATATTTAATGTTGTATTATTATTTTCATTATATAAATTATTATTTAGCGGATATCTTCATTTTAATTTTTCTAATGGTGGGTCATCTAGGATAACACAACTAATTGTATTACGTGAGTTGTGGTGAGCTTATATGAATGAGTCATATAGTGGATGGATTTCTTGAATTGGTATGAATTTAGATTCCACACATGAAATCAATGAGTTATTGGTATAATATTATAGATAAGTGATTAATCATTGGATAAGTACCGAGTTCATGGTATTATCCAAATTTTAGGTTTTCGATTGAAAATTACCATGATTTTTATTAATACATTATTTTTTATTATTAAAAATTCTTTTTTCGGATATTTTAGGAAGAAATAAAAAAAGTATTCTACAAAATACTTCCTCCTTTTGGGGTAGACTACAATCCCAGACAATGAGAAGATGTAGGTATGCCACTCATGTAATATTATAAGATTATTTTATCTCTAAAAAAAGTTCATTATTGAGAAATGAGATGATTATTTTGTTCAACATGGTTAAAAGTTTGATCCATTATATCACCTATCACAAAAATAAAGGGTTAATAGACTATTTTCTAAGATAAAAGTATTTTATATGTTTTATATGTATAAATATGATGTATGGATTTCAAAACAAACACTAGTGGTATATTCCAACAAATAAGGATTATCTTTTTAGGGATATCACTATAAATATATAAATTTATATGTGATATATGTTTATAAATTATTTATTTGTCGAGTATTCACAATAAATAAATTATGAATTTTTTTCTATAAAAAATATTTCATATATCTTTATATTATTTTTTGAGAAAATATACTTTTTAAGGTTTGTATAAGTACATCTTTAATTACATGTGATTAAAATGTCTCAAATAAATTATTGTTCTCATTTATTTAAATATAAAATCCACTTTTTATTATAATATAAAATATAATTATTGATATATATTGAATAAGATATTCATATTAATATCAAATTTTATAAATTTATTAATTCAATACACTTTCATATATATTAATTTGCATATAATTTTCACCGAAAATTCAATAAAAATTTGTTTTTTGGTTATTGAAGGTCCAACCAGTACACAAGATTTGACATTGAAATATTTAATCAAATAATATACTGTAAAAATAAAATTTACAAAGATTTTGAATATTGACTACATTATGGATTATGATTGACATCATGGAGGAAAATATATACTAAATAGTGGATAGTGAACTAACTTAGGATAGATAAAATATGCTACATAATGGAGCATATCACTTGATGTTCTTTGATATCTCATTATGTGTCTGATGTCTTAAATCTAGAGAGTTACACTTATGAAAATTAAAGTTTTGTGTATTCATGAAACCATTTTATCGATCCACGTTATACCAACTTCAAATACATGATATTTCCAATTGTTGGAGGTGTAAGATAAAGCCATTGAATATGATATTTTTTTGATTATAATTCATCAACCATATATGTTTCTTTTCAACTTCATTTTGAATTAATATCAATTTGATTTTATTTATGATGTACATTATTAATAAACTAATTTAAATTATTGTTTCTATATTCAATGTCATAAGAGAGGGAAGTTTTTAATGTTAATGGACATCTTCCATGAGTAAAATTATTTTCTCAAGTAGAAACAAAAAAAGATGGATGTTCAGTAAATGAAATGACATAGTAGAATATTATAATTATTAATTTTATTATTTAAACTTTTAATATCTATTTCTTAACACAATAGTACATTTATATTTGTAATAGTGTTCTTTTGAGTCTATTGATGAGTCATAAGATAACATCTTTTGGGTAAATGATCACTTATATTAGGTTTTGGGATTTGAGTACCATGTCATAGTAGGTTGTCAACTAGGGAAGTGTATTGTCCTGGTGATTTATTTTTCCATTTAGGAGCCATTTCTAGTAGCACTGAGTTGGAAAAATCCATTGCAAGGGCTGCATAGGTTGAGGTCAAGGATTAAAAAAAGAAAAAAATTCATACAAGACTATGAATTTTATCAAATGGACAACACCGAATTTATGAATTTTATGGAAGTTTTATGTCCATAACATCCCCAAGATAATACTATATACTATGATTCAAATATTTCTATGATGTGTATGTTATATTGTTTGTAAGTAATTAGTCCTAGTGGTGGTTGGGATGATGATGTTCCTAGTGATGTAAATAGATATAATGATGGTGAGGAAGAGGGAGAAGCAGATGGTGTGGATCGGGATGAGGATGGGGATGAGGATGAAGTCAAGGAAGAGGGAGAGGATGGTGGTGATGACAGTAACGGTGATGATGGGTAAATTTATAAATTTCATTTTGATTTATATTTATGACAATTTCTATTTTATATTTTTTTCTAATTTAATATATGTGATTTTTTTCATGTGTGCTATCACTGGATGAATGCATTAATTCGTTAATTTTTGTATCATTATTTGTATTTTGGTTGTTGATTTATGTTTTTAGGTAATTGACTATGATGATCTGATTTTGTGGATTCTTGTGGCTATTTGAACATGTTATATTTGTTTTTTATTTGCAGGTTTTAATGGTTCTTTTTGTTTGTGAAATTATTTGGTTTATTATTTTCCAGTCATTTGGTTAGAGTGGGGGTGCTATAGTCTTAGGAATTTTTTTGTGGGGGGGTTCTATACCAATGGTTCATATGGATCCATTAGTACCAACCAATACCAGGGTTCCGAATTATTGGGATATAACTGTACCAACGGTTTCATCCATTGGTATCAGACTACACCAATAGTTTTTAACAATTGAGATAGATATATACCAATAGTTCTCTATGAACCATTGTCTAATCCAAAATTTTGATGACCATATACAAACTATTTAATAAAAAAAGTTGGTTTAGGATTTTTCAAACATGAATATAACGAATTTTTTGGAGAACCTTTGGTATACTGTGTACCAACTATTCTCCAACATATACCAATGGTTTTGAACCATTGGTATAGCCTACCATTACATTAATGTATCCTCTAGTTCCCATATCAGCTCCTTATACATATGGTTCCTCTACCACAAGTTGACATGTTGAGTTTTCATGTTTGGTATAAATTTTTTTCTATGGTCCAATATCATCAACATCTATTCTCCATATGAAATGTGTAAGGCCCCAGCTTTAAACCTTACTTAATCTTGAGTTATTACACGATTACACATTTGAGGATCTTTTCGGGTTTAGATTTTTAGTGAATTAGATCATAAAACATGCATTACATTCCACATATAAACAAAGTGGTTACATAAAGATATTATTCTTCTTTCCCATCAATGTAAACATATTTAAAATAAAACATGGATTCTTTCTTGACACTTCCTTGACACTATCCTCATATCATGTACCTTTCCCTTGACCTGTGAAAAACATATCAAAAAAACATGGGACGAGCATAAAAAGCTCAGCAAGGGACATAAAAATATGGAAAGGAAACATGGGTACATATATACATAAGAATGAAATCATACTTTACCCATAAAACATAAGCACTTTAACATACCTCATAAAATAATGAATAAATCATAGAAATCATAAGACATAAAGGTAACTTGAGGCATTCATAACATTCTTACGTAGGGAGTAACCCTCTTGGTTACGTTTTGAATACCCATCACAGTATATTCCCCAAATCTCTTCAGAGAATCCTTAACGTTTCACTCCTTCGCGTTACCCAATGCATTGGAGAGCTATATCAGGCTCACCCACCCTTAGTTTATCACGGAACCACCCGTCATCATAATAATGCCCAAGAACCTCAACATAATCATATCACATAAAACATGAATAAAGGAAACATAACTTTTACACCTTTCAATCACAAGATATCAATACAACACATTGATATAAAAACATTATGAAAACCATTTTCAATACCAAAATAAAAGAAAAGTAAAAGGTGTTATTTATTTTTCTTTTAAAAAAAGGTATGTCTTGTAGAGGAAGCCGAAACTCAAATAATGGTCACGGTGGCGGAGAAGTTGTTGTCGCTACATACGTAAGACAAAAATATTCCCTTTTTTCGTTTTGTTAAACGCATCGTATAAAAAATATTCCTTTTGGTTAAAAGTAAAATTCAAAGGGGTTTGTACACCATATAAAAGAAAGTTGTGTATAAAAAAAATATGCCTCAATGAAAGGAGATTGAGACGAAGTCCCATACCTCGGGTCCGACTTGACTCGATCGTTCTTTAATGTCCTAAATAATAAACTTGAGTTAATTTCTACTTGCTTAAGAACCTTTTTCAAGTTCATTATTCCTTTTATATCACTTATTACCATGTCATGAACACTATGTAATTATTTTAGTTAATAACAGTCGTTTTAACGATCATTGGTACTTGAGTGAAAATATGCTCTTTATAATTTCAATTTGTTCATGTATCCATTATATCCAGAATGGTATTCATGATGTAGATATCATATATGTCATATATATCCAGGACATGCATTCATTTATAATATTACATAATCATTTAGAGGTAAGAAATGAAATGCACTGTTCATGGAGACGGTATGCCGTACGTACGCATGGACGCTACTTTCATTTCTATTTCGTATTTTATAGAATTGAATCATAAAGATATAAAGGTATATTATAATTCCAGTATAATATCATATATAATATCATAACTCCATCCTTTATACGTCCCACATATGGTATTTAACGAATCAAATCACTTTGAGGGGGCGGTAGTCCGCACATCCTTAAATGAAGATATCACGTTTACCCATAACGGAAACCATAAATGTATGCCCAAAATGAAAAATTCAGAAGCTTAAGGAAAACATAAACATATTATATATCATATATAAATACAGTGACATCTTAATGGCCACCTTTGACGGTGTAAAAAGAATGTTTAACAATCATCGTTTCGGGAGGCATAAATTCACCATCCACGGAAACAATATGTTCTTTAACCATTAGATGTAGGTGTGTGTAAGTGTAGCTCTAATCCTTGTTATAACAACATCCTAGTATATGGAAGATACTGGTTTTGTTACAAAATAAATTAATAAAAAGAGTTTAGGGGTTTGGAGAAGCCAAATAAAACAAAAGGACTCAAGTGAAGACATTACCTTAAAATCGGGTAACTCCCTTTGGTTTGAGCTCAAAGGCTTCTTTGGGAAGACTTCTTCCCAAAGTGAGGATTCAATGAGTAATAGAGGGATGTGGAGAGGCAAAATGGGCAGGTTTGGGCCGAGCCAAAGGCTTTGGGTGTGTGGGTAAGGAGGTAGAGGTGGGGGCCTTTTATAAGAGGAGAGGAGGGGCACTCTTGGAAAGTAAAGAAATGTTACTTTATTTGAAATTGATTTTCGGATTCAAAAGGTCCCACATTGATATAATTATAGGGTAAGGTTATAAGTGTTCGAAATACACCCATCCAATAGGTTTTGGACATGTGTAGGTCATATATGTTACATTATCATTTCATTTTATTTAAATCCTTTATTAATGAGGTAATCGTTGCATCATCATGATGTCATGAATAATTTAATTTATTTAAAGACTAAAAATTATTAAAAAAACAACTATGATGTAGGAAATCATTTTAGCTTTCCATTGAATATTTATAGTCTAAAAGATCATTTATGTAGACAAAATTAAAAATATTTTACTTATGTGATACATTCTTTGTCACATTTAACATTTTTAAAAAATAAAAAGATAAAAAGTCACTTTCTCACAAAAGTGATTCCATGGGGCCCCCAAGTTTGGAACAAGGCATCCCATGGTAGGACATGAGACAACTAGTAGCCTTATGACACATGTTGTGGTCTCTTTTTATTATAATGATATCATTTTATTATCTTTAACTACCTGATTACTCATTAATCAAGATAATTAAAGATAATTACCATTGTTACTATTCATAATGTCCAAAAATAAAAGAGTCTTAATTACACAATTTGGACCTTATGATTCCAAATATGTAATCCATTTTACCAAATTCTAAACACTGAAATTGAAATAATTGATATAAAAATAATTCCCGTTGTCAAAACAAATAGCGGGTTTTTTTGAAACAATATCTATGAAAAGTTTGGCATTAGTTTATGCCCAATTCCAAAGTGAAATTAATCATAATGACCACCATTGTATTAAATGGTAAAAATATATTCTAATTTATATTTAAAACCAATTCAAAAGATAATCTAATCATATACATAAAATTGATTAAAAAGCAGTTTTGATGTAAAATGCAGTATTTTTTACTATTCATTAAAAATGAACATTGTCAGAAAAATACCAAAAATTCACACAAAGTAAATTTTGATGTCCCAATCATAAAGAATAAGTTTATTTTGACAAACATAGATTATAAAGTTGTCAAAAGATATATTTAAAAATGGTTTGCCATCAAAAGACAGTAAAACAATCTTTTAAAAAAATATTAGTGTATTCCATGCTTAAGATTGGATTTATTTACATTTTCAGCCTCTAAAACACTATCTGATTCATTAATAGACATAGATAAAAATATCTATTATTCATTACATACTTGGGATGTTACATCCTTCTCCCCTTTAGAAAATTGTGTCCCCGCAATTTATTTACTTATCGAATAAATGGGGGTACGTATCCTTCATTGCATTTTCAGATTCCCATGTTGCCTCTTCCATCATGTGGTTTTTCCACAAAACCTTTACCTGATTAATCACCTTATTCCGTAACACTTTCCTCCTGTGGTCAAGAATCTGGACTGGTTGTTCCTCATAAGATAGGTTCTCTTCCAGGTGAAATACCTCTGGACTCAAAACATGAGATGGATATGGAATATACTTTATCAACATCGAAACGTGAAAAACATTGTGTACCTAAGATAAACTCGGAGGTAAAGCCACCCAGTATGCAACTGATCCAACTCTCTCCAGAATTTCATATGGTCCAATGATCCTTGGACTCAGCTTTCCTTTCTTACCAAATCGCATCACACTTTTCCATGGTGAGACTTTGAGAAAAACATGATCACCTACCTCAAAAGTTAGATCCTTCATCTTGTTGTCTGCATAACTCTTCTGCCTACTCTGAGCTGTTCTCATGTGTTTCTGAATCAGCTGAACTTTTTTTGCCATCTCTTCTACCAATTCTAGTCCCATAAACTTCCTTTCACCCACTTCATCCCAGAAAGCTGGAGTTCGACACAGCTTCCCATACAACGCCTCAAATGGTGCCATCTGTATACTGGAATGAAAACTGTTATTATATGAAAATTCAACCAAAGAAAGATGTTGGTCCCAACATCACTGATAATCCATCGAAAAAGCTCATAGAATATCCTCCAAGGTCTGAATTGTTCATTCTGACTGCCCATCTGATTGAGGATGAAAAGTTGTACTAAAATTTAATTCAGTACCCAACGACTTCTGAAGGCCTTTGCAAAAGTTATAAGTGAACCTGGGATCACAATCAGATAAAATGGAAAGAGGAACTCCATGTAACCGGACTATCTCTTTATGATACAAACGGGAAAGTTGATCTAGGGAAAAAGTATCTTGAATAGCAGGGAAATGAGCAGATTTAGTCAAGCGATCAAAAATAACCCAGATTGCATTATTACCTCGAGATTTCTTCGGTAATCCCACAACAAAGTCCATGGATATATTCTCCCATTTCCACTCTTGCACTAGTAAAGGCTGAAGCATCCCTTTGGTAACTGCCGCTCTGCTTTAACCTGTTGACATGTCAAACACTTCACAGTAAAATCATCAATATCTCTTTTCATTCCATCCCACCAGTAATACTCCCGCAGATCTCTGTACATCTTAGTACTGCCAGGATGAACTGAAAACAGAGAACTATGATCTTCACATAACAATTCTATCTTAAATTGTGAATCACAAGGAACACACAATCTCTTCCCAAATATCAAACCGCAATCATTATCAATGTTGAATTCAGGAAACTTACCTTTCTGAACCAGATCTACCTTTTTCTGCAACTCACTATCTTGCTTCTGTGCTTCCTTGATTCTATCTGATAGAGATGATCTCACTGGTACCTGAAACAAAACAGATTAACTTCCTGCACCAACAACTTCTATGCCAAAGTTCATCAAATCCTTTACCAAAGGATAATGTTCCAAACGCAACGTTGCTAATGAAGCATTACTTTTTCGACTCAAAGCATCAGCCACTTTATTTTCTTTTCCCAGATGGTAATGAATTGTACAATCATAATCCTTTATTAATTCCAACCATCTCCTCTGTCTCATGTTTAACTCTTTCTGAGTGAATATATACATTAAACATTTGTGATTAGTATATATTTCACACTTTACTCCATACAAATGATTCCTCCAAATTTTTAAAGTGAAAAAAACAACAGCTAATTCCAAATCATGTGTAGGGTAATTTACCTCATGAGTTTTCAACTGTCATGAAGCATAAGCAATTACCTGATCATTCTGCATTAGGACGCACCCAAGTCCTTTCATTGAAGCATCACTATAGATAAAAAACTCACCATTCCTAGAAAGAAGTGCCAAAACTGGAGCATTCACCAATCTTCTTTTCAATTCCTGAAAACAATCATCACATTATTTTTTCTAGATAAACTTAACACCCTTCCGAGTTAGCTTTGTCATTGGACTAGATAACCGTGAAAAATTTCTAACAAACCTTCGGTAATAGCCTGACAAACCAAGGAAGCTATGAATCTCAGTTACATTTGTGGGTCTTGGCCATTCTTCAACAACCTTTGTTTTTGCAGGATCAACATTTTTCCCATCATTAGAAACAATGTGACCAAGGAAAGAAATTTCTTGCAACCAAAACTCACATTTGCTGAATTTTACATACAGATTCTTTTATTTTAAGGTTTGCAAGATAACCCTTAAATGTCTTTCATGCTCCACTTTACATTTAGAAAACACCAAAATATCATCAATAAAAACCACCACAAACTTATCCAATAACTCATGGAAAATTCTATTCATTAAGTCCATGAATACAGAAGTTGCATTGGTTAGCCCAAAAGGCATTACTACAAATTCATAATGGCCATATCTTGTACAGAACGTGGTCTTCGGAACATCTACTTCCTTTACCTTCAGTTGATGGTACCCCGATCTCAAGTCAATCTTTGAAAAATTCCGAGCTCCCTGGAGTAGATCAAACAAATCATCGATATGAGGCAAAGGATATTTGTTCTTAAGAGTGATGTTATTCAAGGCTCTATAATCAATGAAAAGTCTCATTGAACCATCTTTTTTTTAACAAATAAAAACAGGAGCACCCCATGGTGATGTGCTAGGTCGAATGAAACCATTCTCTAATAAATCTTGCAATTGCGCCTTCAACTCTAAAAGTTTAATTTGAGCCATTCGATAAGGGGGTTTTGAAATTGGCTTAGCATCAGGAACTAAGTCAACAGTAAACTCAACTTCCCGATCTGGTATTATTCCAGGCAACTCATCAGGAAAAACATCAGGATACTCATTTACCACTGGCACATCATTAATCTGAACAGTTCCTTTATTTTCAACGATGTGTGCAAGGTAACATTCATTTCCATCTTTTACAAGTTTCTTGGCCTCTTGATAAGTTATCAACAGTAAGGGTTCATTCATGGACACAAACTGAAAGTCTTTCTAAAAAGAAAATTCTTTAGCTCTACAGTAAATCTTAGTATGGTAAATAGAGAGCCAATCCATACCCAGGATAACATCAAACTCTACTAGAGGTAGAACAATAAGGTTTGAAAGTAGGTTCTTTCCACAGATAAGGATAGGAAGATTATTATAAATTATTTTGGCCTCAACATTTCCCCAAGGTGTTTTTACCAAAAGTTCAGGAGTCATTTCTTGAGATGGTATTCCCATTTTACTAGAAAAGTTTTCAGAGATGAAAGAATGTGTAGTCCCCGAATCAAACGACACACTGTCATAATCTGAAAAAACAAACAAAGTACCTGATACAACTTCATTTGATGGCCCGACATCTGCTGAAGTAGTTTCAAAGGATTTCACCACCCCTTTCTGCTTGTAGTCTAACTGCTTCCCATTACTCAAGCTCTCTATCGGACACTCGTTTGCATAGTGACCCATCTCATTGCACATAAAACATTTCACTAACTGTAAATAAAATTTGGTCTTACCTTCACCTTGATCTTTTTCAGTGCAATCACGAGCCTTATGTCCCATCGTACAACATCGGCAGCACTTTCCAGAATTCAGAAGACATTCCCCAACATGCCTTTTGCCACATTTATCACAAACTGGAATATTAGATTTCTTACCATCAGACTTTTTTGAAGAATCCTTCCCTTTCTCCTGCCACCTCGGTCTCTTCTTCTGTTGGTTGTTATAGAACACTTGATCATCAGAAAACTCCATTTCCACCTTCTCAGCACATCGAACAAGCTTTTCATAACTTTTCAACTCTCGACAAGCTAATGCCCTTTGATATTTTGGTTTTAATCCTGAGTAAAAAAGATTTATTTTAATATCAAGGTCTCTGATAAAATTTGGAGCATACCTTGCCAATCGAGTGAACCTCTCTTCATAGGCAGCCACTGAGTCTTCCTCCTGCCTCAATTCCAAGAATTGTTTTTCCATCCTAAGTCGAACAGCCTTAGGAAAATACTTTTCAAGAAACATACCTTTGAATTCATCCCAGTCGAGAGCATCAATCTCATCAGCGTCCCTGATATTTTTAACCATCAACCACCACTAATCTGCTTGACCCTCCAAACGGTAAATAGTAAGACTAACCTTTTGATTGTTTGAACACCTCATGACATCGAAAATCTTCTCCAGTTCTTTAATCCACCCTTCATCTAGCATAGGGTCAGATGATCCTCTGAATGATGGGGGATGTTGCCTCATGAAATGTTCCACCACTGACATGTTCCTCTGCGGTTGATCTGGCTGATATCGTGTATGGATACCACTGCCATTTATCGCTTGAGTCAGTTGCTCCATTACTGCAACAAACTGTTCAGTTCCAATTCCGACCATCCCAGGATGCTGATTCAGAAGGTTATTTCCTTTTACATGCCTTCCTAGCACTACTTATCTGTTTCCTCTGCGGAAAACCATTCTGAACAAACATGTCTTAGATGAAGTAACATGGTAATCTTCAAATACTATATCACTTCAATTTGACCATAAAAAATTTGGATAATCATTTAATATAATTCTAACTCTTAAAGATATCTAAACCGACCTCTGATACCAACTGTAAGGCCCCAGACTTAAACCTTACTTAATCTTGAGTTATTACAAGATTACACATTGAGGATCTTTTCGGGTTTAGAGTTTTATATAATTAGATCATAAAACATGCATTACATTCCACATATAAACAAAGTGGTTACATTAAGATAGTATTCTTCTTTCCTATAAATGGAAACATATTTAAAATAAAACATGGATTCTTTCTTGACACTTCCTTGACACTATCCTCATATCATGTACCTTTCCCTTGACCTGTGAAAAAAATTTCAAAAAAACTTGGGATGAGAATAAAAAGCTCAGTAAGGGATATAAAAATATTGAAAGGAAACATGGGTACATATATACAAAAGAATGAAATCTTACCTTACCCATAAAACATAAGCACTTTAACATACCTCATAATATCATGAATAAATCATAGAAATCATAAGACATAAAGGTAACTTGAGGCATTCATAACATTCTTACATAGGGAGTAACCCTCTTGGTTACGTTTGGAATACCCATCAGAGTATATTCTCTAAATCTCTTCAGAGAAACCTTAATGTTTCACTCCTTCGCATTACCCGATGCATTGGAGATCTATATCGGGCTCACCCGGCATTAGTTTATCACGGAACCACCCGTCTTCATAATAATTCCCAAGAACCTCAACATAATCATATCACATAAAACATGAATAAAGGAAACATAACATTTCCACCTTTTAATCACAAAATATCAATACAACACATTGATATAAAAACATTATGAAAACCATTTTCAATACCAAATTAAATGAAAAGTAAAACATGGTATTTATTTTTCTTTTAAAAAAAGGTATGGCTTGTAGAGGAAGTCGAAACTCAAATAATGGTCACGGCGGCGGAGAAGTCATTGTCGCCGCAAACGTACGAAAAAAACATTCCCTTTTGTCGTTTTGTTAAACTCTTCGTATAAAAAAGGATTCCTTTTGGATAAGAGTAAAATTCAAAGGGGTTTATACACCGTATAAAAAAGGTTGTGTATAAAACAAAATATGTCTCAATGAAATGAGATTGAGACGAAGTCCCATACCTCAGGTCCGACTTGACTCGATCGTTCTTTAATGTCCTGAATAATAAACTTGAGATAATTTCTACTTTCTTAAGAACATTTTTAAAGGTCATTATTCCTTTCATATCACTTATTACCATGTCATGAACACTATGTATTTATTTTAGTTAACAATGGTCGTTTTAACGATCATTGGTACTTGAGTCAAAATATGCTCTTTATAATTACAAGTTGTTCATGTATCCATTATATCCAGAATGGTATTCATGATGTATATATCATATATGTCATATATATCCAGTACATGCATGCATTTATAATATTATATAATCATTTAGAGGTAAGAAATGAAATGCACCGTTCATGGAGACGGTAAGCCTTACGTACGCATGAACGCTACTTTCATTTCTATTTCATATTTTATAGAATTGAATAATAAAGTTATAAATGTATATTATAATTCTAGTATAATATCATATATAATATCATAACTCCATTCTTTATATGTCCCACATATGGTATTTAACGAATCAAATCACTTTGAGGGGGCGGTAGTCCTCACTTCCTTAAATGAAGATATCGTGTTTACCCATAATGTAAACCATAAAGGTATGCCCAAAATGAAAAATACAGAAGCTTAAAGAAAACATAAACATATTATATATCATATATAAATATAGTGACATCTTAATGGTCACCTTTGAAGGTGTTAAAATAATGTTGAACAATCATCGTTTCGGGAGGCATAAATTCACCATCCACGGAAACAGTATGTTCTTTAACCATTAGATGTAGGTGTGTGTAAGTTTAGCTCGAATCCTTATTATAACAACATCCTAGTATATGGAAGATATAGTTGTTGTTAAAAAAGAAATGAATAAAAATAGTTTAGGGGTTTGGAGAAGAAAAATAAAACAAAAGGACTCAAGTGAAGACATTACCTAAAAATCGGGTAACTCCCTTTGGTTTGAGCTCAAATGCTTCATTTGGAAGACTTAATACCAAAGTGAGACTTCAAGGAGTAATATAGGGATGTGGAGAGACAAAATGGGCAGGTTTTGGCCGAGACAAAGGCTTTGGGAGTGTGGGTAAGGAGGTAGAGGTGGGGGCCTTTTATAAGAGGAGAGGAGAGGCACTCTTGGAAAGTAAAGAAATGATACTTTATTTGAAAATGATTTTCGGATTCAAAAGGTCCCAAATTGATATAATTCGAGGGTATGGTGATAAGGGTTCGAAATACACCAATCCAATATTTGTTGGACATGTTTAGGTCATATATTTTACATTATCATTTCATTTTATCTAAATCCTTTATGAATGAGGTAATCGCTGAATCATCATGATGTCATAAATAATTTAATTTATTTAAAGTCTAAAAATTATGAAAAAAGTACTATGATGTAGGAAATTTTTTTATCTTTCCAATGAATATTTATAGTCTAAAATATCATTTATTTAGACAAAATTAAAAATATTTTACTTAGGTGATACATTCTTTGTCACATTTAACATTCTTTAAAAATAAAAAGATAAAAAGTCACTTTCTCAGAAAAGTGATTCCATGGGGCCCCCATGTTTGGAACAAGGAATCCCATGGTCAGCCATGAGACAACCAGTATCCTTAGGACACATGTTGTGGTATTTTTGTATTATTATGATATGATTTTATTATCTTTAACTACCTGATTACTCATTAATCAAGATAATTAAAGATAATTACCATCGTTACTATTCATAATGTCCAAAAAATAAAAGTGTATTAATTACATAATTTGGAACTTCTGATTCCAAATATGTAATACATTTTACCAAATTCCAAGCACAGAAATTGAAATAATGGATTTAAAAATAATTCTCGTTGTCAAAACAAATAGTGGGTGTTTTTGAAACAATATCTATGAAAAGTTTGGCATTAGTTTATGCCCAATTCCAAAGTGAAATTAATCCTAATGACCACCATTGTATAAAACGGTAAAAATATATTCTAATTTTACTTTAAAACCAATTCAAAAGATAATATAATCATATAAATAAATTAGATTAGAAAACAGTTTTGATGTAAAATGCAGTATTTTTCACTATTCATTAGAAAATGAACATTGTCAGAAAAATACCCAAAATTCACACAAAGTAAATTTTTATGTCCCAATAATAAAGAATAAGTTTATTTTTAAAAAAATATCTTATAAAATTGTCAAAAGATAGTTTAAAAATGGTTTTCCATCAAAAGGCAGTAAAACAATCATTTAAAAAAATATTTGTGTATTACATGCTTAAGATTGGATTTATTTTCATTTTAAGCCTCTAAAACACTATCTAATTCATTAATAGACATATATAAAAATATATATTATTCATTACATACTTGGGATGTTACAAAATGTCATTCCCTAGTTGTGCCAACTCTATATTTAGTACATGGGAGGTGTTATGTATGTACTTTCTTAGAAGAGATACATTGAAAACATCATGAACATGAGAAATATTTGGTATATGTACAAGAAGATAGGCCACTTATACTATGTTATAAATGATCTAAAAGAGTAAAATGTACTAACGGATATGAATACCTTTCATTCCAAACTGTATAAATCTTTTCCATGATGATATTTGAAGGAAAAATATTTTCCAAATTTTTAACGGCATGTTCTTCCGATGGTTGTCAGTATAGAACTATTCTGACTCTATGAAGCTATTATATGATTTTGGATTTCTTAAACCTTCTCTTTTACCTCTTATATAAGATTAGGTCTAGTTATCTTTCATTACCCAAACTGATCAAAAAATGTATGAGTTATAAATCACTTCCCATATAGAGTTTCATATAGATATATATGAATACTAAAATGGAATCTATTGTTATATGAGAACTCAACCAATGGGAGATATGGGTACCATCCTCCTTTAAATTCCATTGAGTATGCTATTATCATATCTTTGAGTGTCTAAATTTTCATTTCATATAGGTCATCTATTTGCGGAGTTTCTCTATACTAAAATTCAACTCATTATATATATTATTTTTATGTATTTATCATAATTTATAATTGAAACATGAATCACGATTAAAGATGATCTAAACATGAACCCCTTGGATCCTCACCACATTTGTGATGTAAATCTAGGTAAATTGTTCTAGAAATAAATTTTCCCAAATGTAAATGGAGTGGGACGTCATGGCGATCCTATCCACCACTACCCATATAGAATTTTTTACATTGAATGTATTCAAGAGACCATTTAAAAATTCCACAGTGACATTTTACCATTTCCATGAGGATATTGTTGGATTTTATTTACTACAGTCAACTTCTATGTGCTTTATGAAAACATTTATTCATATTTTTTAATATTAACAAAATCCTTGTCACATGATTATTTCACTTCTATGCAACACAGTATGTAATAATGTCCTAAGAGTAGTTGTCACGCTAAATGTACATAACAGTTCCTAGATATGATTAAAACCTATAAGTGCTACGAAACTATTCTTACATATTTTTTATATAGTCGTACGACATCATTTGAGGGACACAAATGACCCAGGATATCATGTTTGTATAATCATAGAACATTGAGTCACCTACTCATGGTGTATTCCCTTGTTAATGTATAGTGTAGGAAATTATGGGAATGAGATCATCTGTTAAAAAATCCCTAATTATATGTGTCATAGTTTGTTTCTATCTATGTACATGTGTATTGATACTTATAATTTAATAATATTATTAATAAGTATTATGAGTCACTTTCTTTAATGGATTTATAATTTTTATATATAATAAGTTCGCGGTGAGGTATGATATCTTGGGTGCATCACAAGTAATATTGAATTAAGGAATAATGCAGTGAAGGATTTGTATCCTTTTTTCCTTAAAAAACATTAATATCGCAGGACCATTGATGGAAATAATATAGCATAAATAAATACACATCCGTGGTTTTTTACAGGAATGTTCAATTTTGGGGAAGTCGAAGGAAGATACATCAAGCATATAGGTAAATGAAATCTGCATGAAACCTTCTTGATTTCAGATATCATGATAAAGGGATTATATTACACAATAATCATCCATATGAGGTATTATATCATTGTGGAATGAACTTAATTATCTATGGGTTCCTTGGCATGTTTCTAGAAGCTAACCTTGGAATTTATGTTGCTTCTCCTAACGCCACTAAGAAACAGGCATATAGGGTAACACACAAAGTGTATGCATAATATCAGTTAAATAATAATATAATTATTTAGTATTTAAAATGTTGAATATATATTATTCCCACATGTGGTTACATAATTATTCATGTTTTCTTGATCACATAACTATCACTAATTATTTGAGAGAATAGAATGTGAGCAGAATATTTCATAAATATTTATTTCCTAGAATATAGTATTTATTGACGAATATTGCAGTGATGTTTAATTAATAAATAAATTGTCCTTATTCATGACCATAAGAATATTATGGTTAACTACAAACCTATTTTAATGGATAGGTGATAAATAATAAATATTTAATATTATTCAACTAAAAAATATTATATTTAATTCAAAAGAGAAAAACATGTCGATAAATAATAATAATAATTTTATTATTATTTTACATGGGGTTTCACAAGGATTAAATAAATAATAAAGGGAACTCATGAAATTATTTATTTCTAACCCTTTTAATATATATACACAATTATATTAATTTATTAGAGATCCAATTCATTTTGTTTATTTTTGCACAATGGATTTGGTTAATCCTCTCAAGAACAATACAGTTCCCTTATCCAAGAATGCTCTAATAAATTGAGAGATATCTTCCACCACCTCCCAATCTCATGTTATGATTGATCCATGAGAAATCATTATATGAAATTCTTATGGTTGTCAATGGCGAAAGACGCAAGCGATTGGATCTTCCATTCAAGGACTTGTAGATTCCTATGACAACGTTTGGAGATTCATAGATCACATGTGGACCACCTCTAAAAGAGGTCTACATTGATTCCTACAACACAATGAGAATGAAATTAAAATCTATTATTAGATCTGTCAATAATAAATGAATTAAATTAATTATAAGTAATATGTGATGATCCCCTCTTTGGATTCAATGTTCTATCCATTTTCTATTTTTTTCATTGATTCAATTCTATAGATCATGACATTTATAATTGTTTAAATATTAGATTGATCATTGATCATGGAAAAAAAGAAAACATGGGCATAAACCATAGCATGATTAAATACACCTAGTGCCTACCTGTGGTATCAGCGAAGTCACATAATTATTTATAATTATTTAATGAATGTTGATTTATTTATGAAATTTTAATTTAGTTTTCATTTCATGTTTAATCGTTATTTTAATCCAAATTACACTATCTGCTTCTTCACCCATCATTTCACATAGATCTAATCAATAAGTTTAATTTTATGAATGAAATAAAATTGAAGAACTCATCTGGAGGTGCCAAAGATTCTATATGGATAACAAAATAGTATATGTTGTGTATCTAGAGTTATATGTTTTTTACTTTTTTTCAATGCATGAATATTTAAATTAAAAACTAATTCAATCCAAGTGAATTAATTAAATGTGCAATATTTTTTTCTTACACCACATGTTGACTGGGCCACGGTGCTACATGTTTATCTTATGTACACACTATGTATCCCACATACATGGTGTGTAGTCCCTTTGAGTCATAGATGGGATTTGTATTACCATACACAGGGTACCTGACCAGTTACCATGCAACTCAGGGACTACATGTAGTGTAGTCGATTATAAACATCGTGTACTCTAATTTTTTGAGGCATGGTTTACACACAGAGTCCCTTTTAATATTCCTCAGATACACGATGAAATATTTACACTTCATGTTTCTTGGTTCTACATACTATGTGAATATACCAAATTACACAAATTCAAAATATATTTATTATACAATATAAACCTTATCGATATGTTCTTGCGTGTTGTAATAAAGTTAATTGGATAGTCCTTGTGATAGGTTTTAATATTTGTATATATTAATGTTTAATTAATATATTTTTAATATTCATATTTTTATATTATGCTTGAGAAATATTAACACATGTTACTTTACTTGCATTAAAACATAAATGTGACTGAAAAATCATGTAATTCTTGTAATAATTACATTGATAGTACACACCATGAAAGAACATTATATGTCATATATGCCATATGTCACAATAGTAATTTTTATTTGTGTATATTACATGTTGGATAGATTCGGTCAAGTATTAACTATGTTTCCACCATGTTACATTTCTGGACACAATTAGTTTTTAATGAATTTATTTAATTTTTTTACAATTATAATGTATGAGAATCTTAAGGAAATTTGGGTGATAATTAATATAAAAAATTGAATAATTTAAAAATAAAAATATTTGATGAAATCTCTATTTATCATAAATAAAAATTTTGATAGTTAAATAAATGTTTTATTAAATACATTAGTCATTTCATTCATGCGGATGATAATGAGAATATACCATTCCTTTTAATGTGCTTGGTTTTATTTGATTTATTATTTAATTAAATTGTTGGCATATGTGCCTTCTCTCCTATTATTATGTAAAGGCCTATATACCCTTGGATCCTTTAATGTAAACCATTTTCCCCTCACTTAAATGTGTGTAAAATCATAAGTTATGGATAGAGCTCCCCTGGTAGTGGATATGGTTCAAGTTTGGAGGCGAGGTGAAACTAATCAAAGAGATATACATATATGGACATGTGGAAATCTATAACATGAACCTTAATTGTTTCACGGATTCTGCCCAAGGTCAAAAATTAGTTTATAAACCACTATATAAACTTACAATTCATAAAAGTTCAGGATCATATTACTTTATTATTTAATTTCTGTAAGTTCTATGGTTATTTCATAATGGATGTTTTGTTGCGATCACTGTAATTAATGAAATTTATAGGCATGCAATATAGAAATAAAATAAATTATCTTATGCATAAATTTTATCTAAGACATGATTAATCACTTATGTAAATTCAATTAATATTAAAAATGTTGTAGTAGAGATAATAATTATAAATTTATGCATAAAGAGACAAATTCCCTCAATTACAAATATGCAGACTGTATATCCTTCCACTACATCACTTAAAATCGAACCATAGTTCAAACTTCTTAACCAACCAAAGTTGAGGTGCTTTCAATTATCATAGAATTATTACATGAAGTGTTAGGTTGACATATCTTATTTCACATCAAGGGTTGACTTCCAAAGTAGGACTTGGTGTAATTGAGAGGCAAGGGTTGAAGAAATCCAATTTAAGGAATTTAAGATTGGGGAGTCCACTCAATAGATCTAGAAACTATGAGTTAATGTAGTTAAAATTTTTAATTACTATATAACACCATTCAATTTTATTGACCAACCAATGTTGGGGTAATGAGAATGGGAATATGGATCATTTCCACTAGAATGTCCAATATAGGAAGATATTCTAAATTAAATGATGTGGGATATTGGGTTTTGATAAAATAGTGGTAAATTAATAAATATCATATCTATTTATTTATTAACATTTTATAAAATATATTACTAAAATTATTCTCATATTATTTGTTTAAAGATAATTAAAATTACTTTAAACATATCATTGGGATCCATACTTGCTAAGGAGAACCTTCTCACATGCCCAAATTTCAAAGAGCGACAAAGGTGTATAAGAGTTATCATTCACCATGAAAGGAAATTATATGTGTTGGATGAACCTATTCTTGATGATCCTGGTATAGAGACATGTGATGAGGAGTTATCACTATTTTAAAAACATTTTAATGATTACACAGTTGTTCAATGTTTCAGGACATCATTCATGTTCAATGAGCTTTGGAAACAACATGTTGACATAGATGCATCTACCCTGATGACTTGACTTTAAAATATCAATCAATAGAAGGCATGGAAAGAGAGATACGAGATATACAATGATTTGTTTTCAAATAATCTTGAAGATTTTGTGCTATGTGAGCCTTATGTAGTAAAGCGTATTAGCTACATTCAATTCTTAGACATCTTGGGGATTAAATTCTTGAATGACTTGTGTACAAATATCATAATTTTATCACTTCACAATACATTATCACATTTTATTGTTAAATAAAATATGGGTAATAATTTAAATAGTATTTCAGAACATCATACTTTGATTCACCAACTGTATAAGGACATGGGGTATGATAATCCCACAGTCATTATGGTGTACAAGAAAATGTAGAACAATGAAAAGGGGCCAAAGAATCACAAAAAGTCTAAATCTACCAAGAATCATCCTTCCAATAAGAGGATGATATAGATGAATGGAAAGGAAAATTAGGTTGTATGATTTTTATGTGCCATGCTAGGCCACTAGAAGTGGAACAACACCCATAAGAATGGTTAAGCTCATAGTGCATTCATTACCAAGTGTAATATTACAGTTTCTGGACATTGGGTTCTAGATAAAGTTTTTAGTACTCATATCTATATATAAATGTTTGAAGTAAGTATATTCTAAACGATTTTTAGAGGAGAGGCAGATATGCGATCTTCCAATGGTTTGAGGATGGCTGCTATAGCCATTGGTGACTACAACCATTCACTTATAACAATAATGATTTTGGTTTTAAAAGTTTGTTATTATGTACCCATGGTTACCAAGAACAAATTTTTTGTATCATTTCAAGATATAGATGGGTTAAATTTAAAATTTGGAAATAGAAATTGTTTATTTTTTAAAGAAAACATATGTTATGGTATTACACATTTAAATAACGGTGTTTGTGAACTAAATTATAAAAACCAAGTATTGGAAATTGATGAAAAATCATGTTCACAAGACTTATACAACACCCAGCTATAGAAACCCCATCTTGGTCATGTAAAGAGGAATCATTTGACAATGATCTTTCATGATGGTTATTTATAATCTTCTGATATAAAACCACGTGAATTATTTGATGCTTGTTTACAAAGAAAAATGACCAAACTACATTTAGTGGAAAGGGATAAAGGGCCACATAGCTTTTAGGATTGGTACACACTGATGTTTATGGACCATTACCAGTAGAATTTAAATGTGTGTGTTCTTACTTCATAACTTTTACTGATGACATGTGTAATGTGGAAATATTTAATTAATGATTTATACGTCCTTGTTATTTAAAAATCTAAAGGAATTAAAGAATTAATTAGAGAATCAACATTGTAAGAAGATAATAAAGCTTCGATTAGATCGAGGGGGTGAATATATTAACTAAGAATTTATAAACTATATAAGAGATTTTGGGATTCTGTCCCAATGCACCCCACCATACACAACTAAGTGGAATGTTGTCGGTGAAATGAGGTATCGTACCTTGTTAGAAATGGTATGGTCAATAATTATTCTTTAAGTACTTTCATTATCCTATCATGGATATGTGTTTCAAAATGCGACATTAATATTAAACTGAGTACCGAATAAAGATGAAAAAGGAATTCCCATTAGCCTATAGAGTGGAAAGAAACCCATTATTTTTACAAACGGGTATGCAGTTATAAGGAATTTGTTAATCCCTTGTCATGAAAAAAACATGCACACCATGGAACAAAGTTTATATTGATATTGTATCCCAAGGAAACAAAGACATACTACCAATAAAAAACCTCAAAAAGGAAGGAAACTATCAATAAACAACCCATCATTCTAAAGATGGATCACATCCTCCAATAAGATAGTGGGGGAAATATTGACATCGATGAAGTTGATGCTCATGATAGACAAGATTTGGAATAGGAATAGATTATATAGGTCTTCATGGAAGAAGTTTTTCTTGAAACAAACTCACCACGTATGCGTGTAAGAGAGGTAAAATAACTAGAGTGATATGGTTTTCTAGTCCCTGAAGATATTGACTGATTATTGGTTTACAATGATGAAACTCTCTCCTCCAAGAAGGTAGTATAGAACACATAAGATGAAAATGGAATGAATCAACGAATTTAGAAATTGATTCCATGTATCCAAACCCTGTTTGATTTCTTATTGATGTGAAGATTGATGTAAATACCATTAAATATAATTTGGTATTCAATAGGAAAATAGGAATGGAAGGTAGAGAAAATACCTATATGTAAGGCTAGTGGATAAAGGGTTTAAATAGTGTCACAATACCGTTTCAAATAGTTTCCATGTTTAGATCCATTGGACCTCTACATTCAATAGTTGCTAAAAATGATTGTATGATTAGTAATATAACAACCCAAAGGTTTCAATGGAAATTACCTTATTATAATTATGTCATAAAATAACATGAAAATAAAACATAATGAACTACTAAGTGATAAGTGACCTTTAAACACAAGTTTTTCAATTCTATGTTTTGAATTTCGAAAATCCGACATACACGGTTGTGTTCAAGATGATTTTTGGAGTCTAATGAAACAAAAATTTTTTTTTGGTGAATAGTGACCTACCCTTATGAATAGTAATATGACCCTTATGAGTAGTAATATGGCACTTATGAATAGTAAATCATCCAACATAAGAGTAACATTACTTATGAATAATAAAATAAAATATAGACATCTTAGAAAGTGACAATTTAACCTTAGTAAACGTTTTGGTAATTTTTAAGTCATAAATAATTAATTACAATTAATTAGTTAATTTAAAAGAATATTTATTTCCCTAAAATTTATTCATAAATTATTTAATCATTTTATTATAGATTTTATATAATTCTATAGGACCCTACGTAATCTTTGAAAGCATTATAAAATCAGTTTTAATTTTAAAAATTGTTTTTTAAGTAAATTATGATTTTAACTAATTATTAAATTAATAATATCTAGAAAATTATTTTTGAAAAATGGACTTCATCTTTTTATTCTACATGTTGAAAAATTGTTGGGGTTAATTTTTTGGGTTTTTCTGAGATACATGAATTTTTGATGAATAGTGAAATACCGTAATTTACAAAATAAGCTAAATAAGCTAATTATAGGGTCATGTGTGATGTTATACAAATGTAATCCCACATTTTATGGGATTACATTATAAAATTACTATTCTTGATCGTTCAAGACTCACTATTCCTTCTGATGTGGGGAAATAATAAACTAATGATTTTTATATTAAGCAAACCCCTCTCTCTTCCACTATAAAAGCCACCCTTCACGCCCTCATTTCCTCACACCTCTCAAGCTCCAAGACTTATCTAAAATCTTCCCAAACAAATTACCTATCCCCTAACCCACGTTCAAGAGCTTATGGTCTCATAAAAATTCCATGATTAGTCCCTTAAGGAGGTTCTCAAGAGAAGGATTCAAGAGGTAATTTCCCTCCCTCTTCTCCTTTAATTTCCTTTCTTGTTCAAGTTCATTTCTTGATCTATCCCCACCTATCTTCATCCAAATTGTATTTTAACTCCATTATTATAAATATAATGTAATTTTATGATTCTAATGGGATATTATATCATCCAACCCCCTTTCCCTCTTCCTTTTATTTTATTAAAGAGAACATTGTTCGTAAGGTGTTAATTTATCATCTTCAAGAACGACGTGCTTTCTTCTTCCGTTTCTACCTTCAGATCTCGTCATTAAACCATTTTATGGTTGAAACAGAATATTTTATATTTATTATGTCCTATTTAAAGTTATGGAACTATCTTATGACCATATTACTAAGTGATAAGCTAAAACGAGTTTGTTGTGATCCAAAAACAGCCCAAATTGACACAAATAACCATCATTTAATTCTTATCTAATGATTCATCGACATGGATCTAATATAATTCATTATAAAGTCATTAATTCTCCTATAATATCATTAATTACATGTAATATCAGTTATTTATGTTTACCCATGTTCTACCCAAACTTCAATTTAAGAATACAAGTGAATCACTCAAGAAAACCATAAAAACAAATATTCCCGAACAATGTTTTCAATCTCTATAACTCATAAAAAGGAACATAAAATCACATAATGAAACCATAATGAACCATATTAATGTACACATGGTTCTGGATTTCTAATTAATGAATATAATTTCATTATACATCACATTAAATAGAAGGAAGCATTCAGATACAAGGTAAGGGGAAATCTCGAACCCAATTTTCTTCCTTCGGGTTCTCCCTCTTTCACTAAATTTTTGATATGGTTAATCATCAAAGATCATTTGTTCATTATTTTATTTATGTTTCTGGGATATAAATTTTTATCACTGGTTTTTATGTTAAACAAAATGTTTTCCAAAAGAACTCCTCTTTTAAGAACACCCCTTTTACTTCTCAATCAAAGTTGACAGTTCTTGTAACATGTATGCTATTCAGTCTTTCTTTTGGGAACCTAAATCTTATGAATGTGTTATTATGAGATGAAACCCATTACATTCCATGGGTTAGTTATGTACATTTTTAATATGTGTTCTATGTGAAAATCATAATGGTGATAATGTTATGATGTGACGGGTGCGTCCAGAATTATATAGCGCAATATGAATGTTTCAATGTGACGGGTGCACCCGGAATTATACAGCGCTCTAATCCATTGGGTAAAGTGATGAATCTCATGAGTAAATGTGAAATGATGTGTGAACAAGATGATATATTTCATCACAAGTATGTGTGGTAGTTAACCTGTAACACACCATGATTTCATAGTGTGTTATTTCTTTAAAATAATTAAATAACTTGCACTACATGCAACACCGAGTTCAAGCGCACCATGACTTACCAAAAAAGCTGTTCAAAAGAATTTATGAATAGTATTTACTAAATTTTGAAATTTTTTTAATCCTTATAATTTTATAATCCATATTATGAGTTTTTTAGACATAATGTAAGAACAAATTCATTTTCAGTATTGCACTTTTACCAACTTTTAATAGTGAACCCTTTTTAAATCAAATATTTTAATCTTTTATATATTCAATTTGACTAAATAAATTTACTTTTTAGAATGGGGACATCAAAAATTTACAATGAAACACCTCAGGATTCCACGATATTATTCTCTTTGAATAAAACAGTAGCGTGTGTTTTACGCAACTTCGAGTTCTAACACACACCACAACCAATCAAACTAGCCGTTATGAATAGTAATACCTAAATTTTGAAATTTTTAAATTTTATCTCTCAAAATGGACTTCATTTTTGGATTCGGAATATCGAATTTAGACTAGGGTAAAATTTTGGTACTTTTCGGATAACTTTTATATTTCGATGAATAGTGAAAATTACTAAATTTTAATTAAAAACAACTTTTTAAATCAAAATAATTAATAGTGATAAATTATGAATTTGAGTGGTTTTAAAGTATATTTAGAATATATTTGTACCATTTAATACAATTTTGGTCATTGTACATAATTTTACAATTAAACCGGACATAAACAAGTGTCAATCTTTTGATAGGTATTATCTCTTAAAAACAGGCTGTTTGTTTTAACAACGGGAATTAATTTTAAATTAATTTATGCCAATTTTGTGTTTTGAATTTGGAAAAATGGATACCATATTTAGAATTAGGATGTTCAAATTGTGTAAATAGGTAACTTTTTTTAGACATTTTTAATAATTACTTCGGTAAATATTTTATTTACCATGGTTAAAGGGTAAATCCGGTAAATAAGAGTTAACAATTAATATTATAATAATAAAAAATTACCCTAAAAGGTGTCCTAACCTTATTTTTTGATACATGTCTGACCATGGTCATCATTGGGTCTATTTTGGGACCCCATGACGCCACTTGTATGTGATAGGGACACTTTAGTTTAATTAAGTTAAAATAAATACAAAAATGATATAAGCATATATCCTTTAGGAAACATTTGTTTACATAGGGGTATGTATGTTAAATTTTTGACTGTAAATATTAATTAGAAATCTAGAATTATTTACTACATAATGGTATTTTATTTATAATTTTTAGACATTAAATGATTTAATTTATTTCCGACACAATGGTGATGTAGTAATTACCATAATAGTGAAAAATTAGAATAATTGATATTATAAATAACCAAATAAATTTAATTTGAGAGTTTTTATAAATACCAATAATTTTATAGGTTAATATGAAATTTTATTATTGATTTTATTAATTTTTTTCGAAGTAATAATTCTGTTATGAGTTTTAAAAAAATCAATTATTAAATATTGTCAAAATTGACATAAAAGAGTTTTGTTAACAAATATTATATTATTAATTGATATTAAATTCCTAAAATTCTAAGGCTCGGCCTAGAGACTTATATCATAATATTTGTATCATTAATGGACCTCTTGGGGGTCTCTTGGATGTATATAGTAAGATTATTAACCATATTATATAAAAATACAAAGAGACATTGAAAATGTGAACCTAATTAACTAAGAGTTAATACTTAAAGATAAGGTTAATATAGGGACCCAAACCTATCTAAATTATATTGGTTGAGTGGTTCGCGACCTATCCCCACCTTAAACGTTAACTAATTCACTTTGGAGCCATTAGAAACCGAATATTAATTTATTATAATATAATATTTCTTGCTTTTCCAAAGGTGCCCCTCACCCCTCTTATAAAAGGGCACTCCCCCTTCTCATTATTTCACACCTTCAAAGCTTTTTGGTTTGGCCAACCCCTGCCCATATACTCTCTAAAATTACCTCACTTCATCCTAGAGGCCTTCCTTTAGTCAGAAAGCAAACCTAGGGAGCCCTTTTGATTAAATCAAAAGGAAGAACCCGAAGAAGAGGTAATGATTTCACCACCCTCTTTCAAGTTCCTTTCTTCTTCCACTTCTTCTTTCTCTGTTATTAACATTATAAAATAATAACTCCAGTATATTATATATACTTTGATGTTATTATAAACATGGTACAACCATATTTCAGTATTCTGTCAATCCTTTGAATGACATGTCACCATACGTGTGTATGTACGGCTTACCGTCTCCACGTCGTGGTGTAATTGTTATTCAAAACATTATTATTTGGATGGGTATAATAATGATCTGTAATTCATGTAAATGATAAATATAACATGATAATGATTCTTTATATATGATATATCATCCAATTATATATTATTTTAATATCAAAAGAATGATATTGTCGCTCGTGCGTACATACGGACTACCGTCTCCACGAACACGATGAGATTCATTCTCCATCGTATCCATTCAAGTATAATTATCATTTTATGATTACAAATAATGTTTATGGACTTGATATCATTCTGGATATGATTATGATACAATATATCCATGAAAAACATGACCTACGTAAGAAAACATATAAAATTAAACGAGTAAGTTAACACCCGAAACAACGATAATACTAAGATATTATTAACAAATAGATGTTAAAAGATCATATATGATATCATATTAATGTATATGATTCTTGTATAATTTAATAACAATTATTTCACTATTATACAGGAGGTTAACCTTCCCCAACCAAGGAAAAGTACAAGGTAAGGTTTTATTTCACAATCTCTTCATTATCCGAGTTTGTTTATACGTAATAATCTACTGGGATCTCTTTATCACCCACATCCATGTTTCTTAAAAATGTATATCAAAACATTTTTTCCTATTTACTAGAATATGGGTTAAAGTCATTTATAACCTTGTTAACATTTATAAGTGGTTTATAAAGGAATTTTTCCGTCGTTTCCCAAACAAGGTCCTTTTTAAACTTTTCAACAGAATTAAGGTTAGAATGATTTTTTAACTTATACGGAGGGTGTGGCTATTTTCCGCCATTATAAAATCGTCGAAGCTTACCTTAAAAGATTATAAGAATATTTTCAAATAATGTGTTTTATTTTATAAATATATGACTCTTAAATGATTTCAAAATTGAATGAAATATTTCTCTAAAAAGAGTTTTGATTTCAATTATGTCAACATCCTTTGATGGATTTTATTCTTATTTGAAGTTGATTAATTATGATACAAAACATCTATATTGTATTGAAGGTTTTTTGATATGTTTGATTGTGGATGTGTTATTTTTATACCATTAATGGTTTATGGATGTAGTATTTACATTTCATATGATAGTTTTAATACGAATGTTTATGTTATGTTTAAACCATTTCATATGGGAATGCATTGGACTTAATATGTGACGGGTGGATCCCTCTATAGCTCCTCGATGAATTTGTAGGTATCATGAGACAAACTAGTGTCTTGGGATAAGGCCTTGACAAAATCTTATTTGTAGTCTTGGCACGAGGCCTTGGCTATGTCGTTATGATAGTCTGGCATTATGCATTCCATCATTATGAATGTGGTTATTGATATTGCATGTGATTATTTGACTAGTAGAATATCCATGTGAATAAGGAAATGGAATTATTTCATTTTATCTTTGCCATATTATTCTGAAGTTAATGTTTAAAAGGATTTTGTTTTAGTTATAAATTTCCTTAAATGTTTTTATTTATTTATGAAAGTTTCCGCTATATTGTTATCCTTACTGGGCATTTGAGCTCACCCCTTTTCTATGTTTTATTTTTCCCAGGATGCGAAGAAGTAAATTATTAATGACCTGCAGGGATTGTATGAGGGGATAAGAGTGTGGACTATAGAGACTATGTTGTTGTAGTTTTCATTTTTATGATGTAATGTAAAACTTTATGACTATATCTAGTTTTTCTAAGGCTACTAAACTAATAGGTCTTTTGATATTTGATCTTTCTTGTGATCATTACAATGTTATGTAATAATGCACCGACTCTGGGTAATTGGGGTCGGGGCGTTATAGTTGGTATCAGAGGAATTTTTTTACAAACCTTGGAAGCTAGATTTAGATAAACTCTGATTAGAGCACATAGACCTAAGATGGACTTTGAGGATTAGTATAGACGAACTTCCTATAATTTTTGTATTGTAGAGATTTTGTGAGCTTTCTGAGAAATACATCCCTGTCTGGATAAGAGCAGGTGGAGGCGGCTCTGGCACAGATGTACCTAGGGGTAAAACTCGAAAACACCGCTTTGAGCTAAACTCGATCGGGAACTGGTGCATGACAATGGGTCTTTCTGTACTCTTGGTTACGACACTCCCGGGGGATATGCTTATGATAACTCTCATTTTCATTACAAATCATTATGAAGGGTTTATGAGTATATACTTCCACAAAGGAGACATTTTTATGATTATGGATTATATCCATAAACTATTTAATTTATGTTATGTGTTTTACAAGTTTGGGATTAGGTATCATTATTCATAAACTAATCTAGTGTATGCCATTGTTTAGAAATGACACCCAGTAGAAGGAATGAGAACTCCAGCAATGAACATGATCCAAAGAGAAACAAGGATCATATCATTCATGGTCTTAAGCCAGAATTTATAAGAGAAATAGTCTCCCATGTATTATCATCATATGAAGAAATAATATCATGTGTTGATAAGTTAAGTAAAGAGTTTACTGAGTCTTATGGCTTTGAAGGGATACAAGAGAAGAAAAGGATGGAAGAGAGAAAGATTGATAAAGGGAAGAGGTAAAGGAAGAATTTTCCCATATGTGATAACTATGGGAAGAAACACCATGGACCTTTCATGAATGGAATGGGAGTTTGTTATAAGTGTGGAGGAAAAGGGCACAAAGTACGTGACTACAAGGGTAAGAAAATGGTTTCAAATGTACAATGCTTCATTTCCAAGGAGTTTGGACTCTACGGGAACCTATGTCCCAGTCATCAGACTATGCCGCAAATGATGCTATTGGATTATAATCAAGTTATGATACTACCACAGATGAAGCGGAATGATTAGAGTTCTTATGTTGATTATGTTATTTGAGTGTTCTATCAACAATGTACTTATTATAATAAATATGGAGTATATAAGGATTGTACTACATAACTATTTCATTATGGACTTGAGATTGTGTGGAACAAAGAAAAGTGACTCAATAGCAGGTTAAATTTTGGAAAATATATGGTTGAGAGAAAGATAAACCATAATATGGTTCTGATACCAAGGTAGTGATTTTAGAATAATACATGATTGATTTGGATAAATTATATTGGATATTCTTGACTACCTTGAAACTGGTTAATGATTTTTATATTCCATCATTGATGGGGTTTACAACATTTTTGGATTGAAGGAGTATATACATTATTCATTAAGGAATAAGGGATCATGAATGTAATCAATAAGGTTTTATGGTAATTCAGGATGTTGTAGTGTTTTAAAAGAATACATGATGAAGGTGGTCACATGTTATTACGTGGAAAAAAGGATATTCATTGTGTTTACCTTCCTTATAAATTTTGTACTGAAGTATTTTGGATAGTTCTAGTTTGGATTATTTTGGATTGCCATAAAAGGATAACCCGAATGTCGGGCGGAAACCCATCGCATCCGGCAAGGCCGTGACACTTGAACCCACAACCGAAGGGCAACAAGGTTGTATCACCTACCACTGACCCATGTGATGTCTTAGATTGAATAATGTCATTTTTTAATGGTTCTGCTAGATGAATTATAAATTCATTTTTTAACCCTATATGTATAGGATAAATAGAATATTATTTTTAAGTTCTATTATCTTTTAGAGTGAAAGATGAGTTTGTGGTAGAACTTAGTTAAAGGATGAGACTCTACTTGTCGCGTATATATTTTTCTTCTTCTCTTATTCAATGAAGAAATTAATTCTTATACTTTAGTGAAGGGATCTTAAAACAAAAAAATGTGTCATCCTAATACCATATGTTTTGCTGAACCGATGGTATTTTAAATCATCATAGGTTGATGAATTTAAGGCCCTCAATTTTACACTTGTTTGTGATTGATGACCTCAATCACTACCTATAAATATTTATGTTTTTCCTCTAATTATATGCCTCTAATTTCCACCAATGTTCTTCTAATAGATATCATAATTTGGTGGTGACCCTTTCATTTCCATTTTCCTCATATTAAGACTAAATTTTGGTAACCCAATTTCTGATGTGGGTTTTCCCACAAAGATATTTTCTATTTTCAACCTTTTATTTTTAAAGAACAATTTCAAATTGTGAGGACACAATTTATTGAAGGAGGATAGAATATAACACCCCAAGAATTCATAATGTGTAATTTCTTCAAAATAATTCAATAACTTGCACTACACGCAACACCGAGTTCAAGTGCATCGTGACTTACCAAACAAGCTGTTCATAAGAAGTAATGAATAGTATTAACTAAATTTTGAACTTTTTATAATCCTTATAATTTTAGAATCCATATTATGAGTTTCTTAGACATAATTTAAGAACAAATTCATTTTCAGTATTGCACTTTTACCAACTTTTAATAGTGAACAATTTTTAAATCCAATATTTTAAACTTTTATATATTCAATTTTGACTAAATAAATTTACTTTTTAGGATAGTGAAATCAAAAATTTACAATGAAACACCTCAAGCTTCCACGGTATGCTTCTCTTTAAATAAAACAGTAGCGTGTGTTGTACGCAACATCGAGTTCTAACACACACCACAACCAATCAAACTAGCCGTTATGAATAGTAATACCTACTTTTTGAAATTTTATAAATCTCATCTCTCAAAATGGACTTCATTTTTGGATTTGGAATAAAGAATTTAGCATAGGGTGAAATTTTGGTACTTTTCAGATAACTTTTATATTTTGATGAATAGTGAAAATTACTAAATTTTAATTAAAAACAACTTTTATAATCAAAATAATTAATAGTGATAAATTATGAATTTGAGTGGTTTTAAAGTATATTTAGAATATATTTTTACCATTTAATTCAATTTTCGCCATTGTACATAATTTCACAATTAAACTATACATAAACAAGTGTCAATCTTTTGATAGTTATTATCTCTTAAAAAATGCTTTTTGTTTTAACAACGAGAATTAATTTTAAATTAATTTCATCCACTTCTGTGTTTTGAATTTGGAAAAATGGATTCCATATTTGGAATCAGGATGTTCAAATTTTTTAAATAGGTAACTTTTATTTTTATACACTTTTAATAACTACTTCGGTAAATATTTTATTTACCATGGTTAAAGGGTAAATCAGGTAAATAAGGGTTAAAAAATAATATTATAATAAAAAAAAAATTAACCTAAAACGTATCCTAACCTTATTGGTTGATACATGTCCGACAATGGGCATCTTCGGGTCGATTGTTGGACCCCATGGAGCCACTTGTAAGTGATAGGGACACTTTATTTTAATTAAGTTAAAATAAATACAAAAATGACATAAGCATATATCTTTTAGAAAAACAATTTTTACATAGGGTTATGTATGTTGGATTTTCGACTGTAAATATTCATTAGAAAGATAAACAAATTTACTAAATAATTGTATTTTATTTATAATTTTTCAACATTAAATAATTTAATTTATTTATGACACCATTGTGATGCAGTAATTACCATAATAGTGAAAAATTAGAATAATTGATATTATAAATACCCAAATAAATTTAATTTGAGACTTTTTATAAATACCAATAATTTTATAGGTTAATATGGAATGTTAGTATTGATATAATTAAATTTTTTCGAAGTAATAATTCTGTTATGAGTTTTAAAAAAATCAATTATTTAATAGTGTCAAAATTGACATAAAAGAGTTTTTATAACAAATATTATATTATTAATTGACATTATATTTCTAAAAATCTAAGGCTCGGCCAAGATACTTATATCATGATAGGTGTATCATTAATGGACCACTTTGGGGTCTCTTTGATGTATATAGTATGTTTATTAACCATATAATATAAAAATACAAAGAGACATTGTAAAAGTGAACCAAATTAACTAAGTGTTAATACTTAAAGATAAGGTTAATATAGTGACCCAAACCTATCTAAATTCTATTGGTTGAGTGATTTTAGACCTATCCCCACCTTAAATGTAAAATAATACACTTTTTATCCATTATAAACCGAATATTAATTTATTATAAAATAATATTTCTTGCTTTTCCAAAGGTGCCCCTCACCCCTCCTATAAAAGGGAACTCCCCCTTCTCATTAATTCACACCTTAAAAGCCTTTTTTTCGGCCATAACCTACCCAAATACTCTCTCAACTTCCCTAAATTCATCCTAGAGGCCTTTATTTAGTCCGAAATCCAACCTAAGGAGCCCTTTTGATCAAATCAAAAGGAAGAACCCGGAGAAGAGGTCATGATTTCACCACCCTTTTTCAAGTTCCTTTCTTCTTCCACTTATTCTTTCTTTGTTATTACCATTATAAAATAATAACTCAAGAATATTATATATAAATTTATGTTAATATAAACATTGTACAACTATATTTCAGTATTCTATCCATCCTTTGAATGACATGTCACCATACATGTGTACGTATGGCTTACCGTCTCCACGTCATGGTGTACTTGTTATTCAAAACATTATTATTTGGATGGGTATAATAATGATGTGTAATTAATATAAATAATAAATATAACATTATAATGATTCTGTATATATGATATACCGTCCAATTATATATTATTTTAATATCAAAAGAATGATATTGTCGCTCGTGCGTACGTACGGACTACCGTCTCCACGAACGTGATGAGATTAATTCTCCATCATATCCATTCAAGTATAATTCTCATTTGATGATTAAAAATAATGTTTAAGTACTTTATATCATTATGTAAATTATTAATATACATAATATCCATGACAAACACGGATTACGTAACAAAACATATAAAAGAAAACGAGTAAGTTAACACCCGAAACAACAATAATACTAAGATATTATTAACAAATCAATGTTAAAAGTTCATATATGATATCATATTAATGTATATAATTCTTGAATAATTTAATAACAATTATTTCACCATTATACATGAGTTCAACCTACCCCAACCAAGGAAAATTACAAGTTAAGAGTTTATTTCGCAATCTCTTCATTATCCGAGGTTGTATATACGTAATAATCTACTGGGATCTCTTTATCACCCACATCCATGTTTCATAAAAATTTATTTCAAAACATTTTTTACTATTTACTAGAATATGTGTTAAAGTCATTTATACCCTTGTTAACTTTTATAAGTGGTTTATAAAGGAATCTTTCCGTCTTTTCCCAAACATGGCCCTTTTTAAACTTTTCGGTAGAATTAAGGTTAGAATGTTTTTTTATCTTATACGGCAGGTGCGGCTATTTTACGCCATTATAAAATCGCTGAATCTTACCTTACAATCTTATAAGAATATTTTCAAAGAAAGTGTTTTATTTTATAAATATATGACTATTAAATGATTTCAAAATTGAAAGAGATATTTCTCTAAAAAGAGTTTTGATTTCATCTATGTCAACATCCTTTGATGGATTTTATGCTTATTTGAAGTTGATTTATTATGATACAAAACTTCAATATTGTATTGAAGGTTTTTTGATATGTTTGACTGTGGATGTGTTATTTTTATACCATTCATGGTTTATGGATGTAGTATTTACATTTCGTATGCTAGTTTTAATACGAATGTTTATGTTATGTTTAAACCATTTCATATGGGAATGTGTTGGACTTAATATGTGACGGGTGGATCCCTCTATAGCTCCTTGATGAATTTGTAGGTCTCATGAGACAAACTAGTGTCTTGGAACAAGGCCTTGAAAAAATCTTATTTGTAGTCTTGGCACGAGGCCTTGGCTATGTGGTTATGATAGTCTGGCATTATGCATTCCATCATTATGAAAGTGGTTATTGATATTGCATGTGATTATTCGACTAGTAGAATATCCATGTGAATAAGTAAATTGAATTATTTCATTTTATCTTTGCCATATTATTATGAAGTTAATGTTTAAAAGGATTTTGTTTTATTTATACATTACCTTAAATGTTTAAGTTTATTTATGAAAGTTTCTGCTATATTGTTATCCTTACTGGGCATTTGAGCTTACCCCTTTTCTATGTTTTATTTTTCCCAGGTTGCGAAGAAGTAAATTATGAATGACCTACAGGGATAGTATGAGGGGATAATAGTGTGGACTATGGAGACTATGTTGTTGTACTTTTCATTTTTATGATGTAATGTAAAACTTTATGAATTTATCTAGTGTTTCCAAGGCTACTAAACTAATCGGTCTTTCGAGATTTGGTCTTTCTTGTGATCATGCCATTGTTATGTAATAATTCACCGACTCCAGGTAACTGGGGTCGGGGCGTTACATAACCACTAAGACATGATGTTTCATTTTTATGCATCTCCACATTCCAAGTCGTATATTTATGCTTACTCTCATGTTCATGATCTTTTGCATTTGTTATGATTATGCTCACCCCATGATATATTGTTCTTATCTATTCTCTTGTTGGGCTTCTATCTCACCCCTTTTGATGTATATCCTCAGGTGGATACATGTATTATGGTTAGGACAAGTGCCAATAAGAAGCTATAGAAGAAGAAAATAAATAAATTTTTAATCTAGATGTTGTATTTCTTATGTGTGGTCCTAGTTTTCCCAAGACACTAAACCTTGGGATCCCCTATGTGTAATACTATTTTGTTGTCTATCTATGAAGTGATGTAATTGTAATGTGTGAAAAGGATGGGTCTCTAAATTTGGTATCCGAGGAACGGTTTAGTTAATTTGGGAATTAGGATTAGTGAACCCTAGAGAAAACCTCTAGCATGAGACTAAGTACAAATATGCACACAAGAATATTTACCTAGGGATCCTATATGTTATATTTTTGGTATAAATCGTTTAAATGAATATGTTATTCATGAATTGTTTACTTATGTTTTGTTCTAACCATTTCTCTTTTAGAAAATTGTGGGAACCAGGAGAAATCAGGCCAAGAACTCAAGCGAGGGACAATGCAACGATTGCCCGAACGACCTCCCTAATTATTTGGGAGGTGGAGTTTAAAACTTCATGGCGATGATTACCCAATTATGTCAGGTTTTGAATAATAACCATAATAATGGGGAATGTCCTCCTTCACTAAAAGAGGGAGAAACTAGCTATTGAATGTTTTATGCAGCAACGACCACCGACGTTTTGTGGATCTTCCGATCCACTAGTTGCAGAACAGTGTGTCAGCTCTATGGAGAAGATCTTTTCTGTACTTCACTATTCTGAGATGGAGATGGTGACTCTAGATGTTTATCGTCTATATGGAGAAGCCGATCAATCGTGGTCTTTGATTAAGAACACCAAGCTAAGGGAGGAAATTGAAGAGATGGAATTGGAAGACTTTATGATAATGTTTCTTAAAACTACTTCCCACATACTCTTTACACGAATATGGATAAATAATTTATGGAGCTCAAACAAAAAGAAGGAGAACATGTCATAACCTATGAAGAGAATTTCACAAGGCTTTCAAGGTACGCTTTGGGTTTTGTTATCAATAATGATAGAAAAAATTGATAGATTCTTTAGTGGATTAAAAACACACCTTCTAAAATCTCATGCAATTCGAGACTTTGGGAGTTATGAAGAAGTTTTTTGGTGTGCTCTCAAAGTGGAGATGGAGTTTGGAGAATGGTCCCATGGCTATAGTGATAAGAAATGAAATATGGAGTTTCAAGATGGTGGATCTAATGAAAAAGGTGGGAAGAAAAATAAACGAACCACATGCCACAGATGTGGGAAGTTGCACAATGGGAACTGACTCAAAGGGGTGAGGAAATGATTCATCTGTGGGAAAGAAGGAAACCATGCTCAAGAGTATCAAAAAGACACGAAAAGGAATGAGAATATAGCTGATTAAAGGAGAGAACCACTCATGGTTCAATGCTACAACTATAAGGAGCTAGGGAAATATGCAAACCAGTGCACTAAACCTCGAGTTCTCGAGGGTAATCAGCGTCAGTAGCCACCAAATCCAAAGGAACAAGGGGAGGCTGATGCCATCACTACTGTGGAGGTGGAGCATGATAATGAAGTCGTACAAGGTATACATCCTATTCATTCAAGAATGGAAAAAGTCTTATTTGAATCTGGTTCTACTCATTCCTTTATATCTTTCAAGTTTTCTAGAATTATAGAATCAAATCACTGAATCCTTGAAGTAGAGATATCTGTGAAAACACCAAGTGGTGCAATCATTGCAACCCATGTGTTTGACTCTTCTCCTATTTGCGTATGTGGGATGATTCTTCCTACAAATCTCGTAATACTTCTATTGGTGGAATTCAACGCTATAATGGGAATGGACTGGCTCTCGTTACATAGAGCGCATATCAACTGTCGGGAAAAGGAAATATCTTTTAATATTCCAAACCATCCCATGCTCCTCTACAAATTCAAGGAAGATCATGAATCTCCATTGAAAAATCTTTCAATGGTGTGGGTATTGATTCCCTATGAAGAAGCATACCTCGCCCAAATGCTTGAGTCGAAGGAAAGTTCCATCCTTGAGGAAATTCCCATCATGAGGGAATACATCAATGTATTTCCAGAAGAGTTAGTTGGAATTCCCCCAGATCATGAGGTATAGTTCTCAATTGAACTCATGCCCGAAGCTACTCCAATCTCGAAGCATCCCTATAGGAAGGCTCCTATCGAACTGGAGGAGTTAAAGAAGCAGCTACAAGAGCATCTATAAAAAGGGTTCCTACGCCCTAGTGCATCACCTTGGGGTGAAACAGTGCTCTTTGTGAAGAAGAAGGATGGAACAATGCGGATGTGCATCGATTATCGGGAACTCAACAAGATAACCATAAAGAACAAGTATCATCTTCCAAGGATTAATGACTTGTTTGGTCTGTTAAGAGGAGATCAATACTTCTCAAAGGTGGATCTTCATTCTGGATATCATCAGCTAATGGTGAAAAAGGAAGATATTTAGAAGACTGCCTTCCATACAAGGTATAGGCACTATGGGTTTTTGGTGATGCCTTTCAGACTTACTAATGACCCTGAAATTTTCTTGGATTTTATTAATAGAATCTTTAGACATTACCTCGACAAATTTGTGGTAGTATTTATCAATGATATGCTCATCTACTCCAAAAGTAAGGAGGAACATGAAGAACATCTAAGACTTGTGTTGGCGACATTGAGAAAGGAGAAGATGTATGCCAAGTTCAGAAACTCTTACTTTTGGATGAAGCAAGTCACATTCTTGGGAAATTTGATCACAAGTGAGAGAATTTCTGTGGATCCTTCAATGAAAAAGCCGATTGAGGAATGGTCCATGCCCTCTAGTGTCACAAAAATCCATAGTTTTCTTGGATTAGCTGGGTACTACCGACGTTTTTTGAGAAACATCTCACGATTGTCTATTCTACTAACTTAGTTAACAAAAAAAGGGGTAAAGTATGTCTGGAAGGAAGAATGTGAGGGAGGCTTCAAGGAGCTAAAGAGAAGGCTGATCACTTCACCTGTACTCACACTACCGAAAAGTGGAGAATGTTTTGTGATACAAAGTGATGCTTCAAAGAAAAACTTGGGTTGTGTACTCATGAAAAATGATAATGTGATAGCCTACACCTTACGACAGTTGAAGATCCATGAGCAGAACTACCCGATGCATGATCTAGAACTGGAAGACGTGATTTTTTCCTTGAAAATATTTCGGCACTACCTTTATGGTGATAAAAGTGTGACATATACACCGACCAAAAGAGCCTAAAGTATATATTCACACAAAAGGAGATCCACATGCATCAAAGGAGATGGTTAGAGCTAATAAAGGATTACGATTACTCTATTCCCTATCATCCTGGAAAGGCGTACAAGGTAGCTGATTCTCTAAGCAGAATAGAACCTGCTACTCTATCCATGTTGTGGATTGAGAAAGACCCTATCTTCTTAGACTTGCAAAAAATGGATATGGAAATCATAAGGGCAGGGGATACATCCTACATTTCCCAAATTATTGCACAAAAATCCACCCAGGAGAATATTAAGGAAGTACAAAGGGATGATGTGGAGATACAAAAGAGGGTGAATGCAGTAAAGGAAGGGTAGCTACAAGAGTTCCATATCGATGATGATGGTGTGATTCTTTTTGGAATGCGACTTTGTGTGACTTTATCACCCAGGATAAAGAAGGACCTATTGGAAAATGCACATAGCTCAACTTTCTCTATCCATCTTGGGAGTACCAAGATGTACCGTGATCTTCAAGAATAATTCTGGTTGGATAACATGAAGAAGGATATTGTGGAATATATATAAAGGTGCTTGGTATGTCAGCAAGTAAAAGATGAGCGACAAAAGTCCAAGGGTAAGATGAAGCCATTGCCTATACCCATATGGAAATTGGAAAATGTTACTATGGACTTTGTCACGGGTCTCCTGAAGACGTCAAAGAGAAATAATGCGATATGGGTTACAGTTGATCAACTCACAAAAACTACCCATTTTATCGTTATTTGGGAAGATCTCTCACTTGAGAAACTTGCAAAGTTATATGTGAAGGAAGTGGTGAGACTACACGGTGTTCCACTCTCAATTGTCTCTGACTGTGATCCAAGGTTCACATCTATGTTTTGGAGGATCCTTCAACATGCTTTGAGTACTGAATTAAATTTCAGTACGGCATATCACCCCCAAACTGATGGCTAGTCTGAAAGGACTATTCCGATGCTTGAAGATATACTAAGAGCCTGCTTTCTTGAATACAAAGTTGGTTGGGATCAGCATCTCCCATTGGTTTAGTTCTCATACAACAATAGCTTCTACTCGAGTATCCATATGGATCCATATAAAGATCTGTATGGAAAGCGATTTAGAACTCCAACCTATTGGGATGAAGTTGGAGAAAGAAAGCTTTGTGGGCCCGATCTTGTTCAAGAGATGACAGAGAAGGTTCAAGCCATCCAGAAAACCATCAAAGCTGCTCAAAGTCGGCTAAAGAGCTATGATGACAACTGTCGAAGGGACATGGAGTTTGGAGTTGGAGATAACGTCTTCCTTCGAATATCTCCATGGAAGAGAGTCATGCAATTCGGGAAGAAAGAGAATATAAGACCAAGGTATATTGGCCCCTTTGATATCCTTGACCGCATAGGATCCATGGCCCATCGTCTAGAACTTCCACTAAATATGGCTCATGTTCATGATGTGTTTCATGTATCACTGCTGAGGAAGTACCTACAAGACCCCTCACATTTAATAAACTCAGAGGTGGTGCAGCTGGAAGATGATCTATCCTATGAGGAGCAGCCAGTAAATATTCTGGATTGGAGTGATAAGGTTCTACGCAATAAGATAACCCATCTTGTCAATGTTTTGTGGAGGAACCATAAGTTTCAGGAAGAAACGTGGGAACTAGAAGAGGCAATGAAGGAGAAGTACCCTCACCTGTTTGTGTACAGTGAAATTTTAGGGGAAAAATTTCTTAAGGGGGGAAGAATGTAACGACCCACTGTTTTTCAATGGAAATTTCCTTCTTATAACTATGTCGTAAAATAGCATGAAAAGAAAACATAATGAACTACTAAGTGATAAGTGACCTTTAAACATACGTTTTTCACTTCTAGGTTTTGAATTTCGAAAATCTAACATACACGGTTGTGTTCAAGATGATTTTTGGAGTCTAATGAAACAAAAATAATTTCTAGTGAATAGTGAACTACCCTTATGAATAGTAATATGACCCTTATGAATAGTAATATAACCCTTATGAATAGTAAATCATCCAACATAAGAGTAACATTACCTATGAATAATAAAATAAAATTTAGACATCTTAGAAAGTGACAATTTGACCTTAGTAAACATTTGGTTAATTTGTAAGTAATAAATAATTAATTATAATTAATTAATTAATTTAAAACAATATTTATGTCCCCAAAATGTATTAATAAATTATTGAATCAATGTCTTATAGTTTTTAGATAATTTTATAAGACCCAACTAAATCTTTGAAAGCACTATAGAATCAGTTTTAATTTTAAAAATTGTTTGTTTAAGTAAATTATGATTTTAATTAAATATTAAATTAGTAATATTTAGAAAATTATTTTTAAAAAATGGACTTCATTTTTGTATTCTACATGTCGAAAAATGGTTTGGGAAAGTTTTTGGGTTTTTTTTAGATACATGATTTTTTTTATGAATAGTGAAATACAATAATTTACAAAATAAGCTAAATAAGCAAATTATAGGGTCATGTGTGATGTTCTACTGATGTAATCCCACTTGGTTCGAGATTACATTATAAAATTACTATTATTGGTCATTCAAGTCTCAATATTCCTTTTCTTTTGGGGAAATAATAATATAATGAATTTTATATTAAGGAAACCCCTCTCCCCTCCACTACAAAAGCCGCCCTTCACAGCCTCATTTCCTCACACCTCTCAAGCTCCATGACTTCTTTAAACTCTGCCCAAACACCTTCCCTATCCCCTCACCCACGTCCAAGATCTTCTGATCTCATCAAAAGACCAAGCATAGGCTCTTAAAAAGGTTCTTAAGAGAAGGATCCAAGAGGAAATTTCCCTCCATCTTCTCCTTTAACTTCCTTTCAAGTTCAAGTTCATTTCTTGATCTCTACCCACCTATCTTCATCCAAATTTTATTTTAAATCCATTATTATACATAAAATTTAATTGTATGATTCTAATGGGATGTTATATCATCCAACCCCCTTTCCCTCTTCATTTTATTTCATTAAAGAGAACGTTGTTCGTAAGGTGTTAATTTATCACCTTCAAGAACGACATGCTTTCTTCTTCCATTTATACCTTCAGATCTGGTCATGATACCATTTTTACGGTTGAACCAGAATATATTATATGTATAATGTCCTATTTAAAGTTCTGGAACTATCTTATGACCATATTACTATGTGATAATTTAAAACAATTTTGTTGTGATCCAAAAACCGCACAAATTGACCCAAATAACCATCATTTAATTATTATCTAATGATTCATCCACATGGATCTAATATAATTCATTATAAGTTAATTATAGATACTTTAATATCATTAATTACATGTAATATCAGTTCTGGATGTTTACCCATGTTCTACCCAAACTTCAATTTAAGAATACAAGTGAATCACTCCAGAAAACCATAAAAACAATCATTCCCGAACAATGTTTTCAATCTCTATAACTCATCCAAATGCACATAAAATCACTTAATAAAACCATAATTAACCATATAAATGTACACAGTGTTCTGGATTTCTAATTAATGAAAATAATGTAATTATACAGGACATTAAAGAGAAGTAAGCATTCAAATACAAGGTAAGGGGAAATCTCGAACCAAATTTTCTTCCTTCGGGTTCTCCCTCTTTCATTCCATTTTTTATATGGTTAATCCTCAAAGATCATTTGTTCATTATTGTATTTATGTTTTTGGGATATAATTGTTTTTCACTGGTTTTTATTTCAAACAAAAGTTTTCAAAAGAACTCCTCTTTTAAGAACACCCCTTTTACTTCTCACTCAAAGTGGACGGTTCTTGTAACATGTATGTTGTTCCCTCTTTCTTTTGGGAACCTAAACCATAGGAATGTGTTATTATGAGATGAAACCCATTCCATTACATGTGTTAGTTATGTAAATTTTTATATGTGTTTTATGTGGCAAGCATAATGGTGATAATGTTATGATGTGACGGGTGCACCTGGAATTATATAGCGCAATATGAATGTTGCAATGTGACGGGTGCACCCGGAATAATAAATCACTCCAATGCATTGGGTAAAGTAATAAATATCATGAGTAAATGTGAAATGATGTGGAAACAATATGCTATCTTGGTTCACAAGTATGTGTGGTAGTTAACCACTAAGACATAATGTTTCATTTTTATGCATTACCACGTTCCATGTCTTATATTTATGCTTCCTCTCATGTCCCTGATCTTTTGCCTATGTTATGATTATGCTCACCCCATGATATATTGTTCTTATCTATTCTCTTACTGGGCTTATAGCTCACCCCTTTTATGTATATCCTCAGGTGGAAACATATACTAAGGAGAGGACAAGTGCCAATAAGAAGCTATAGAAGAAGAAATTAAATAAATGTTTATGCTAGATGTTGTATTTGTTATGTGTGGTCCTAGTTTTCAAAGACACTAAACCTTTGGATCCTCTATGTTTAATAATATTATGTTGTTTATCTTTGAAATTATGTAATAGTAATGTGTGAAAAGTTTAGGTCTCTAAAGGTGGTATCAGAGGCAAGGTTTAGTTATTTTGGGAATTAGGATTAGTGAACCCTAGAGAAAACCTCTAGCATGAGACTAAGTACAAATATGCACACAAGAATATTTACCCAGGGATCCCATTTTTTATGATTTTGGTATAAATTGTTTAAATGAATAAGTTATTAATGACTAGATTACTTATGTTTGGTTATAACCTTTTCTATTTTAGACAATGGTGGGAACCTGGATAAATCAGGGCAACCACTCATGCGAGGGACAATAAAACGATTGCCCGAATGACATCCCTAATGATTTGGTAGGTGGAGTTCAAAACTTCATGGCGATGCATAACGAATTATCTCAGGAAAGAATAATAACCATAATAATGGGGAACATCCTCCTTCACCAAAGAGGGAGAAACTAGCTATCAAATGTTTTATGCAGCAACGACCATCGACGTTTTGTGGATCTTCCGATCCACTAGTTGAGGAACAGTGGGACAACTCCATGGAGAATATCTTTTCTGTGCTTCACTGTTCCGAGATGGATAAGGTGACTCTATCCGTTTATCTTCTAGATGGAGAAGCCGATCAATGGTGGTCTTTGATTAAGAACACCAACCCAAGGGAGGAAATTGAAGAGATGGAATGTGAATACTTTATGATAATTTTTCTTAATAAGTACATCCCACAAACTCTTCACACAATGATGGAGAGAGAATTTAAAGAGCTCAAGAAAAATGAAGGAGAATCTGTCACAACCTATGAAGCGAATTTCACAAGGCTTTCAAGGTACACTTCGGGTTATGTTATCAAAAATGATAGCAAAATTGATAGATTCTTTATTGGATTAAAACCACGCCTTAGAAAGGCTCTTGAAATTCAAGACATTGGGAGTTATGAAGAAGTTGTTCGGTGTTCTCTCAACGTGGAGATGGAGTTTGGAGAATGATCCCATGGCTATAGTGATAAGAAAATTAAGATGGAGTTTCATGATGGTGGATCTAATGACAAAGGTGGGAAGAAAATCAATGACCCACATGCCAAAAATTTGGGAAGTTTTACAATGGGAACTGCCTCAAAGGGATGACGAAATGCTTCAAGTGTAGGAAAGAAGCACACCATGCTCAAGAGTGTTGAAAAGACACAAAAACGAAGGAGAATGTATCTGATTAAAGGAGAGAACCACTCATGGTTCAATGCTACAACTGTAAGGAGCTAGGGAAATGTGCAAACCAGTGCACTAAACCTCGAGTTATCGAGGGTAATTAGCGTCAGAAGCCACTAAATCCAAAGGAACAAGGGAAGAATTATTCCATCACTACTGCGGAGGTGTAGCATGATAACGAAGTCGTACAAGGTATACTTCCTATTCAATCAATAATGTAAAAAGTCTTATTTGATTTTGGTTCTACGCATTCCTTTATATCTTGCAAGATTTTAGAACTATAGAATCAAAGCCCTGAAACTTTGAAGAAGAGACATCTTTGAAAAAACCAAGTGCTGAAATCATTGCAAACCAAGTGTTTGACTCTTCTCCTGTTGGTGTATGTGGGAATATTCTTCTGGAAAATCTCGTAATACATCCCTTGGTGTAATTAGACTCTATATTGGGAATGGACTGGCTCTCATTACATAGAGAGCATATCAACTGTCGGGAAAAGGAAATATCTTTTCATATTCCAAACCATCCCATGCTCCTCTACAAATGAAAGGAAGATAATGAATCTCATTTTAATAATCCTTCAATGGTGTGGGTGTTGATTCCCTATGAAGAAGCATACCTCTCCCAAATGGTTTAGTCGATGGAAAGTTCGAACCATGAGGAAATGCCCATCGTGAGGGAATACCACGATGTATTTCACAAATAGTTACCCAGAATTCACCCCGGATTGTGAGGAAGAGTTCTCAATTGAACTCATGCCCAAAGCTACTCCAATCTCGAAGTGTCCCTATAGGATGGATCCAATCCAATTGGAGTAGTTAAAGAAGCAGCTGCAAGAGCATCTAGAAAAAGGGTTCATACACCCTAGTGTATCACCTTGGGGTGCACCGGTGCTCTTTGTGAAGAAGGATGGAACAATGCGGCCATTTATCAATTATCGGGAACTCAACAAGATCACTATAAAGAACAAGTATCCTCTTCCAAGGATTGATGACTTGTTAGATCAGTTAAGAGGAGATCAATACTTCTCATAGGTGGATATTCATTCTGGATATCCTCTGGTAAAGGTGAAGAAGGAAGATATTTAGAAGACTGCCTTCTGTACAAGGTATGGGCACTATGAGTTTTTGGTGATGCCATTCATACTTACTAATGCACCGGAAATCTTCATGGATTTTATGAATAGAGTCTTTAGAAATTACCTCGAAAAATTTGTGGTAGTGTTTATCGATGATATTCTCATCTACTCCAAGAGAAAGGAAGAACATGAAGAACATATAAGACTTGTGTTGGTGACATTGAGAAAGGAGAAGTTTTATGCCAAGTTCAGCAAGTGTGACTTTTGGATGAAGCAAGTCACGTTCATGGGACATGTGATCACAACTGAGGTAATTTCTATGGATCCTTCAAAGAAAAAGGTGATTGAGGAATGGCCCAGGCCCTCTAGTGTCACAAAAATCTGTAGTTTTCTTGGATTAGCTGGGTAATACCGACGTTTTGTGAGAAACATCTCACGATTGTCAATTCCTCTAACTAAGTTAACAAGTAAAGGGGTAAAGTATGTCTGGACAGAAGAATGTGGGGGAAGCTTTAAGGAGATAAAGAGAAGGCTGATCACTGCAACTATAGTCACACTCCCGAAAAGTGGAGAATGTTTTTTCATATACAGTGATTCTTCAATGAAATAATTGGGTTGTGTACTCATGAAAAAATGATAATGTGATAGCCAATGACTCATGACAGTTGAAGATCCATGAGCAATACTACCCAACGCATGATCTAGAGCTGGCAACCATGATTTTTCCCTTGAAAATCTGGTGGCACTACCTTTATGGCGAGAAGTGTGACATATACACCGACCACAAGAGCCTAAAGTATATAATCAAACAAAATGAGATCAACATGCATTAAAGGATATGGTTATAGCTAATCAAGGATTACGATTTCTCAATTCATTGTCATCATGAAAAGGTGAATAAGGTAGATGATGCTCTAAGTAGAAAAGAACATGATACTCTATCCATACTGCGAATTGAGAAAGACCCTATTTTCTTAGATATGAAAAAAATGGATTTATAAATCATAAGGGTAGGGGATACATCCTACCTTGACCAAATTATTACATAACCATCCATCCAGGAGAAGATTAAGGAAGCACAAAGGGATGATGTTGAGATACAAAAGAGGGTGACTATAGTAAAGGAAGGGAAGCTGCAAGAGTTTCATATCGACGATGATGGTGTGATTCGGTTTGGAACGCGACTTTGTGTGCCTTCATCACCCGAGATAAAGAAGGAGCTATTGGACAGTGCACATATCTCAACATTCCCAATCCATCCTAGGAGTACCAAGATGTATCGTGATCTCCGAGAACACTTCTGGTGGGATAACATGAAGAAGGATATTGAAAAATATATATCAAGGTGCTTGGTATGTCAACAAATTAAGCTGAGAGACAAAAGTCCAACTGTATGATTCATCCATTGCCTATAACCATATGAAAATCGGAAAATGATACTATGGACTTTGTCACGGGTCTCCCAAAGACGTCAAAGGGAAATGATGCGATATGGGTTATGGTTTATCGACTCACCAAGACTTCCCATTTTATCGCTATTCGAGAAGATCTCTCACTTGAGAAACTTGCAAAGTTATTTTTGAAGGAAGTGGTCAGAATACATGGTGTTCCACTCTCAATTATCTCTGATCATGATCCAAGGTTCACATCTAAGTTCTGGAGGAGCCTTCAACATGCTTTCAGTACTGAATTAAATTTCAGTACGACCTATCACCCCCAAACTGAGGGCCAGTCTAAAAGGACTATTCAGACCCTTGAAGATATACTAAGAGCCTGATCTCATGAATTCAAAGGTTGTTGGGATCAGAATCTCCCATTGGTTGAGTTATCATTCAAGAATAGCTTCCACTTGAGTATTCAGATGGCTCTATATGAAGCTCTGTATGGAAATCTATGTATAACTCCAACATGTTGGGATGAAGTTTGAGAAAGAAATCTAATTGGTGCTGATCTTGTTCAAGAGATGACAGAGAAGTTTCAAGTCATCCAGAAACACATCAAAGCTACTCCATGTCGGCAAAAGAGCTATGCTGACAACCATCGAAGTGTCTTGGAGTTCGACTTTGGAGATAAATTCTTCCTTCAAATATCTCTATGGAAGAGATTCATGCGATTCGGGAAGGAAGGGAAGCTAATACCAAGGTATATTGGCCCCTTTGAGATCCTTGACCGCATAGGAGCCATGGCCTATCAGCTAGCACTTCCACCGAATATGGATCAAGTTCATGATGTGTTTCATGTATCACTATTGTGGAAGTACATAACAGACCCCTCACATGTACTAAACTCAGAGGTGGTGCAGCTGGAAGATGATCTCTCCTATGAGGCGCAGGCAGTAAAGATTCTGGATTGGAGAGATAAGGTTCTATGCAACAAGACAACCCACCTTGTCAAAGTGTTATGGAGGAACCATAAGTTTGAGGAAGCATGTTGGGAACCAGAAGGGGCAACGAAGGAGAATTACCCTCACCATTTTGTGTAAAGTGAAATTTCAGGGGTGAAATTTTTTAAGGGGGGAAGAATATAAAGACCCAAAGTTTTTCAATGGAAATTCCCTTATTATAATTAAGTAATAAAATAACATGAAAACACAACATAATTAACTACTAAGTGATAAGTGACCTTTAAACCTAATTTTGTCACTTCTATGTTTTGAATTTCGAAAATCCGACATACACAGTTGTGTTCAAGATGAATTTTGGAGTCTAATGAAACGAAAATAATTTTTGGTGAATAGTGACCGACAGTTATGAATAGTAATATAACCCTTGTGAATAGTATTATGACACTTTTGAATAGTAAATCATCCAACATAACAGTAACAATACCTATGAATAATAAAATAAAATTTAGACATCTTAGAAAGTGACAATTTGACCTTAGTAAATGCTTTGCTAATTTTTAAGTCATAAATAATTAATTATAATTAATTAATTAATTTAAAAGAATATTTATGTCCCTAACATGTATTCATAAATTATTGAATCAATTTCTTATAGCTTTTAGATAATTTTATAAGATCATACGTAATCTTTGATAGCACTATAAAATCAGTTTTAATTTTAAAAACTATTTTTAAGTAAATTATAATTTTAATTAAATATTAAATTAATAATATTTAGAAAATAATTTTTTAAAAATAGACTTCATTTTCTGATTCTACACATCAAAAAAATTTTGGGTTAAATTTTTGGGATTTTTCTGAGATACTTGAATTTTTGACGAATAGTGAAATACTGTAATTTACAAAATAAGCTACATAAGCTAATTATAGTGTCATGTATGATGTTCTGCTGATGTAAGCCCACATGTTTCAGGATTACATTATACAATTACTATTATTGATCATTCAAGACACATTATTCCTTGTATTTTGGGGAAATAATAAACTAATGAATTTTTTATTAAGGAAACCCCTCTCCCCTCCACTATAAAAGACACCCATCACACCCTCATTTCGTCAAACCTATCAAGCTCCATGACTTCTCTAAACTCTGCCCAAACAACTTACCTAGCCCCTAACCCACGTCCAAGATCTTCTGGTCTCATCAAAATACCATGCTTAGGCCCTTATGGAGGTTCTCAAGAGAAGGATTCAAGAGGCAATTCCCCCCCCCCCTCTTCTCCTTAAATTTCCTTTCAAGTTCACCTTCATTTCCTGATCTATCCCAACCTATCTTGATCCAAATTGTATTTTAAATCCCGTATTATACATATAATGTGATTTTATTATTCTAATGGGATATTATATCATCCAACCCCCTTTCCATCTTCCTTATATTTTATTAATGAGAACGTTGTTCGTAAGGTGTAAATTTATCGCCTTCAAGAATGACATGATTTATTCTTCCATTTCTACCTTCAGATCTGGTCATGAAACCATTTTTATGGTTGAAACAGAATAATTTATATTTATTATTCCCTATTTAAAGTTCTGGAACTATCTTATGACCATATTACTAAGTGATAAGTTAAAACAAGTTTGTTGTGACCCAAAAACCGCCCAAATTGACCCAAATAACCATCATTTAATTCTTATCTAATGATTCATCCACATGGATCTAATATAAATCATTATAAGGCCATTAAATATCCTGTAATATCATTAATTACATGTAATATTAGTTATGGATGTTTACCCATGATCTACCTAAACTTCAACATAAGAATACAAGTGAATCACTCAAGAAAACCATAAAAAAACATTCCCGAACAATGTTTTCAATCTCTATAACTCATCAAAAGGCACATAAAATCACTTAATGAAACCATAATTAACCATATTAATGTACCCATGGTTCTGGATTTCTAATTAATTAATATAATTTCATTATACATGTCATTAAAGAGAAGGAAGCATTCAGATAAAAGGTAAGGGGAAATCTCGAACCCAATTTTCTTCCTTCGGGTCCTCCCTATTTGACTCCATTTTTGATATGGTTACTCCTTAAATATCATTTTTTCATCATTTTATTTAATTTTATGAGATTTAAATTTTTTTCACTGGTTTTTATTTCAAACAAAATTGTTTCCAAAAGAACTCCTCTTTTAAGAACACCCCTTTCACTTCTCACTCAAAGTGGACGGTTCTTGTAACATGTATGTTATTCCCTCTTTCTTTTGGGAACATAAAGCTTATGAATGTGTTATTATGAGATGAAACCCATTCCATTCCATGGGTCAGTTATGTACATTTTTGATATTTTTTCTATCTGGAAAGCTTAATGATGATAATGTTATGATGTGACGGGTGTGCCCGGAATTATATAGCGCAATATGAATGTTTCAATGTGATGGGTGTGCCCGGAATAGTACAGCGCTCCAATGCATTGGGTAAAGTAATGAATCTCATGATTAAATGTGAAATTATTTGTGAACAATATGCTAGCCTGGTTCACAAGTATGTGTGGTAGTTAACCACTAATACATGATGTTTCAATTTTATGCATTGCCACATTCCAAGTCTTATATTTATGCTTCCTCTCATGTTCATGATATTTTTCCTATTTTATGATTATTCTCACCCCATGATATATTGTTCTTATCTATTCTCTTACTAGGCTTCTAGGTCAACCCTTTTTACGTATATCCTCAGGTGGATAATTGTACTAAGGAGAGGACAAGTGCCAATAAGAAGCTATAGAAGAAGAACTTAAATAAATGTTTATGATAGATGTTGTATTTTTTATGTGTGGTCCTAGTTTTCCCAAGACACTAAACCTTTGGATCCTCTATGTGTAATACTATTATGTTGTTTATATTTTAAATGATGTAATAGTTATGTGTGAAAAGGCTGGGTCACTAAAGTTGGTATCAGAGGAAATGAATAATTAATTTTGGAATTAGGATTTGTGAACCCTAGAGAAAACCTCTAGCATGAGACTAAGTACAAATATACACAAAAGAATATTTACCTAGGGATCCCATATGTTATGTTTTTGGTATAAATTTATTAAATGAATATTTTATTCATGAATTTTTTACTTATGTTTTGTTGTAACCATTTATATTTTAGAAAATGGTGGGAACCAGGAGAAATCAGGCCAAAAAATCAACGAGGGCCAATGCAACGATTGGCCGAACGACATCCCTAATGATTTGGGAGGTGGAGTTCCAAACTTCATGGTGATACTTACACAATTATCTAAGTTTTTGAATAATAACCATAATAATGGGGAATTTCCTACTTCACCAAAGATGGAGAAACAAGCTATTGAATGTTTTATGCGACAACGACCACCGACGTTTTGTGGATCTTCCAATTCACTAGTTGTGGAACAATGGGTCAACTCCATGGAGAAGATATTTTCTGTGATTCACTGTTCTGAGATGTAGATGGTGACTCTATCCATTTATCGTCTAGATGGAGAATATTTTCAATGGTGGTCTTTGATTAAGGACACTAAGCCAAGGGAGGAAATTGAAGAGATGGAATTGGAAGAATTTAAGATAATGTTTCTTAATAAGTACTTCCCATGAACTCTTTGAACGAATATGGAGAGAGAATTTGTAGAGCTCAAGAAAAAATAAGAAGAATATGTCACAACCTATGAAGCTAATTTCACAAGGCATTCAAGGTACGCTTCGGGTTGTTATCAACAATGATAGCCAAATTGATAGATTCTTTAGTGGATTAAAACCACGCCTTCGAAAGGCTCATGAAATTAGAGACTTTGGGAGTTATGAAGATGTTTTTAGGTGTTCTCTAAAAGTGGATATGGAGTTTGGTGAATGGTCCCATGGATATAGTGATAATAAAATAAATATGGAGTTTCAAGCTGGTGGATTTAATGAAAAAGGTGGGAAGAAAAATCAACGACCTATATAACAAAAATGTGGGAAGTTGCACAATGGGAACTGCCTCGAAGGGACGGGGAAATGCTTCAAGTGTGTCAAAAAAAGTCACCATGCTCAACAGTGTTGAAATGACACGAAAATGAAGGAGAATGTAACTGATTAAAGGAGAGAACCACTCATGGTTCAATGCTACAACTGTAAGGAGATATGGAAATATGCAAACCTGTGCACTAAACCTCGAGTTCTCGAGGGTAATCAGCATCAGCAGCCACCAAAGCCAAAGGAACAAGGGAAGGATTATGCCATAACTACTGCGGAGGTGTATCATGATAATGAAGTCATACAAGGTATACTTACTATTCACTCAAGAATGGAAAAAGTCTTATTTGATTCTAGTTATACGCATTCTTTTATATCTTGCAAGTTTGTTATAACTATAGAATCAAAGCCCCGAAACCTTGAAGTAGAGATATCTGTGAAAACACCATGTGGTGCAATCATTGCAACCCAAGTGATTGACTCTTCTCCTATTGGCGTATGAGTGAAAATTCTTCCTGAAATTCTCATAATACTTCCCTTGGTGGGATTCGATGCTATAATGGGAATGGACTGGCTCTCGTTACATAGAACGCACATCAACTATCGGGAAAAGGAAATATCTTTTCATATTCCGAACCATCCCATGCTCTTCTACAAATGAAAGGAAGATCATGAATCTCCTTTGAAAAATCCTTCAATGGTGTGGGTGTTGATTCCCTATGAATAAGCATACCTCGCCCAAATAGTTGAGTCTAAGGAAAGTTCAAACCTTGAGGAAATTCCCATCATGAGGGAATACGACAATGTATTTCATGAAGAGTTATCTGGAATTCCTCCAGATAGTGAGGTAGAGATCTCAATTGAACTCATGCCCGGAGCTACTTCAATCTTGAAGCGTCCCTATAGGAAGGCTCCTATCGAACTGGAGGAGTTAAAGAAGTAGCTGCAAGAGCATCTGGACAAAGGGTTCATACAACCTAGTGCATCACCTTAGGGTGAACCTGTGCTCTTTGTGACGAAAAAGGATGGAACAGTGCGGCTATGTATCGATTATCAAGAACTCAACAAGATCACAATAAAGAACAAGTATCCTCTTCCAAGGATTGATGAATTGTTCGATCTGTTAAGAAGAGAGCAATACTTCTCAAAGGTGGATCATCATTCTGGATATCATCAGCTAAAGGTGAAGAAGGAAGATATTCAGAAGACTGCCTTCCGTACAAGGTATGGGAACTATTAGTTTTTGGTGATGCCCTTCGGACTTACTAATGCCCCTGTAATATTCATGGATTTGATTAATAGAGTCTTTAGAAATTATCTCAAAAAATTTGTGGTATTGTTTATCGATGATATTCTCATCTAATCCAAGAGCAAGGAGGAACATGGAGAACATCTAAGAATTGTGTTGGAAACATTGAGAAAGGATAAATTGTACGCAATGTTCAGCAAGTGTGACTTTTGGATGAAGCAAGTCACTTTTTTGGGACATGTGATCACAATTGAGGGAATTTCTGTGGAATCGTCAAAGGCAAAGGTGATTGAGGAATGGCCCAGGACGTCTAGTGTCACAGAAATCCGTAGTTCTCTTGGATTAGCTTGTTACTACTAACATTTTGTGGGAAACTTCTCACGGTTGTCAAGTCCGCTAACTAAGTTATCAAGGAAAGGGGTAAAGTATGTATGGACGACAGAATGTGAGGGAAGCTTCAAGGAGGTAAAGAGAAGGTTGATCACTGCACCTGTACTCACACTACCAAAAATTGGAGAAACTTTTGTGATATATAGTTATGCTTCAAAGAAAGGTTTGGGTTGTGTACTCATGAAAAATGATAATGTGATAGCCTACACCACACGACAGTTGAAGATCCATGAGCAGAACTACCTGATGCATGATCTAGAGGTGGCAGCTGTGATTTTAGCCTTGAAAATCTGGCGGAACTACATTTATGGTGAGAAGTGTGACATACACACCGACCACAAGATCCTAAAGTATATATTCACGCAAAAAAAGCTCAACATGCGTCAAAGGAGATAGTTAGATCTAATCAAGGATTACAATTTCTCTTTTCACTATCATCCTGGAAAGGTAAACAAGGTAGCTGATTCTATAAGCAGAAAAGAACCTCCTACTCTATCCATGATGTGGATTGAGAAAGACCATATCTTCTTAGATATTCAGAAACTGGATTTGTAAATCATAAGGGTAGGGGATACATCCTACCTTTCCCAAATGATTGCACAACCATCCATCAAGTAGATGATTAAGGAAGCACAAAGGGATGATGTAGAGATAAAAAAGAGGGTGAATGCAGTAAAGGAAGGGAAGCTGCAAGAGATCCATATCGAAGATGATGGTGTGATTCGGTTTGGAACGGGACTTTGTGTGCCTTCATCACCTGGTATAAAGAAGGAGCTATTGGAAAATGCACATAGCTCAACTTTCTCAATCCATCCTGGGAGTACCAAGATGTACCGTGATCTATGAGAACACTTCTGGTGGGATAAATTGAAGAAGGAGATTGCGGAATATATATCAAGGTGCTTGGTATGTCAACATGTTAAATCTGAGCGACAAAAGTCCAAGGTTTTGATGCAGCCATTGACTATACACATGTGGAAATGGGAAAATGTTACTATGGAATTTTTCATGGGTCTCCCAAAGACGTCAGAGGGAAATAATGAGATATGGGTTGTGGTTGATCGACTCACCCATACTGCCCATTTTATCACTATTCGGGAAGATCTCTCACTTGAGCAACTTGCAAAGTTATATGTGAAGGAAGTGGTGAGACAACACGGTGTTCTACTCTCAATTGTCTCTGACTGTGATACAAGGTCCACATCTATGTTCTGGAGGAGCCTTCAACATGATTTGAGTACTAAATTAATTTTTAGTATGGCTTATCAACCCAAAACGGATGGCCAGTCTGAAAGGACTATTCAAACACTTGAAGATATGCTAAGATCCTGCTCTCTTGAATTCAATGGTTGTTGGGACCAGCATCTCCCATTGGTTGAGTTCTCGTACAAAAATAGCTATCACTCAAGTATCCAGATGGATCCATATAAATCTCTGTATAGAAAGCGATGTAGAACTCCAACCTATTGGGATGATGTTGGAGAAATAAAGCTAATTGGGCTCGATCTTGTTCAAGATATGAGGAGAAGGTTCAAGTCATCCAGAAACACATCAAAGCTGCTCAAAGTCATCAAAATAGCTATGCTAACAACCGTCGAATGGACTTGGAGTTCGATGTTGGATATAAAGTCTTCCTTCAAATATCTCCATGGAAGAGAGTCATGCAATTTGGGAAGAAAGGGAAGCTAAGCCCAAGGTATATTGACCCCTTTGAGATCCTTGATTGCATAAGAGCTGTGGCCTATCGTCTAGCACTTCCACCAAATATGGATCAAGTTCATGATGTGTTTCATGTATCACTACTGAGGAAGTACATACCATACCCCTCACATGTACTAAACTCAATGCTGGTGCAGCTGGAAGATGATATCTCTTATGAGGACCATCCAGTAAATATTCTGGATCGGAGAGATAAGGTTCTACGCAACAAGACAACCCATCTTGTCAAAGTGTTGGGGAGGAACCATATGTTTGAGGAAGAAACATGGGAATCAGAAGTGGCAATGAAGGGGAAGTACCCTCACATGTTTGTGTAAAGTGAAATTTCAGGGGTAAAATTTCTTAAGGGGGGAAGAATATAACGACCCAAATTTTTTCATTGAAAATTCTCTTCTTATAATTATGTCATAAAATAACATGAAAACACAACATAATGAACTACTAAGTGATAAGTGACCTTTAAAGATAAGTTTTTCACTCCTATGTTTTGAATTTCTATAATCCGACATACACGGTTGTGTTAAAGATGATTTTTGGAGTCCAATGAAACAAAAATAATTTTTGGTGAATAGTGTCCTACCCTTATGAATTGTAATATGACCCTTATGAATAGTAATATGACCCTTATGAATAGTAATATGACCCTTATGAATAGTAAATCATCCACCATAAGAGTAACATTACCTATGAATAATAAAATAAAATTTAGACATCTTAGAAAGTGACAATTTGACCTTAGTAAACGTTTTGGTAATTTATAAGTCATAAATAATTAATTATAATTAATTAATTAATTTAAAAGAATATTTATGTCCCTAAAATGTATTATTAAATTATTTAATCAATGTATTATAGTTTTTAGATAATTTTATAAGACCCTACGTAATCTTTGAAAGCACTATAAAATCAGTTTTAATTTTAAAAACTATTTTTTTAAGTAAATTATGATTTTAATTAAATATTAAGTTAATAATATTTAGAAAATTATTTTTTAAAAATGGACTTCATGTTTGGGTTCTACACATCGAAAAATGGTTGGGGTAAATTTTTGGGATATTTATGAGATACTTGAATTTTTGATGAATAGTGAAATACCGTAATTTACAAAATAAGCTAAATAAGCTAATTATAGGGTCATGTGTGATATTCTGCTGCTGTGATCCCACTTGGTTTGTGATTAAATTATAAAATTACTATTATTTTTCATTCAAGAATCACTATTCCTTGTCTTGTTGGGATATAATAAACTAATGAATTTTATATTATGGAAACCCCTCTCCCCTCCACTATAAAAGCCACCCTTCACACCCTCATTTCCTCACACCTCTCAAGCTCCAAGACTTCTCTAATATCTGACCAAAAACCTTACCTAGCCCCTACTCCACGTCCAAGAGCTTCTGGGCTCATCAAAAGTCCATGCTTAGGCCCTTAAGGAGGTTCTCAAGAGAAGGATTCAAGAGGTAATTTCCCTCCCTCTTCTCCTTTAATTTCCATTCATGTTCAAGTTCATTTCTTGATCTCTCCCCACCTATCTTCATACAAATAGTATTTTAACTCCATTATTATACATATAATGTAGTTTTATCATTCTTATGGGATATTTTATCATCCAAACCCCTTTCCCTCTTCCTTTTATTTTATTAAAGAGAACGTTGTTCGTAAGGTGTTAATTTATCACCTTCAAGAATGACATGCTTTCTTCTTCCATTTCATCCTTCATATCTGGTCATGAAACCATTTTTATGGTTGAACCAGAATATTTTATATGTATTATGTCCTATATAAAATTCTAAAACTATATTATGACCATATTACTAAGAGATAAGTTAAAAAAAGTTTGTTCTGATCCAAAAACCGCCAAATTGTCCCAAATAACCATAATTTAATTATTATCTAATGATTCATCCACATGGATATAATATAATTCATTATAAGGTCACTAAAGATCCTGTAATACCATTAATTACATGTAATATCAGTTCTGTATGTTTACCCAAGTTCTAACCAAACGTCAATTTAAGAATACAAATGAATCACTCAAGAAAACCATACAAACAAACATTCCCGAACAATGTTTTCAATCTCTATAACTCATCCAACGGCACATTAAATCACTTAATGAAACCATAATGAAACATATTAATGTAAACATGGTTCTGGATTTAAAATTAATGAATATAATGTCATTATACAGTACATTGAAGAGAAGGAAGCATTCAGATACAAGGTAAGGGGAAATCTCAAACCCAATTTTCTTCCTTCGGGTTCTCCCTCTTTCACTCCATTTTTGATATGGTTACTCCTCAAATATCATTTTTTCATCATTTTATTTAATTTCTGGGATATAAATTTTTGTAATTGGTTTTTATTTCAAACAAAATGTTTTCCAAAAGAACTCCTCTTTTAAGAACACCCCTTTTACTTCTCACTCAAAGTGGACGGTTCTTGTAACATGTATGTTATTCCCTATTTCTTTTGGGAACCTAAAACTTATAAATGTGTTATTATGAGACGAAACCCATTCAATTTCATGGTTTAGTTATGCACATTTTTGATATGTGTTCTATGTGGAAAGCATAATGATGATAATGTTTTGATGTGATGGGTGCGCCCAGAATTATATTGCACAATATGAATGTTTCAATGTGACGGGTGCACCCAGAATTATTCAGCGCTCAAATGAATTGGGTAAAGTGATGAATCTCATGAGTAAATGTGAAATGATGTTTGAACAAGATTCTAGCTTGGTTCACAAGTATGTGTGGTAGTTAACCACTAAGACATGATGTTTCATTTTTATGCATTGCCACATTCCAAGTCTTATATTTTTGCTTCCTCTCATGTTCTTGATATTTTTGATATGTTCTGATTATGCTCACCCCATGATATATTGTTCTTATCTATTCTCTTACTAGGATTCTAGCTCACCCATTTTGATTTATATCCTCAGGTGGCTACATGTACTAAGGAGAGGACAAGTGCCAATAAGAATCTATAGAAGAAGAAATTAAATAAATGTTTATGCTAGATGTTGTATTTGTTATGTGTGGTCAAAGTTTGCCCAAGACACTAAAACTTTGGATCCTCTATGTGTAATACTATTATGTTGTTTATCTTTGAAATTATGTAATAGTAATGTGTGAAAAGGCCGGGTCGCTAAAATTAAGATGGATGTTAAAACTGTATTACCTAATCGGAGCCTCTGGGAAGATCCATATATGACACCAACAAAATGTTTTGTGACTCCACGTGACAAAATAAATATTTTCATGTTGAATAGGTCCATTTATTAATTGAAAAAATCATCCAAGTTATGGAATATTTGATTCTATGAATACATAAATGATTTCGGTTCCGTTAATAATGAATGTGAATCATGTGTTGACAATAGGTCTAGTGGGAATGTGGTCATTATCCTTGTAGTATATATTGATGATATATTACTTATCATAAATGATATAATAGTCTTAAAACAAGGTAATGTATGGATAAACAAGTGTTCCTCTGTGACTGAATTATGTGAAACATGCTATATTCTGGGGATTAAGATCATTTGTGATAGATCTAAGAGACTTCCTGGACTATGTCAAAGTACATATATTGACCAAATAATAATTATAATTATTATGGAAATGTCCAAGAGGTTATTGGTTCTAATGTCACATGGTTTACACCTTTATAAGAACATATGTGCTCGGACACAACATGATATAGAGATAATGAGTAATATCCCATATGCTTCAGTGATAGGATCAATGATGTATGTAATGTTATATAATAGACATTATGTTTCTTATGCATTGATTATTATAGTATGATATCAAGATAACCCAAGAGAACAGAATCATACTACTGTTAAGGCCATTCTTAAGTATCTACAATGAACTAAGGATATATTATTGGTTCGTGGAGGAGATGATGAGTTGGGCATTAAGGGTTATAATGATGCTAGTTTTTAGACATATTCGAGTGATCTGAAATCACAATCAGGATACTATTTTATTCTTAACAGATGAGCTATGAGCTGGAAGAGTTTATAACAGTCTGCTTTCACTAATTCTATAGTGGAGTCCATGCATGTAGCAGCTTCTGATACATCCAAGTAATCCATTGGGTTATGAATCTTTGAGAAATATCTTCATGTGGTACCTATAAGTAAATAACCCATAAAAATGTATTGTGATAATACTGTATTAGTGGATATTTTCAACGAACAACATTTACACCAAAAAAGAAAGAATATACTCTATAAGTATCACCTCTTGATGGATTTTTAAAAAATGAGTGAAGATTTTGTGATCAGATTACCCATAGAAGATAACGTGGTATACCCCTTGAATAAAGGACTATATCAACAGAAAAAATAAAATAAATTGAGGTCTAGTGGAGTATAGTTTGTTAGTAGTGGGATCCATGATAAGTGGGTGTCTATCATATTTGGTGGCATGAAACCAAATCCTTTGTACATTGTGATTTATTTTAGTTATAGTTTTGAATATTAAGAAACTCTTTTTCACATCATGATTGTTTATATGTGTAACATAGTATGTGAAAATTTCCTATAAGTAGTTGTTGCACTAAATGGTCATAGAAGTTCCCCGCTATGATTTGATCTTGGAAGTGCCATGACACTACTCTTAAATATATGTTCTATAACTAGATGACATAATTTTAGGGACATAAATTATATAGGATATCATGGGTGAGAGTCATGACTTTGAGGAACCATCTCATGGTGTACTCTCCTGGTAATATCATGTGTAGGATATTATGAGAATGAGGGCCACCAGTCATAAATCCTCATTTATATGTGTTATATTATGTTCAAATATGTGTATGTGTGTATTGATCCTTATAATTCAATATTAATATTAATATGTAATGTTAGTCATGTACTTTGATGTATTGATGAAAATCATGATTAAAGATGTTCTCGATGAGGTAGGATACATTGGGTGCATCATGAGTAATATTTCTTTAAAGAATAATAAGAGAAAGTATTGGTCCCTTTCATTGTTTAATTTTAGTTAATATCTCAGTCCCTTGTGATGGAAGTGATATATCCAAAAAAATTGCAAGGGTTTTATAATAAAGATCAATTTTTTCTAAGTCAACGAAAGATACGTCAATCATATCAGTTTACAGCACCATCATTCAACTTGATTGATTAGAGATATCTTGATTAAGGGATTATATTACATAGTAATAATGCATATGTGTTATTATGTCATTACAACACAAAATTATTTATCTATGGGTGCCTTAGTGAGTTTCTAGATGGTAAATTTAGACTCTACGTTGCTTATCCTAAGGCCATTAAGAATTAAGCCTCTAAGGTCACACACTAAGTGTGTCTAGAATAACAGTTAAATAATAATATTATTATTATTTTTTAATAATTTGAATAATGATTATTCATGCAATTAGTTTAAAAATTATTCATGTTTTTTATTATATATATTTTGTCCCCAGTTATTAAGGAGAATATAATGTGAGAAGAATATTCAATAAATATTTATTTTCTATTTAGTGAATATATTATTTATTTATTTATTTTTGAATAATAAAGTGATATTTATTTAATAAATAAGAATCATTATTCAAGTAATGAAAAATATTACGAAGTAATGGAGGACAAAGATTAATAGTAGGGTGATAAATAATAAACATTAAATTTTTTTGATTAAATATTATTAAATTCAATTCTCAATTTAAGTGTTTGTTGAAAAATAATAATAATAATAATATTATTTGATATGGGTTTTAATCGGGATTAAATATATAATAAATTTAAGATTTTAAATTTTTTTATCTCTAATATAAGAAATAAATAAACCTAATTATATTATTTTCTCATAGATCCAATTCTTTTGTTTGGATGTGAACAATGGACTCAGTGAATCCTATAAAAACCTAGAGATATCCCTTCTACAAGAACACTCCCAAGAATAGAGAAAGATATTCCTCCACCGCCCACTATCATGTTAAATGAGATCCAAGAGAATGATTTCGATTCATTTCTTAAGTCAATCAAAGGAAAATGGTTTGATCGATAAGATCTACCATCTTAGCACCCGAATAATTCTACAATAGCATTTGGATATTTTTAGATGATGCATGGATAACCACCAGAGGGAATCTATTTTGATTCCTAAAACATGATGAAAATACAATGTAGGTCTATTTTCATATCCATCATTGAAGAACAAATTCCAATAAGTTAATTCATAAATTAATTAAATTTCCTTATAAATAATGTGTGATGATCCTCTATATGGTTCCCACATTATATCCTTTTTATATTTTTATGATTCAATTACATAGATCATGAAATTTATCATTGTGTAAATTCAATATTTATCATTGATCATAAAAAAACTCGATGTTGGGAATGACCCTACACATGCTTCAATTATGCTCTAATCCTAAAGGTATAATCAATTAATGCCTCATCCCTGTTGAATTCTATTACTCTTATTTAACATTATGGAATACCAAGAACCTCAATATATACTCCACCATATACTTATTCAAGTTTTTTCACCATACGTTCTCTCGAAGAACATAATATATCTTGGTACTTCCATGATGGATAGAGAATGATTAGGTATGTGAATTATCCAATAACTCCTTCTTTATCTCATGTGATGAAGGCAAACATACCATAATTCCAAACCAAATCACACCAAAATAATCAATATGGAATTCATGAATCTTACCATATATAAATTCTTTCACCTTCTTTTGATGCTCCAGATGGTTTCTTTGTACCTCCCCATTATTCTCTTGGATAAATGGTTGGGAAGTTATTTGGTCAAGGTAGGATGTACCCCTTACTATTATGATTTCCAGATCCATCCTTCATATATCCTTATGTATAGCATCATTATCAATCCATGTGATGGATGTAGTATAATATTTTTTTCTAAGAGCATTAACTACCTTGTTATCCTTTACTGGATGGGAGTGAATAGATAATTCATAGTCTCTATTTATATCTAACCATCGTATTTGATGCATGTTGAGGCCCTTTGTGTGAACATGTAGTTTATACTATTATGGTTGGAATATATATAAAAATTTTCAACATATAGGTAGTGAAACCATATTTTCAAGGTCCATTGAAACTATGGATTTCTATGACACTATTGGGTTTGGTCTATTCCTAAATTGGTTTTGTCTTTGAATGGTCCATAGAAATTACCTCACATGAGATCTTGTGCTTCAATAATGTGAATAGATTCATCAAGAAGTCAAAAATTCATAACATAAAATACATTTTATCCATTCTTAATATGTACAGAATAATCCATAGATCTCATTATGTTCCTTAATTTTCGTGGAATAAATTATAATATCATCGGTAAAGGCTAGAAAAATATTTCAAGGTATAATACAAATTCTTAATTCAAAAATTCCATCAATATTGCATGATCATTAGTAATTAGAAAGGAAATCACTATGAACACATAGTATCCATACATTCTACAGAAGGTAGACTTCATAATATCTCTCCTCTCCAAATTTAGTTGATGATATCTAAATGAGGATCCACCTTTAAAAAGTACTTAGATTATCATAGTTCAACAAACATGTAATCAATCATTGGCAGAGGATACTTGTTATTTTAGATATGTTGTTTATCTCTTGAAAATTGATACACATCTCCATAAATCTATCTATTTTCTTTACTATGTGCACTGAAACACCCCAAGGTGATGGACTAGGGAATTTGAAACATTTGTCCAAATTCTATTGTAGCTACATCTTTAACTCCTCAAGATCAATTTGGGACATCTTGTAGTTTAATTTGGAGAAAAGGAGTGGGTCCAGGTATAAGATCTACTGATAACTATGCCTCACAATCAGGGGGAAGATCGTGTAACACTTTATGAAATACATCAGTTCATTTTCCCATAATTGGAATTTTCTTATTGTTGATACCTTCCTTTTCCTTTACAATATAAGAAAGGAAGGATTCTCTATAGGGTATCATCACCCACACCATTTAGTTATTTTACAAAGAAGATTCATGATCTTCCGTACATTTTAGAGGATAATCGTATGGTTTGGAATATAGAATTATATTTCCTTTTGTCAAAAGTTTATGTGTGATCTATATAATTAGAGCTAATCTATGCATAGTATGATGGAAAATTACATCAACGGAAGGATTACACTATTAACTAAAATAATATTCCCACATACACTAACATGAGAAGTGTCCAACACATGGGTTGTAATGATCTCACCACTAGGTGTTTATTTATATATATATACATTAACGTATCGATGTTTTGGTTCAGAAGTTATATAAAACAATTTGGATACAAAGGAACTCATACAACCCGAATCAAATAAATTTCATTCAATTATTGATTGAATAGTACATGTACCTCGAATGACTTAATTTTCACTCACCACTTCATTAGTATTGATTGTATAAGAAGTCCATTTCTCATTAGGAGTTTGTGGTTGTTCATCCTGATTTCCCTCAAGGGTCTATGGTTTAGTGCCCTAGAATTCATAGTTCCCTTTATTTCTATAGTTGAAGCATTGAACCACATTAGGTGAATTAGGAGGTTCTATCCTTTCATCCATCACATTAGTAGTATTATTTATGTATATTCATCATTCATGAGTGTTATGATATTCTCTCTCACACTTGAATCATTACCCCATCTCTTTGAGGAAATTCATATGACTTTTTCCCACATTTTTGACATGTGTGGGGTTGGATCCTCTTTACACTTTTTGGGAGAATGGTCATGTGGATAAGGTAACATTGGTTTTCTTTCTTTGAATATTTTGAGGGAAAATCTTGTTAAGGAATATTTTTATAAAGTTTTCCAAATCCAACACTTCTATTTTCTCCTTCAGATGGGTGTTCTTTATCAATACCGAACATTGATCAACCTCACCATCTAATTGACAGACGACCAGTGTTACCTTATCCTACTCAGAATAGAGGAGAATAGAAAAGATAATCTTTATTGAATCAATCCACTATTACAAAACTTTTGGATCATAAGATCAAATAAATATTGGTAATCATTTATGAATAAAGGACTCAATGTCTAGTTTCTCCTTCTTGGGTGAAGGATAATGTTTTACGGGGTTCGAGTTGTTATTTATAGCTCGAGGTGACTAGGAAAATATCAAAATAAAGTTTATAACTCCACACCCAATGGAAATTGGTATGTCATTTAAAAAATTATTACATTGTCCCCTACGCAGGCTGTTGGCCTGGTTGCACCTGGTTACCACAATTTCCATTATAAAAAATGATTGAACAATATATAAGTCAAAAAATCATGAATAAATAATTTATTTATATTTTTAAAATCATTTCAAAAATTATATCTTATAGGTTCTACATGTTTAAACTTCAAAAACAATGCTTCATGGATATTTACCTATACTTAGAATTATCCCATGGGTTTTCAGAAATGTTATCTAATCCATATTGCAAAATTAACTAAATAGTCCTTCTAATAATAAATATAGCAACCCTAATTATTTTTAAATAACTATTACATAATTTTAATGATAAAAACATTATAATTATAAATTCAAGGGAAACAATTTTCAGTATATTGGGAAACTCATGATAATACATAACTTATATATAATAAAACATAAAAATCAATTTAAATCCTTCAATTATGTCCTTCTAAAATCTCATGTTATCCATATTACATGTATTAATCTAAGGATATAAATCATGGAATGGGGTGAGTTAATGGCCCTCTAATGAAAATGATAACATTGAATAAATATGTGACATGAATCAATAATACATGGATGAGAAAAATATTCATAATCGTTTCATAAGTGTGGGATCATCATCATAAACATACGGAAGAAATTTAAAAGTGATATTGAATATAGAGATTCATAAAAATAAAAAATCTTTTTATTGTGTTCAAATACTAAAAATAGTTGTGAATAAAGATATTGTCATGTTCATACATAACATATATTTGTAATTCATAAAACTATAATAATAAGAAAATCTAGAATCATTTCGATGCATACTAAATAATATCTCATGAGATAAGTGACATTAAAAAATTCCTTAGATTGATATAAAAGTTTAAACCCACCTATCACATTATAATATTTAAATAATCATACATTCCGCATAGAATGTGTAATAATCATATTTATGAAATAACCCATGTAAAAGAATGTGTTTCATAAGGATTTTATATATTATACTTCAATGAATAAAATTTTGGGTTCCCAGACAAATAAAAGAAATCATATTTGGTATAAACATCATTATTCTCTAGTGATGAAGAAAAAAAACTCAAGAGGAGTCAATGTTGTGTTTTGGAATGAAAATTATTTGTGAGAAATAATTGTATTTAGTTCGAAACTCGTGGTGTAAGAATGTATATCCCCCAAAAATAATATTGTTGAAGTGATATTTATGTAATGTTAGAGGTATATCCATACCAAATATGTCATGAATGAGGGATAAAACAAAGAAAAGGAGTTGGGTTAGATAATCCTCTAACCTTAAATACATCATTATTTCATTGCTTTTACGCCTCATGAATAATAAATTTTTGTTATTAATCAAATTAAAAAATTTAATTATTATAATTTATTTAATTATATATCAATTAAAATATTTTTATTATATTTGTTAAATATTTTTTTTTAATTTAATTCCTTTTAATTTCATGGTTTCCTTAAAAATTTCAAATTTCGCTTCAATTTATCTATTTTATTCAATGTAATTTATATATTAGTAGAATAAATTCTATAATCATAGAATACATATATTTATACATTTATATATATAATAACTAATTTATTTTAACCCTACTTATGGTTTTTAACAAGGAAACATGTTGTATACATGTTTATATCCACTTGACCGGTCATTATCGGAATCGTTGTCCAAAGGAGGATAAAGAGAGTTATAAAAATTAAATACTTCAAAAATATAATTATTAGTGCATTTTGACATCATTACTATAATATTAACATACTTCCTATTTAATCCTAGGTGATTTTGTTATGAAAGTGATAGATTAATATTGTAAAAGAATATGAAAATGTAAAGAAGTGTTGATGTAATCATACGCTCTTCTTGGTGTTGCTTCCCATTTATGACACTAGATTCCATTAATGATTTGGGTTGGACTAATCCAAAATGAAATTATGGATTATAAAAGGCTAAATGGATAGAATTTGGATAAATATTTGGATTTGGAAAGGGTGGGAGGAGAGTTTCTTTAATGTGGGGGAGAGCTGCTATTTTTTCGTGAGGATATGAGTATTGTTATAATAAAATGTTGGAAAATATGATATATACGGTAAAAGTTTTAATAGTGATGTTTTTGAAATTATAAACTATATATAAACTAACTAAACCAATTCTATGTCTTTAGATAACCATATAATTGGATTTCATTAGCTCAATTAAAAGAAATCTTATAATAAATTTGAAAATATTATTTTAATTCATTAATTTAAATATTCGATTTTAGAACTTAATTTTTATATAAAAAACAGGCCCGGGATTCCATCCTACCTGAATCCTGACCCAGTTTTCAAAAACCTCCAGAAGATGTTCTTGATCGCCATGGGATGGTGACTACTACCTGGGCATCAGATAAATTCTTTATAGAATTATTTTTCCCAAATTAGAGTTTATTCGTCACTAAAAAATATAAATTAAATATCCAAATTAATTAAATATGAATATGTGAAGGCTATAACAAAAAAACTAAAAATAAATATGCATAAGAAAGAATGAAAAACTAAGCTACTATTCCTAGGAACCAAAGCATTTACACCCAACTCCCCCTACCCCGTCCACAAGGAACATATATAATCAAACATAGAATATGAAGATATATATGTGAGATAAAAGCCCTATAATTTGGAACAAAACACCGACACTATGAAATATGTTTCCTAAGGCTAATCATAAATTCTAGGATGAAAATAAATCTATAATTTTTGATTTTCATAAAAATCATCTCAAGGAAATAAAATAAAAAACATGTGTAACTTCTAATCATTTTCCTTTTCTTTCCTGAAACCAAACACAGAAATTTGAAAACAAATCCATGAGCCTAAGTCTTATTTAAAACACACACACCATTACCATTTCTCAAAAACACCCCACTAGATTTATTTAAACAAAAAAACAACTTTTAAAATTTTTCCATCATGGGTCAAATAAACATCCAAAGCCTCATAGGAACAAGTTGCTCAAGTATCCAACAAGGCATCCAAAGTAGGACATAATCATCAACATATAGAAAATGAACACAATATGCATAAATAGCCTGGCAGAAACATTGCAATCCCAAATCAGAGGGTGGGATGGGGTTCTGGAATCTTTCTCTCTTCAATGACGCGCTACTGGCCAAACAAGGATGGCACCTTATTAAACAACTCTCTTCTCTTTTCACGCAAGTTCTACGAGCTAAGCACATTCCCCACTCGGCCTTTCAGGCTTCCTCTCTTGGTCCCCATCCTAGATTCTTTTGGAGAAGCATTTGGGGGGCTAAAAAGCTCCTGGATAAAGGACTGGGCTGGAGGATTGGGGCAAGTTCATCTGTCAAAATCTGGTCTGATCCCTGGCTTGTTGATAAGGATGGTTTACGGGCTACATCCCCCACTCATCCAAGTTTTGAAGATGCTACTATCATCTGCCTCCTTTCTAACTAGGTACTGGGTTGGTGTTTGGAAAAGATATTTGGATGGTTTAACAAAAGAGATCAAAGAATTATCCCTATCATTCCCTGGGTTCTAGATGCAGGCCCTGACCATATCTTTTGGATCATTGACATCTTGGGTGACTACACTGTGTGATCCGGCTACAGACATTCTCTTGGTATCCACTCAGTCTTCCGGGATGAGGGACCATGGAAATCGATTTGGATGCTCAATTTCCCCCCTAAAATTCGTCAATTTCTATGGTAGGTTTTTACGGGCACTCTGCCAACAATGATCCGTCTCGTTCACCGACATATGACCAGTACAATGTTTTTCCCTTCCTTCCCAAATACTCCAGAAACCCCTCTGCACGCTATCATTTACTGCGAGGGAGCTAAGGAAATTTTGAATCAATGGGACCGACTCTAGTTGCTTTGCTAGCATTGGCCTCCAACCTTCCCGATCTTCTGACACGTTGGTGCTCCTATCTCTATTCGGCAGATGTTGGTTCACTTTGCACCCTGGCTTGGTTTATTTTAGTCTGGCGTAACGATGCTATTTTTCATCAAGCTCACAGACCCACAAAATTCTGGATTGATCGGGAAATTTCTTGGATTGAGGGATGGAAAGGCTACAATGGGTATTCTATGCCGACTGTTTCCCCCTCCAATCTCGCTCATTGGAATCCCCCAACAGATGGAATTCTCAAGATTAACGTGGATGAATCTCTTCCAAAGGATGGGTTTGTTTCCCTCGGCCTCCTTGCCTGAAATCATCTTGGGAAAATTCTTGTGGCTAAATATGAACCACATTAGGAATTCTGGGAACTGGCAATTGCTGAAGCTACGACCATCCTTACTGGTTTGATTCTCGCTAGATAATGAGGACGGGGTGATTTCATCATTGAGTCTGATTGTCTTACTATTATCGATGCTATTAATCACAATGAAGGAAGACTCCATTCTTTTGGCATCATCATCAAGATAATTCTCTCACTACTTCGATGCTTATCTTTATGCACCTTCTCCTTCAACAAAAGGAAAGGTAACAACATGGCCCATCAGCTGGTGGCCTCAGGACCATTCAATACTACCCATCTCTAGTTGTACAATTTCCCTTCATGGCTTTGCACATGTACTTCTGCTGACCCTTGTAATTAATGTTATATGATCTTATTCAGAAAAAATTTCTTATTAAATCACATCAAATGTGGAACTAAAAAAGTACATAAACAAAAAAAAGATCATCCAAGCACTAATAATCTCAAGGGTCCATAATTCCATGTACGACCATGTGAGAGTTATTCGGCAACCCAAGTGCAATAGCAGCCTGAACAGGTTGTGAGTACAACTTAGTATGACACTAAAAATTGTGTGTAAAGGGAATAGTAGTTAGTAAAAAAGTGTATAAAAATATATAGTGTAATAAAATAAATATTACAACAAAATGATATAATTTTGGTAAACAACAGATCATATATCACACATTAGGCTGAGGTCTCTAAGATGACACTCATTATAAAAAAATTGATTAATGATATAAACTAGTCATCTATAGGGTAATATAAAAGATTCATAATGAAAATGTAAATGGAATTCACTAGTTATTCAACTTAGGAGAGAATAAACCTACACCCATAGAGACTATACAAATTACTCATACAATCAGTGCTTTGAAATTCATTAATACATATTAATCAAATATCAACATCAAAATGTAATGTGGTTTAATCCTCTGTCCTAAACATAACCTTATACTAAACTATTGGTACCAATAATGAACACAGGGTCCCTCAAACCTCTATAAAAATTAAATAGTAGTGTTCAATGACTCAGTTCAACCTTCTTTTTTACATATAATAGTGGTTCCTAGAGAATTAGTTTAGCCCAACCCAAGGAGAAAAAGCATCAGTCTAGTATACTTTTCAAACATGGAATTTCATCATTTCCTATAGCTTTATTCTGGTGCACTATCCATAAGGTATACTATCAGTGACTGGAGCCTCAGTCTGAAACCATCTCAATGGCATACATCATGTTCCCATATCCTTACTCTATCACCCATATCATACATAAAAACTGTCCTTCCTAGAGCATCCGTATGACATCCAAACCACATATCAATTCCATCATTCCATAAATCCAACTGGGATTCGACATGACTTGTCCAACCATCCACAACCAATTATCACATTAAAAACATCGATCACATAGATCACGAAATCATCATCTATAGACATGAGGGTTGAACAAGGGTTAACCACATCCCATAATAAGTGCCCACCATGCCTTCAGTTATATCATATATAATTAGAATTCCATTTTCAAAACAATATAAAATGATAATAGAAATACAAAGGGGATTATAAACACTTCCCATAATGACCACAAAAATAAAGGGAAACTCCATTTTTTACTTAATAAAAAGAAAACACCCCTTTAAATAAGGAAACCCACTGAACACAAAAAGCGAGACCACTTAGAAACCCATTTTTTCAAAATTTTGAGAATCAAGTGTATTTCCCAATGAAAACCCCTATAGTAATTTCTATCAAAGATGAAGAATGCGTAAAACCCCATTTGAAAACCATGTTCCACTACATAAATAAAATCACTCACTCCTTCTAATAAAAAACCCACCTATGTTTTCATAACATTAGAAAACCTCCCATAATTCAGGGTGCTCATTATTAGAAAACTAGAACAAGGAATATGTTCCTCAATTTTCATCAATCCACTTTTAATTAAAAAAACCGTGTCCATTTCTATAGTGGATGAACTACACTTACATTTCAAAACACCATTTGGAATAAAAGTGGAAACCCAATTGTTAAATAATTTGAGGTCAACACCTCAATATAAATCCAAAATCCCTTTAAAATATCATTTTCAAACAATAAAGACCAAAATGGGTGAAACAACATTTCCCAACATTAAAACTGTTCAAAAAACCCAATAGAATTACATGAAAAGATTATAATGTTTAAATATTCAATTTTAAGTCATAAAACATGTATTGCACAAAACTAACCATTTATGGAATGAAAAATGAACAATAAAATCTATTAAACTCAACGTAAGGATCTCCCATATATGTATACTTTCACAAAAAATAAATTTAAAAGTACACAAAATATTATAAGTCCAAAATAAATGAATTTTCATATTGAAGTCGACCTCAAGGAGAAGAGGATCAAGTCTGAACACTTCAACACATGATGCTTTCATTGGTTACCAATCAAAGATTCTCTTCCCCACCTCTATTAATATGCCCTTATCATATACATAAGGACCCCTAGACCCACTGTATATATTCACATGGCCATGAATATATATACGGGGATCCTTAAATATATGTTAACGTATTCATATACCAATTTACACTTACCATTCTATTAATTTTTGAAATATATACATTGGTACACCTATCCTCAATATATATACATTCCACCATGGGTGAATATATATAAAATAGGGGACACAACATATATATTCCTTCCTATTAATATGAAAGTTTTTCATCTTCTACTCTGTCGACATGAACCCGCCACAAGGATGACCAAAACACACTATAGAAAATATATGGAATTCAAAATCACAAAAGACCCCAAATAAAATTAAACTAGATAAAGTATTTGAAGAAACTCCAAACTCAATGGGTGGTTTCTATCCAAAATGATCTGAAATGCATCTCATTTAGTGGAGTACACTAAAACATTCAAGGAGATGACATGAGGATCCCGTTTCATGAAATAAAAATGATGAAATAACCAAAATTTGAATCATCTCTATCCCTAGGGGTCAGTTTAATGAAATAGGGTGATGGGGAGAAGGAAAATGAAAAATCAAAGGAGAAGAGTAGGAGATAAGGTATTTCTTTGAAGAACTGGCCAATAAATCAAATGAAATACAGTGGAATCCTTAGAATAAGAGAGGGTTAAGAGGGGGGTGGCATGCAATTGGAGAGAAAGGGGAGATGAATTCCATTAAGGATGATTCCCCGGGGAAGAAGGCAGATAAAAAAATTAAAGGGGAGGAAGAAATAAATAAAATAAAAATAAAATAAAATAAAATAAACTAATATTTAAAATTTAGGAAACAAATATGGTTTGCACATGATTTTACAAACAATGTGCCAAATATGAGCTGGCCACTACCTAGGATAAGAACCCTTGCAAGATTACTCATAGGCAAATGAAAAATTGAGTAAACTATGATCAAACCATTCCACTCGGCACTATAAACATACATATCCAAATCAAATTATTTCCTCATAGTTCAATAGACAATTAGAAATCCATGCATTATACCTCTGAATCAATTAGGAACTCACATAGGCACCACATGGTAACTACTAACCATGAAGGATAACTGTGAAACAACTTAAAATCCTAAAAAATTAAATTTTTGGCCCTCCAATTTTTAATTCTCCAACATGATCCTTACACTAGTACAAAAAAGATTTTTTACATCGGTTTTTTTCTTTTTAATGCTGGTTTTGTGGCGACGTTGTGGCGATGTTATTGCGACCGATGTAAAAAAAATGTTTTTTAACTTTGGTTATTTAATAACCGACATTAAAAATGTTTTTTTAAATGATTTTTGACGTTGGTTTTTTTAAAAAAACGTGAAAGTCCATATTTTATACAAAAAAAAATCGCGTTGAAATGCTTATTTTAACGTGGGTTATTTTAAAACCGACGTTAAAAGTCATTTTTTACATAGGTTTTTAAAAAACCGATTTTAAAAGTTATTTTTATCATTGTTATTTAAATAACCGACATAAAAAATGTTTCTCATTTTATAAATAATTTCCCGGTCATTGATTTGATAAGTCATAGAGCTCAAACGAAGCTACAGATCAAAAGTTATTACCATTAGAAGTTTGATGTATTTGTTTCGGAGGAAAGATTGAATGAGCCAACCAAAGCTTCGTCTGAGAAGGAAATTTAGAATCCGAAGGAGGATTTGTAGTTTTACCATGATAAAAAAAAGAAAAAGTGAATCCAAATCATTAAATGGTATATAAATTAAGAAAAACAATCATAACAAAACATAAATCAAGGAAACATAATTATGAATACCTTGACGAGATCGCGGAAAGAAGAAATAGTGAATTCACATTGAAGATCAAACAGGTTGAGTCGGTGGAATGATGATGGTTGAATGAAAGGATCGTTAGATTACAATTTTTGTATATTGAAACCATATAAATGATATGGAAAAAAGAAAATGTGGTATTAAAAATTTAGGCGGCAACTGAAAATTTTGAGCCCGTGTTGTTAAAAAATTGAAATCCTGTGTCGACGGGTTATTAAATACATTTTTTCATGTCGGTTTTTATAATAACCGATGTGAAAAATATAATTTTTTTTTTCTGATTTTCCACTTTGGTTATATAAAAACTGACGTGAAAATTCAATTTTCGTGACTTTTTTCACGTCGGCTATTTAATAACCGACGTCGAAATGGAAATTTTTGTAAAAAATTGAAATCTTGCGTTGGTGGGATATTAAATTCATCTTTCACATCAGTTTTATGATAACTGATGTGACAAATATTGAAATTTTTGCTAATTTTTCACGTCGGATATATAAAAACCGACGTGAAAAATCAATTTTCATCAAATTTTTAAGTCGCTTCTTATAAGAACCGACGTAAAAAAATCAATGTTCATGACTTTTTACGTCGGTTATTAATTAACTGACATTAAAATTTTTAGAAACATGTAGTTCATTTCACAAGCTTCGATTAGATAGGTCGTGGAGCTCAAACATAGTTACGGATCAAAAGTTATAGTCCTCTGAAGTTGGCGTTCTCAAAGACTTTGTTTAGGGATGATCATCTTACAATGGACATAACTTTTGATCCGTAACTCCATTTGAGATCTGTGACCTATAACATCGAATCTTACAAAATTAAATACATTTTTTGTAAGCATTTTTAACGTTCGTTATTTAAGAACAGACGTAAAACGTCATGAAAACCAATTTTTTACGTTGTTTATTTAAATCCCAACGTCAACAATGCTTATAAAAATATATTTCATTTTGTAAGCTTCAATTTGATAGGTCCTGGAGCTCAAATGGAGTTACAGATCAAACGTTATGGTCCTCCGAAGTTGGCCTTCTCTAAGACTTCATTTAGAGATAATCATATTCCAATGGCCATACCTTTTGATCCGTAACTCCAATTGAGTTTTGTGACCTATCAAATCGAAGATTTCGAAATGAAATACATTTTTTAAGAATTTTTAATGACTTTTATTTAAAAAATGTCATAAAAAAGTCATGAACACCAATTTGTTTATGTCAGTTATTATAAGAACCGATGTAAAAAAATCAGGTTTCATGACTTTTTTATGTCGGTTTTTAAATAACCGATGTTAAAAAAGCATACAAACATGTATTTTATTTCGTAAGAATTGATTTGATAGGTCACGATGCTCTGATGGAGTTACGAATCCAAAGATATGATCCTCTAAAGTTGGCATTCTCTAAGACTTCATTTAGGTATGATCAACCTCTGATGGCCATAACATTTGATCTGTAAATCCGTTTGAGCTCAATGACCTATAAAATAGAAGCTATGGAATACACGATTTTAAACATTTTTGACATCGTTTATTTAATAACCGACCTGAAAAAGTCATTGTAAATTATTTTTGACGTCGGTTCTTATAAGAACTGATGTGAAAAATCAAGGAAAATTGATTTTCCATGTCAGTTATTAAATAACCAACGTAAAAAGTCAACATAAATGATTTTTCACGTCGGTTATTTAATAACATATGTGAAAAATTAAATTTTGGATATTTTCATGTCAGTTCTAAAAAACCGACGTGAAATGGGTGACGTTAAAAATAATTTTTGTACTAGTGATAACATGACAATATAATCAAAAATAAAAACTTCGTGACACCCAAGGTGTCTCAATCTCTCATCCATGCCACTTTCTATTCCCAGAAATTCTTGTTCGTAGGAATTGTAAAGGAAAATTAAAGGTGCAAATATTACATAACCAAAGGAAACACTCTACATAGATTAACCTAAAAGTAAATTACTGAAATCATCTAGAATGATGAATCCAATCAACTGATAAAAATCCATGTATCTATGTATAACTAGAACAAGAACCTAAAACATGGAAGGTTATTCATCATAAGAACCTTAAACATGGTCTCTCAACCATTAGTAGTAGTTGTAAAATGGTTTTACTAGGAATAACTACCATAAGAAATATCCTCGAAAAACTAAACATCAATGATAGAAATGTTCTCATGAAAAATAACTTCCACGCCTAAGGAAGAAAGAAACACTAGGTGGAACCTCCACATATGATAATAGGTCTTAACTTGGGTCACAACACCCATATAGTTAACATAGGTTCCCAACCATGGATCACCCCCACACTGTGCATCCAAAATGGCCACAATTAAACACCATCTAGTATACCAAAATCATCAGGTAGATAAAACACCCTACTTCCCCGATTGTGCACAGAGAGATTTTCTAATGTCCACGGAAATCGGAACCTTAACTGCTCAATGAGAAAACAGACACAACATCCATAATATATAAAAATACAAATCGAAAGATCCACGATCAAGATCACATCCACCAAAATAAAAGCATCTAAAGAAACTCACCATTATAGACAAAAATATATTTAAACAGATAGTACTCGACCTTTATCACAAGAAAGGATTCACATCCACTACTCTACTCAGAGATTGGGTCAATATCAGATCTGATGAAAGTATTTTGAAAATTCAATAGTATAGAAACAACCACACTCGACATGGACCTAAAAAATCTATCCTCTTAACACAAAGAAAACTATTCCTTCTAAATCTAAAAATAAAAGTAATCTTCAATCCATAACATGGTGAAAAAGAACCCTACCAAAAGGAAAACACAATTACACTAAAAATCAATTTTCATTGGAAGCATCATTTTGACTAATGAATTATAAAAATCACCCTCCACCAAGGAATTTTCCAAAAACCAGGATAGGCTAATTTGAAACCAAATAACATGGCGGAACCCACACATTTCCCAAATGAGGAAACCCACATGAAATACCATTCAAAATTCCATTTCTCAATGAAAACCAAGTACACATAGATTCCCATTAAAAACTCACTTACCGTTTCAAAAAACCATTTCACCAGAGAGAAATATTTTTACAAATAATTTCATAAAACCTAGGAAATTCACCCTTATTTTCCACAAAAGAAAATTTGAATATAAATTTTTTCCTTAAAACCCTTTTTAATTTCCCAATCATGGTTTTAAAAACAATGTACACACATGTACTACACCAGAACACACATAAGTAACACAAAATAAAATCCTAAAAACTCATTAATCTGCCTTTAATAAGAGGAAACCACCTTTTGAGAAAATCAAGAATCAAGAGGATTAAAAAATATGCCAATTGAAAAGGGATAATGTTATGAATATGTTGGGCCCATGGTTTGGGGACCTCAATAAAACTCTAAAATACACTCTATATAAGACGTAGACTTGACTACATGTGCACCGCATGTTTTCCCTTGCCTTCTATGCCAACCACAAAGCTCATGTTCTCCTCCTTTACACCCTAGGACTAAGACTGAACCCCAACCACAGTATCATGCACATGCTCAAAGTGGATCAAAACATCAATCACATCCAAACAATTAAAAAATATCATAACAAACACAAATCCATGATTTCAAACCCAACATCCCTTGATAGATTGAGGCGCAGGACAAGTAAGAGGTTGTTAGTATCTCCCGGCCCTTACTTCTAAAGCCCCAATAACCATAGTCTCCCTTCAACCCAAACATACCCAAATAACATTTCCTATACAAAAAAATATGTGACATTGGGAACATAGGATCTGATACCACTTTGTAATGAACCATCCTAGGATACCATCCTTCATGGAACGAGACATGATTCACCACAAGACCTAAAGGGCATTCTCCATCCTCATGGACTGGTGACTATAACCTGAGCATCAAAACTATTACTTTGATAATGATTTCAAACAAATCAACATTTAATCATCCTAAAAAGATATAAATAATATAAATGAATTAAATTAATAATCATGAATGAATGATATAACAGAAAAACTAACTAAAATAAATATCCATGTGAAAAATGGAAAAACATACCGACATAAGCCAACACCCAAAAGATCTCCACCCAACTCTCCCTTATGAAATCCCTGATGAAAAAATTGTATCCGGCTAAGAACCTAGAGATATATAGACATGAGTTAATATCCCAATAGGCCTCCACAACCCACCAAAACTATGAAAAAGGTTTCCTATGGATAATCCTCAATACTTATTAGAAAATAAATCCTGAAACTAGACATTACATACAAACTCATCTCAACAAAAAGAAAATAACATCCATGGATGAAATTCAAACACTTTCCTTAACTTTCAAAAAACCAATAATATGCCTTTGGAAAAGAGTCCACGGGACCCGACCTTGTTAAAAAAACACACATTGTTATCATTTATCAAAAAAATACCCTTTTTATTTAAAAAATAGTAACTTTAACCATTTTACAATAAGGGTTAAATAAACATCTAAGTCCAATTAAGAAAAATATTCTCAAGTATCCATTAAGGAATGAAAAAGGAGTAAATAATCATAAATAGATACTCAATGAACAAAATTTGTGTATCATATCTCAATGAATCACTTAAAACATGGAACTAACAAATTATATCAATCAAAAAACAATTCCATCTGAGAAGTAAGCATCTCAATGGATCAGCTACACCATTTATGGATATGCGAGTGTTGACAGGGTACCCAATTGTAGTGGATACCCATAAAGGGTGTGAGTAGAACTTAGTAATCCACCAATAATTGTGCCTAGAGGAAAAAAATAGTTAGCAAAATAGTTTAAAAAAATAAATAGTGGATTAAAATAGATAGTACAAGAAAAGGATAAAATCCATGGAAACAACAACTCATCTATTAAACACTATCCCAATGACTCTATGTGACACTCATGCCAAAAACTATGGAATGATGATATAAAACAATCATCTAAAGATTCATCTAGGAGTTACTTAATGAAAATTTCAAGGGAATTCATTCTTTTTTGAACTAAGGGGAGTATAATCCTTCACCCACAAGGCATATCCAATATACCCAAACCATCAATGCCAAGAAAGTCAGTTCAGGATCTATATGAAATTTCAACATCAAAACATAATGTGGATGGAACATTCATCATGCACATAACCAAATACCACACTATTTGTTTCGATACAAAACACCAGGTCTATCAAACCCATCACAAAATAAAATAGTAGTTCTTCGAGAGTTAGTCCATCCTCCATCTAAACACAAAATGGTTGTGCCTAAAGTATCAATCTAGTACAACCGAAGAATATTGAAAATCACTCTAATATAATTTTCCCACATGGAATGCCAGCATTTTCAAGAGCCACTGTATGGTGCACTATTCGTAAAGTATATTAGCATTCTCTAGAGCCTTAATCTGACAAAATTTTAGTAGTATGATTCTTATGTCTAGAGCCTTAGTCCAACACTCATACAATTATTCAAAATAGTCTTCTCTTGAGCATTAGTCTGGCATCCAAATTGTATTTCAATTCCATCATTCCATAAATCCAATCGGGATTCTGTATGACTTATTTGACCATCCCAAACCATTTATCACATCACAAACATCAATAAAATGGATAAAAATGCATCATCTACTTACACGATGGTTCAACAAGGGTCAACCACATCAAATAATAAGAACCAACCAAGCCTTCTCATATATCATATACATTTATAAATCCCTTTCTAAAATTACCTAACATTTCAATGAAAATTCCAAAGGGAAGCTTAAAAACATCCATTAATAACCTAATAATCCAAGGGAAACCCCATTTTCAATTTAGAAAACCAAAACACCCCTTTAAATAAGGAAAAAAATTCAACAAAAAAAGAGAGCCCAATTAAATCCCCATTTCCCTAAATCCCAAGGATCAAATGAACTTCACAATGAAAATACTCATTGTAATTTTTATCAAACTTGGATAATGTGTAAAACCGCATTTTGAAAACGACATCCACTACATAATAGAATACAACCACTCTTTAAAAGGATAAACCCATCCCGGATTTTAAAAATATTAGAAAACCACATGCCATGCATTGGTATCACTATTTGAAAACCAAAATAAGGCCCAATTCCATACATTACCATCAAACCACTTTTAAAGAAGCCACCATGGAATTTTCACAAGGAATAAACCACAATACCTATTCAAACTACCATTTTTAATAGAAGTGAAAACCCCATTTTTAAATCATTTGAGGTTAACACCATAATTTAAAACACAATTCCAATTAAAATATCAGTTTCACTCAAGGAAGACCAAAACGTGTCAAAATCCATTTACCTATATTAAAAGAATTCAAAAACCCCGAATGAATTTCATGAAAATATTATCTCAATTAAATATTAAAATATAAATCATAAAACATGGAAAACATAAAACTAACAATTTGTTCTAATCCAATTGGATAATAAAATGGCATCAAATAAACATATTTGTTACCCATAAATTTATATAGGCATAAAAAAATAAATCAAAAATACACAAGCATATTAGAAATCTAAATGAAATGAATTACATAGTGACACATACCATAAGGATATGAGGATCAAGCTGGAACACATCAACACATGTCACTTTCATCGGCAACCACTCAAAGCTGATCTTTCTCTCATCGGAGCATATAAACACTTGCATATACATAAGGTACCAATCCGCTATGTATATATTCAAATTTCTATGAATATGTATAATGGTATCCTTATATATATTCTTATATACGCCTACACATATTTACACTTACACATGTATTGATTTTTCCCACATATATATATAAGCACAACTAGCCCCAATATATATATATCCATGAATCCATGGGTGAATATATATTTTATAATGGGATATATATATATATATATATATATTCCTACCTATTCATATGTATGTAATTCATCTATGACTCTATTTACTTGAACCCACCTCACGACTGACCCAAACACACAACAAAAAAATAACTTTGAACTCAAAATACCAAAAAGGTCCGAAATAAAATTTGGATGTACAAATAATTAGAATACAATACTACCTCAAGTGGTGGAGGAATTTTGAAATGATTTTGAAATTATTTTCCATCAGTAGAAAGAACTGAAAAAAACATGACGATAACCTGATAAGCCCATTGTGCACCCTTAACATAGTGAAATAACCAAAATTTGGTTCAACCCTTAACCTAGGGTTTATTCGAATAGAATAGGGTATTATAGATAAGGAAAAAATCAAATAAAGGGAGAATAGTATAATAGAAGGGCTTACCTCAACGAAAAACCCAATAAACTAGATAAAAAATGGTGGAATAATATGTATAATGGAGGGATGAGAGGGAGGGTGGTTCGCAGTTGGAGAGGAAGTGGGAGTGTGATGGCATTGATTGATAAGTACTGAGGAATGCGGTGGGAAAAAATGGTAGGATTAAAAAATTAAAATAAAATGAAAAAAACCCATTTTTAAAATTTTAGATTCCCTCATAGTTTTTCTAACCATGCGCTAACCATGTATTGGCCATTAACTAGGCTAGGAACCCTCACATTATAACTCCTAGATAGGTGCACTGTTGTGTAAACCATACTTAAACCATGACACTGGACACTATCAACTTTTAGATCCAAATCGAATTATTACTTCACGGTTTTATAGAATTCATGCAAGTCATACTCCCCACATCAGAGTCACCTGGGAAACCACACATGCACTACATGGTTACTTCTAACCATACAGGCTAACCATGAAATAATTAAAAAGGCCAATTTTCTTAAAAAATATTTTGGCAGGACAAATACCGAAGCATAAACATTCTTTATAATAAGAAATAAATAATCCAAATTAAAAACAGTATGACACCCGAGGAGTCACATTTTTTGTTTATATATTAAGGTTATCATATTTTCATTAATGATTTACAAACATAATTATGTTTGGGTTGAATCTCAAGTTATAAGAATGATTAGCTCATTATTACTTTAGTAATGATATTTTTAAGATACACCATTTATGAGAAAGTCTGTATTATTACTATTATAATTATTTTAGAAAATTACTAAAAAATCCCCTCTGGAAAATTTTGACATGTTAATTTAAAGAATGATATTCATTTTATCAAAATAATTTTATCATATAATTATTTTAACTTTTAATATAAAAATTAGGATTTTTATGAAATACTTTAAAATATAGTTCATAAAAATTTCGCTTATATTTTCTTTGAGTTTTTAATCAAGATATTTATTTTATAGAATTATAATATTTTTAATTACCTGAATTAGTCATGATAAATATTATTTATATCACAAATAATTATTTTTAGGTTAATTCACAATTCCAATAGTCAGGTTATTATTCCCAATAGTCAAGTTAATGTTCCCAATTGTCATGTTACTATTTCAAAAATCACATTGTTGTTCCAATGGTCACATTACCTCCTTTAAAAAACTCTTCCTTCCGTCATTCATTATTCATTTTAACATTATAGTTTTTTATTTTATATTTTTCACCCTTATAATATGTGTTATTTTAATATGATTTTTATTTAACAAATTTAATGATTTTCATCAATAAAATAATAGTCTTCCCAATTTTTCTATCTGTTGTATGGGTATAATACTAGTTTGTCTACACATTAATTTAAATAATTTAATATCATTTCTAAAATATGGGTTGATAAATTATTATTGTTTTAATCAATCCTACACAGATTCACCACCCTAATGGTATTTAACCTATTTGGGATAACAATTTTCTTTTGTGTACACAAGTATTTCCTTTATAATTTTTATTGTTATCAAGAATAAAACATTTCTTGAAATCATGGGAAAATAAAACCTAGGAAATATGTTATATATTATGCTTAGTAAGGGTATATGTATAATGGAAATGATCATGAATAAATAAGAGTAATAAATATTGCTTGGTAGATAACTGGAAGCCATGTCATTTAATAAATAACTTGTGCATAACATGACATAAATAAATAATTATAATATAGTTCCACATACATAATAACATGACTATGAAACTATTCCATGGATATTATAAATAATAAAATTATTACATGGAAATTAATGAATAATATCAAAAAGTGGGAATACATAATTCTGGATATCATAATCATGACATCAATGCCTCATGCCAAGACATCTTACATAAATGTGTATGGCCTCGGCCAAAAAAACATTGTAGTTTATCTCATGAGACCTACTGATCTATCAATGTGATATAAACATCCCCATCAATCACTTAGTTAGTCTGATGCATTCCATATAGAATAGTTGTGAAATATAATAACTATAAACATTTTTTTTGTAAAACAAAGATATGAAATAATAATAGTTACACAATTAAGAAAAATAATCATAAACCATTCAAATTATTATTGAGAATGATAAAAATATTGTGCATTATTGGTCTAACTTATCATAAAACGTCCATAGAAAGAATAATGATGATAAAAATTAAACATATCCCCAATATATCATAATTAAAATAAAGGATTTTTGACAATGATAAATTGGAATACTATAAAATGGAATCAATTTTTTTTGATGAAAACAAACTATTATCTTTGAAAATATTTCCAAAAATAAAAGTTCCCATAAATTTTGGAATAAAAGTTTATTTAAGAAAAATATTTGAAACATATAAATGATTGATTAAAAATTTTATTAGTCATGATGGTGGGAAATTATAGACATTTCAAGCATGATAAAACAATATTCCTTTCACATTTTCATTAAAGGCCAATCAAGGATTGTTTGGAAAATGACATGAATATTCCTTCCAAAAAATTTTTAAAAAATTTAAAAATCGGTAAAATTATCATTAATAAAAACATTAGAGAATATATAAAAAATATTTTTAATTTTTTTAGAATACATAGTCTTTTAAGAAATCATGGTTTTGGATGAAGAGATGAATGAAGTTAGATTTTATTAAATATGGGTTCTCAAATATTTATTTCACCAAAGGAAAGAATATGTTATTATTACTTGAAATTAACATGAATAAATATAGGGGAATAAAATAAAATGGGTTTTTTATTTTATTATCATATAATTTCCTTCAATTGAAATTCATTTACAAATAATCCCAATTAAAATGATATTGAAACATAAATATCTTACCACATTGGTTACTTCTGAATCCTAAACCCCATGAAAGAAAAAAAAAATAAATTAAAAATTAAATACCATGAATATAAATGTATTAAGGACATTAAATATAAATGTTGGAAATATATACACGGGATAAAAGAATTAGTGATGAATATGTTATATCTCTCATATATGTAATAGTGAGACAATAAACCCTTACCTCATATTCAATTTCCTTTGAACTTGTTCATAACTCATGGGTAATAAATACCGATTTATTATAATTATATTATAGAACCATACCCACATATTTCATACCATATATTATTTACTTATTTAATTTGATGACATTTTATTAACAATGTTTTGTTAAATCACTGTTTCGGATGATAATTGCTTTATTTTTCATATATATTTTGGTTCGGTAACTTTGGTCATTTTATTGTGATAAGGGTTACACACTGTCCATATTTTTATTCATGATATAAAATAATATATTCATTATATATTAATTTATGTTAGTCTATAAATTTTTGATATAGAAAATGGATTACACCATTCATGGAGATGGTAAGTCGTACATACACATGAACATTATTACAATTCTTCTTGATGGATGGAATAACAAAAAAATAAATAATAGATATCCATTATATAATCATTTTTATTTCATATATATAATTTATATTAATCAAATAATTCCTTTTAACCATCAATCTAAATATAAAATGGAAAATATTTCACAATGATATGTGGAGGGGGTACTCCGCACATACAACGAGAGAAGTTATTGTTTCTAAATGAATATGTTCGTAGGAAGTCTGATGTGATATTATTTTTAAAAATTATGATTAGTTCTTAAATAATACATATTTTAATTAAATTTATCCTTAATTCCTTCCATGTAAATAATATTCCAAAAATTTAATACATCGATTCATGAGGTGGTAGTCTATCGAACACACAAACAACGTTATTGTATCCCATATGGAATGGAATGTAAGATCGTATATATAATATAATAATTATATACATATAATAATTTCTTAATATATATATATATATATGTGTGTGTGTGTGTGTTTGGGTATTAAATCCATCAACATGTCTATCCATTGATGGTAGTGATGAGAAATTAATTGCATCAGATTACAAGGTGGTAGTCCACCGTACACATAATCAACAACTATTTTTAAATTTTTTTGGAAGACGATATGGATATAGTTCATGAAAATAACTTAATAAAATATCATTATATCATGTTTTTTTGTTATTTCACTGTATTGTTGACGACTATTTGAATAAGGTGTAAGTAGAAATAAAACAAAAATGAATGTTAAACAATTTTATCTCTTCTTTGAAGAGCCTCTTTTCGTTTATAACGAATGGATTAATAGGAGGGGACCCTAATTAAAATAAGTTCACTAGGATGTGTGGAGGTATGTAATGAAGGTATCTAGGGTGATATTGGTCGAACATAATGGTTTTATAAGTATGAGAAGAAGATGAGAGGGGCAACCATATATAAGTGGGGGAGAGGACACACAAAGACTTATTGAAAAGACAAAGTGATTCCAATGTTTTTCTAATGAAATTATCCAAAAAATTGATAATTATAAATAAATAGGGTTATAGGGTAAAATAATCCCTTCTAATGGTTTTTTGAAAAAATATATGTCATTTTTAACCCATAGCTTCTTAGTTTAACCCCTAGGTAAACCTGTTTCCAAATTAACCATGCTAATTAATTACTATGGCTTACGAAATTAAAATTGGAAAACGATTAAATTAATTTCATTTGACAATATAAATTATGAAAAATTTAAATAATGAATAAAATTTTCCAAATTAAGTTCACATAAGTGGTATAATTCATTTGAAAATAAGAATGTTAGATGTGTCGAAAATAAAAGTTTCTAAAGAAAAATATTCACATGTTTAAAAGGTGATTATATCATATTTCAATATGAAATTGACTAAAATGAAAACAATTAGTCATATTGTCAAATATTTTAAAAAAATTTTCTTTATAACTAATTGATAACATAATTTGACCTTATAAATAAATATAATGAAATGGTAGGTTTCTATAAAAAACAGTACTTTCACTATTCATAAAAAATCAATCATTTCATAAAATTATGAAAATTTAACCCAATTAAAATTTTGAAATGTAGATTTTAAATATAATGTTGATTTTAGAAAATAAATTTTATATTTTTTTTAAAATTTATTTTTAGGTTGTTTTTTCATTATGTGGCTGAAATGTCTTTATGAAAAATAATGTTTTTTCAAAGAAAATTATTTTTCTTTCAAATGGTTTTTATTTTGATTCTCAATAATAGAAAACATAGAATATATTTATACATTTGTAAACAATTTTATGTTAAAAAATTATTTATTCCTATTCATACCAACTAACAAAATGCATAGGTTTTAAATGTTTTTTTATGTAGTTATTGAAAAATTATATTTCTATTCGTTAAAACCCAGTATTGCATGTTACACAAGTAGTAAAAAAAATTGAATTTTTTGAAGATAAAAATATCTTAATGTATTTGGGTGTTACATTCTACTACCCTAAATTAAATTTCATCCTACCAATTTAATCTTGATCTTAGTTTTTGAGTGGTTGAAATTTAAAAATAATTTTTTTGTAACCCATATCTTAAAAGGTGTAAATATAAAATATTCTTAATAAGAGAGAAGGAGAAGTACAAATTTCATCTTAAGTAACATGTACTAGGTTTCCAAAATGGATAAAATTGGTGAAATGTTAATATATGGGCATGTAATAAAGGAATAATAATTATTGAGAGTGATATATATCATTGATTATAAGAAAGTTAATGATCTAGAAAATTTTTCAACCATAAAGCTATTAATCATTAATTGAAATAAAGGTCATAAGATATGATTTTCATTAAAATATATCTTTTCTAATGTTGAGGGATCTTATTTTCATATAAACTATTATCTTAATGAAATATAATTACTTGATATTTTTCTATTTAATAAGCACAATTTTCTCATTTTCACATGATTCAATCAATTCCCATTTTATCTCTTACTCCAAGAAATGAATATCCAATTATTTTTGCCTAAATAAATATAATTAACATTTAATTTATCTTCATATCCATAAAATAATAATAATCCATTCCAATTGTCTTTATTGAGAAAAAAATGTTTTTCATATGTTACCCATTATAATAAAGTAATCTATAAACCTCAATAGTAACACCCAAATATCAAATTAGTCCATTTTTTAAAAAGTTTAACATAAGACTCATTCAAAATATGTCTTAAAAATGTTAGAATCCCAAATATTTTAATGGAGGTCACTAAATCATCATTATATTCACTAGAAAATAAAAACTATCTCGTAATGTCACCTTCCAAATATGTGAATACCTAATCATCGTTAAAACTTAATTAAAATATGAATTCCTCCAAAAATAAAATATCATATTGTCAAATATTTGTCCATAAATCTGAACCTACATTAAACTCTATAATAGATAACATAATCCATAAAACCACTAAAAAACTTTAATGTCTCTAATACTATCCCATAAAGAACTATTTATCCATTTTATCTCAACATTGAGCATATATTACAGGTTATCTTCCATCAATCTTTTGTTTTCCAAATATATCATCTTTCCATTAAATAAATTTTGTTGCTACAATTCAACATGTGTCCTAAAATCCTTATATAAAAACTACTTTTGGGAAATCATTATATGTTTTATGATTCATATAATGGGAATATTATTAATTAAATACATATATAGATAAATTTTTAATCTAAATAAATAAGAAATTTTATCATTCCATTTCATTATTAAACCATTAATTGTGTTTAATAGTCTTATTCACTAATGTATCATTCCAATAATATTCCATTTTAGTCTTTCCATAATTAGTAATATATCAGTTAATCTTTAAAACTTTTTGATTATGTTTAAAATCATTTCCTATTGGAAATTGATTTTCATAATTCCCATACATTCCACGTTTAAAATATTTAATCGTCAATGATACCATAGGGATACAATTATTCTAATCCATTCTATGAACTGGACCCTTAATTTTCCCTTATAATGTTCATTATTTGTGTCCTTATTTTCAACACACAAAACATATTCTATTTCTTCTGAGATATTCAATTATTTTTTTCCTCCAACATTATGGGAATATAGGAAACTAAATCATCTCTCATCTATGGTCTCTAAAACCTGATCTCTCAATGAACTCTACCCTTCTATTATTTAGTGATTCTAATATTTGGTTAAGGTGAATGTTAATAATAGTGTACCGTGATAAATGGTTAAAAAATCAAAATATACTCTACTTTAGTCATAACTCAATTGGGTTAGTCATCGAAACATTATCTATCACAATCAATGTCAACAAAGTTCCCTTTGTTTCCCGCCATTGACTAAATCGAAAAATAATAGTGTTGTGATCAATAATAATAGTGGGATACCCCATAATCATGAAAAATTGTTTGTAGGATTTTATTTCATGACACATTATTTTCAATCTAAGATACCTTATTTTTAATATTACATCATTCATGGGAAATATCTACTAAAATACATCATAATGGTTCATAAATAAAATGTGAATTGACCAAAACATATCACTCAGGAGTGTCAAACCAGGTGCAAACTTTTTCCCATTTTCATGTAATAGGAAAATCTCAAGTTAAGACCATGTTTCCTTTTTAGGGTTATTACCCTTTGGTAGATCTGTTCTAGAAACACAAGAACTTATATTATCCAAATAAAACATGTATTACTTTGAGAACCTCATAATCTCTATCTTATCAAAACAATATGATTTTATTCTATAATTATCCTTTATTTATATCATATAGACATGTTCCCTAATATATGTGATACTAAATTTATCTCTCTTGTTTTTGAGTAAACGATATTTGATACCAACTATAAATACCCCACCCCTGGCAACCTAGAGTCGGTTGTTACTTACAATGGATTAAGATTTAATGAATTACATCCCAAAGGAAGGAATATTTTAGTAGTCTTTGTAAACTAGATACATACTCAAATATCATATTACATTTGAAAACATTAAATGAAACATTTTATTGTATTATATTACACCATTATTTCATTTAGAATATCCCTATATAAAAATAATAAAAAAATTCCTAGCATCATGGGAAAATAAAAAACCAAGAATTGGTGATTTATAATGATCAATAAGGATATGAATACAATCAATGTTTTCATGAAAAAAATAATATCATAAATATGGGAAAGTAAATAACTAAAACACTTTCCAATTAATCAATAAAATTATAATATAATATCCAAAATAAATAATGATCAAATAGGGCCATATATATAGTCACATGAGCTTGAAAAACCACTATTGATATTCTAACTAATTGAACAATCACTTGTATATCAGTTTATAGTATAATAATGAGCAAATGATTCATGTAATATGTTATAATGTTGTTTTCAAATCCTTATTCAAACACATCTTACATAAATGGGTACACCTCTACCAAAACCCTTGCGTGTTTGTCTCATGTGACCTACCAATGCATCGAGGGGTTATATCGGTCCCCACCCACCACTTACAAAATCCAATTAATTAATAATATTAAATGGGTGAAACCAAGTGAACAAAAATATCAATATTTAAAAACTAACATATGAAATGTTAATAATTTCACCAATTAACCAAAATAATTATAAAACATTTAGTCAAATATGTAAAATTATTATAAAATTATATAACCTCAGTAAAAATGATATTTTACCATCTAAATAAATAATAAAGATCATATAAAAACAATATATCCCCAATTTATAATAATTATAATAATTTTTTGATGTCATTTTTTGATATAAATATTATAAAATTTCAATTTCAAAATTTTTTGAGGAAAATATCGGTTTCACTTTGAAAATCCTTTTAAGAATAAGAGTGAAAAAATATGTTATAAATAATTTTCTATGAAAATATAACAAAAATTTTTATAATTTAATATTTAAAACATTGAGTGGTCATGAATGTGGAAAGTTATATGCATACCATACATGTCAAATCAATGAATCCTTTCACATTTGTTTTTCAAAATCTTATTGGGGATTTTTGGAAAACGAAATTGATATTCATCTAATTTTTTTGTAAAAAATAAAAAATGTGTAAATTTTTTTTAGTAAATCCCTATGAGAATGTTAAAAATAGTTTTAATTTTTTTAGATATATCTTTTTTGAAGAAAATGGGATTTTGATCAAATAGAGAAATACAAGTCGGATTATATTAACAAAATATAAATAATTTTATGTGTGAAGGATAATAATATGGTATATTAATTGAAAAAAATCACGAAAATCCATGGTATAATAAATAAAATGGGTTGATTTTATAATGATGAGATACTTCACTTCAATACAAATTCAAGTATATGGAATCCTAATTAAAATGATATTGAAACATAACTCCATGAAAACCATGGAATCTTCTAAACCATAATCCCTATAAAATAAATAACATCAAATAAAACATTAAATAACTGGAATATAATTGTGTTCATGATATATGATATAAAAATAGGTAGTACATACACCACATAAAAGAATTTTTGGTGAATATGTCATATGTCTCATGGAAATCAGAGTGAGATGTGAAATCCTTACACCAGATCGTATTTCATTTATATATGTTTGTAACTAATATATAATAAACATTTATTTATTATAAATATATTATTGAACCATAATCATAAACATTATTCTGTATAATATTTAATTATTATTTTTTATAACCCATCTACTAACAATTCTAGTTAAAATCACTATTTTGGTTGATAATTACTTGATTTTTCATGTATATCTGGATTCAGTAATTTTGGTCCTTTTATATGGATTATGGTTAAATAAAATTGACAATGTTAATAAAGATATAAATATCATATATATTCCTTATATATATATATATATATATATATATTTGGAGATAGTAAATAGACTACACAACTCATGGAGACGGTAGGTCGTACAAACACATGATTGTTGATCCATTTTACTGAAGGATATAATAAAAGGAAAATAAATATTAAATAAAAATTAAAAAAACCTTTATTATATCTTATTTATTATTTATATAAATATAATAAATCATTATTACCGTCAATGTGAAAATAAAATTTAAAACATTTCATATCGCTACGTGGAGGTTGTAGTCCACCTGTATGCATGTGCGACATTACTGTTTTCCAACGGAATAAAAGGTAGAAATTAATACACGATATTTTATTTCCATAAGAATATATAAGTAATAAATATCTCATATATTCATTTAAATTATCGTTTATACCTTAAAATTAATGCGAATGAGAAAAACGAATCACATTGCTTCGTGAGGTAGTAGTCCACTATACATGTGGTAGACATTGTCATATCTGCCATAGAATGGAAAGTAAGAAGGTGTATTTTATATAATAATTAAATAATTTTAATAATGTCAAAAATATAAAATAAATATATTAAATCCTTTATTAAATCCATCTTTTAATGGTGGTGCTGGAAAACATATTACATTGGTTTGTGACGTGGTTGTCTTCCCTACACATTATAGACTGTTTCATTCCCCATTTGATTGAAGTGGAGATGGATATAGGTTATGATATGAATATAATTACATTTAATTAGATATAGGATGATATTTTTATTATATAATCACATTTTAGTATAATTTTATATAGGTGGAAGTATAAATAAATCAAACATGCACATTTAAGAATTATATATTTTTTTAGAGTGCCACATTTTTTTATAACTAACTCCTCAATAAGAGTGAACACTGATCAAAATAATTAAACTAGGATTTGGATAAATATTTAGGTAAGTAATTTAGATATGTATTATATGAATGTAATAGTACTCAATGTGGGAATATGATAGGACAAGGGTAATCTTTTATAAGTGGTGGAGTGGACACACATGGAATTTTTTGAGAAGATAAAGTGATACCAATATTTTTATCATGAAAAAGCCTAAAAAATTGGCCTTTATAGAAACTCATAATTTATATAGTCTAAATATATCCCTAAAAACATTTATTTGTAAAATTGTAAGTAATTTTTATCATTTATCTTCTTAATTTGACTCACCTGTAATCCTTTTTTCACCATTACCATGATAATGAGTTTTTATTATTTTCAATTTTAATTATGGTAAAAAATTATTTTGACCTTATTAAATAATATACATTATTATTATTCAATATATGGAATGTATTTTTCCAAATTCAGTTCAAATAATTGGTATAATTTAATTTTAAACTAATACATCAAATGTGTCAAAAAATAGATTTCAAAAGGAAAATATTCAATAGTTTTAAAGTTGTTATATCAAAGAAAAATATAAAATTGAAACCAATTATGTAAATTATATTAATTTTAATATTATTTAACTAATTTTACATTGACTCCAACTTAATATTTAACATTCCCTTTTAAAAAATTTAAACAGAAATTAATTTTTCAATAAAAATCAATACTTCTCACAATTCATCAAAAAATTATTATTTTTAGGAAATTCTAAAAAATAGTCACAACTATAATTTTTAATGGGAAATTTAAAAAAATTATTTATTTTTTCTAAAACAAATTATCTATGGGTAAAATATTATTTCTAAATTATCTGTGCAATGTGTGACTAAACCTCATTTTAGAAATAAATACTTTTCTCTGAAAACTTTGTGTTTTTTTTTCAAAGGGTCATTTTTTTATGTCTAATAAATATATAACCATTAAATTTATTTATACTTGTATAAAAAATATTAGTTTAATAATTTATTTAGTCCTATTTTATATAAAGTAATATAAATAAAATCTTTATAAATCCTCCATAATATACAATATATTTCATTTTAATAAATTCAATTTCTTTGATGTCTTATGTAACACACATCACTGGGTTTTAATAATCCAAGATATATAAAAAATATTATCAATTAAAAAATACCATTATTACCTATCCATTAAGTTGGCACATGGATTCTTCAATGAATATATTTGAATGAATCCACATGAAAAATTATATGGTTGTATCTTTTTACTTAAATTGGTTAATGATTAAATATAAAAATATCTAGTTTCTTAAATTTACATCTAGAATTTGTGATAATTGGAATAAATATTTAGTGGAATTATATATATATAAAGAGTGATGTATATATATCATAAGAGTATAATGTATTTATTAACACATATTGAGTAAAATTTTGGAATAGGAGGTGGTTTTAATTGATCAATGATAATTAATAATATATTCTCTACCACCCTTAGTAGGAGAATAAGGCTACTAATTCTCTAAGAATAGAGAATATTTCTACCAAAACCATGATAATGATTAAAAGAGACCTGATACATATTGATTTAAAAATCGTGGACCTATAAACCATAAGGTAAGGGGATAAGTCATATTTCTAACAAGTGAATACTATACCACCCAACCATGTAATGATCAAGAATGCATGGAGGAAGTATATAAATATGTAGAAGAATATAAGAAATACTACAGTGTTCAACAATGATAGTGATGGAATTATAGGATTCAGGAAATGAATATGCGTCCCTTAAAAACTATAATTGATGAATGTAATTTTTAAGGATTCACATATCTCATTATTGATATTTAACACTAGAAGAAAAAATATGTAAAAATATATCATGGATAACTTCTCATGGGACAATTTAGTGAGTGATATTCTGGATTATATATCTCTATGGTTGGTTTTAGAACATTCCAAGGATTAAAATAAGATATATATGTGTATTATTAAACCTAAACCTATAAATATTTTGAAATGGGATAAAAAACTATATATTTCATTATAGGAATTTTTATGATTTTTAAATAATACAATTACATTTTTTTTGGGTTTATCGCCATATGATGTCTGCACATTTTATTATATATGATGAGATTTATGATTCATTAACATTTTATAGTCATACATAACAGAGGTCGTATGAATTAATGGGGTAAAAATTTCAATTATATCATATTGATATTCAATTTCTAATAGGATGTTCTAGAGAAACCTCTAAAAATATCTGAATATATAGTAGGTATTTAGCACTACTTGTCATACTCAAACCTATGGTCAATAGGAATGGTCCATTTACGCTCTCTACGATATGTTGAGATTATATTCAATGGATTTTAACTATGTTTAGAATGAACATATTCCTATTGTTAATTTTTACATAATAAATACAGTGATAATCAATGATGAGATTTGGAATTTAAAGTTACAAAAAAGTTATCCCATTGCATATCACTATACAAGAGGTGTGTGTGATTTGAGATTAAGTTACGTTGACCCCTAGATATATCGGCCACTTTGAGATACTTAATCATATATGGATGGTATCTTATCCCATATCACATACAATGAACCTATAATAAGTTAATGTAGTGTTCAATGTATCAATTTTCAGAAGGTATGACTGTAATTTTCATTCATGATTCCCACTATACCAATCAATCAAAACCTTCCTATTTGAATTTTTGTTATCCTTTACTAAATACTATGTATTTAGGATAATATCCCACACCTAATCATTAAAATAACACCTCGCCATATTTATTATTATTATGATATTAATGATAGAATTTATGAACACGGGGAAAAAATAACAGATAAAAGGAGAAAAAACACACCCTAATAAATTTAACGACTACTATAATATTATAGTAAAATATAAAGAATACAGTAAGACAAAAAAAACTAAAAACATCACCACATCACCCCTTGAACAATAATAAGGGATATTTATCTACAACTATGTAGATAAAATATATAAGATGGTGGAATCAAAAAAGGGGAAAACATAGAAAATATTGAAGAATATTAAATAGAATAATAACATATATTAATACTGTAGAACTATAAAGAAGAACATTAACACCCGATATATAGAAAATGTGATATAAAATGGCCAATTATTTTATATTTTGAAGAGTTACATTTTTATATAAAAATGGGTGGCTGTATTTCCCGTTAATTTTTACATATGGAATCGTATATGTGGGTGGGGTAGTAAATTACTAAATTGAGGAAATTTTTCTTAATAAAATTTGATTACTTATATATTTTACATTCAATAAAAAATAGGATTTAGTGGTCATGTTTAGAAGTATTTATCAATATATCATTATAAAATTATTTATTGACTATAGACTCTTCATGTGAGAACTCAAACCTAGAATCATAGAACATGTACATTAATTTAACATGTTTTCATGATAAAAAAAATAAAATATCGACCAAACGATCTGTTTAATATCATTAAAAAACTAGATGAAAAAATAAGTATTACCTTAGATCATAAATTTAAATGAAACATGGTATCTCCTTTGAAAATACTCATATCCCTGAGACTATCCCGCTAGGTCAGTCATAATACACTTATTCGAATCCTAGGTAAAAGTGAAACATAAGAAATGGGTGAACTCATACGTGCATTAATTGTAAATGATATAGAAGAATCTATCATAAATAATCATAATCATTAATGTAAAGGTATAAATATGAAACACAATCCTTTTAAACATAATATTGGGAAATTTATGGAAAGATAAAATCAAAATATTCCATTTAAACTTCAATTTAAAATTATATTAATCGACTAATAACATGTATAATCATTAACTAATCTCATAATGAGGGAATGAAAAATATCGGACATTATAACCACACTATCAAGGCCTTGTTCCATGACTATACATATTTGGGCAAGACGGTAGTAAAAACCCAAAATATTTTTTCTCATGAGAACAACTGGTGCATCACAGGGATTTCATTAACTAGTCCCCAACCAATAAGGATTTTATTAGGTAGTCTCCTACCCATCACATAGTATTTCCAATGAATTCGTCATATGAAAAGGGTGAAATATAACTAACATAAAGATTCATATGTTAATACATTAATAATAAACCATTAATTTTATAAAAATAGTATATCCATAGTTAAATATATAAAAAAACATAAGTAAAATATGGAAGATTATATCATAATAATTATACATCAATCAAGCATTAATTTTGATAAAGGATGTTGAGATAGATGAAAATAATACATCAAATTCTATAATTTTCTTTGAAGAAAATATCCTTTTTTTTACTTTGAAATCTTTTAAAAGCAATGAAATTATAAAAGAAAAAATTTCTTTTTAAAATAAACTTGTATTCTTATAAGGGAAACATAAAATAGTTAAGACATCATAATGAAATAAATATCCACTCACGTCGTATAAGTTAAAAAACAGTTTTTCCTTAATTTGGTGAAAAGGGTCATAAAGTATCTAGTTTAAAAAATGATGGAAAGATTCATTTCAAAACATTTTATAAAAAGTAAAACATGGGTAAAAATGGATTTAAAATTTTTTAGATTATATTTTGATATATATTTTTATGAAATATGGACATTGATGATAAATGAGTCCCTATAGATACATACTTATAAACAAACATAGATAATAATGAGATTTCAAAATTAACCACTACCTTATAATTTCCTCTTTTCAAGGGTGAGTTAAAATCATGTATAATGGTTAAATAATGTTATTAAATTATACTATGACCATATCTATTGTTATGATATCACATATGATCCTATAATATCATTTTGTTAATAATATTCTAGTATTATGATTGTTTCAAGTGTTAAATATTTCATTTTCCTATGAATGTTTTGTCATGTAAGTGATGTTTTTTATGTATAATAAATATTTTATTCTAATAAAAAATTTGATTAAGTTCATAAAAAATATATTTTCTCATCGTATGAATTTTATAATAATTCTTGAATATTTAATGTGGATAATTAATCTCATTGCGTCATGGAAATCGAAGGTCGTAAGTACGCACAAGAGATAGTATAATTCCCTTAATGATTAAATGGAATGTAATTGGATGGTATATTAATTATAAATAAAAATGATCATTTAATATTCATTATTTATATCCATTATAATCATCATTATTCCCTTCCAAATAATGTAGTGTTGAATAAAGAATTACAACATGGTGTGGAGACGGTGAGTCATATGTATGTACACATGGTGATATATTTATTTGTAGGATGGAAAAAGGATGAATATTGTTTTAAAATAATAATTACATATAATAATATATATGATACTTTATTTATTTATTTAGTAAGGAAATAACATATTTAGAGGAATTATAATAGTAAATAAAATTTAATTTAATTGGTAAAACAATTGCCACTTCTTCATGTGTCCCATTTTGATTAGAAAAAAAAGGACTCCATAGGTTTTGTTTCATCCCAATCAATAGCCTCTAATATGAATTTCAGGATGTTTTTGAGAGAATTGGATAGGGTTTGTCCATGAAAATGGCATTTAGAGGTGTGAATAAAAGATTAGGGGAGGCTCCCCTTTATAATAGAGGGGTGGGGTACTTTAGGGAACTCCAAAACTATTAATTTATTATAACTGATTTTCAATTCCAAATAACACCAATGTGAGTTATTTCTATGATAATATGAAGATGTGTTTAAATCCTCTTATCCAATCAATTTTAGAAATTTTTTTATTTTATCTTAAACCTTATCATTTTTATTTGTACTTAATTAATCTATTTAATTTTAATTATAGTAATAATATTTTAAATGTCAAAATGTTATAAATATTTAAATATTTTTTTCCAATCATCCATAAATTTACACTTCATGAAATTTTAGACCTTATAATTTTCACATTTTTGTTTTTATATATTTAAAGTATTTTTTAATATTTAAATGAAATGTTATTTTTATAAAATATCAATAGTTTCAATTTTGACACTATTCATCACTTTGACATTAATTAAAATCCAAATAGGAAGGTAACATCTATCCAAATAATGGAATATATTTCTAAAACGTCATAATCACTTAGAAAATGTGTGGAGAACCATTCTTAATTTAAATTATATTACTTTTAATATTTTAAAACCATTTATTTGATACTTTTATTAATAAAATGTTGTATGCATCACTATTGTGTCATCATTAATGGTAATTATTTAATCTCTAAAATTATAAATAAATTACTATGATTTAGGTAATCCATTTATATTTTTATATAAAATTTACAATTAATGTTATATCTTGGTGTTCCCAATATTAAAATTATTATAATTATAAAAAATGAGATTGTGACATTTTGTCACATTCATTTTTTGAATAATATCCAAGTCATATTCACATATATGTTTCCATTTAATTATTCCATTTATAAACATAGATTATAAGGGTATAATATAGTCATCCAATAAGATTTTGACATGTGTTTTTATAATTTTATATTATTATATTTACTTTTAATTACCTGATTTACCCACACCTGTGGTAATAATAAAATTGCGAACCTTATTATTTATAAGGTCAAAAAAATAAATGAAACCAATTTACATTATTTCGACTCACGAATTTCAAATAAGGAATACATTTTTCAAAATTAAAAGCTAATAATGTTTGGTAAAAAAAATGAAAATTGACCCTGATGTGGAGCGAGAAAACATGTTTTTAATGTAAAATCCTTATAAAGATTGACATGTGTTTATATCCAAATTTATTGTGAAAATAATTCCAATATCATAAATTATAATAAATTACATAAATTTAATCTAATTAAACATTTAAACTGTTGAAATTTATAATTTGGCACTATAAATTATTTTGATGAAAAAAGTAGTGTTTTAGTTTTTTCACTTTTCATCAAAACATGAAACTTATCATAAAAATACCAAAAAATGAACCATTTTGATATTACAATTCAAGGAAGAATCTGTTTTCAATTTTAATATATAAATGTTTAAAATGTTGAATTTTTAAGGCGTTCTCACTTAAAGGGCATTAAAATTTCTTTTAGAAAATAAAGCATTTTAATGTGTAAGATTGGATTAATTCTTATCTTATCCCAATAAAATACTTTGGGTGGATGAAAAAACATTTTATTAATTATATAATATAGAAATTTCATAATTTGGTTAATATTATTCACAACCTCTTTTTAAACTACTAGTTGGATAGATCATGGTGCGATCAAATTCAGTGTTGCCTACATCACAATCTATTGATTTTTTTGAGAAAGAAACATACCATAGAATCTTGGGGTTTTACACTTGATATTCACCTTATAATATTTCCGATTCATTTATATACATGAAGGAGGACGATTAACCCTAACCCAAAATTCAAGTAAATGATTCCTGGATACTTTTATATCTCCTTGTGAATGTTCATCGATTTCTGATTGGCCTCTTGTCTTATGATGACCCCAACAATAGTAACAAAGAGCTGATGCATAATTTTTTCATTGGCATACATACAATGGGTAAAATCCTAAACAACTGAATTTTTATTCAATTTTGGAGAACCAGATATATAAATGATTTCCATTTTAGAAATGGAAATAAAATTCAAAGCATAGTACTGTAAATAATTGGAATATTTGAACAAATTCCACGAATTATTCTTCATATCCTTAGGAAAGAAAATAAAACAAGGGTGAGCTCAAAATTTTTTGTAATGTTTACATAAAAATAACCTATCATGAATCATTAATGAATAATAATTTTGGAATAATAAATAACTGAACACACATCCCCTTTAATCAATAACTTTTCTATTAGAAATGGATAAGGAATAATAAATATTGAATGCTAAATAACCTAAAACACATGACTTTTGTTTAGGAAAATGACAATGAAATGAATACATAGATAATGTCATTGTGAAAATCTCAGGGATATTAATAACAAACATATTCTAAATGAAATAAATGATTAATTATATGATGTAATAAGCTCCAAAATCATGATAACTATAGCATCATGTTCTTTGAAAATAACTTTTAAATCATCTGTGTAAAACCCATTTGATTTTACAAACATAGATTCCTCATGTTACCAGTTGATGTATCAAGAGGCTATTTATAACCGGGCCCCACCCACGACTAGATGCCCAAATTATTCCTAATATATTGAATAATATATTTAATTCATGAATAATATTCCTAATAAACAAATTTACTAATTGAGTAAAGAACATAGATTTATAAATATTTCCCCAATTAATCAAATAACATTAAAATTAAACACAATGTGTAAGAATGATATATGGTTTAGGTAATACTTATATCCATGATACAAGGAATAAATTAATTGTATCCAATGTAAATACACATAGATCAAGTAGAATTATAATATAATCTAATATAAATTGATTATATATATAATCATGTATTATCAAAGGCAAACATATAAATACTATAACCCAATGAAACTAAATTGAGTTATTAAATTCTTTATCACTGGTTAACTTCCATGTGAAATCCCCTTGGAAGAAGTAATAAGAATTTAATCATAAAATACCATGAATTTTTTAGAAATCTACATATTACATGTCAAAGGGTCTCTATATAATCCATATAATATAAATTATGTTCCTAACATTACAATATACCTTAATAAAGAGACATATAGACAAATACATTTATCTTGTGGTTGAATCATCACATGCATTCTATATGTTCCTGAATAATAAACATATGTTAACGAATTACATGAATAAGAAAATTTTTATGATTACTATTCATTTTATTTCACATATTACCCTATTATATGATATTACATTAGAAATTAATTTTTTGTCGGTTGTTTCTAGGATATTTGAATTATGTGTAAAAATTTACTTTGGTAGGTTGCATGTTAGTCTAAGTGGTCATCATTTCAACATCTGTAGAATAATTATCATGAAATGATTATCATATTTATTCATCAATTATAATTTTAAAACCAATCATGATATATGCAATAGTCAAGACCTGACACACTAGGTCCCACTTGGCAGGAAGAAGGCCAAGCCACAACTAACCGAATCCCACTCCATAGGCTAACAACAGGTGACATGCATTGAAATGTATTACTAAAATGGGAGGCCTCTTCTAAAATTACTTGTACACATTCACCAAACTATCTCCAAACAGAAGTTTAGAAGAAAAATAATAAAATTAATTAACATCTATAGTATAATCCATGCATTTAATATTCTCTAGGGAGTACAAAAGTGTGTGACAAAGTAAGCAAAAATGAAAATGGGAAAAGTGTACAACCAATAATAAATGAATTCCCAACACGAAAACAGCTAGAATAAAGTAAGTTGAGAGAGTCTAAATCTAGATCTATAAACCCCAACCATGTATATTGTGAAATGTATTATGATATCCCTATGATCCTTTAAAATGATCATCGACCAGTCCATTGTCTCCATATTATATGACACATGTGTGGATATACCATGCATGGGTGAGTATATACATACTGAGTAAGATGAACTAAAAACAGGAGAGGGTGTGATATAAGAAACAATATAAGTAGTTAGTTCAACAAAAAAAGTTATATCAACCACTATATGATACAAAATCCATACAGAAGACCAAATAGGATCAACAAGAGACCCAAACAAGAGAGAAAGTGGATCTCTATCTCCACAGATGATCCCGGGATAATGGTTCTTCCTACAGATCCAATGGGCTATCATCGATGCCCCACATCTCGCATGATTTCATAAAAATGTAACCATATAGAGAACCCACACCTCACCATTGTGCGTCATAGTCAAGGGGGAATTATATACAAGGTGGAGGACTCATGCCCTGATATAATAGGGACATTACACTCCGTAGATATAGGAATCATGCTTGGTCATTGAAGTAGAGTTCCACTCTTCATTTGGATAAAATGTGTGGATAAACCACACCATGATATAGTAGGGTAGTTTCCTTTCTATGGATAGAGAGACATTTACTTAGTGCGGTAGGGGTGCACCGTCTATAAGGCCTCATCCTTAAACCTTACTTAATCTTGAGTTATTACAAGATTACACATTGAGGATCTTTTCGGGTTTAGAGTTTTAGAGAATTGGATCATAAGACTTGCATTACATTCCACATATAAACAAAGTGGTTACATAAAGATAGTATTCCTCATTCCCATCAATGGAAACATATTTAAAATAATCATGGATTCTTTCTTGATACTTCCTTGACACTATCATCATATCATGTACCTTTCCCCTGACCTGTGAAAAACATTTCAAAAAAAAACTTGGGATGAGCATAAAATGCTCAGTAAGGGATATAAAAATTTGGAAAGGAAACATGGGTACATATATACATAAGGATGAGATCATACTTTACCCATAAAACATAAGCACTTTAACATACCTCATCAAATCATGAATAAATCATAGAAATCATAATACATAAAGGTAACATGAGGCATTTATGACATTCTTACGTAGGGAGTAACACTCTTGGTTACGTTTGGAATACCTATCAGAGTATATTCCCTAAATCTCTTCGGAGAAACCTTAACGTTTCACTCCTTCGCGTTACCCAATGCATTGGAGAGCCATATCGGGCTCACCCGCCCTTAGTTTATCACGGAACCACCCGTCTTCATAATAATGCCCAAGAACCATAACATAATCGTATCACATAAAACATACATAAAGGAAACATAACATTTCCACACTTCAATCACAAGATATCAATAAAACACATTGATATAATAAAAACATTATGAAAACCATTTTCAATACCAAAATAAAAGAAATGTAAAACATGGTATTTATTTTTCTTTTTTAAAAAAAGGTATGGCTTGTAGAGGAAGCCGCAACTCAAATAATGGTCACGGTGGCAGAGAAGTCGTTGTCGCCGCATACGTACGACAAAAACATTCCCTTTTGTCGTTTAGTAAATGCTTCGTATAAAAAATATTCCTTTTGAACAAATGTAAAAGTCGAAGGGGTTTATACACCGTATAAAAGAAGGTTGTGTATAAAACAAAATATGCCTCAATGAAAGGAGATTGAGACGAACTCCCATACCTCGGGTCCGACTTGACTCGATCGTTCTTTAATGTCCTGAATAATAAAATTGAGTTAATTTCTACTTTCTTAAGAACCTTTTTCAAGTTCATTATTCCATTTATATCACTTATTACCATGTCATGAACACTATGTAATTATTTAAGTTAATAACGGTCGTTTTAATGATCATTGGTACTTGAGTCAAAAATAAGCCCTTTATAATTACATGTTGTTCATGTATTCATTATATCCAGAATGGTATTCATGATTTAGATATCATATATTTCATATATATCCAGTACATGCATTTATAATATTACATAGTTATTTAGAGGTAAGAAATGAAATGCACCGTTCATGGAGACAGTAAGCCGTACGTACGCATGAACGCTACTTTCATTTCTATTTCATATTTTATAGAATGGAATCATAATGATATAAAGGTATATTATAATTCCAGTATAATATCATATATAATATCATAGTTACATTCTTTATACATTCCACATATGGTATTTAATGAATCAAATCACTTTGAGGGTGCGGTAGTCCGCACTTCCTTAAATGAAGATATCGCGTTTACCAATAATGGAAACCATAAAGGTATACCCAAAATGAAAAAAAAACAGAAGCTTAATGAAAACAGAAACATATTATATATCATATATAAATATAGTGACATCTTAATGGCCACCTTTGTAGGTGTTAAAAAAATGTTGAACAATCATCGTTTCGGGAGGCATAAATTCACCATCCACAGAAACCGTATGTTCTTTAACCATTAGATGTAGGTGTGTGTAAGTTTAGCTTGAATAATTCTTATAAAAAAATCCTAGTATATTGAATATACAGGATTTGATACAAAATAAATAAATAAAAAGAGTTTATGGAGTTGGAGAAGCAAAATAAAACAAAAGGACTCAAGTGAAGACATTACCTTAAAATCGGGTAACTCTCTTTGGTTTGAGCTCAAAGGCTCCCTTGGGAAGTCTTCTGCCCACAGTGAGGCATCAAGGAGTAAGAGAGGGAAGTGGAGAGAAAAAATGGGCAGGGGTTGGCCGAGCCAAAGTCTTTGGGAGTGTGGGTGAGGAGGTAGAGGTGGGGGCCTGTTATAAGAGGAGAGGAGGGGCACTCTTGGAATGTAAAGAAATATTACTTTATTTGAAAATGATTTTCGGATTTAAATGGTCCAACATTGATATAATTCGAGGGTATGGTGATAAGGGTTCGAAATCTACCCATACAATAGGTTTTGGACATGTGTTGGTTTTAGATATTACATTATCTTTCCATTTTATTTAAATCGTTAAATAATGAGGTCATCACTGCATCATCATGATGTCATAAATAATTAAATTTATTTAAAGTCTAAAAATTATAAAAAAAATACTATGATGTAGGAAATATTTTTCGATTTCCAATGACTATTTATAATAAAAATTCTGATCTTTATAACCCCATGTAAAAATTGGTTTTGTAAAACATATGATGTTTGTGTCATTTTTACTTTTACATTAAATAAAAAGTTATTTATGTCATTTCCCAACCAATGTGGTTCCATGGGGTCCCCAAGTTGACCCATGGCTTTTAGTGGTTGGCCATGACACATCCAATAAGGTTAGGACATGTGTCTAGGTCATTTTATAATATTAAAGCATTATATTTACCTTAAACTACACTAATTACCACTAATCGCGATTAAAAACTTAATAAGTTACTATTCACCAAAAAATTATTATAATCTCATTGAACCACATTTTACTTCTTAATGAAAACCATGTATGTCGGATTTTTTTAAATTCAAAACACAGAAGTGGTAAAATTTCATTTAAACAAAAAATCAGTTTTTATAAGTTCCACTTAGAGGTTTCACTATTCATCAAAAATTGAAGTTTTTCAGAAAAATACCAAAAATTCACCCTAACTATATTTGATATTATGAATTCAAAAATGAAGTCTATTTTACAAAATTTAAAACATATAAGTCACATTAATTAATTTAATACTTATTTCCCGCTGTTAGAGCAAATAGCGTGTTTTTATGAAACAATAAGTATCAAAAGATTGACACCAGTTTAAGTCCAATTTCAAAGTGAAATTGATTCCAAAGACCACCATTGGATTAAATGGTAAAAATATATTCTAATTTCACATCAAAACCAATTCAAAAGATAATATAATCATATAAATAAATTATATTAAAAAGCAGTTTTGATGTAAAATGCAGTATTTTTCACTATTCATTGAAAAATGAACATTGTCCGAAAAATACCAAGAATTCACACAAAGTAAATTTTGATGTCCCAATAATAAATAATAAGTTTATTTTGATAAACATAGTTAATAAAATTGTCAAAAGATATATTCAAAAATGGTTTTCCATCAAAAGGCAGTAAAACAATCTTTTAAAAATATTAGTGTATTCCATGCTTAAGATTGGATTTATTTTCATTTTAACCCTCTAAAACACAATCTAATTCATTAATTGGCATAGATAAAATATCTATTATTCATTACTTACTTTGGATGTTACATCCTTCCCTCCTTTAGAAAATTTCATCCCCGTAATTTATTTACTTATCAACTAAATGAGGGTACTTATCCCTCATTGCATTTTCAGATTCCCATGTTGCCTCTTCCATCATGTGGTTTTTCCATAAAACCTTTACCTGCTTAATCACCTTATTCTGTAACACTTTCTCCATGTGGTCAAGAATCTGGACCGATTGTTCCTCATAAGATGGGTTCTCTTTCAGATGAACTACCTCTGTACTCAAAACATGAGATGAATCTGGCATATACTTTCTCAACATCAAAACGTGAAAAACATTGTGTACCTGAGATAAAATCGGAGGTAAAGCCACCCGGTATGCAACTGATCCAACTCTCTCCAGAATTTCATATGGTCCAATAAACCTTGGACTCATCTTTCCTTTCTTACCAAATCTCATCACACTTTTCCAAGGAGAAACCTTGAGAAAAACATGATCACCTACCTCAAAAGAGAGATCCTTCCTCCTGTTGTCTGCATAACTCTTCTTCCTGCTCTGAGCTGTTCTCATGTGTTTCTAAATCAGCTGAACTTTTTCTGCCATCTCTTCTACCAATTCTGGTCCCATCAACTTCCTTTCACCAACATCATCCCAGAAAGCTGGAGTTCGACACCGCTTCCCATATAATGCCTGAAATGGTGCCATATGTATACTGGAATGAAAAATGTTGTTATATGAAAATTCAACCAAAGAAAGATGTTGGTCCCAACTTCCCTGATAATCCATAGAGCAAGAACGTAGCATATCCTCCAATGTCTGAATTGTTCGTTCTGACTGTCCATCTGATTAAGGATGAAAAGCTATACTAAAATTTAATTCAGTACCCAATGACTTCTGAAGGCCTTTCCAAAAGTTAGAAGTGAACCTAAGATCACGATCAGATACAATGGAGAGAAGAACTCCATGTAACCTCACTGTCTCTTTAAGATACAAACGGGAAAGTTGATCTAGGGAAAAAGTATCTCTTATAGCAAGGAAATGAGCAGATTTAGTCAAGCGATCAACAATAACCCAGATTGCATTATTACCTCGAGATGTTTTTGGTAATCCCACAACAAAGTCCATGGATATATTCTCCCATTTCCACTCTGGCACTGGTAAAGGCTGAAGCATCCCTTTCGGTAACTGCCACTCTGCTTTAACCTGTTCACATGTCAAACACTTCACAGTAAAATCAGCAATATCTTTTTTCATTCCATCCCACCAGTAATACTCCTGCAGATCTCTATACATCTTAGTACTTCCAGGATGAACTGAAAACGGAGAACTATGAGCTTCACATAACAACTCTCTCTTCAACTGTGAATCACAAGGCACACACAATCTCTTCCCAAATCTCAGAACACAATCATTATCAATGTTGAATTCAGGAAACTTACCTTTCTGAACCAGATCTACCTTTTTCTGCAACTCACTATGTTGCTTCTGTGCTTTCCTGATTCTATCTGATAGAGATGATCTCACTGATACCTGAAACAAAACAGTAGAACATCCTGCACCAACAACTTCTATTCCAAGGTTCATAAAATCCTTAACCAAAGGATCACGTTCCAAATGCAACATTGCTAATGAAGGATTACTTTTTCGACTTAAACCATCATCCACTTTATTTTCTTTTCCCAGATGGTAATGAATTGTACAATCATAATCCTTGATTAATTCTAGCCATCTCCTTTGTCTCATGTTCAATTATTTCTGAGTGAATATATACTTTAAACTTTTGTGATCGGTATATATTTCACACTTTACTCCATACAAATGATGCCTCCAAAATTTTAAAGTAAAGACAACAGCATCTAATTCCAAATCATGTGTAGGGTAATTTATCTCATGAGTTTTCAACTGTCGTGAAGCATAATCAATTACCTGATCATTCTGCATTATGACGCAACCAAGTCCTTTCAATGAAGAATCACTGTATATAACAAACTCACCATTCCTGGAAGGTAGTGCCAAAACTGGAGCATTCACCAATCTTCTTTTCAGTTCCTGAAAACAATCATCACATTCTTTTGTCCAGATAAACTTAACACCCTTCCAAGTTAGCTTAGTCATTGGACTAGATAACCGTGAAAAATTTCTAACAAACCTTCGGTAATAGCCTGCCAAACCAAGGAAGCTACGAATCTCAGTTACATTTTTGGGTCTTGGCCATTCTTCAACAACCTTTGTTTTTACAGGATCAACCGTTATCCCATATTTAGAAACAATATGACCAAGGAAATAAATTTTTTGCAACCAAAACTCACACTTGCTGAATTTTCCATACAGTTTCTTTTCTTTTAAGGTTTGCAAGATAACCCTTAAATGTCTGTCATGCTCCTCTTTACTTGTAGAAAACAAAAAAATATCATCAATGAAAACCACCAAAAACTTATCCAAGAACTCATGGAAAATTCTATACCTTAAGTCCATGAATATAGTAGGTGCATTGGTTAGCCCAAAAAGAATTACTACAAATTCATAATGGCCATAGCTCTTACGGAATGTAGTCTTCGGAATATCTGCCTCCTTTACCTTCAGCTAATGGTACCCCGATCTCAAGTCAATCTTTGAAAAAAACTGAGCTCCCTGGAGCTGATCAAAAAAATCATCGATATAAGGCAAATGATATTTTTTTCTAAATAGTGATATTATTCAAGGCCCTATAATCAATGCAAAGTCTCATTGATCCATATTTCTTTTTAACAAACAAGACAAGAGCACCCCATGGTGATGTGCAAGGTCGAATGAAACCGTTCTCTAATAAATCTTGCAATTTCTCCTTCAACTCTAAAAGTTCAATTTGAGCCATTCGATAAAGGGGTTTTGAAATTGGCTTAGCATCAGGAACTAAGACAATAGTAAATTCAACTTCCTGATCTGGTATTATTCTAGGCAACTCATCAGGAAAAACATCAGGATACTCATTTACCACTGGAACATCATTAATATGAACAGTTCCTTTATTTTCAACGATGTGTGCAAAGTAACATTCATTTCCATCTTTTACAAGTTTCTCGGCCTCTTGATAAGTTATCAACAGTAAGGGTTCATTCTTGTACACAAACTGAAAGTCTTTCTGAAAAGAAACTGCTTTAGCTAAATAGTCAATCTTAGAATGGTATATAGAGAGCCAATCTATACATAGGATAACATCAAACTCTACTAGAGGTAGAACAATAAGGTGTGCAAGTAGGTTCTTTCCACAGATAAGGATATGAGAATTCTTATAAATTCTTTTTGCCTAAACATTCCCCCAGGTGTTTTTACCAAAGGTTCAGGAGTCATTTCTTGAGATGGTATTCCCATTTTACTAGAAAAGGTTTCAGAGATGAACGATTGTGTAGAATCCGAATCAAACAACACACTGGCATAATCTGAAAAAACAAACAATGTACCTGATACAACTTCATTTGATGGCCTGACATCTGCTGAAGTAGTTGCAAAGGATTTCACCACCCCTTTCTTCTTGTATTCTAACTGCTTCCCATCACTCAAGCTCTTTGTCGGACACTCATTTACATAGTTACCCATATCATTGCACTTATAACATTTCACTAACTGTAAATCGAATTTGGTCTTACCTTCACCTTGATCCTTTTCAGTGCAATCACGAGCCTTATGTCCCATCTTACCACATCGGTAGCACTTTCCAGAATTCAGAATACATTCCCCAGCATGCCTTTTGACACATTTATCACAAACTGGAAACTTAGTTTTCTTACCATCAGAATTTTTTGAAGAATTCTTACCTTTCTCCTGCCACCTCGGTCTCTTCTTCTGTTGGTTGTTATAGAACACTTGATCATCGGCAAACTCTATTTCCACCTTCTCAGCACATCAAACAAGATTTTCATAACTTTTAAACTCACGAGAAGCTAATGCCCTTCAATATTTTTGCTTTAATCCTGAGTAAAAATGATTTATTTTACTATCAAGGTCTCAGATAAAATTTGGAGCATACCTTGCCAATCGAGTGAACCTTTCTTCATAGGTAGCCACTGAGTCTTCCTCTTGCCTCAATTCCAAGAATTGCTTTTCCATCCTATGTCGAACAACCTTAGGAAAATACTTCTCAAGAAACATACCTTTGAATTCATCCCAGTCGAGAGCATCAATCTCATCAGCGTCCCTGATATTTTTAACCATCGACCACCACTAATCTGCCTCACCCTCCAAACGGTAAATAGAAAGACTAAACTTTTGATTGTCTGAACACACCGTGACATCGAAAATCTTCTCCAGTGCTTTAATCCACCCTTCAGCTAGCACAGGGTTAGATGATCCTCTGAATGATGGGGGATGTTGCCTCATGAAATGTTCCACCACTGACATGTTCCTCTGCGGTTGGTCTGGCTGATCTCGTGCATGGATACCACCACCATTTATAGCCTGATTCAACTGCGCCATTACTACAACAAACTGTTCAGTTCCAATTCTGACCATCTCAGGATGCTGATTTGGAAGGTTATTTCCTTCTGTATTCCTTCCTAGCACTGCTTCCCTGTTTCCTCTATGGAAAACCATTCTGAACAAACAAGTCTTAGATGAAGCAACATGGTAATCATTAAATGCTATATCATTTCAAAAAAATATATTTTTGGATAATAATTTAATAAAATTATAACTCATAAAGTTATCTAAACTGACCTTTGATACCAACTATAAGGCCCCAGCCTTAAACCTTACTTAATCTTGAGTTGTTACAAGATTACACATTGAGGATCTTTTCGGGTTTAGAGTTTTAGAGAATTAGATCATAAAACTTGCATTACATTCCCCATGTAAACAAAGTGGTTACATAAAGATAGTATTCCTCATTCCCATCAATGGAAACATATTTAAAATAAAGATGGATTCTTTCTTGAAACTTCCTTGACACTATCATCATATCATGTACCTTTCCCTTGACCTGTGAAAAACATTTCAAAAAAAACATGGGATGAGCATAAAAAGCTCAGTAAGGGATATAAAAATATGGAAAGGAAACATGGGTACATATATACATAAGGATGAGATCATACTTTACCCATAAAACATATGCAGTTTAACATACCTCATCAAATCATGAATAAATCATAGAAATCATAAGACATAAAGGTAACTTGAGGCATTCATGACATTCTTACGTAGGGAGTAACCCTCTTGGTTACGTTTGGAATACCCATCACAGTATATTCCCTAAATATCTTCGGAGAAACCTTAACGTTTCACTCCTTCACGTTACCCAATGCATTGGAGAGCTATATCGGGCTCACCCACCCTTAGTTTATCACGGAACCACCCGTCTTCATAATAATTCCCACGAACCATAAAATAATCGTATAACATAAAACATACATAAAGGAAACATAACATTTCCACACTTCAATCACAAGATATCAATAAAACACATTGATATAATAAAAACATTTTGAAAACCATTTTCAATACAAAAATAAAAGAGAAGTAAAACATGGTATTTATTTTTCTTTTTTAAAAAAAGGTATGGCTTGTAGAGGAAGCCGAAACTCAAATAATGGTCACGGCGGCGGAGAAGTCGTTGTCGCCGCATACGTAAGAAAAAAACATTCCCTTTTGTCGTTTAGTAAACGCTTCGTATAAAAAAGATTCATTTTGAATAAATGTAAAAGTCAAAGGGGTTTATACACTGTATAAAAGAAGGTTGTGTATAAAACAAAATATGCCTCAATGAAAGGAGATTGAGACGAAGTCCCATACCTCGGGCCAGACTTGACTCGATCGTTCTTTAATGTCCTGAATAATAAACATGAGTTAATTTCTAATTGATTAAGAACCTTTTTCAAGTTCATTATTCCTTTTATATCACTTATTACCATGTCATGAACACTATGTAATTATTTAAGTTAATAACGGTCGTTTTAACGATCATTGGTACTTGAGTAAAAAATAAGCCCTTTATAATTACATGTTGTTCATGTATTCATTATATCCAGAATGGTATTCATTATTTAGATATCATATATGTCATATATATCCAGTAAATGCATTTATAATATTACATAGTTATTTAGAGGTAAGATATGAAATGCACCGTTCATGGAGACAGTAAGCCGTACGTACGCATGAACGCTACTTTCATTTCTATTTCGTATTTTATAGAATGGAATCATAATGATATAAAGGTATATTATAATTCCAGTATAATATCATATATAATATCATAGTTCCATTCTTTATACGTCCCACATATGGTATTTAACGAATAAAATCACTTTGAGGGGGCGGTAGTCCGCACTTCCTTAAATATAGTGACATCTTAATGGCCACCTTTGAAGGTGTTAAAAGAATGTTGAACAATCATCGTTTCGGGAGGCATAAATTCACCATCCACGGAAACCGTATGTTCTTTAACCATTAGATGTAGGTGTGTGTAAGTGTAGCTTGAATCATTCTTATAAAAACATCCTAGTATATTGATGATACTGGATTTTTTACAAAAGAAATAAATAAAAAGAGTTAGGGGGTTGGAGAAGCAAAATAAAACAAAAGTACTCAAGTGAAGACATTACCTTAAAATCGGGTAACTCCCTTTGGTTTGAGCTCAAAGACTTCCTTGGGAAGTCTTCTGCCCAAAGTTAGGCTTCGATGAGTAATAGAGGGAAGTGGAGAGACAAAATGGGCCAGGGTTTTCCGAGCCAAAGGCTTTGGGAGTGTGGGTAAGAAGGTAGAGGTGGGGGCCTTTTATAAGAGGAGAGGAGGGGCACTCTTGGAAAGTAAAGAAATATTACTTTATTTGAAACTGGGTTTCGGATTTAAATGGTCCCAAATTGATATAATTCGAGGATAAGGTGATAAGGGTTCTAAATATACCCATCCAATAGGTTTTGGACATGTGTAGGTTTTAGATATTACATTATCTTTCCATTTTATTTAAATCGTTAAATAATGAGGTCATCGCTGCATCATCATGATATCATACATAATTTAATTTATTTAAAGTATAAAAATTGTAAAAAAAATACTACTATGTAGGAAATCTTTTTATCTTTCCAATTACTATTTATAATCGAAAATCTGATCTTTATAACCCCACGTAAAAATTTATTTCGTAAAATATATGATGTTTGTGTCATTTTTACTTTTACATTAAATAAAAAGTTATTAATGTCATTTCCCAAACAAAGTGGTTCCATGGGGTCCCCAAGTTGACCCATGGCTTCTTTTGGTCGGCCATGACACATCCAATAATGTTAGGACATGTTTCTAAGTCATTTTATATTATTAAAGCATTATTTATACCTTAAACTACACTAATTACCACTAATCGCGATTAAAAACTAAATAAGTTACTATTCATCAAAAAATTATTATAATCTCATTGAATCAAATTTTACTTCTTAATTACAACCATGTATGTCGGATTTTTGAAATTCAAAACACAGAAGTGGTAAAATTTCATTTAAACGAAAAATTAGTTTTTATAAGTACCACTTAGTGGTTTCACTATTCATCAAAAATTGAAGTTTTTCAGAAAAATACCAAAAATTCACCATAAGCTATATTTGATATTCTGAATTCAAAAATGAAGTATATTTTACAAAATTTAAAACATATAAGTCACATTAATTAATTTAATAATTAATTCCCGCTGTCTGAGAAAATAACGTGTTTTTATGAAACAATAAGTATCAAAAGATTGACACCAGTTTAAGTCCAATTTCAAAGTGAAATTGATTCCAATGACCACCATTGGATTAAATGGTAAAAATATATTCTAATTTCACTTCTAAAACAATTCAAAAGATAATCTAATCATATAAATAAATTAGATTAAAAAGCAGTTTTGATGTAAAATGCAGTATTTTTCACTATTCATTAAAAAATGAACATTGTCCAAAAAATACCAAAAATTCACACAAATTAAATATTGATGTCCCAATCATAAATAATAAGTTTATTTTGACAAAAATAGTTTATAAAATTGTCTAAAGATATATTCAAAAATGGTTTGCCATCAAAAGGCAGTAAAACAATCTTTTAAAAATATTAGTGTATTCCATGCTTAAGATTGGATTTATTTTCATTTTAAGCCTCTAAAACAGTATCTAATTCATTAATAGGCATATATAAAATATCTATTATTCATTACTTACTTGGGATGTTACACCATCTCTATCTGAATAATGAGTATGGATGACTTATTCCCAAGTATGACATGACATTACTATCTCCATATATAGAGGACACACAACCTGGTGTGATAGAGGAGTACCATATATATCTTCACATTAAGTTTCGGGGACTAGATACCTGATACCTCAAGGGAGTACCATTTCTATAGATAGAGGACTCAATCCATGGTCTGATAGAAGAGTACCATCTCCATCAAAATAACAAGTATGGAGGACCCACACCATAGTACGATAGAGGAGTTTCATGTCCATGGGAAGAGGACCCACATGATAATATGATAGTGATGTACTCTCTCTATCAAAAAACTAGGATGATATTTCTTAAGAACTATCATCATCAATAACCATATATGGATGTGTTAGGCTTATAACATCTCACATCATATCTCAACATCCACTATTAAATATACAATCTCATTTAATGTGAAAACACTCAGAATAGAATAATCATGTTCCAAAATATGAGTCCAAATGAAGGATATATGATAGGTATAAGGTTTATGTGGATGTACATGATGCATATGGGTTGACATAGTCTTTTAACCCACCTCGTTGAAAGGCCGTGTCCACATAATGTTAAATAAAATTAATTAATCAATTCATTTTGTGTCCAGTTTTTCGTTGATATATGAATTATGTTTCAAAAATATCATGGTATGTTGATTATTGTTATAAGAGGTCATTATGAATTAATTATAATATTTATAATAAATAAAACATTTAATACCAATTATTGAAGTCAATTTTGAGAAATGAAATATATTATTACCATGGAGATGGTAGGTCGTATGAACACTTGAGTAACATTTCCTTTTCTTAAAGATAATTATAGAATGGAGATATGTAATATAAAATTTTTTAATAATTATGATAATATCATAAATAAAATATTACTAATTTAACTATACTTATATATATATATATATATATCATCCATGTGGTATGATGATGAAAATAGAGTCGTATCATTTCGTGAATTTTGTATGCCACCCGAACAAGAATGACATTATCATCTTTTAGTTAGTGAAAATGGGAGAAAAAATGATATTTTTCGTTTTACTAATGATATATATGTCATTAATATAATAATTTTATCACATATATAACTGTAATTTATTATCTTTATCCTCATTATCTTCCATTTAAATCATTAGTGAAAAATGAATTGCATCTCTTTGTGAGATGGTATTCTGAAAGACGTAAGAGCGATATTTTCATATCCCATAAAAAATGGAAAGTAAAAAAGGTATATATTATATAATTTCCAAAGAGGTATAAGTATATTATAATTATCATATTTTTAGTTTATATCCATCATAATACCCAACCATGAGAGGTGATGATGGAAAACATGTTACATCACCTCGAGAGGCTGTATTCTGTCATACACTCAAGGGATGTTATCATTTACAATTTGATTAAAAAAAGTTGGATAATAGTCCTTACCGTAACATAATAAAATATTAATATATGGTATAAAACCTTTTTATTAAATAATCATATAAAAATAATATTTTAATAATGTCATAAGAGAAATAAAATAAAAAACAAAGTTAAGAATTTTAATTATTCTCAAACCACCTCTTTAGGATTAAACAAAAAACTATTCCTATAATGGCTTTAGGACCAATAAAATAATTCTAATATGAAGTTATGAAATTTGGGAAATTATTTTGGTAGGTCTAGGTAGAACCAAAATAGTTTTATTGTCTGAATAATAAAGGATATGGCCTAGCCTTTTATAAGTGAGTTGTGTAGTACACGTGTAATATTTGAAATTTAAAAGGTGTACTGACATTTTCACTATAAAAAAGAGTCCAAAATGAGTTATTAATTATACTTATACAATTTTTTTCTGAAATAGTTCCAAAAATTATATTTTATTCATGTTTTAGGTCATTTTAACCCTTATCTTTTTACATTAACTCCAATGTAAATGAATTTTTATATTAACCACGTTTATTAATTTTTTTTATTTTTACTATTCATTATGATAAAAAGTCAATTTGAAAATTTTATAAAATATATATTATTATGATTCCAAATAATAACTCTATTTTATTTAATTCAATTCAAATATGTTATAGGGTTACATTTAAAACTAAACCCACAAACATGATTAAAAACAGTGTTTTCAAGAAGAAAATTCTAAAAAGTGTGGAATGTTTTAATATTGAAATCCCATATTAAACAGATTGAAATGATCAAAATTTAATGGATAATATTATAACTGAACTTATTTCAGTTTCAAAACAATTTAAAATATAATTTATCATTGTAGATAATTTAAATGAAAATGAATCTTCAAATAAAATTCATTATTTTTTCACTATTCGTCTAAAAAAGAATATTTTTAGGGAAATCCCAAAAATTCACCCTAATATAATTTTTATATTATGTTTTAAAAAATTAATTTAATTTTATAAAATATATTTTATACATGTTTCAAAAAATTAATTTTATCATAAGTTCAGAAGAAGCAAAAACCCATTTTCTCTAAAAAAATTGTTTTTCAAAAAAAACATTCTTTTTCTGTCAAATGATTCATATTTTATTTATAATAATATTATATGAATTGAACTTTTTTATAGATTTATAATCCATTTATTTATCATAATTTATTTAGTAATATTCATACCCACCAACTTAATTACAAGGTTATAATGGTCATTTTTAAATAATATTTTAATATTGTATTTTCATTTAAACATGGTGTAGAATAGACAAAAAACTATTTAAGATAATTAATTTAAATAAAAGGATATATGTAATAAAGTCTTGTGTTGATTAATGTATGATATGATCCCATATTCAAAATTCATCAAATATGGACATAGATTCTTACACCGAACTTATGTACTTCATTTAGGCCACAACTATTTTGATTCAACTCTTTATCTTATGTGATGAAATATATTCGTTCATAATTATAAACATAAAAAAGGAATATATTAATTTTTATTAGTGTGAGAAATTTTTTCTGTGATATAAAAAATTATTTCAAAGATATAAAATTCCAAAAATTAATCAATTTTCACAATTAATCTCAAATTATTATTTGGGAAAAAATATTACAATTACCCATAAAATAAAACCTTTCTAAAATTAAAAACATTGAATTACATAATTTAATATGCTCCGTTATTTTATTTATCAAATTAATTAGTAGTATAATTCATTGTATCAACCCCAAATGTTATAAAACTGAAGCATGATCTCTCCTTTGATGAATAATGTGTAGAATTCATTGATCATAAGGATAAATAAAAATAAATAAATACCACTCAAATCGGTAATGTTCTGTAGATGAATCATAAATTTTAGGATGCAATTTTGGAACCTAAAGAAGTAATAATCCAAAATCAACCTCAGTTGTTTTCATTATATTTAGGAAATATCGAAGGTAAAAATATTTTAAGGTATTAGATTGTAATACCCTATAATTATATTATGCATATCTCATAAAATCAATTTTGTGGGTTTGATATCTTATGATACACAAAATTCCAAACTAAAATGAACAACTCTTTATTTCATTATAGTAGAATATGAAAATTTCAAATTAAATACAATTAATGATAACTAAATGAATTATAATTAGTAAAATTACTAAAGGAATGAAATACCATGTAAATAAAACAATTATAAGGTTGAAATTATTATAATAATGATCTTTAGAGAAGATCATACTATTTATGAAAGTTATAAATAGAATACAACATGTCATAAATATGATAAATGTAATGAAAATTAAATAATATAGTAGGATGAATGATTTTAGATAAGTACATGTGGTAATATATTCGATGTGATGAGATAGTTATATAAATTTTTTTTGGTTATATGGTTTTTAGAAATATGGTTTTTGGGTATATGGATGTTTTAAATATTTTAATAGATTATAAATATACCGAATTTTTATATTAAATATATAAACTATAGAAGAATATATTGTGATGGACATAAAATAATTTTCACATAACTGGCATAATCAAATTAAGAATAACATGGAAAATATTCCAATTCATTTTTAGAGTATAAATAATATTTTCATGATATTTTTGGTATATAATATATTTTGAATTAAATTTTATAATTTTATTGAATCACATAAATATTATAGATTTAAATAATTCAGGAACTAATTTGAAAATAAGTAAATAACATCTATAATATAATTCATAATTTAAAAATAGTATGTATTTAATGATTCATGGTTTATTGAAAATGGTTTATTTAAAATCATGGTTTTCATTAAAAATATCACAAAATCATTTTCCATAAATTAATTTAGGTTGGAATTTTTGACCTTCCCTTATTTATTGGCAATTATTGATCAAATTTAATTTATAAATTTCATTCATTTCATATTACGGAATGAAATTTGTCAAATATGTCACCTAAAATTTCCAATAAAAAGAACCTTATTCACCCAATAATATCCCAAACTATCCATTATATTTCCTCTTGAATCCCTATCATAATTAACTATATAGTAAACACTCCAATTTCTGGAAAACTCATGTCATTTTATGGATTCTCAAATACCTCATTTCTAAGAGGCTCTTAAAGAGAATATTCATGTCTTCTACAATAGTGATACCCTCACCTTACTAATTCTTCATTATCATATTTATCCATATATTCATAGATATAGTTTATCAATTTACGTAATTTACTATAATATCATTAATCCTTTATAGAAGATATATTATTACTACATAATAACATGTTATTACACATTAAATCATTCTTACATGTTCTTATATTAGCTAGTTTTCCACCTATATGAACAATGCTATAATATTAATATTCATTCTTACTATTTCCTCTGCAATGGGATTATAATAAATTCATAATGATTAATGTAAGTTGGGATGTCACTATCTATTCTTTTTTATCAGTTATTTTTTCATCCATGTTCATGTTTTTCATATTATTTAATAGATGTCATTATCCCAAATTTTATGATTTTTTATGTACATATTACATTGGATATGACATATTTACAAGACTATGGAAAGAATTTTCATAACCCTATTCTTCAATGTTGTCTCTGTTATAACATTCTCACTATAATTTCTTATCATTTCTTATGAAATATTTCTTACCATGTCTTCATGGTTATCTAGTATATGTTTTTTTTCAATTTCTCATTATATTTCTAATACCATTTATTTAAAAATTATTTACTTTTAAAACAATAGTAATGAAAAATATAAAGGATATTTCTTATTATTTTCTAAACAAGTCTCTATTGTTATTCAAAATAATGTTTCATCTATGTCAATAAAATTTAATAATTATTACGTTTGACTATGGATATTGTTTAATAAATTCCTCCAAATTGTTTTCTATATTATTTAGTCATGAATATTGGTAATATTCATGAAACCCATTTCTTTTTAATGGTTTATTTATGGTATAGTTTATTTGTGAGGGTGAAAATATTCATGGAGCACATATATATATGGGTTTTTATTAAATAATAGATGGGAATATAATTATATATCCCTCAATTTAATTAGGTAAATATTTTTTTCATGACATAAAATGTATGTTAGTTGGGAATGAACCCAATCCATGATGTTTTTGAGAATTAGGGGTGAACCAAATCCACTATATTATGGAAGTTTATTTACTATTTTGTCATGGTCATGGAAATGATCCATTGCTTAATAAATTATCTTATATTCTTTTGATTCATTGACCTTGAAATTTTATTTTTAAAATATCCTGATTTTTTTCTAATGTTTCCATATTCCAATGATTTATTCATACATTAATCCTAAATACATGGACAATATTTTTTATATTATTTATGTTTCATTAGATATGATCTCATTATATTTTATTCATATATATTAATTGTGTTCTCACAACCACATGTTCTACTGATTCTCATTTGTGATCATTGATTTGTATCGAACATTTAATGGACCTTACCAAGTATATGATATGATGTCATTGTTTTATTTCCACTATTTATGTAACTAATAGGTGTATAATGTATAATAATCCATGAAGGATATAATTTCTAGGAAACTTCGTTGGAGATATGAAATATTTAAGGTAACATATAATGTTTTGGTATATAATATCTCAAACAATAATCCTATGGGTTGGGGGTGATTTATTGAGATATGTAATGTATATTATTTTTAAATGATTTTTTATTTATGTATGTTATGGTTGGTTCACCTCAGTGTATATACGGTCTCTTTAACGTAACCCATGAATAATCCTTTTCAATGTAGTCAATATCCAAAATCAAGGATTTTGAGAATGATTCTTTATTCAGTCCCTCTTAAAATAAGTTAGGTTATATATGAGATAATATAGAGTAATTGTCAATATTTATCACTATTATAATCTGAATGGGTGTAGTTTTATCACACAAAATTTTAGGTTTATACACATCAACTATTTTCCATTGATGTCTACCTTATGTAGATACTTTATCATATTTGTATTCATACTCTAACTCAACATAAAATTCTTATTCTTGAGGAGTATATTTTTTATCCCAGAAATATACATCATTTTCATATTCTTATTCTGATTAATATTTTCTAACTCATTTAAATATTTTTACTCAATAATATTTACATCAATATTTTATTTTCTTGAGTTCATTATTTATTAATCATAAAAATTTTTATACTAAGAAATTATATACTTTAAATTTATCCATTTCCCATTAAACTTTTAAATGGATATAACTTCCTTTTCTAAATAAATTAAAATAATATTATTAATATAATTTTTTGAATTCATATTTTTTGACCAGTAATATAATAATGATATTCTCATAAATATTAATTTCCTTTCCAAATTTTTCATTCTCATGTTTCTCTTTAATACAACTCAATTTTGTATAAAATTACTTATTGATAAAACATCATATCATATACCATATTTCTGAAGTTATTTATCAACATCAATTGAAGTGAATTCAAAACAATTGTCTAAACCTAGAGTTTTGAATGTTTATTCAGACTAATTTATATTTATTTTCTTATATTTCTTATTTATTTCTACTATATATCTATTTGAATGTATAGAAAAATTAACTCTATAAATCTATAATCATTAAAAAAGTTGTATTAATATTCACCCTTAGTCTTTTTTGTGCCATGGAACCACATGTATCTATGTAATCTAAATCATGAATTTTTCAACCACTTTTCTTATTTATCTTTAAAGGAATTATCGTATGTTTCCTTTTATGTGTACATCATAAATCGTAATTTTTTGAACTATAAATATATGTTTGCCAACTATATTTTTTAATTTATATATTTTTTCTATATTTCTCTAGTGTTTATGGCCTAATATCATTTTCATAATAAATTTTCTTTAACAATAGTTAATAAGAAAATGTTATTCTTGTAATCTAGATGATAATGAGTATAATTTTTCCACTTTCCTATCAGTAATGATCTATGTTATTTATTTAAATTGAAATAATCTTCATATTGTAGATTATTAAAAACCATGCATCATGGATCCAACTCACGCATAAAGGATTGTTCCATAATTCATGAACAAAACATACTTCTATATTTATTAAATCACCTCATCAATTTTGATTTATTCTAATTCCCTGAAATTGCAGAGCTTCATCATTCCAAAACTAATATTTTTTTGACAAGTTTATTCAGATTAATTAGTGGCTCTATATTTCCATTAATATGGTATTAACACTGTGTAAAAAATATCCATGTTCACTTCGTTTACATGGTATATATATCACAATATAAAATTTTCTATTATTTTTACACTATTTTAGTTCCATGAAACTATTTGTAGATATTGCATTTATCCGATACTACTATCTATTTCAATACCATTTTCACTATCAACCATATTATTTCACTAGAATAGAAGAAAAAAATCATTAGAGGGATAATTTACATATAAATGTTATTATCACTTCATGGATTATAATTACTATAAAAAATAATTTCATCTTGTAATAAGTTCAATTATAAACATTGTTTAATAACATTTAAAAAATATCCAGTAAAATTGATTTTAATTTACTCTAAATTCTAAGAATATTTTCCCTATTTAAACATGTCCATATATTCACATCTAAAATACCCTCTAACTTAATTATAATATGTATATATATGGTTAATAGAGAAAAAAGTATTCTTATTTAATTAGTGGAAATATTTTGTTACGTTATCTTTCAATAGATTCACATTATCCTCTATATTTTTACACATTATCAAGACTGTATCTATTTAATCTTCTTATACTTTATTCATTCCTTTTTCTTTCATGTTTGATAGTTTAGACCTCGTAATGGAATATTTTTATGGTTATCATACGTATTTGTGGTAACAATTATTTAATTTTTTTTTCATTCTCAATACTTCTTCACAATATATTGTAGTATCCTTATACTGTTCTTTTGAATTCAAACTATTATAAATAAAAAAAATTATTTCTGAAATTTCAATAATAAATTCATTTATCTAGATTCCTTCTTATAGTTCTCATTTCATCTTTTAAAGGATTAATTATATAGTACATATCTATGATACATGTGTTAAAGTCAATAATGAACTCAACATGATCTTACTCATATATATTTAATTTAAAAAATCTTTTATAATTTTAAATTTATGCATATTTTTCTTCTATTAGATATATTGTTCATGGAATTTTATCTCCATGTTCATCTATATACTCAGATGATTCTTTTAATAAACATCCAATTTTCTTATTTTTCCATTATTTATATTTTTTTATAAAAGGATCTTCTAGTATAACCTTAAATTCCATAACATTATATTAATTTAATTTATCATCAATAATATAAATGATGACATATTCCTCATTAGATTTAAATTATTTACCATTTTTAACCTAACATGACCTGGTGGGAACCCACCTTGGTTGGATGTTTGTCAAGTGTGCCACATCAACCCTAAATCAAATAGTTCAAGGTATAGTGACCAGAACCCATCAGTAATAAAAAATATGGGTGGTATTATAATTTTTCAAACTGAAATCGAAAAATAATTTAAATTCACATGATATATCCAATAACCACCATAATAATGAAAAACAATATAACTGAGCTATATAACAAATTAATTCATAGTATAAACTAAACTAGTACAATACTGTGTGGGAAAAACATGTAAGGATATACACATTCATGAATACTATAGCACCAAGTAAAAAGTATATATTCAAGGAAAATCACATTTTTATAACCAAAATTCATGGATTGAACTCGTATATTACATGTCGCCTCCATCGGAAACAAATATTCTATATTGTTATGAAAATAGTCAATGTGGTAATATAATAACTCCTCATTACATAACTTCCTAAACTATTATACGTCATATTCTACCATATATTTGTATAGTATTTAAATATACACATGTTCAATGTTGACATCCAAGATATAATATGTAACTCTATTGAAATTTAGTGTTCCAATAAATCATTCAAACACTTGAAATATCTTTATTTCTCCCAATAAAATTTACCCAAACCATACACATTTAATGATAAACCATTATAGATATAATAGTATATCTATAATTCATTGAAATGTGTGTCATTTGATAGATAACCCAATACTATCAATGAAAAGAATAATTATTTGTTTTCATAGTTGTAACACACTGACCTCTATGGGTGGAGGACCCAATCCCCTATTCTATTTAGGTATAATGGCCCTACTAGTAGAATGTGGGACCCTCATCTCATAGATATAAATGGCATACTAACCCCATTCCAGAATAGATGATCCAAACCATGATAATGGATGCATTTCACCCTTTTCCTATAGGGGTACCAAAATCCACAGTACATATAGGGGGCCCACCGCCTATCCTAACACTCCCCAATGAGAGTTTTCAATACCATATCAATGTTTATAATATCTCTCTCTCACATTATTCTCATAATCTAGAATCTAAGGGACTAAATATATTGTATTTTATTAGGAAAAAATATTTACAAATAATAATTTATGTACCAAGGCATTCAATATAGAAAATTGGTCAATATAGAATAAAGATGTTCCTTTTTATAACACATGGGAGAAAAATATGAAAAAAAATTAAAATATTATGTACACAGTGTGTTTAATTTGGTTCCTGACATATGATTATTCTATTATTACATAGAATATGTTATTTCAAACTATATGGTATGTGTATATTCGTATATGGATTTCGGAACCTTCAATACACTCTTTGTGAACTACTATAAGTGTATGTTTCATGATCTAAATGTTCAAAATATTTACATAGTCCATAGGATACATGGAACCTCTTTAAGACTCAACATTAATAGTCTATTTAACTGAATCATTTCATCATTAAACACATCATATGAGCAGAACCACATGTTCTGTGGGACAGAATTATTCACCTGATATGTACTCTAGTATAGGTTTTGTTACTAGGTTCTGTTTTACACAATATGTGACCCATATCCAAATTACATGTGATATTTATAAAAGTGTGTAACACAAATACTATTGAGCTTGTGGTAAGAGTCGTATAACGAGTAGGACTAAACGTCATGTTGTTAGAAATTTGGAATACTAAATAATTCCTCTCTCATGTTCATTATCTTGATTATTTTCATCATTCCTTGTGTTTATGCATTCCACTTATATCATTGGAACTTGATTTATTATTGCAAACAATCAAACGTCCTAGATGCCTCTCTACTTTTCTTCCATCATCACCGATTATTGTGACCATGCATAGTCATTCAAAACTACACCTATGAGTGTATTGCTTTTTGAACCACTTCATAACCACATATATCCATCATATTCTATAACTTTATTATATATTTTAATAACCATAATCTATTTTCATATATGAAAATAAATTCATTTAAATAGGGACATATTCATCAATCCTCAATAAAGAGAAAAAAAAAATAATTTTAGGTATGATAAATGATTGGTGTTTGGTGAAAATTATGATAACACAATATAGGTTCACATTCATTCAATTTAAAGAATGTTAAACATGGTATGAGATATAATCAATGAGTGATTATATATGGTAATTTTGATATAAATTATTCAAAATTAATAATAAAAAATTGAATACTTATAAAAAATAATAATATTCACCATTTTAATTAGAAATTGCAGAAATTATTTTAATTAAATTATGTTCTATTAATTGTAAATATAAAATATTTATAAAATAGAAATTTTTTCCATATTATTATTAATTAATAAACCATGATAAAAATAAAATTCAAATATTAAATTTTATAGTAAATATAAATTTTTCTTTTTTAAATAATTATCTTTTTTAAAACCCCATTTACAATATAAAAAGAATAAATATCAATGAATTCTTACTTATGTTATTATTATCAAGATGAATGGGTGAGTCTAAGAATATGAATTTAATGTCTATAAATATTAACAATTTTTTACCTTCATGGTGGAAAAATTTTATCTTCCTTAATCATATCACACTCTTTTTTCTTTATTTACACTACAAAGAACGTGAAGAGTGTCAAAGAATGATATGAAACCTCTTGAGATCACACTCGTTGAATTTGGATATTCCCTATATAAACATTACAAAATGTTAATTTATTTATATTTAGTAAAGTTCCAATAACTATATATTTCATTTAAAAAACTGATATTTCAAGACATAGGACTTAACACACAGACACCTATCTTATGCCTCATCCGGGGAAAACTCCATTTTTAGACACAATTTTTTGTTTTGAAATTTATATCCAATATTGTGGTTAAAATATATAATCATTCATGATCATGGGAAAAATATTTTTTAAAATAAATAATAAATATTCAAAAAAATTCAATTACTATTGAAATTTACAGTTGTATAGAAATAAGGTAACCAAAATATTTTATGATGAATATATCCATTACAAAAAATATATATTAGTTTTATATGGAAAAATTATAACTTTCCCTGCATGTATTACCTATAAATAATTAATTCAAAAATGAAATATCTTTGAACCATAAAATACCTTGGTCACTACATTCTCTATAACATTAACCATTTTCATCATAGAAATGCATCAAGTCAATCTTGGAATGTCAAACCACCATAGAACCTCTTATGGAAGACACCAAATCCACACACATAATTCATCTATCATTCAATGTTTATGTTTTAGGTGATACCCATGTGTATTTGTATCACAGTACAATATTTATCCAAAATCCCTTCTGATAACCTTCATCGGTGTTCCACATCCTCTTAAGATTTAATCAACTAATTCCATTAATGAAAAATCCATGAAAAATGTAATATCATGATAATTAAATATACATTTTATAGGGTTTATTATATGCATACCAATCCTAAAATAAAAAAATATTATTATTTAAATGTTACCTTTATAAGCTTGTTGTTAATAGGCAGTAATGGATAGAATTAACAACATTGTGAAATATTTAATTTTCATACATATTGATGATTTTTTAATTAATTATTTATAATTAATCACAGAATTTTTTAGTAAATTATTTTTTTCTTCAAAAATAAATTTTATTCAAAAATAGTTTTTCTTCATTTAGTGATTGAACTTTATAAAATGATTTTGGAAAGTGTTAGAAACTTTATTTGGGAAAAAATAATTTAATTTTTGAATTCAGAATTTCAATAATATCTTATAATTAATTTTTGTTATTTTTATGAAAATACTGATTTTCAAGGAATTGTGAAAAATACTAATAGTTATTGAAAATATTATTTTATTTTACACAATCAATATGGTCCAAAAAATTAGATTAGTATTAAATTTTAATTAATTAGTTTAGATTTATAATAATTCACTTACGGTTTTTGAAATGGATTTTATATTTTGATTTAGCATAACAACATTTAATATTTTAAAATGTGTTTTTTTCTTAAAAAATATTTTATCATGCTTTTTATGATTAATTTAAAATTATTTTCTTCCAATTTTTCTTTATTAATTTTGAAAAATGTATTCCAGATTGGAATCATTAGGTTTAAATTTAGTAAATAAATCCTTTTTATTTTTTGGACAATATGAATACATTACTTTTTTACCATTGTAAATTGGTAAATATTATAGCATAAGATGAAGAATAAAATGATATAAACTATTAAATAACCCAAAAACATACCCAAATCTAGTTTTATGTGTAAATCTCAACCATAATCACCAAATAGTATAATCTATTACCTTTTTTCAGCCACTGATACGATGTTGTAAAATTATATTATTTTATAAAGTAAAATCTTATACATGTAAGAGTCTTGTTTTTTATATGTGAAATACATTTCATATGATGTTATCAAAAGGATATATAATAATAAAAATTTTATATTTAAATATACACTATTTATATTCATCATTTTAGTTTACTTTTTTAAGGAAAAAGTAATTACCATAATTGCTAATAGAACACTGATGTCGTAATAATTTAATTAATGAAAAAATCTAAATAAATGATATTAAAAATATTAAAATAAATATAATTTGAGATATATAATGTGATAAAAAAATTTAGTTTAAAATTAAATTCTAGGAATATTAATTTTTTATTCAATTTCATATATTTTAGTGAAATTATTAAAACTCATTGTAATTAATAGTTATAAAATACGACATTGTGAATATTTTATAGTAAATAATATCTTATTAAATGATATAAAATTTATACAAATATTGAAATTTAATAAATTATTAGTATAAAGAATAATATATAGACCATATTCTATTTAGGGGTCTTTTTTTTATTTTTTACTAACTAAATTGACCCTCAAAGAGTAAAAATACATGTTGCCATGGTAAGACTTAAAGGGATTAAATAGGGGTTAATCTAAAAATATAAAGGGAGAAATATAATATTATTTTTAATTTTTACTAGATTCTGGGATTTATACCCATCCTTATCTTATCATACAAATAACATAATTTATATAATAATTTAATTATAAATTTATTTATTTAAATTTAATATTTTTTTAAATTTCATGAAAGCCCATCTCCTCTCTTATAAATGGAAACCACTTCTTCCCATTAATTAAAACAGAAAAACAAAATTTGTTATTTATATCCCTAAAAAAGGACACTACTATTATTTATAATCTCAATATATTTTTCTTTGGTTATCCAGAATACAAATTTGGGAGGTCTTAATTTGTTAAGAAAAGGATTTTTTACAAAGAAGATGTATAGGTTTTATCAGCTAGTTTTTGTTATGTTTTTTATTACACATACATGAAACATTATTCAACTACGATTAAATAACGAATTCAGTATCCAGAATATAATTTAATGTTATTATGGTTTTGGCATGTTTTATATCTCTATCCTCATCTAGTAATTGGGAAGCAAAACTGACATCCATGTGCGTGGAAGACTAGCGCCTCATGAGCTGATATAATTAATTTTCCATAACTGCCTCTAATTGGTTGATTATAAGGATTTAATTAATGATTATATGTGATTTTAATTACATATTTATCATTATTAAATGATAATATATCATTTAACATCTTAAATTTCATTGCATCTAAAAATGATAACATTGTTTGAGCGTACATGTAGGCAATCACCTCCACAAAGCGATGCGATTATTTTTTCATAAATAAATAACTAGGATAATATATATTTATATATAAAAATAATATTATATATATGATATTATGTTTAAATTTTAATTATAAAATAGAAATTTCCTTCTTTCCATAATGATCAATGAAAAATAGATTTATTACTCATCATTACACATAATATACTATCACTATGATTATAAGGTAGTTCGTTTTTTATAACCATATTTAATGGAAGGATTTAAAATTATAATTTATATATAAATATGTTAATTATTTTATTATTATTATCCTGGATATGATGTAATAAAGATACTCTTGGACCATATTCATCATATCAAAGTAATTTTGGACTTACGTACGAAATACCACTAAAATTTCTGATGTGAACATAAATGATTAAGTAATTTTTATAGATTGGTAATAAGTGGGATAAAATGAAAAATAAACAGTAAAAAAATTTATTTAGAATGTAATTAATAATGATTATTTTATTATTCATGAATATAAATTATGTATGTGATGAGACAGTCTCAAGGATAGGGATTTTCATCTCATTGTTATTTTTTTGAGGCACATGACATATTCACCACTTGTTTGTTTTATGTGGTATATGTAATTACCATTATTTTTGGATGATTTTTATGAATGTTTGGGGATTTACATATACACCTATTATTATTCCATTCATGGGTCTTATTATTTGAATGTTTCCAAAGTGTTAATGGTTTCTTTCAAAAAATCATTATTATTCAAGATTGTTTAGGTTTAAATCTCCACTAGTGAATATTTCACATCCATATACACAATTTGAAAAATATTTTCTTAAATATATTTACGGTTTACTAAAATATTTTAAAATAATTTTTCCCATTTTTTATTTTTTAAAAAATGGATTGAAAGGACTCTTATTTCATTTTTTAAATGACGTACTTTGTGACCTTCTGAGAAAAATATAGAAGAAATGTTTTTTTAACTTATATGGAATGAGTGCTTTTCCCACCATCATAAAAACTAAATGATTTACATATTCATTTATACTTTTTTGTTTATTTTTATAGAAATTATTTCCTTAATAAGTGTGCATATTTTTTAGAAATTATATCAGGATAAAATGGTTATTTTCCTAAAGAAGTATTATATGTGATCTTTACAAATTATTTTCCATCGAAGATGAAATAATTTTATGTTACTTAGTATATATTATGTATATGACTTAAGTATACCATATTTATTCATTATATATATGTTTAATGTTTATGTTGACATGGATTTTATGAAACCCATTTCATTTTCAAGGGTTATTCCACGATGGGATTTTTTTAAACCTCATTTCATTTCATTTATTTCGATTTGATTAATGTTGTATAATATTTCATAATAAATAAGTATGTAAATAATTTTTTGATAGTGGTTACGTTATAACCGCGGATGGTGGAAACATTATAACTAGGGAGGTTGGTTAAATTATAATCAAATGATGGGTGTGGCCTATATCTCTATCTGATACATTGGGTAAAGAATTATATATTAGGAGATAAACAAGACAAGAATGCGGTGAACCCAATAAATTAAGGGACCTAATACACTATGATAGTATTGGGATTTAACCTTGACTACTATAATGGTTTTAGGAGATAACCCATTCCACTATGATAGTCCTAGATAAGAGATGTGACTACAAATTAAATTATTTTCTATGCTTTTGTATTGGCCACAATCACATTTATTATTACAACATTATTCTCATATAGAGGATGTTCCTTTATGAATAATTTCTTATTGAAAACCCATATATATTACATGAATCGATAATATGATATATTATATGAAAGGTATAATTATCAAATTTTAAATTCTTGTTCATATGCCCATATGCTCATATTTTTTTATGAAATGATTTTTTTCCCCCTTATTTACCATTACTGAGCATCTTGGAACACCAATTTCATCTTTTTTATTTCCCCATGTTATTAATAAAAATTTAAAATAGGGTGTTTATATAAAAATGATATACATAAATAATTTTTTGGAGATGGTATATATTCTTATGTTCGAGATGTTTAGTTTTCTTAGATATTTATGTGTTTTCCTAATTATCTAAAAAATGAACCTTAAAGGTCCATTAATATAAAAGTGAAAAAATGATTCTTTTTGATTTTTTATGTCTTGGATATTTTAAATTGTTTCATGTTTAATAGTAGACAATCTAGTGGTGTAAATTTTATTTATTCAGCAAAGATTTGGGAGTGCGGGTATCAGGATGTAATAGTTGGTATCAGTGTTCTGTTTAGATAACTATAGAGATTAAGATTTTCTTTGGTTTGGAATTCATAATAGTTATGAATAGCATCATGTTATTAAAATTTTAAGGATGGTCCTATGTTCAATGTCTTATATACTTCTTTTTATGTTTTAGGTTATGAAATTCTATTAAATCTAATGATATTTTGTGGGAGATTTATTTTTTAGGTATAGTAACCCAGAATTTTATCATATGAAAAAGGATGTTAAAGGATGAATTCCATTTTTATTTTGATTATATAAGTTTAAATGTATGTATTACATTTATGTTTTATATTATCTTTGATTTGTAGGTAATTATGGGTTATTACATTTTGGGATGAAAAATTAAAGGTATGAGATAATCTTCAAGGTTAAAACATTTATTTGATTTTTAATATATTTGGGTCATTTTTATGATATATATTATATTTCTAAAATTTTATAAGTATTATGATAAGATATTTTAATAAAGTACAACTAGTATGATGGGTGCTAATCCATCACGTCCTCTAAGTTCATAGGGATTGACCCACAACTGAAAGGAGAAAATGGTGAAATGCTGACCACTAGCCTACATTATTTCTAGGTTAGTATGAAATGTTGATTCAATATTTAAAATAAATAATATAAAAAATATAATTTCATTTATGGAAGATAGGTTTAATCACATAGATAACCATGGGATTGAAAATTAATTTGGTGTTAAGTGGTTAATGTTATATCAAAAGAAGATAACTATTTTTAGAATTATATATTATTAAGTATGATTAAATATTATGGAATTTTATTTTGGATGAAGGGTGAACTATATTTTAGAGGAATATATAATTTTATTATGGAATTAATTTGTTGGAGGTTATTTATGGAAATTATTAGTGTACCTTGGATATTGTACATTTAGGGATTACACATTTTAGGAGATAAAGGAAAAATCTATATTGGAAGAGTATGTGATCAAATCCTTTTTTTAGTTTTTGGTTTTAATATTATTATGGACTATTTTTTAAAATTTTAATGATAGTGTTTTAGTGAATTATCTATGGTCAAATTTGGTATTATGACTGAATTTTGTAGATTAAGCTAGTTTTTCATTGTTAAATGGTTTATTAATTTTTTCAAACATATCATCATGTCCTAACCATTGTGGTTTTTAAATATCTAAAGTCAGTAAGAGTATATTTTTATTATTTTATGGATTATGATATCTATTAGAAGTTGTTTTTAGTGTTTTAGTGAAGTAAAACCGATCTTGAACTCTAATTATTCGGAACAAATAAAGTGAATGTTTTGGAAAGTAATTAAAGGATGAAATTATTATTCTCAAGTAACTATATTATTTATGTTCTTAGACCTGGTAGTAAAATAATTACTCGAATCCAATAAAAGGGTCTTAAAATAAAGTATTATGTGTTTACTTTTCTTAAGAATAAATCAATGTACTTTTATCCCATCATAGATATACAGTTTTTTTATAGTTAAATTTTTCCCGACCATGTTATCCATCACTCTCTATCAGTCCTCATGAGTTAGCATTTTCTTCCACATCCATTTTTTCAATTCCCACCTATTCTACCATATTTAGAAACCAAGTTATGTGTTATTCTAGATGACCTTTGTACTTCCCATTCACACATTTCAGTAGAAGTCTTATTTACCCTCTTTATGATGTGATATTTCAATAATGGTGTTTTGAAAATTCAAACCCTTTTTACTAAGAAAAAAGTTATAATTGAGAGTAAATTATTTATTAAATGGGTGGTGGAATGCAATTTCGCAATATTTTAAATAAAAATTCTATAGCATACAAGCTACGCAAGAGCGTTATTAAATGAACAATGAAATATTATTCTTTAAATGTGGCCCTTATAACCAAGTTGATAATAGGTGGAAAAGAATTGTATTAATGAATTTATTAAATATATAGTTCTTATAATCATTACTAATTTTTTAATCAAATCATTGTACATAATAAATAGTTTTTTATTAATATAATTTTATTCTTCAAAAATATAGTTTCTTCAAATATAGGTTTTCCTGACATCGTTGACTGAATATTATAAATAATATGAACAATTTAGAAAAAAAATTGTTTTGGAAAATATATTTAATTTTTTAATTCATAATTTCAATACTATATTAATATTTCTTTTTGAGAGTCAAATGAAAATATTTATTATTCATGTAATAGTGAAAAATAATGATTTTTATTCAAAAATATAATTTATGAAAATATATATAAAACATAAAATTAAGTTCTGGAATTGTTTTTATTTTAAATTATTTAATTATAATTTAATATAATTCAATTAAGGGTTTTTAAATGTATTTTATACTTGAGGTTATTTTGAAAACATTTAATATTTTAAAAATGGAATTTTTATGAAAAACATATTTTTATCGCGTTCCTCTAGTGTAATTTTAAATTAAATCCATAAAATTATATGATATTTATTTTTAAACATTTATTCCATAGTTTTAATATATATTCAGAAAAAAATAGTTCCTTTATTTGGAAAATATTAATATTAAATAGTGTAATTTTTCTTCTCACCATGATGGGCTAAATCATGAAATTTAGGTTAAAAATTTATAAAATATATTAAATTACACCCAAACATATCCAAATAATATATTTTGACTATTATTAAATCATAATCCTAATAGGGTAGAATATATGACCTTATCAATAACTTTTATTAGATTTTGACCTTTGTAATATTTTATTTAGAAAACTGTCAAACATGTCACACCCATGTTTTAATAGGAATAATATTTTTAATATGGTGTTATCCAAAGGGTATTTTTTATTATAAATATTTTTTTGAAAGAGAAAATATTTAAATTCATCATTTCAAGTTATTTTTAATTAGTATCTAAGAAATAATTACCATATGTCCTTTCACAATGTTCATTGAGTAATTAATTAATTAATCAAAAAATAAAAAAAAATGATATTAAAAACATTAAAATAAATATAATTTCAAATAAATAATACAAAAATTGAATTTTTTAGACGACCATGGAATGTTATAGATATAATAAATATTTTTTTGAATTATATATGTTTCTTTATATCATTAGAGGTCCAAAAAAATAATAATTTTAATAATTTACAATATGGATATTTTATATTACATAATATTTTATTAAATGATATAAAAATCCTTGTAATAATAAATTTTAAAAAGTGAATTGTATATGGTTTAACAAATCAACCATGGTACAAATATTGGTCACTTAAAATTTTATTGTACCCATATTGACCCTAAAATGTAAAAATCAATGTTCTCATGCTTAGAGTTAAAGGGGTTAAATAGGGGTAAAAATCAAAACACATTGGTGGAAATGTTGATAAAACATGTGTAATGTTTATTTTATGTGGTTATTTATATCCAAACCCATCATTTATTAAAAATAACTCAACTTGGTTTATTTTTAATTGATAATTAATTTATATTAATTTAAGAGTTTGAGAAATTCAAAAAACACCCCTCCCCCCACTTAAAAAAGGGAACCTCTTCATCTCATTACATAAAACATCAAAATAGAGTTTATTAATAAATAAATACTCAATTAATTTCCTATAATCATTAATAAAATTCTATATATATTTTCATAGGAATAATACTAATTTTATAGGTCTTAATGTGTAAAAATGGATGTTTTCCAAAGAAGATGTATAGTTTTTATCAGCCTGTTTTAGTTAGTTTCCTCTTCCAAATTCCTAAAACTGTATTCATCCATTATAAAATAATAATTAATGTATCCAAAATATAATTTTATTTAATTATGTCTGTGTCATTTGATTTATCCACCTACTCTTCTATCAAATATTATACAAAATCGTAATTTGTGTATACGGTGGGATATCGCCTCGCGAACCGATGTAATTTGTTTTACATGAATGTATCTAAACTATGAATTATAATTTTTTAATTAATTTTTATATATTATATTCATTATATATTTATCATTATGAAAATATTATATATAATTTACCTTATTATCTTCCCATTCACTGAAATATGATAACTCCATTCATGCGTGTGTGTTGACTACAACATCCACGTGACGATGTGATTCATTTTTCATCATGAGAATAAATGAATTATATATATAATTATTTATATAATTACATATTTATAAATTATATTATTTATATATATATGATAAAATTATATTTATGGAAATATAATATAATACTTATATTCTTTCCATAATGATTTTAAAAATGGAATCGTTACTCATCGCACATACGGTCTACAATATCCATGATTATAACATAGTTCATTTTTAAAAACCATATTCAATGGATAGTTTTTAAAATCATAAAGGGTATATAAAATTAATAATTCTATCAATATTATTATTCTATATGTTATTGAAAAACTATCTAATTGACCATAGTCATCCTACAAAAGTCTATTTGGACTTATGTTCCAAATATCACTAAAGCATATGATGTGAACATAAATGATTAATTAATTTTTATAACATGGTAATAAGTGAGATAAATGGAGTAATGAACAATAATAAATTTCTCAAGAATGTATATAACTAAAATATTTTTTTTATTTATGATGTTAAATAATTTTCATGATGATTTATAATCAAGGTACGTGATTTTTGTCTCACTTTTATTTCTGTGGGACACATGACATATTAATCATTTTTTTATTGAATATAATACCCCTGAAATATATTTTATGATGGTCCTTATGAATTTTAATTATTATTTAAATATCAATATATGAGGTTTTAATTCATGTATATTATTATTTTAATGTTACCAATGTGTTAAGGGTTTATTTCAAAAAATAGGGATTTATTAGGATTTTTTATGTTTAAGTATCTACATTGGATTATTTATCTTACATGTCCATGTCTTCTAATAAAATAACTATTCCCCTAAAATTGTTTAAAATAATTTTTATCCATTTTTATTTTTTTATAAAAATCATTTGAAAGGAATCATTTTTTCATTTTATGAAGGAAAAAATTTGTTACTTTCCTGAAAAATAATTCAGAGGGAATTATTTTTTAACTTATATAGTTTGAGTGGATATTCCTAATATCATAACAAGGAATTTTTTTTACATTATAATTTTAAATATTTATTTTTAAATAAAATGTTTTCATTTAGATGTTTAAGGATTTAATAAAATTATTTCAAAATAGAATGTTCATTTTCCTTGATATTTGTTCCTTATGATATTCCCAAATAATTTTCCATATATGATGAAAATCATTGATGTTACTTCATATCTACTTGGGATAGTATATAAATACACCTTACTTATTCATTCTATGTATGGGTTATGTTTTTGACAACATGGTTTTTATAAAATGCATGTATTTTCCATGTATTACACTACAATGAAATGTTTATGAAACAAATATATCATTATGGATTACAACTTGATGAACTTTTTGTAACCTTGTTGAACAAAAAGTATTATTTCCAATGTGATATAGTGGTTATGTTATGACTAAGGATGGTGGTTACTATATGACCATGGATGGTGGTTATGTTATAGCCACTGACCAGTGGGACCTATTTTTCCCTCCAATGTATTGGGTAAAGAGTAGTATATCATGAGATAAAAATGATTATAATGTGGTTTGAAGCTAGTTTTTTAAGGGACCTAATCCACCATGGTAGTCTGGAGAGTGAATCGAGAATACTAAAATTTTTTGGGGAGTGAACCCACTCAACAATTATAGTTAGTTAAAGGAACCTTGACTACTAAGGAAAAGAGTTGTTATTCTCATGTGTATTACACAATTCGATATATCATGCCAATTTTATTCTCCCATGAAGCATGATAATTTATGATTAATATCATATGGACTACCATGATTTATTCCCCTACTCAATAATGGGATCATTAATATTCTAGATAAAATTTTTAGATGTTATTATAATTTTCATATGCTCTTTTGATCATGTTATGCTTATTTTATCATTGTAATCTCCCGGAGGTATCCTTACTAATAATATAACCTCACTATTTTTGTTTTTTTACTTTTATCAGGATATAAAAAATGTTTTATATAGGTTATGTATATGAAGGGTTCTCGAAGAGAAGAATTTCTAGGAGATGATATAGAGGTTTATATTCAGGTTGTTTTTATAGGATATTTATGAATTTTTTCTAATTATCTAAACATATAAACCTAAAAGGTACATGTACATGAATGTTATGCAATGTTTTCTTTTAATTTATAAGTTTTTGATATTTGGGATTGGGTCAAATTTATTAGTATCAATGTTGAAAATATAATTTTTATGTTTTTAGCACTGGATTTGAGAGTGTGGGTCTCAGGCTGTTATAACAAAGGTATAATATTTTATAAAACCAATACATCCAAAGATAGTTTAAAGGAAATAATTTCATACATATTCCACACATCAACATGGAATAAATAAAATATAAAAAAGATCATCCTTAGCAAGTGGGTGGTATATTACTGGGTTCTTTGGAATGCAAGGAATGATGTGACGCACAAGAACTCCACTGAAACACGTGTAAGCATCATCTTCAGAATGATAAATACAGTGGTGGATTTAGATAATTTATGTGTTGGTTGTCTTGCTAATCCATCGATAAGATTTCTTAACCAAGGAGTGGGATTTCGACCGGAGATGATGGGTATAAGACATTGGGTACATTGGTATCCCCCATTTTCTGGTTTCAAACTCAATACGGAAAGATCTCTTCAAGGGGGAGATGAGAGGCGTTGGGGTTATAAGAGACCAGAGGGGGTCTTTTGTGGTGGCCTTTTCAGTATTTTATGGTAGAGGTGAGTCTCTTCCAGCCAAGGAAATGGAAACGGAAATAGGGATGGAGGTATGTGATCATAGGAATATAGATTTATGGTTGGTGGAGATAAATTCCTTGATTCTATATAATACTTTATGAGGATTTGGATGTATCCCTTGGAGAATAACTTATATTATCTGTAAGTGAAATCAGATCATGGGAACCCATACAGGTATCTCCAACACATGGCATGAAGGGAATACAGTTGCAGACTATTTGGCTTCTCAGGCTTCCTCAATCCAAAATGTTTCCCTCTATCTAAACTTATTTTCCTTTCCTCCTGTAGGCTCTCTTTTTGTTATCAACGATGCTTTGGGTCTTCACTACTTCATCCTCATTGATGTATCTCTCTTTTTAGTATGTATCCTAAAGAAAAAATGGTATTATTCATTCATATTCACAACCCTTTGGGGGAAACCTGAATGCCTCCTAATATATGTCATCAAACTATATAAAATAATATAATTGGGTGATTAAATAGATGAATCTACAATAAATACAAAAGAACTCATATTTTATGCCCCTTTAGGGATTGATTTAGCTTATCATCATCACAAAAAAGAGCACACATACCTTTACTACCAACACCAAGATTTATGATATCATTATCCCGAAGGTAGATCATTCTAATTTCATAAATATGAACCTAAACACCAAACTACTAATTCCAAAACATGACCACATCCACTACTGATGATAACTCAATTAGTGAGAGAAACATATTTTCCATGATTATTTTAATAAAAAGTGAATTATTTAAAAACATTAATTTTTTAATTATGACAGAATTTAATTGTTTTTGTGATAGGTAAAAAAAAACTGGAAATGATCTGAAATAGGATATTAGGTGATGATTTGATGATGAAGACGATGGTCAGCAACATCAAGGCATGTTAATGCCCAAGACTAGGGCATGAAACTGAAGAATCAAATGAGAATAAATTGAACCTTATATAAAATATAAATTCATTTCATGAAAATTAAATTTCAGACTTGAATTCACATTTGGTTGAAGGGAATGTAAATTTAACATAAAAACATATATTCAACTGTAAATCACATTTTCTAGGCCCTGAGATTGGAAGATTCAACATAAATTTTCATAGAAGATTTTCATTAAGGTCCTATATCACCATTGAAGATTGGTATTTACCTAGGACTACATTTTTTGAATAATTTATTAAATGAAAATCTACCTGGGAATAGCTATAGCAATAAACAGATTTCCAGGGATGTGGGGGAATATATAAGCTAATGTAATGAATTTTCTATTAGTCTGAGGAAGAGGGTTTTGATATTTTTTTTTATTTTTTGGTTTTGAATTTATTTTTAAAGGTAATGTATATTCATTTTATTATTCATGAAACACTCATATACATAAAAATTTAATGATATATGTACTTAGAATGCACTTCAATTCATTTGTTAATGTTTAATCTCATGAGACGTCATGTTGGGATAGGCTGTAAACCAAATTCTATTTTGGGACTTTGTTGACCATGTGATATAGTCTTGGCAGTTAGGCTTGAGTCTTGTTTTGGTCATTTTTTATATTTCTTCAACATTACTATTTTTCCATTATCACATAATTCCATGTTCTATATGTTATAATTCCATATTTTTATTCTTATTCCGTTCCGTTTTATGTCATCATTTTTTTATTTCAAACTCATGTGTTATTTATTATTCCTATAATGTTTCCCTTGTTGTTCTTTTTAGTTCATCGATTTATTCATATATTCCCTAGGTTATCCTATTGATATTTAATATTTCTATGTATGTTAGGATATCATTATCATGTTTAACTACATGATGTATTTATTTTGGTTTCATGATTTATAATTATGTACATAATATTCCAAGACCCTAGATTTTATGAAACCTGGTTTTCATTTGATAGTTAATTAAGGTAATTTTTTTGAACTAATATGCTTAAAATGATAGGGTTACTATATGATTCTAATTCTTGATTGATTTTTCTATGATGGAGTATAGAGTAAGAGACCGATCTAATTCTTGAGATTATTGTATTTTCTATTTTTTCCCTTTTTGTATTAATATTAGAACATGGTACATTGAAGTATCACTTGTCCCCTATGCAAACATTTTTATAGATACATGACATGAATTCATCATCATTTTGTACATATTATTGTTTATTCATCTTCATCAGGTTGATTCTGTATCCTCTATGTTTTATTATTTTACTACTTTTGTCTATCTATTGTTTTATTTCCACTATAGTGGGTTAGTGGTTTGGTATTATTGTGTCTGATTCTATTAATTTTTTAATTCTTATGTATATATTTCTCAAAACACTTTGATCGATGAGTTAATAGTCTTCCCAAAGTCAACCCATAGGCCCCCACTACTATTTGGTATCCTTTGGCATTTAGGGAGGTGTGCTTGAGATCTTTTGGTCCACCATCTCAAGGCACTTTTATGTGGATACTAGGATTGGATTCTATAATAGACTACATATAATATGTATCTCATAGTATATTGTGTATTCTAGTATTTGATTTGAATTATTGAAATATTGAAATCCTATATAATTACATTAATCCAAACCTCTTAAATTCCATGCCTTCCTATTGCAGTAGCAGTTGGGGATCCACAACATGTTGAGTCATGTCTCAATTGAGGGAGTACATAATTTAATAAAAGAAAAGAAACATGATTCTTGTATTATTTGGAAACTGACCAAATATTATATTTCGAGAACCAAAAATCCACAATCTAGTAGGATAACAACTGCACCAATATTATGGGGGACACATAACATATAAATATATATAATTTACTATAGTGAATCCCTAATGGAAGATCCACACCCCAAATATGTATTTCATGTTTCCTATTGCTAAAATGTGTAGAAAATAGTATAGTTTATATGGGGGACCTATACCAAATGCTAACACTCCATTGGGGGGTTACCAAACTTGTTTCTATACTAATTTTCACATCATCTCGGCATTTTCATCATCATAAAGGTATGATATAAAATCCATTAATTCTTACTATTAATATTCACTAACATCAAGTCATATAAAATTTCATTATTTTATGGTCATACATCAGAATGGGTTACACAAATGTCTACATTTAACACTTAAAGGAAAATATGAAGAAAACCATAAATTTTATTGCACATGGATTGTAGCCTTGTGTACATGTCTCATGATTTTTTTTCTATTACCTACTCCATATAACATTAAACTTCCTGATATTACCACACATATATAGACCATTTAGACCCAATGGTCCCTAATCATTTACAACTAGAGAGCCAATATAATCTTTCATAGGTTCACAATAAGTATTTAGTCTACATGACATGTGTACCCACTAGATTACCCAACATTTTTAATATGTTTTCCTATGTAAAAACACCTTCATACATATTTTTTGATCTATGAAACAAGACATATCAGACCAAAATGTTTATTTGGATTGTACTTTGGTACATGATAATGTATGGGTTCCTAGGATAAAAAAGTGAATTGTAGTCAAAAGAAATGTTTTATTTATAAATATACATAACCCTTATGTGGAGTAAGTAATGGTACATGGAGTTTAATCCAAATGACCACATGCTACATTGTAAGAAATTATAGATTTACAAAATATACTCTCTAGTATTATCTATCCCAATTTCTTTCATTTCCACCCATCCCTATACTTGCTAACAACACTACCCAAATCTAGTGCCCTAGAAGTCCCCATAATACTTCCTTGAAGCCTCTATACATATCTATCTTGATTTCCAATCTTTTACATCATCCATGAAAATTAAAATCTATACCCTTGTTGCCATCAACCATTTGAAAAAATTTCATACCACATTATGCTATACTTTATTATACCTCTATTCCACCTCTTGAATTTTACCAAACATTTTTAACCAATGAAATAGAAACAATGAATTGGGGCCTTTTCTATTGATCTAAGAAATTACTAGGATTGGTGATAAAATAGTGATGGTTAGTGGAGTTTTTGAAAATGAAATATGGGTTCATTCTCTTACTCATAGAAGAACATAGAACATGGAATTGTGATGAATTCTTTTATAAGTAAAGAATAATTCCCAATTAGTTTAAAAAACATTCAATGAAATAAATAATAATTTTCTATATAATAAATTAATAAAAAATATTATAATAATTTCAATAGTTCTTATTATAAATTAATGAAATTTTGTTTGTAAAATAACTTTTCTTTTAATATCAAATTAATAATAAATATAAAAGGGAAAACAATATCTCAATCCCTATAAAAAATAATATAGGATGAAAAATCAATGTGAAATATTTATTTTTATAATAAATATAAAAATTTATTTTTGAAAAGCATTATATTTTTTAACTACTAATTAACTATATGAGAGAAATAATTTTCCGTGAATTCATCCTCATGTTATTGTCACTAAAAATAATTAGATATTATAAGAATGAAAATATAGGGGTTTAAAATAACATGTGCACCATACTAAATTCTAATAAACATTATAAATTAATCACACATTACTCAATATAGATATGTTTTGGTTATCTCTATGAAGAAATGTAATAATTCATATTTAGAATGTGAATCCTCATAATAGAAATCTTATTTGAAACAACTTATCACCACTCAAACAATATAAAATGATACATATAATGTATATCAAGGTCAAATTGAAGTAATTAGTTATATCATTTAAAACCCCAATATTTTTTGGTTGAGGTCCAAAAATATGAACACAAAAATATATGTGGCCTAAAAACCAATTATATATAAATCCAAGAAAAATATTTCTATATATTACATATTTTACATGACGTAAAACACTTAATTTCATAATTAAATGAATCCAAAGAACTGATAGGTTTAGTGTATTTAGAGACTAGGTATATAATCTGCCTATTTTATAATACTAATAATTATTTATCCTTCAATGAGCCATAAAATACAATATTTGTGACATATCATTATTATGAATCATCCAAAAAACAATATGACTGGAAAAATATGAATGGAGTTAGCTCAAACACTTGCTAAAGGATGAATGAAAACATTATCAATTTTCTGTTCATAGACAGTAGATAAAAACATGAGCATAAGGTAAATATCATAACATCACGAATCACAATCATAAGTCATAAGTGAGAATCAAAGTAAATTAAATATGAATTTTAAGTCACAAATTATCAGAAAGGAATCATAATAGTTATGGCATGTATTAAAAGTATTTAACCCAAACAATTAAAGTTGTGAGTAAATGATTATAATGAAAAATGTCCATTAATTATGAAAAAAACATTATAATAGAAAAATATACATCCCACGAGACAAACCATCTGTTCCCATCCAGCAACTAAAATGTAATCGTGAATAAAAAACTCATTAGATTTGAATTTTTAACCAATTAATTTGAGGGTGATATAAAACCCAATATATAAATCATTTATACGTACATGTTCCACATAAAATTCATGATCTTTTCTCATCACAAAGAACCCATATAAATAAAATGGGTTTCTTAAAACATCAAAATAGAATGAAATAACATCATGAACATAATCAATTGATACCAATAACATGATACAAAAATATTATCAAATAATGAATAATAAATATAAGGTGAAACAAGAATCATGAATCAATTTGAGGTATATCATTTGGATGATTGATATGAAAATGAAAACTAATCATGAAAATAGATTTCATGACGAAATTTTGTATTCATCTAAGTAAAACCCATAGTAATGAGTCTTTTTTAAAAAATCCTTCTTAATTTTTATTAGAGTTAAATCCAAATAAAACCTTATATATAAATATATTTGGATAAAAACTCATTTTTCACATAAATAAATTAGGTAATTATAATAAAAATGGAACATTATGAAAGAATGAAGTATAATATTAAATTTTATAAATCCATAAAGAGTTTTAGTTACCAAGTTTCTTGTAATTACACATCATTTCATCAGAAGTTATTTAACCTCCTATATCATAAAGATAAGAATCACAATTAACTATTTCATAATCTTATTCATATACATATACATTATTATAATCATTAATAACAATTCAATTTATGTATTAAAATTTTTTAATCTATTTACCTCATTTGGTGTTATTAATATCTATCAATTTTAACTAGATTTTTAGAATATTGGTTGAAATTCCATCTTGTTCCAATTTTAATCATTAAAAAACATAAAATGTAGTGGAATTATTGTTTTAGAAATATATATACTTTAATTATAAGGACCGGACCTTAAACCTTACTTAATATTGAATTAAATTAATAATTCACACTAAGGATCTTTTCAGGTTTACAGTTTTAGATAATTAAGACATAACTATTACATCTCAAAAGATTTACAAGGTAGACACTTCTACACAGTTTCCATTTTTTTACAAAACACGAACTCTTGAAAAAAAGAGTCATGTCTAGTTCCATGTTCAAGACAGCATGAATTTTCCTTGATCCCATCCTTGACCCAATTCCACATTATGTCATATGAAAATATTTCAAAAACCTTGGATGAACATAAAATGCTCAGTAAGGGATACACAAAGAAGGAAAACTGTTAGTTTTTCAAAACAGAAATTAAACCATGAATACTTTAACAAAAGTAATACTTTTTACCTTTATGAAGTAGTAAAAACTCTTCACTGAATAAAAGATTATTAATTACCCTTTTGTAACCAAAATATTACCATAAAATCCATATAAAAAACACATAACATATAACGGTATCTTGGGACGTAAACATACTTAAATGGAATAACCGGATGGTCGACTTCCACACATATCACTAAATAGAATAGCCATACGACTGAATTCCGCACCCAATGAACTAGAGTTTATAATGTAACCACCTGTCCTAGTATTCATGGCACAACCAGTCATTTCATTTATCACGTAACCACCCATCAAATGTCCAAGTACCAATATAAAATCATATCACATACAAAAATATAATGAAAAGGAAACATGTCCACATTTCAATCCCAATATATCACTTAAATATATTGAAAAAATAAATCCATTTTCAAAACCATTTTCAATACAAAAAAATACGTAAAATAGTATAAGGTATTTATTTTCTTTTAAAAACATTACGGCTTGTTGAGGAATCCAAAGATCAAATAATACTCGCGACGGTGGAAAATGTCATTGTCACCGCTTACGTTAAAAAGGAACATACTTTTTTCGTTTAATAAAACGTTTCATAGAAAAATATTCCCTTTGAAACTTCAAGGGTTTTTATACAGCATATAAAATAAAGTCAGGTATTAAAACAAAATATCCCCCAATGAAAGGAGATTGAGATGAAGTCCCTTATCTTGTGTCTGACCTGACCCGTTCATTCTTTAATTTCATTCAAAATAAACATAAGTTAATTTATACTTGCTTAAGAAAATTTTTCAAGTATATGAGTCCTTTTATATCACTTATTACCATTTTATAAAAATTATGTAATCATTTAAATTAATAATGTTCTTTTTGTCGATATTTGGTACTTAAGTAAAAAATGAACACCTTATATTTAGAAGTTGTCCATGTGGTCAATAGTCCATTATATCCAGAATGGTATTCATGATTGAGATATCATATATATCATATATATCTAGTATATACATGTATTTATAATATTACATAACATTTGAAGGTAAGAAATGAAATGCACCGTTCATGGAGACGGTAAGTCGTACGTACGTATGAACGCTACTTTCATTTCTAGTTGTTATTTTAATGGAAATAAAACATAATGATACACAGTTATATTATAATATCAGTATAATATCATATATAATATCATTAACTCCATCCTTTATACATTACATATAAGGAATTAATGAATCACATCACTTTGAGGGGCGGTAGTCCGCTGTTCCTCAAATAAGATTATCGTATTTACCCACTATGGAAACAATAAAGGATTGATATAATTGGGAAGTACAAAAGCATAATGAAATCATAAACGTAATATATATCATATATAAATATAGTTCCATCATAATGGCCACCATGAGAGGTGGTTAGAGAAATTTGAACAATCATTGTTTCGTGAGGCATTAGTTTTCCATCCCTAGAAACATTATGTTATTCATACATTAGATGGTGGTGTGTGTAAGTGTAGTTCAAATACTTATCATAGCAACATCCTAGTATATTTATGATACTAGTGTTTTTACAATATAAAGGAATAAAAATAGTTTACGGGATGGAGAAGTAAAATAAAAGAAAACAATTTAAGGGAAACTATTACCTTTAATTTGGGTAACTCCCTTTGGTTTGAACCAAAGGATTTCTTGAAGTGCCTTCTGCCTAAGGTAAGGATTCTAAGAGGAGGGGAGAGATGTATGGAGCTTAATTGGGCAGATTTTGGACGATCCAAAAGGCTTGATAGGTGTGAGGAATTGGTTAGAAATGGTCTCCTTTTATAAGGTGGTGGAGGGGCTCTTTAGGAATGTGTGAAAATATTATTTTATGATATAATGATATTCGGTTTCTAATAGGCCAAAAATCATTAAGGTAAAAGATAAGATGACTCATACTCTAAATAAAATCACCCAATCAGAATTTGACATTTTTTGGATAATATTTTAATCATTATAAGCTTATTTATTTAAAACATTTATTAATGAGGTAAATACTGCATCATTATTGTGTCATAAATAATTTAATTTATTTGATGTCTAAAAATTATAGAAAAACATCATGATGTAAGAAATATTTTATATATTTCTAATAAATATTTATAAACTAAATGAAAATTTACATAACCCCTTCTAATAATTAATTTACTAAAATATATTTGCTTTTGTGATTTCTGCCTTTACTTTAAGTTAATTAATCTAAATTGTAATTATCAATCCCAAGTGGCTCAATGGGGTCCCAAAATCAACCCAAATAGGTCCATGGTCGTAAATGACTCAACCAATAAGGTTTGGACATGTTTAAAGTTAATTTTTAATTATTATAACAATCTTTTTTACCTTGAATTACCTTATTTATCTTTAACTGTAGGAAATAAAAGTCAAATTTTACTATTCACCAAAACTTATTTTCATCTTATTGAACAAAATTTTAATTATTGATAACAACCAGGTATGTCGGATTTTCGAAATTCAATTCACAGATGTTGTAAAAATTATTTTAAATGAAAAAGTCAGTTTTTTAACTACTACTAAGTGGTTTCACTAATTATCAAAAATTGAATTTTTTTAGAAAAATACAAAAAATTCAGCCTAAGAATTATTTGATATTCCTAATTCAAAATTTATTTCTTTTTTTCCAAATTCAAAACATAGAAGTGGAATTAATTACTTTTAAATTTAATTCCCATTGTTAAAACAAATAGCATGTTTTTAAAAAACAATAACTATCAAAAGATTGACACGTGTTTATGTTAAATTTCAAAGTGAAATTAATTCCAATGACCCAAATTGGATTAAATGGTAAAAATATATTCTAATTACACTTTAAAACCAATTAAAAAGATAATATATCCATATAAATAAATTGGATTAAATCATATTTTTGAATTAAAATACAATATTTTCACTATTCAATTAAAAAATGAACTTTATCAGAAAAATACCAAATATTGACGCAAAGTAAATTTTGTTGTCCCGATTCTAAAGAATGATTTTATTTGGTCATATAGAATGTATTAAAGTAACCAAAACTATATTTAAATAGGTTTCTCCATTAAAAGGCGATAAATTGGCCTTTAAATGTAAATTATGCTTAAAATTAGATTCATTCACAATTTAAGTCTCTAAATTATTATTGGATAATATAAATACATTTAACAATCATGTTTAATCATATTGTAGTTATTTTTGTTCATTACCGCCAATACAACGGCTAGAAGTTAACTACTATTTAAAATAATAATATTATATTATTAGTGTGCCACGTAATATTTCAAAGAAAATCGTTGTCGCGTATCTAGTACGCTATGGAACATAACAACCCTTTTAATGTAAAATTAATTTTTAATTCACATATGTTAATAAATATAAAACATGTCTTATTCTTCATTTACCTCAGACGTTACATCCTTCCCCCTTTTTTGGAATTGCATCCTCACAATTTTTATTCACTTATCAAAATAAGTGGGGGTATTTATCCCTCATAGCATTTTCAGATTCCCACATTGCCTCTTAAACCATATGGTTTTTTCACAAAACCTTTACCAAGTGAATCACCTTATTCTGCAACACATGCTCTCTATGGTCATGAATCTGAGCTGGTTGTTCTTCATAAGAGATGTTCTCTTGCAACTGAACTACCTCTGGGCTCAAAACATGAGATTTATCTGGAATATATTTTCTCAACATCGAAACATGAAAAACATCGTGTACCTGGGATAAAATTGGAGGTAAATCAACTCTATACACAACTTATCAAAATTTCTCTAGAATTTTATAAGGTCCAATGAACCTCAGACTCAACTTTCCCTTCTTACCAAAATGCATCACACTTTTCCATGGAGAAACTCTGAGAAAGACATGATCTCCTACCTCAAAAGAAATATCCTTCCTTCGGTTTTCTGCACAACTTTTCTTTCTCTTTTGAGCTGTTCTCATGTGCTTCTGAATCAACTGAACTTTCTCTACCATCTCTTCTACCAATTCTGGTCCCATCATCTTTCTTTCACTTACTTCATCCCAAAAATCTAGAGTTCGACAATGCTTTCTATATAATTCCTCAAATGGAGCCATCTATATACTGGAATGAAAGCTGTTATTATAAGAAAATTCAACCAAAGAAAGATTTTGGTCCCAAATTCCCTGGTAATCCATCGAGAAAGCACATAACATATCATCCAAGGTCTGAATTGTTCATCCTGACTGCCCATCTGATTGAGGATGAAAAGCTGTACTAAAATTTAATTCAGTACCCAATGACTTCTGAAGGCCTTCCCAAAAGCTAGAATAAAACATGGGATCACGATCAGATAAAATGGAGAGGGGAATTCCATGAAACCTTACTATCTCTTTAACATACAACTGAGCAAGTTGATCTAGAGACAAAGTATCTCTAATAGGAAGTAAAAGAGCAGATTTAGTCAATCGATCAACTATAACCAAGATTTCATTATTACCTCGAGATGTCTTTGGTAATAGCACAACAAAGTCCATGGATATATTTTTCCATTTCTACTCTGGCATCAGTAAAGGCTGAAGAATCCCTTTTGGTAAATGCCGCTCTGCTTTAACCTGCTGACATGTCAAACACATCAAAGTAAAACTTGCAATATCTCATTTCATTCCATCCCACCAATAATATTCTCGAAGATCTCTGTACATCTTAGTACTACCAGGATGAACTGAAAACAGAGAACTATGAGCTTCACATAAAAACTCATTTTTCAAATGTGAATCACAAGTCACACATAATCCCTTTACAAATCTCAAAACACAATCATTATCAATGTTAAAATCAGGCAACATACCCTTCTAAACCAACAAAACCTTTTTCTGCAACTCAATGTCTTCCTTCTGTGCTTGCTTAATTCTATCTGATAGTGATGTTTTCACAAACAGCTAAAACAAAACAGAAGCATTTCCTGCAACAACAACTTTTATGCCAAAGTTCATCAAATCAATAACCAAAGGATCTCGTTCCAAATGTAACATGGTTAATGAAGCATTACTTTTTCGACTCAAAGCATCAACCATTTTATTTTATTTTCTCAGATGGTAATTGATCATGAAATCATAATCTTTGATTAATTCCAGCTATCTCCTCTATCTCATGTTCAATTATTTTTGAGTGAATATATACTTTAAGCTTTTGTGATTAGTATATATTTCACACTTCAATTTATACAAATGATACCTACAAATTTATAAAGCAAAAACAACACCAGCTAATTCCAAATCACGTGTAGGGTATTTTAATTCATGTGGTTTCAACTGACGTGAAGCATAAGCAATTACCTGATCATTCTGCATAAGGAAACATCCAATTCGTTTCAACAATGCATCATTGTAGATAAAAAAACTCACCATTTCGGGATGGCAGTGCCAAAACTAGATCATTCACCAATCTTCTTTTCAATTCTAGAAAACAATGATCACATTCTTTAATCCATTTGAACTTAATACCTTTTCGAGTTAACATAGTCATTGGACTACATAACCATGAAAAATGTTCTACGAACCTCCCATAATAACCTGCCAAACCAAGAAATCTATGAATCTGAGTTATATTTGTTGGTCTAGGACATTCTTCAATAAGTTTTGTTTTAGGAGGATCAAAATTTATGCCATTTTTTTAAACAATGTGACCAAGGAAAGAAATTTTTTGTACCCAAAACTCACACTGGCTGAATTTCCCATAAATTTTCTTTTCTTTTAGGGTTTGCAAGAAAACCCTTAAATTACTTTCATGTTCCTCCTTAATTTTGGAATAAACCAAAATATCATCAATGAACACAACCACAAACTTATACAAGAACTCATGGAAAATTCTATTCATAAGATCCATGAATGCAGCAGGTGCATTAGTTAACCCAAGAGGCATAACTACAACCTCATAATTTCCATATCTAGCACGAAACACGATCTTTGGTACATTTTCTTCTTTTACATTCAACTGATGGTACCCCAACCTGAAGTCAATCTTTGAATAATACTGACCTCCCTGGAGCTAATTAAACAAATCATCGATATGCGGCAAAGAATACTTGTTCTTAATAGTAATGTTATTCAATGCTCTATAATCAATGCAAAGTATCATTAAAACATCTTTATTTTTAACAAACAATATTGGAGCACCCCATGGTGATGTTCTAGGTCGAATAAAACCTTTATCTAGTAACTCCTGCAATTGCTTCTTTAACTATAAAAGTTAAATTTGATCCATTCGATAAGGGGGTTTTGAAATTGGATTAGCATCAAGAACATAGTCAATGGTAAATTCAACATCTTAATCAGGTATAATACCAGAAAACTAATTAGAAAAAATATCAAGGTAATCATTTACCCCTGGCATATCATTAATCTGAATAGTTCCTTTGTTTTCAACAATATGTGCAAGGTAAAATTCATTTCCATATTTTACTAGTTTATCAACTTCCTGATATGTTATCAAAAACAAGGGTTCATTATTCTACCCAAACTAAAAATCATTATGAAAAGAAACCTTTTTAGCTCTACAGTCAATATTAGCATCATAAACAGAAATCCAATCCATTCCCAAATTGACATTAAATTCTAATATAGGAAAAACAATAAGGTTTTCTGCTAGATTCTTTTTGCACAAAAGGACATGAATGTTCTTATGTTTTCTTTTTGTATCAACATTTACTCTATGTGTTTTTACCATAAGTTCTATATTCATGTCTTGAGATTGAATTACCAATTTACCAGAAATCATCTCAAAAATGAAAGAATGTGTATACCCTAAATCAAACAACACATTGGCATAATCTGAACAAATAAACAATGTAATGATACTACTTCATTCGATGGCCCAACATATGCTGATGTAGTTTCAATGGATTTCACCACCCCTTTCTGCTTGTAGTCTGGCTACTTTCCTTCAGTTGATTTCTTCTCTGGACACTCATTTTCAAAATGACCCATTTCATTACACTTAAAACATCTTACCGACGAATTTTCATTCCCTTCTTGATCATCGTCCTTACAGTTACGAGCAATATGACCAGACTTACCACACCGGAAGCACCTTCTATACTTTGATAAACATTCTCTAGGATGATTTTTCCACACTTCTCACAAGATGGATGTTTAGTTTTCTTACCTCCAGGCTTCTTTGATGAATTATTCCCCTTTGCCTGCCAACTGTACCTCTTATTCTGTTGTTTGTCAAAGAACACTTGATCGTCGGTAAACTCCATTTCCTCCTTCTCTGCACATCGAACAAGTTTTTCGTAACTTTTGTTCTCACGAGAGGCTAACGCTCTTCAATATCATGGCTTCAGTCTTGAGTAAAATTGATCTATCTTACTATCAAGATCTCGGATGAAATTTGGTGCATACCTTCCTAGTCGAGTGAACTTTGCTTCATTTGCAGCCACTGAGTCATCCTCCTACCTAAATTCTAGGAATTGTTTTTCCACCCTAAGACAAACCACCTTAGGAAAATATTTCTCAAGAAACATACCTTTGAATTCATCCCAAACAAGTGCATCAATCTCCTCACCATCCTTGATATTTTTCACCATCGACCACCACTGATCAGATTCACCTTCAAAACGATAAACATCGAGAATAACCTTTTGTTGTTCTGAACAAACCATGGCATCGAAAACATTTTCCAGTGCTTTTATCCATACTTCTACTAGCATAGGGTCATATGATTGTCTGAATGATGAGGGATGTTGCCTCATGAAATGCTCCACTACTGGCATGTTTCTCTATGGATGATCTAGTACATGGATACCACCACCATTTATAGCCCGAGTCAACTATGCCATCACTACAACAAATTGTTCAGTTCCGATTTCGTCCATCTCAGGTTGCTGATTTGGATGGTTTTCTTCCTCCTGATGTTGTCCCAATGTAGCTACCCTATTTCCTCCGTGGAAAACCATTCTGAACATAGAAATATATTAGTAGAAGAAACATGGTAATCTATAAAATCTATATGATTTCAATATTAACATAAATTACTTTATGGATATTAATTTAACAATACCCTAACTCCTAAAGTTGTCAAAACCGACCTCTAATACCAACTATAAGGATTCGACCTTAAACCTTACTTAATATTGAATTAAATGAATTATTCACATTGAGGATCATTTCAGGTTTAGAGTGGTAGAGAAATAGGGCATAACTATTACATCTCAAAAGATTGACATGGTAGACACTTCTACATAGTTTCCATTTTTTTTACAAAACATGAACTCTTGAAAAAAAGAGTCATGTCTACTTCCATGTTCAAGATAGCATGAATTTTCCTTGATCTAATCCTTGACCTTATTCCACATTATGTCCTATGAAAAACATTTCAAAAACTTGGGATGAGCATAAAAATCTCAGTAAGGGATACACAAAGAAGAAAAATTGTTAGTTTTTCAAAACAACAAGTAAACCATGAATACTTTAACAAAAGTAATAATTTTCACCTTTATTAAGTAGTAAAAACTATTCACTGAATAAAAGATAATTACATACCCTTTTGTAACCAAAATATTACCATAAAACCCATATAAAGAACACATAACATATAATGGTAACTTGGGATATAAACATACTTAAATGGAATAAACATACGATTGACTTCCACACATATCGCTAAATGGAATAACCATACTGCCGACTTCCATACCCAATGCATTGGAGTTTATAACGTAACCACCTGTCCTGGTATTCACAGCACCACCTGTCATTTGGTTTATCACATAACCACCCATCAAATGTCAAATTACCAATATAAAATCATATCACATACCAAAAAATATAAAGGAAAGGAAACATTTCCACTTTTCAATCAAAATATATCACTTAAATATATTGACATAACAAATCCATTTTCAAAACCATTTTTAGTACAAAGAATACTTAAAAGATTATAAGGTATTTATTTTCTTTTAAAAACATTACGTCTTATTGAGGAATCCAAAGATCAAATAATACTTGTGGCGGTGGAAAAGGTCATTGTCACCACTTATATTAAAAAGAAACATACTTTTTGTGGTTTATTTAAACGCTTTGTAGAAAAGGATTCCATTTGAAAAGTCAAGGGTGATTATACATCATATAAAATAAATTCTTGTATTAAAACAAAATATGCCTCAATGAAAGGATATTGAGACGAAGTCCTTACCTCATGTCCGACTTGACCCGTTCGTTCTTTAATATACTGAATAATAAACGTAAGGTAATTTACACTAGATTAAGAACATTTTTCATGTTTATTATTCCTTTTATATCACTTATTACCATGTTATAAACATTATGTAATCATTTAAGTAAATAATGTTCTTTTTGTCGATATTTGGTACTTCAGTCAAAAATGAACACCTTATATTTACAAGTTGTTCATGTGGTCAATAGTCCTTTATATCCATAATGGTATTCATGATTTAGATATCATATATATAATATATATCCAGTATATACATGTATTTATAATTGTACATAACATTTGGATGTAAGAAATAAAATGCACCGTTCATGGAAACAGTAAGTTGTACGTACGCATGAACGCTACATTCATTTCTATTTCTTATTTTAATGGAAATGAAACATAATTATTCATAGTTATATTATAATTCTTGTATAATATCATATATAATATCATTAACTCCATCCCTTATACATCCCACATAAGGAATTAACGAATCACATCACTTTGAGGGGGTGGTAGTCCACACTTCCTCAAATGAGATTATCGTATTTACCCACTATAGAAGCCATAAAGGCTTGATATAATTGGGAATTACAGAAGCATGAGGAAATCATGAAATTAATATATATCATATATAAATACACTTCCATCATAATGGACACCATGAGTGGTGGTTGGAGATATTTGAACAATCATCGTTTCGTGAGGCGTTAGTTTTCCATCCACAGAAACATTATGTTCTTCATCCATTAGTTAGAGGTGTGTATAAGTGTAGTTCAAATTATTCTCAAAAAAACATCATAGTATATTGAGGATACAGGTTTTTCTACAAAATAAAGTAATAAAAATATATTAGGGGTTGGAGATGTAAAATAAAAGAAAACAATTTTAGAGAAACGGTTACCTTTGATTTGGGTAACTCCCTTTGGTTTGAACCAAAGGACTTATTGAAGTGCCTTATGCCTAAGGTAAGGCTTCTAGGAGGAGGAGAGGGATGCAAAGAGATTAATTGGTCAGATATTGAATGAGCCAAAAGTCTTGAGAGGTGTGAGTAATTGGTTATAAATGGTCTCCATTTATAAGTTGGGAGGATGGGCTCTTTAGGAAAGTGGGAAACAATTATTTTATTATATAATGATATTCGGTCTCTAATGGTCCAAAAATCATTAAGGTCTAAGATAATAAGACTCATACTAGAAATAAAATAGTCCAATAAAAATTGGACATGTTTTGGATAATATTTTAAACATAATATTCTTATTTATTTAAATCATTTATTAAGGAGGTAAATACTGCATCATTATTATGTCATAAATAATTTAATTTATTTGATGTATAAAAATTATAAAACAAGTATCATGATGTTGGAAATCATTTTATCTTTCTAATTAATATTTTTAGTCGAAAAGATAGTTTATATAAGCCCTTCTAAAAATTAATGTACTAAAAGATATTTTCTTTTGTCATTTTTTCCTTCACTTTAAGTTAATTAATCTAAAGTGTCATTATCAATCCCAAGTGGCTCAACGGGGTCCCAAAATCTACCCAAATATGCCCATGGTAGTAAATGACTCAAATAATAAGGTTTGGACAATTGTTAAGGTAAATTTTAATTATTAGAATATTATTTTTACCTTGAATTACCTTATTTACCTTTAACCGCGGTAAATAAAAGTCAATAGTTACTATTCACCAAAAATTATTTTCATCTTATTGAACCACATTTTACTTCTTGATAACAACCATGTATGTTTGATTTTCAAAATTTAACTCACAAAAGTGGTCATATTTTATTTAAATGAAAAATTCAATTTTTTAACTACTACTAAGTGGTTTCACTATTCATCAAAAATTGATGTTTTTTCATAAAAATACCAAAAATTCAGCCTAAAAATTATTTGATATTCCTAATTAAAAATTTATGTCTATTTTACCAAATTAAAAAAATAGAAGTTTCAATAATTAATTTTAAAATTAATTCGCATTGTTAAAACAAATAGCGTGTTTGTAAGAAACAATAATTATCAAAAGAATGACACTTGTTTATGTCAAATTTCAAAGTGAAATTAATTTAAATGATAAACATTGGATTAAATGGTAAAAATATATTATAATTACACTTTAAATCCAATTAAAAAGATTATCTAACCATATAAATAAATTAGATTAAAACATGGTTTTGAATTAAAATACAATATTTTCAATATTCAATTAAAAATGAACTTTATCGGAAAAATTCCAAAAAATTACACAAAGTAAATTTTGATGTCCCAATTCTAAATAAGGATTTTATTTGGTCATATAGAATGATTTAAAGTAACAAAAACTATATTTAAATAGTGTCCACTATTAAATGGCGATAAATCATCCTTTTAATGTAAATTGTGCATAAAATTAGAATCATTCACATTTTAAGCCTCTAACTTTTTAATGGATAATGTAAATACATTTAAATATCATGTTTAATCATATTGTAGTTAGTTTTTTTCATTCCTGCCAATAAAACGGCTAGGAGTTAACTACCATTTAAAATAATAATATTATATTATTAGTGTGCCATGTAAGATTTCAAAGAAACTCGTTGTTGCGTATCAGTTACGCTATCGAACATAGAAACCCTCTTAAAGTAAAATTAATATTTAATTAACAAATATTAATAAATATGAAAAATGTTTTATTCTTCATTTAACTGGGATGTTACATTTATAATTCATTGAAATAGGAAATTTAGTAGCATTTGATGATGAAAAAATCAGGTATGAACTAGTTTTGAATTATTTACCGATATCGATGGAATACCTTATATTAATGATTAATTTTGGTTTTATATAAATATAAACATATTATGGAAGTATATTTCTTGTATATAACATATATAATTTTTCAATATATTTTAAAACCATTAGTGAATGTAGGAGAAAAAAATGAAATGCATCATTCCATGAAAGTGGTAGTTTTCATGTTCGCAGGGATGATGATATCATTTTTGAATTAGATAAAGGAAGAAATAACATGAATTATAAATTAAAAAACATAAATAATATATATATATATAATAAAAATTTAGTAAATGACACTAATTTGAGCATCCAGGTTAGGCAGTGGAGGAAAATTAAACATATTTCATCATAGAGGTGGTAATTTTCACTTTAAAACAGTTCCCATTTTTATTTTTAATAAAGGAAGAGGGTAATGTGGTTAATGATTAAACAATTATCATAATAACATATTAGTCTTCCAATGATACTGTTTTTATCATTTTATTATGGTATAATATAACTTTTCATAGATTAAGTGAACATAAAAATATAGTATTGAGAAAAGAGCATTTAGAAATTTATGCCTCACTTCTTTGAATATCTCATTTGAAAGGGTGTTAATCCTTTAAGGAGGGGAATTTTTACAAGAATAGAAAATCTTGAAGATATGTTGAAATTTTTAGGATATGTAGGAGTTTATATTAGGATGAAATAATTGGGTTTTGGTGTGAGGGATGGGGATTAAAGGAATTCCCATTTTTTAATAGAAAAGGGATGGATTTTTTGTAAAGACCCAAAATATTTCAATAATCAGAAGTCAATATTATAGATTGAATCTTCAAATTTTATATATTATGTATTTTATAAGTGAAAAGGAAGATAAATTCCACAAACCCACATTCCTACACTTATATTAAACAATTTTGAGGTTATTTACTTTCAACTGTTTATTTTTACCATTTTAGCTATTACCGTGGTAACTAGTATTTACATAAAAAATATTTCCTTTATTATAAAACTATTTTTTAATTATTATATAATTTGTAACTAATTGTTCTATATTTAAAATAAAATTCATTATATTAGTTTTTATAAGTTGAAACTTTTCAAATTTACAATACCAAATGTTTAATGCATTAAATTGTCTTTTAATATAAATTAATTTCTAAAATGTAAAATATTGGTTTATGAATTAAAACCTAAAATTTAAAAAATAATAAATTCAATTATATAATAAATATTTTATCTTATAAATTTTTATCATTAGTGTTTTGTTTAAACTTATAAAGCACAATTTCATAAATCACATTTTAGATGTAAAAATGGTATTTTAACAATTCACCAGCTAATGTACCTTTAAAAAATAAATAAAATCAATCTTTTTTTAATATTGTTAGGATAATTAAATAATGTAATTTAATATTATGAAATACCCATTTTAAAATTTATAAATTTGGTAATAAAATAAGAGCATAAAATATTGGAAAAATAAATTTTTATCAGAAATCAATTTTGGTATATGAACTACACTTCTAAAATTAGTGCAAATAATAAATATTTTTATCAAGAAAAATATCCATTAAAATATAATTTATAATATTATAAATTTTTTTATTAAATTATTATCTATTATTTTTGAAATATCATTACAAGTGCCTTTTAATTCCTAATTTTTTTTTAACTATATATAACCACTTATTCATTGTCTATCATTCAATAGAAAATAACTATTTTTGTAAAAATATTATATACCCTTAGGGTTTCATTTTGTGTATGGATAAAGCTATATAAAATAATATTAATTTTTTAAAGAACATTATACAAAAACATAGGTCATTATATTCTTCCCATAAAAATAAATTTTTGCTCTACCTTTTTTACATTGAATATTGAAATTGTGGGTAAATGCTCTCATCATATCCTCAGTTTACCATATAGAATCCTCAAAAATATGATTCCACTATGTCACATTGAAAATATGAGTGGTCTTATTCCATATTAAATTTTATCATTGATCAGTCATCTCCACTATTTTTTCAATATATGTAATATCATGTTCTAGATTCATAAATTCTATGTTAATTAAATGTGAAGGGTCTTGTATGTGCATCAAAAAAACTGATACATGGAACACATTATATACATGATACCTATATTATGATAGTTTAAAGTGATAATTTACAACATATACAAGATCATGGATCTCGAGGGGGTGGAATATTCCAAGGTATTGTATAACCATTATTTCTAAAATACCTATCACACTTATAATGATATATTTTGAAGAAAACATTTTAACTAATATAAAACTATAGATCTCATCAAAAATTATCTTCAAAACTATTCTATCTTTTTTTCACTTTCACATACCACTAAATTGATTTAACATAATCTCTCATTTGTTAAATAGGGAAAGGTCATATCAGGTACCTTTCTCTAACTTACTTCAACCATGTGAAATTCCCATATCTCATCCCATATAGAGAGTCAAATGATTCCATTTGAAATATATAATGGAAACAATATTAATATGATAACTCTATTGTGGGGAGTTATTGATCCCAAAATACATAAAACCCTATTAAACAAGATCTCAATATATCCTACAATGTTTTAATGGTCCACTCATAATAACCATCTCTAAGAGGATGATATGTAATACTGAAACTGATATCTATATCTAATGATTTATAAATGCTTCTATAAAACCTTTACATAAACCTCAAATCTCTATCAAATACTATAGAGAGTTGTAATATTTGAATAATTACAACTTCCCATATGTATTTGTTGATGATTTGGTCATGAGAGGAATATTCATTAACTAAAATAGAACATATTTAATTAGTAATGTTATCTAAAATAATCAATATAGAATTCCTTTAGATGATGTTGGGAGTCCTATTACAAAATCCATGGTGACTTTTGATCATTTACATTCTATTTTTAGAAATGGTTTCAATATACCCTTGGGATTTTTTCATTAAGACTTCACTTTATGTAATACCAAGAATTGAGATACATGTTCAATAATTTCTCTCATCATAAAATCCCACATGCCAAAATTTTATGGGTCTATAAATATTAATACATTCTTGATGAATAAATAATGTGAGCTATGTTAACCAACCAAATTTTAACTCTTGAGTTTTGTTTTTGATGGGACACTTATAAATGTTACAAACCTTATAAATCAATCTTAATAAATGTTGAACTATTGAGTACTTTATACATTTTTTATAGAAAAAACACATCTTACCAGGCTTCTTTGATCTCTACATTAATGGATTTATGAATAGTAACATGAGAAAGATTGGATTTTTAACATTATATATTTAATTCAAGATTCATATTTTAAAAATAAATTAGTATTGGGTCTCTTTAAACCCTTAAAACAAATATGGTATCATGATATTTCCTACTCAAATCATCAACTACCTTGATTTTATTCCTATAGAAAAAATTTATTGAGTAGTCATAGTATTTGATTATTTCAAACCATATACTTTTCTAGTATTTAACTCCTTCTATGTGAATATATAATTCAATCTCTATTGGTTAGTATAAATATCATAATTCTAATCATATAGATAATTCCTTCATGTTTTAATTTCAAACATTATAGAAGATATCTCTAAATTATATATCAAGAAATTTTTCAAATGAGTTAATAGTTGTTAAGGTTAATAAGGAATTAACATGTCATTTTTCATGAGGATTCATCCTAGGACATTTTTTTGGCATCAAAATATTTTTAATACCCCTTGTCGCTGCAGGGAAATGTATGTATAGGTTCTGTGATTAATAACTTCATTATTTCCTTAATACATTATTTAAATTCTACCATCCAAATGAATATCACTAAATTTCTAGAGGACATATTTAGGGGACTTGACATCCTTGATAATGTTATCACAATGAATTTATAATATATAGTTTACAAAAGAAAACTATTGATCATGGTTAATATTGTTGGTCTGGGTTGTTATTTAATAACATCTATCTTTGAATGATCAATAGATATTCTCACACTCTTTATTAAATGGCCATATAATGACAGATAATTCATCCAAAATTCAATCATGGTAAATTTGTAATACTCATAAATTTTTCATAGGGTCATCAACATATTACAAAAATAAACTTCATGCTCTTCTTGGATCTTAGAATAAATAAGACTATCATCAATTAAGAAAATATAAACTAATCCACATAGTCACTAATTAAAATATTCATTAGATTCATAATTATGGAATTTTAATTATTCAATAAAAAGATAAACACTATAAACACATAAAGTATGTACCTTATTCAAATATTTGTCATCAAAATGTCCTCCAATTTACCAATTAATTAATGATATCTAAATCAAATTTCATTGTTTAAAATGTATTTAACATCCCTATGATGATCAAACAGGTCGAGGATTCTGGGTATAGTATAATTATTATTAATGCTGATTAATTAAACTTCTAATAGTCAATGTAAATTTGAATCATTTCATTCATATATTTTTGTAATAAGGATTGGTTCACCCCATTATAAAGCATTGAGGTTAATAAAACCCTTCCATAAATTTTTATTTAACTGATTCTTTAATTCCTCCCACTGAAATGGGATTCAATATATATGGACACTTATGGTAGGAATAGATCATGGTATGAGTTATATTGAAAACTCAACATTATGATCTAGTTGAATACTAAGTAATTAATCTTGCAATACATCATTTAATTCATGAATAATAGAAATTTCATCAATATTGACTTCTTCTATGATCTTTTGGGGTATATAACCCTAGTTTTTTGGAAGGACAACCCATATAATAGAATTTTATTCTATGTTGAGACCATCCTTATGTTAACACTTGATAATGGTATGATATGTGATATAAAATGGTGTCACCTTATGCCTGAAATTTATGTGTCCCTTATATTAGGATAACAAATCCATGCCAAATATTATGAAAAAAATCAACCATAGGGAGAAAAATTTTATCATCTTGAAGTATCTTTCCACAAATCTAAATCAAATAATATTTATATATTATTATCATGATAATTTTTCCACAATGTGATTTCATAGACAGTTTTATTTCTATCACATGATGTGGTAATTCCATATTTTTATAAAACATGTCTGATGTGATAGAATTTTATGAACCCAAATCCAATAAGGTACATATTGAACAATAATAAAGAGTAATTGAACCTCAAATCACTTCATTATCAGGATCAACCCAATGGGAATTGATCATGAATTCCCTTCCTTGCTCTCTTGGTTTTGGAGGTTGGTGTGGGATATTTTCATCATTGGCATGAGTCTTGGGGAATTGGTTTTCACAATGTATAAAATATTTTTACTTGAAGCATTATAGTTATATAAAATCATTAACTAAAAACATATTCTCTATTAATATGCTAATCACCCTCTTAGCCTTACTTCGATATTTTCAAACTTTGTGTTCTACATTACCACACTTAAAAAACTCCACTAAACCTTTATTTAAATTACTTGGGTGCTTCTTCCCACACAATTTCTATGTAGGGGGTTAATATTAATTACCCCATGTGATTTTCTATTATAGTTCTTTAGGTATTCTACCTACATTTTTCCCTCTCTAGAGTCCTCATATTCATAAAATGCATTTTAAAATTTTATTATAGATCGTAAATCACTTAATAGAATCAAATATCACTTATAAATAATGCATTATGAATACACTGTTTTAATACACTGAATAGATGATTATTTTTAGTTTCAGGATTATATATTAAACCATAGGCATATATTTTAATCCTCAAGAAGTTTTCTTAATATTTTCTGATAGATTCATCATTTATTTGATTCTACTCCATGAATTCCCCCTCCATATTTGTGTGAATAGTTTTTTGTAAAATATTAGGCGATGCGTTATTTTTTGAACCCTTTTACTACCACTTTCATTGTTGTAAATTTAATGAGATTCCACCATTACTCATCCTAGCCTACCAAATGGTAGAAAACCAAATCAACCTTATCATGTTCCAAGTACTAGAGAATAGAAAATATCTTTTCCACCACATTGGCCAATTTAACAAATATATGTGGATTTTAATATCCATAAAAAATGGGTTGATGATACAACATGAACAACTGAATAGAAATTTCCCCCTTCTTTGGGGGATTCAACAGATCCAAGTGATTTGCATTAATTTTAACATAATATAATAGTTGAGTGAGAATTATAATGAATTCAATTACTAAGGATCACCATCCATTAGGTTGTTTATTGGGGAAACAATAAAATTATCTGTAAAACCTATTATTATCAAAATTCCATCTGGTTCCATACATTATTAAAAACAATGAGTGTCCATGAGTGAAAAAATTTCAATAATAACTAAAAATTAAAAGAAAATAATTCAATATTAAAATTAATTACACATTGAAGCTACCATGTTAGTCTATAATTTATTTAGTTTAACCTAAATCATTCTTTGTTGAAATATATAATGGTTCTTCTCATAGTTAATAATTGAATCCATAAAAGTAACAAGGAAATAAATCATTTATATTGATTCACACAGAGCATGTGTTCAACAAAATAATATCCCTTAGGAGTTTCAAAACATGTGTATAGTTATTCCATTTTATTAGGAAACATGTGGTAATCGAGTTAAAACCCAATACACAATTTTTTGGTGTTATTACCATTAGGTAATTCAATGCCAAATCATTAATCCACTTTTAGTATCCAAAATGGGATGTAAATTCTAGGAAAACCACATAATCACTTTTTAATCAAAACATATGGATGTTATCTAATATATTGAATTGTCTATAGGGTTCTTAATAAGGTTCTATATCCATAATACCGAAGGATACAAAACTAATCTCAAAAAATAACTAAACATTCTCAATGAAGAAAATAATATATACCCAAGATAAACATTAGTTTAATTTTCTTCTTTTACATGATTTAAAACTATATATTTCCCATATAATAATATCCCAAGAATTTATAGTTTTTATTTCTTTGGATAGATTCTACATTATAATCTTATTTTATAAAATTCATGACAATTACCCCTTAAATACACCATACTCATCCACCTTTTTAACATCTTATTATTAATTCACTTGTTTAAAAATTGTGGAAGGAAATTGAAATAGAGGGGTGAGATAAAATTATTTATAAGGGATGAGTAAACATTTCATCCAAGATGAGTTAATATATGTTAGAGAAAAATATTATCCTATGTGAAATATCATAACATTACGAGTAACAATCACAACTCACAAGTGAGATTCAATGTAGAGGGAATAAAGAAATTAGGACACAAAATATAAACATTGAATAATTATATGTATAACATGGCTTATATTCATTTATCATAAAAATTTATTAATATTTGAATAAGATTTTTGTAAAATACATTGACCAAGTAATGATCCTTAGAATAAGGAAGCATTAATTTATTCATCCATGCCCTTAGTTACTATATGATTAAAATGAACTAAACTTTACTCACAAATACATATCTCATGAGATGTAATCTTTTAATCAATTAATTATAGAATGATATATGACCTGGCCATTTATTTATCCATACAAACCTGTGTTAATTAAAAATAATTCCATTTTCACATCATAATGAACCCATGGAAAAAAATAGGTTTTCTAAAAATTCCAATTTGAAAACATTCTATTTTGATAAAAAAACCCATGTAAATAAAATGGGTTTATTAAAATATCTAAATGGAATAAAATTACTTGATGTACTAAATCATTGGATACCAAAAAGATGTTAAGTGAAAATAATAAAAGAAATTTAAAAATATTTGGTGAATTTAGGAACATAACTCTATTAGAAATACATCATTTCTAATATGGTGAGATAAATGAAAACTAAATCATCAAAAGTTAATTATTCAAAAGATTTGGTATTCATTAATTGAAAATATATAATTGTGAGTCCCTTTTTAAAATGTATCTATTTTTTTCTGAAAAAATAAGTGAACAGATAAATATTTATGGAAACTGATTTGGAAAAATAAATATTTCCTATATAAATTCAATAGATTACTACATTCAAAATAGAATGAACAGGAAGAATTAAGTTCAATAATAAATTATATAACTCAAATAATGGATAAGTAGTTACCAAGTACATTAACATAACCTTTAATTTCCATGGAAGTTATTTAACCTCATGTATCATAATGGTAAACATAATAATTACCAATATTAGAACATTATTCATATAAATTTCCATTTTCTATCTTCTTCAATAACGCATCTCTTCATATATTAAATTGTTATAATCTATTATTAATATTTTGTGTTAATAATTTCTATTTGTTTTAAATAGGTTCATAAAAGTGTTATTGATCATAATTATTATTCACAAATTAACAATTAAAAATAACTACAATTATTTGAATTTATTTCTTATAAAGACCTATCTTGTTGTAATTACATCACATTAGAGTTTCAATCATATATCGTGCAGAAGAAATCAGTGATAATCTAGTTTATGTTGATTGAAAAATATAAATGGATTATATTCTAATGATAATTAATTTTTGTGATATACATAAAGAAACATATTAATTATATTATATATATATATATATAATATGATCAAAAAATATCAATTAAAATCATCAATTATTATGGTAGTGAAAAACATAAATAATTTTTTCTACAAGCGGTGATTAGAACATATTGATGGATGATGATTTCATTTTTCAAAGGAATAAATAAGTAACTTGTTAGACCATTTTAGGAACTTAAATATGATATATATATATATATCATGCATATTTAATTAATTATTCTTTAGAAATTTACATTGTTTGAAGTAAATTAAATGAACAATGTTTCTTTGTAGAGAATGTAGTATGCACGTATACTGGATTCATGACATCACTTTTCTTAAAAGAATAAGGAAAGGTTGTTAATGATTTTACTATTATCATAATAAAATTAAATTTTTATACTGATACTAATATTATAATTTTATGATGTTTTAAGGGTATTTTATGTATATGATGTTTAGATAATGATATAGAAACAAGAATCATTGTGTTAGAAATTTAAAACTCTATTCTTTGGTTATCTCATTTTGAAAGGGGGTTATCCATTTAACGGGTTGTATATTGAAACTAAAAGAAACACTTAAAGGATTATAGGAATGTTTGGTATTTATTTCGAAAGATTTTATTCTGAAATAAATGGGGTGTGGTGTGAGAGGATTCTAGGAGTAGAGTGCCGCTTATTTAAGTGAAAAGGGATGTAATTTTTTAACACCCAAAACAATTCAACAATGGGATGCCACTGTCAAAGGATTTAGATATAAAATTGGGAAATAATTTAGAGGAAAGTGATAAGGTCAATAAATGACTCATGAGCACATTAAAACACAAGTTATAAACATTTTTGGTTATTTTATATTATATTTTTTGTTTTTATATTTAGATTTTACTGCGATAACTATTTTTTACCTAAATAACTTCTCCTTTATGCATAAAAACTATAATACTAATTTTTATAGATTTTTTACATAATAGTTTAAAATTTAAAATCAATTTATCTAAATTAATTTTGAAGAATTTATAAAAAATAATTTTAAATTAAAAATATACAATACATTAGTTTTTTAAAATATAACATAAGATACAAAATGTCATATATGGGTTTATAAAAAAAATAATTTGTGAGATAATTAATTTGCTTATAAGATAGATATCGGATCTTATAAAATTACTTCATGAGTTTATAATTCATGATTATATATTAATAATTTCACAAAACTCATATTATTTGTAAAATAAATATTTTACAATTTTTATCTCATGATAAATCTCTTTAGAAAAAAAATAAATAATCTTATGATAATATTGGTATGGTAAGGTAAAAAATTAATTTAAAATTTCATAATTTAAATTAAAAGATTTATATATTTGACATTAAAGTAAAATCATTAAATATTGTGAAATATGTTTTTAATGGGAAATATTTTTTTGGTATATCACCACTTATTCTATAATTAGTGCTAATAATAAATATATAAAAATGAAAATATCTAATTTATAAACAACATTTTAAGAATTGGGAAAATAATTTATTTTCTACTAATAAGTAGTTATTGAAATAGTATTAAACGGGACATTTATTTCTTATGTTATTTATATCTATTTATAATTTCTTATTCAAATTAAACAACTAATTCGTTAATATCTATTTTGTTAAAAATAGTTTTCTTACCTTAAGATTTATTGTCTCATGTGGAGAAATATATCAAAAATAATATTAATTTGAGTAGGAATATTGTATTAAATATTGGGGAATTATAGATTAAATTTATCACAACAATGCTTGAATTTACATTAGACTTCCATTTATGATATATCAATATTCACCCTTAAATAATAAATATTTATTTATTTATAAAATATAAAATATTTATAATGATTAAAATTGATTTTAAAATATTAAAAAATCAAAAATATGTAACCACCTCATTCTATTATCAATGATACCAGAAAAAATTCTTATGGTCGTTATTTATGGAAACGATACCATTTTACCTTTCTAGAGGAGCAAATACTTCTCACCAAAAAATTGGGAACAATAGAGAACATGAGAATCATGAGTCACTAAATCGTCTGTATGATTAAACCTTTCCTTCCCTAGAAAGTAAAAAAATCAACCAAGAAACATAGGCTCACAAAACCACCTTATATAGAAAACAACATCCCTTTCTTCTAACTTAACTAACACCCCGATATTTTAGAATTTAATTATATTTAATAAAAAAATGTGTTCAAAATATTTTAATAAAAAAAACATGAAATTATGTGAATAAGTTTTAATAATTATAAAATTACACAAATTATATTTTATTTAAAAAAATATATTTGTTGAAAATAATTTGTATTTCATTTTGGAAACAGTATTGATCCTAAATAAATAATTTATAATATTTTGTTTTTGATCATTATATGGGGAATCTATATTTTATTTGAAAATTATTTCAGAGTATTGAAAATATTAGAATTTATTTATTACACATGTAAAAAATGATTTCATTGGTTACCAATTGGTTTAAAATTTCAATAAAAGTATGTGAAGGAATAAATAGATGTTTCTCTATAAAAATAATTTATTCATGACATGTGTTTCTATCATAATAATTTTATCTCATAAATATTTTTGAATTATTTTAATAAATGTTGAAGCATAAATATTCAATAAAACATGTAAACAATGATTTAGTAATATTTACTTGGAAAAAATGGGTATCAATTCAAATTTATTTATAAAAATTTATTTTTTAAAAATGTTTTATTTTTCATTATACACTCTTATTTTATAATGAATTTATACAAACGTTCTGAATTAATTTTGATAAAATGGTTTCCATATTTAGGATCATCATGTCCAAATTTTTTATTCAATAAGCTTACAATTTTTGTTTTAATGAATAGTAACTATGAAAAAATGTGTTACTTTAGTTTAGGATAAAATGGGTTAATCAGAGAGTAAATATAATTGATAATGTATAAAGTATCATATAAAATTGAATAATTTTGTTTTAATAATGATATTTTGATTTTATATTATTTTACATTCCTACGTTTTCCCATTTTTTCCACAACTACATAAATTTAACATTATTATATTTTAATGTTTTATGTTTTTACATGTTTCAACCCACCTCTCTTATAAAATATGGGCTCATGCCCCTCAATATTTTTCACCTTTAAAGACATCATGCTTAGACAATATTTTTCTAAAAACAAACCAATATTTATTCTTAATATCGATGATCTTCATTTCCTTCCATAATAAAAACATTGAAGTCTAAAATCATAATAAAAATGAGGTTTTCTAAATAAGAGGATGTTAAGAGTTAACATGGAGAAAGAAAGAACATGATGTCGGGGATTATCTTACAAATTCATTTCTTTTTAGTATTTAATATATTAAAGTACTATTAAAGGAAATTATATTATCATTATCCTCTATACCCCATCTATTTTCTTCTTCTATATTTATTTATAGGAATATCTATTATTTGTATAACTTTAATCTGGTTGGTACTTAAAATGATCAGTAATATTTTTTAGTAACAATAAACCTTATTTTCTCTTTAGTCAGTATATGTTTTCTTCCATTTCTGTGCTCATTAATTTTTTTCAAGAATATTCATTTATATGGTAAAATGGTTATGTAATATCATATTTAAATATAGTTGAATTTCATTACACTATTTTAAAGTGAATATTCTTAAATTTTTCTTAATGTAGTACTTTTGGACTATTTACCAAATGAGTAAAGGGTTTCATTGTTCTAAAATTTGGTGAATAAATATATTTTTCCTCTATAATTATAGTTCTTTTAATTGAGGATTATTTTATATGTTTACATGGTTATTTTCATTGAAAAAAAATTTCCTCTCATTTTGGGAGTTTTTTGTTTTTATGATACCAATGAAAATGGATATTTTCCCTTATTTTCCATGAAATGTGGAAGTACTATTTTGAAGGTATTTTTCAACTATGTCAACATATTTTAATGATTAATATTATTCATTGGTGATATGATATAATTATTAAATCCATATAATTCATCTTATTTAATTATAATTATATGGGAATAAAATGTTTTTGAGTCTCATTTCTTTTCCATTGATTATTTTATGAGGAATTTATTAATGATTTTATGATCTCGTGGGACACATATATATGGTTATAATTTTGTGATTGGTGTTTTATTTATATCCATTAAATTCATAGGGTAATTATTGATATATGATGAGATAATATTGGATAATATAGATAGTGAACCAAGATTAATATAGGACTCAGTCCTCTAGGATTGACCTGGGAATGGACCTTGGAATATGATATGATGGAACGAGGAGTAAGGCTAATCCATTTTGTGTTTTTTTCAAAATTATTCTCATTGAGGTGAACCGTGACTAATGGAATTATTTTACACACTTATGATTATGGTGTATTTCCATTGACATGTTCTTATGATTATGATATTCTATCATTCATTGGGATTGAATAATAATTATTCCTCACTCTTAGGACTCAAGTAATTTGAAATGCAAAAGAATTATTCCGCAAATAATGATTTATTATCCATTACTAATTAGGTGTGAAATTTCTATGTTAGGTTCATTGTATCATACATATATTATTATCTTATTCTTGCATATTATCTTTAACATAAATGTCAAATGTTTACTCTTACTATTCAAATGACCTAACCCTTTTTTATGTTTTAATTATCCCTGAGTTATATAGAAATATATTTTATATGAAATATAGTAGAAGGGTACTAGAAGTGAAAAATATTATTGGAGATGATGAGGATTCTTCATTAAATGGACTGATAATGTATCTAGTATCTAAAGAAAATAATCCTTTATGGTTCAAGGAATTTATTTTTGTTAAAATTATTTAATATTAATCTAAAATGATGTAATATTTATGGATTTTATTTTTAGATCAACTAAATTTGTATCAAAGATAGGATTTTAAGATAAATATATGAGTAAAATGAGGATAAAACATAATAAAAACTATCAAGAACAAAAAGTGATATAAACTAAACCCAAAATTTTTATAGGGTTGATAAGAAGGTGTTATAATTTTGGACATCTCATAGATTATTTTCATGATTATATAATTTCTCACTATGATTATTAAAGATTGATACTTACACTATTATTTTTCATTTAGTCGGTGGTTGTGTAATATACCGAGTATATAATGATTCTAGAAACCATCTGGTTGATAATTTATAAGTGTTTTTATGAAAAAAAAAATTCAATAAAAATAAATTAATAAATATTTTAATGATTTTCAGTAAGGGTAAATGACTAGTTAAAACCTTCTAATATTCATTTAAATTTTGTTGGAGTCATTAATTGAGTACGTGTGAGATTATGAGGCATGTAGAGGCTCAGAGAAAAGGGAATAAAATATTAAATACTTTAAATTATTTGTGTTTTATTAATAAAATAAAACTGAATATCACCAAAATGATGCATCATATGTTAAATAAGAGACCACTATTAGGCCAAAGACATGGATTTTACACTATGTCAGTATAATGATTATGTGGATCGGATGTTTGGGAAGGATTCTTATTGAGAGAATTTTTTTAATAATTTTAATATATTATTTATCAAAAATAATTGAATATCTACTAAAATGTGTGTCATATAACAAATATGAGACCACTATTAGCTCTAAAATTCATGTTGTACCCAAATTGAGCTATAACTTTTATGTGTATCGTGAGTTTGTCAATTTCACATGTGATAAAACAATTTATTTTTTTAATTATTTATTTATTCATTTATTTTAATAATAAATATCTAATATCTCTCAAATGGTGACTCACATATGTAGTCTGAGAAAAATGTTAGGTCTATGATTTGGGGTTTACCATAGGTGGGGTATAACATTTACACGCATCGGGTATTTGGTAGCATTTAATACGAAAAACCCATTTTATATTTAATTATTTATTCATTCCATTTTTTAAATATTAGATTATTAATATCTGTCAAACGGTTTATCATAAGAGAAATATGAGATGATAGTTAGGTACAAGATGTGGAGTTTACCATATAAGGGGAATAACTTTTGTGTGTATTAAGTATTTGATCAAATCACTATAAATATTAAGTTATTAAATAATTTTATAATTAATTTAATTATTAAAATGAGTTCTATTCATCTTCTCTACCAAAACAATATACACACCTCCATATACAACACACTGGATTCATTGTAAACCTTGGATTTCAATATATTTTTACCCATAGAATGTCGAAAAAAATTAATTTATTGAAATTAATAATTCCACCATCAATTTCAATTGAAATTGGGTATTAATATGGGTATAGAATTATTTTACTTGGAAATGGAAAAATGGACATGGCATGGGTATTGAAATAACTAAATTATTCATGATTCCTTAGAGGTTTTCCAGTTAAATTTTGTGGGGTTCCAAATCACATCTAGGGAAATAAGCAACACAATTTTATATATGATCCTTCATAAACAGTGTATTGTAGCCAAAATAGTACATTCTTTTAATTTATTATTTTTTAATTATTCATTTAATATGTTAAATTCAATATCTTTTGTGATATTGGTCAGAATTATTCATTCTCAGTGTTGTTGGGTTCATCTTGACAAGAAAAATCTAAACAATATCTTTGATTTTAATGTTAGGGAGGTATTTACAATCCATTTTTTACATTTTAAGTATATAATATAAGATTAACTATCAACGGATATTGTTTATAAAAATTACTATCAGGGAAAATGTTATTAAATTTTAAAAAGAATAATTATTATAATTATCGAATAAAAATTTAATTAAATTATCAATGCTAATAACACTAGAATATAAAATGTTAATTTTATGTAAAATTATCAAATAATGAATTAATTTAATTATAAAAATATGGTTACGAGAAATTATAACATAATAATAATGAGGAATTCTCAAGCGATAAACAAAATTAATTATCAAATAAAAATTGAATGAGTTTGTCAAATATAATATAATTCAATTTATTAGAGGATAATAATAAAGTAATAATCATGTGGAAAAATTATTGGATTAAGAAAATAATAATATCTATATTTTCAAATGATTATTAATGGAAAAATAATTATAAAATGATAATCACAAGGATATATCAGCATATAATTTATGATATGTTATGAAAATATAATTATAAAATGAGAATTTATGAGAAATTATGAAGAGATAATTATATAAGGATAATTCAATAGAAATTATCAAACATTAATTATAAAATGATAATTTATGAAAAATTTTGTAATTATAATTATAAAAAAATAATATATTAGAAATTAAAAAAAATATAATTATAAAAGGACTACTTTTGAGAAATTATCAAAAATATAATTATAAAAAGATAATTTAGAAATTTTTCAAGCGAGAAGATATATCATCGCATGAGATATTTTATATCTTTCAGAAATAAAATAACTATTTCTGGTCTTAGAAACTCTCAGTGATCCTTGAGTGTTGGTGTTTATGATTTTAGGGCCACAATGATGTGTTTTTACTAGTTTATACCCACATTTTCATTGAATTATTTTGAGGAATGATGTTTCATACCTATTTGGGATCTTTTACACATATTTACATTAATATTATTATTCATATACATATTTTGATGATCGTTCGTGATTATGATCACATGCGGGGTTGTGTAATGTCCTATAATTTCCATGTAATTTTTTTTAAATTTTATGGAATTATTTTGAGACCACTCGCTTTTACAACTTGTTATTCCAAGGCCCAGTGAGCCCATAGTAGAATTTTGAACTTTTTTTATGTTCACTTAAGTAAACGTGTGATCGATGATTTCTATCTTTTGAACTGGTGCTCAGATTGAAAATCTGAGGGCACCATTGAACTCGAAATGTTGAGATTCGCCTAGGGAGGACTTAACTATGACCGCCAAGGGTCGAACAGAAAAGATAATTTTTGGACTTTTTGGAAAATAATTAAATAACCTAGAAAATTTTATTTTTTTAACCATTGAGTTGAAGACGACAACGCTGTGGTGTGACGATGTTGAAAATATTAAGCACATTAAATGAAGATCATTAATGGCTCGTTTGCAAAAATGTAACTGCTACGCTATTTCATAAATGAAAAATCACAACAACACATTGTCTCAATGTAATAGAAATGATTTGACATGTTTCCTACTTATTAAAATCAGATTCTAGAGAGTTGTGAAGTAAACCCTGGGGATTCTTTGATGAATCTATGATAGAATTCCTCTATAAGTAATTAAGACGAACACTATGAAAAATGAAAAAAATTCAGAAATCGACGACGGTGATGCAGATCTCAGCCATCATTAGTAGTGTATCCAACAATCTAGTTTGGGGTTATGAATTATTTGTAATTAATTTTCTTTCCCAATTTTTAGTAATAAATAAATGAACATTGATCAACCCTCAAATAGTTTGATCCAAAGATTGTGTGTTCTTGTGGGAGAGTTCTTTAATTCAGGGACTTTAATGGAAGGTTATATTCATTTGTTGAAATCACAGAACTCCCATGGATTATACACCTCCATCACGGAGGACGTAGGCCGACACGAACAAGTCATGAGTCCCTCCACCTTGAATGTTCTTGTGTGTTCTTCATGACCGAACTTTCAAAATGGTGACAAGATGAATTTGAGGCCTTTGATGTGAATGAGACGCCCCATAAAGGTCGGAGGTGCAGACAACATGAAGAACGAACCACCGGTGCAGATGCAGTGGTATGTTGTGGCATCCGTGGGCAGGTGGCAAGGGCCTCCAGCACGGGTCGGTGGTAGCTGGGAGTGGCACACCCGACACGCGCCACAACAGAGCAGTAGGATGTAGCAACCCGTTGGCCGTAGTGGTGTAATAGAGACACAGTTCCATCTGGTACTGCATGGAGCAGTGTCCCAAGTCCATGGGCCACGTTTAACCAAAGGGGTCGGCTAGGTTGACTAGCTGCACATGCCACCAACTAGACCAGACGAATTGGTCCACAAAGCATCGGATCGGCCAGGGCGGCCCATCAGGGGAGGCCGAATCGGCCAGCATGTCGAGCCACCAGAGCAGCCTAGATAGTTTTCTGATCCAGTACGACTAATTCAAACAATGTTGGGGGAAGATGATCGGGTCATCGAGCAGCCAAGGTCCGAACATGACTGTCCTGCCAGTACGAGCCGAGCGGGTTAAATTCAGGTCACTGGGTGACATAGTGGATTTGTACCACAACCAACCTAGGCTGCATCTAGTGGGGCCCAATGGTATAGGAAAATAAGATGGTCATACGGGACCTTGGGTCGAGAATGGTCATGTCGGTCCATCCAAGTCGGACTGGGCTTGGACACAACCGACCCATGTTTATCAAAACAACGATATCTCACAAATAGAGCTTTTTATTGATGCTCTATCTACGAAACAATGACCTTTGTGACAAGGTGGTCCTTCTTAGATACTATATGTGAGTTTTGGTAGAGGTTTTAATATGGCCATGTTGGGTGGGATGTGAATTCAACAAGGCATGTTTTACAAAAATTCCCATATCTTAAAGACTGGGCATCCGTTCAACGCGCCATATGTAGCATTATGACCGTTACGGAAAGATGATCTTTTGCGTTACTCTATGATGGGCTTCCTGGAATTTGAGTTATGACTTTTGTATTTTGGAGAAGATCCTATAGAAATCAATCATGCTAAGTGTGGTAATCCCACAGGTGGCTGTGACATGAAGCATGTGAGCGACCTTTTATGGATCAGCAATACAGTGGCCATCTGTGGAACAACATGAGAATGACCCTCCATGGATCAAAAGTAGAGAGACCCTCCCTGGATAATCATGAGAGCAACCCTACATGGATCGGTAGTAGAGTGAAACTATTTGGATCAGCATGAGAGGAAGCATTTTTGGATTAGCGGTAGAGCGAACCTCCGTGGATCCGCATGAGAGTGATCATTCATGGATCTACAGTAGAGATACCCTTTGTAGATATGCATGAGATAGATCCTTCATGGATCTACAGTAGAGAGACCTTTTGTAGATAAGAATGAGAGAGATCCTTCATGGATCAGCAATAAATCGACCCTTCATGGATTGTTAGAAGAGTGACCCATCAGGGATCATCATTATAGGATTTCAATAGATTAATATGATCATGCTTTACGACTAATCATAATTACTTCTATACTTAAGATATACATACTGTGAGATGTTTCTTTTGCATTGTCCTTTATTTTGAGAACATTATTGGTGGTATTCGTCTTTTGTGGATTTCTGTGAGACCTGAGTTGGACATGGGGTACTTAGAGAGTATTGTTAAACATATCTCTATATATGATTCATCTAAACCAATTGTTTCATGTCTAGAAGACAGAAAACTTTGACTGGGAATTTGGGGAGCTAGGGCTAGACGATTCTCAGAGGTGGATTGATAGACAAGGTGTGCTGTAGTGACATCTGACTTTGAGCTATACCTACCTTTCACGTAGTATCCTAGGTGGATGACCTCCAGAACATGTACTTATTTTACTATAATTTCATTTCAATTGGGATTATATTATGGCCCCTTTACATTCAGTTTACACCTTTTACTCTTAGTGTTGGAATATTGTTCTTGTTGTACTACTTTATTTCCATTGTCAATTTATTTTTTCATTATTCCTTGTTTTTATGTGGAAATTATTGAATTCAATGCCTTCCCTTTTTCGGATATCGCATTCTAGTGCTAGTCACCATCCCTTGGCCTATAGAAGGTATTCTTGGGGTAGTCACGGAATTGGCCCTAGGGGACAGGTCCAGACACTGTGTGTAGCCCTAAAAACCCTATGTTACACATTTTTCCATGATTACATTGAATCTTATTATTCATGTTCCATGTTGATCACATGTATTATGTATTATACCTTACAAATGATGATATTTTATACTTTATCCTGTATCATACCACACTTTGTGTGATTGTATGGTATTGTTCTTAGAGCCTAAGACTGGTGGAGTATTATGACATGTTTATCCCTTAGAGGGGGGGTGACATGTGATAATGAAAAGAGGGACCTATGAACAAGTAAGGGATACAAATATTCCTTAGAGATGTTTTGTGATGCAATTAGTAACATGGGGATTCCATGGGGTATGATACTCAATTAATAGGAGATTTTGAGATGATCTCAATGCCTAGGTGATGCTGAGAACATAACCTTCATGATGAGAAGGGAGGTTAAGTTGTACAATCACACAATGTTGAGTAGCATGATTAATTATCCTTGTAGATAATAATTGATCCTTATCAAAATATGATTTGATACACTTATTGACTAGATAATTCCAAGGGTTATGTTAATTGATGAGTAGGGAGTGCTGAGTAGCTCTCGACACCTAGGTGATGCCATGGAAATTAACTTATTGATGAGAAGTGATTCTAAGATTCATGATCACATGATACTGAGTATCATAATTTATTAGACTCATTGATAATACTTGATTTTTTGGACACCTTATTTATCCATCCAGTATAAATCCAAAGTAGGTATGGTTAAGGGTTTGTCATTTCATGGTTAGCACACAACCACTTGATTTTGGGTTTTATATTTCTTCTTGTTACATATTAATCATTATTATGGAATAAACTGTTATAATATAGAATTTCTTGTTAAGGATTCATTGGTTGAATCCTACCGAGTCTTATACTCACACCCTACATGGGTATTTCGATGCACTTATATATTTTATCAGTGGAATAGTAAAGGGACAGGGCCATGTGGTGGATGGCTGAGAAGATAGAGCATAGAGATAGAGAGGACTAAGAAAAATACTAGAGGACATAGCCGTTCCATTTATTATTATCTGTTTTCATTAATATAGATAGCTCTCTTCTTTGGGATCTCTTATTTACATACCATGTATGTCATCCTTTAGATTCTGTATGTAATACTCTCCTATTTATTATTTTATCTATCATTTTTTATTACTCATATGGCATAATACTGAGGAATGATCCTATGAAACAATTTTGTAACATCCTATCCCAAACCACTGTGTCTGCGACTAAGGTTATAGTCTCCCCATTATCAAACTCAAGCCCACACTACAAGTTGGTAGCCTCTTGCATATGGGGAGGTACATATTATTTCACATGGAATTCAGTCTCATGCCAATTGGATTGGGATGGGATGTTATAAATTTGAATCATTGGATAATGACTAAATAACTTGTTTATTATCTCTTATTTGGGTTGGGATAGGTTTTATAAGAGTTTGGATGGATGAGAATTAGGTAGGGAAATTATGTTAGTGACTTTTTTCACTTTTTAGTGGACCTCCGATTTTCCATAAATAGGAAATTATTTTTTGTCTTTTCTACTGATTAAATTAAAAATGGTTGATGAACATGATGTTGATATGTGATTTATGGGATTTTTTTTTCATTTTCATGCATCCTGAAAAGGCATAACGTTTCACATTCTATATACATACTTGTTATTTTGCTGAAAACCCGTGGTTTAATTGAATTCCTTTTTTTCACTATCTATTCAGGATTGTTTCTTTGTGTGATATACTTGGGTTACTTGTTGTTATACTATATCATTATTAGAATAAGTTAGTTGAACTAATCTTGTTGTAACTTTGGTATATAAATAATTAAAGTGAATAACCTACATGGATGGAAACAAGGGTCAGTGCTAGGGGTATACCTTGGGTTATGAGTAGAATCCTAGGGGATCCTTGCATGATCACATAGACTAAATAATATTTTTATGTTCCTAATATTCCATCATTTTATAGAATATTTCACCTATATGTATTCTTACATAACTACTTTCTGAGCCGGTCTTGTTTTCTTATTCAAAATAAGATGTTTCTATATTACCACAAGATACGTAAGAAAATGAAGTATAGATTTCTTCTACACCTGATATGTGGTAAGGACTGTAGGGCCTCTTCAACCAAAACTCTCTCTCTTAGTGTATGTCATAGGTATTTGAGTTTAGAAATATAGAAAAATATTCCATTATGTTAACTCCATCATTATTCATCCTTCAAATCATCGAAGGCCCTCATGATACTAAATAATGGGTGAAAATATTTTTGGGAATCTTTGACCTAGTAGAGACCTGGTAGGATTAACTTGTTATGCTTAGACCGAGCACATGCAAGGTACACAACCCATTTCGATACCCTTATGATATATGGAACCCACCGAGTGAAAGGATCTCAAGTACCTCTAGAAGACTTGGACATAATTCATAAACCAAATACTATTCCATGGGATTCACCTGTGTTGTTTTCCTAGAAGGCGAATGGTAGTCATCAGCTATGATGAATGAGGTTATGATGAACACTATGACTAATGAGTCCAAGTACACTTTGATCTCATAGATATTACACTATGGTATCGAAGATATAATTTGGGATTTGAGAGTAGAATTTCCTAATAAATGTGGTGTATAAGACTAGATTATTTATAGACCCATATAATGTTGAGTTAGTCATGTCTTGGACATGTCCCCGAATTTTTGAGAATACTATCTTTATGGGTTTTATAGAAAATTATAGATAGTTTATCCTGAACTTCTTCTTGATTTTCAGTGCCCATCACAACACTGATGATGAAGGGAGAAATTTTATTGTGGTCAAACTAGTAGAAATTGGCTTTCCTTGAGTTTAAGGGAGGGTTTAAGATATCTCATGTACTAACACTCCTTAAGCCTATTATTTCTTATGTAGTTTACTATAATACATTAGGTGTTGTTTTGGGAGTGGTACTGATGTAAAGATAGTAGGTTTAGACTATGGGATATTATATCTACAACCCAATGATAAGAGATACCATGAATATTAAATGTATCTAGAATCTATGGTTCATTCTATAATGTTTTGGTGACACTATTTCTTGGGAGAGATATTTTTTGGTTTAAACAAACAATAAGAACCTTTACTCTGCCATCACTCAAGTGGACCCAAACTAGAGACAATAACATTGGGATAATAAACATGTCTTACATCATGAATTTGGAAGGGATTGTTTAAATCCCAAAGGTTAGTGATTAGATTGAGCTTCATGTACTAACCTAAAAGTGATGGATAGTCCAAGTGGACTACACTCATAGTAGAGGAAAATTTTGAATTTGTGATCTAGATATCTGGGTTTCATGGGATGATCACCCGCTCTTTTTTGTGTTCAAATTCATTAATAGAATCTAGGTTTCAATTCAGATGACACATTATGAGGCTCATTATGAGAGGTCATGTCACTCACCACTCTATTGACATGAGTTGGGTGATGCATTGATTTATGCCCCAGTATGGTTTACGAGACCTCTGAAAGAGTGTAGAAGATACAAAAGTGTTTGATAACCACTATTGGAGATCATGTTTTCTTGAGAGTTACTCATTGGTTAGGGAACAAAAATCTGAGGAATCCAGGCAACCTAACACCATTTTTTTGGACCCTTTGGGATCACCAAGAAAATAGGGACAATGTCATATTTTATAAAACTCCATTTTCATTAAAACTTTATCCATTATGTGTTCGATGATTCATCGATCCAAAGATATATACCTAAACCTAATAATATTATTGATTTTAAGGAAATTGAGATGGATACTAAAACATATTATGATGAGTGTCTAGTTATGATCATAGTTCGAAGAGTGAAGGTTTTTTTAGGAATGATAGTACCAATAGTCTAGATTTGGTGGCTGTATGGATGGTTATAAGAAGAGATGATGGAATATGATTTATATATTTGAGCTTAGTGGCCTATGTTTTTTGAGAAATATAGTTCGACATACTTCTCAAGGACATGAAGTCGATAGAGGTGGGAAATTGTAATATCTATAATTTTTAATGATAATAAATAAACAATATTATTAATTAATATTTTATTATCAAGAAATGAATTTTTTTTATAAAAATCACTTAACAAATATTTTAAATATTATTTGTATGGTAACATGATTAGTTATTTCCTTCGAATATTCTAACAAATATTTCTGGAGTCATGCACTGAGTTAGTGTGAGATTCGGAGTCCCATAGAACCTCATCATAGACAGAATAAAAATAATAAATATATTACATTATTCATGCATTATTGATCCAAATTAATTGAATATATCAGTAATGTAGAATAATTTGAGAAATATGAGACCACTATTAGGTCCGAGATGCGGTGTTTACCCTAGGCAGGGTATGACATTTATGTCTGGTTCATATTTTATCAGGTCGCTAATGAATACAATTTGTTTAATAATTTTGGTATATTATTTATCCAAAATAATTGAATATCTCTTAAATGGTGCATCATATGAGAGATTTTATACAACCTTTAGATCTGTTACATGTGTTTTAATGTATTAAAGTTATAACTTTTATGTGAATCAGGTGTTTAGAAATATCATTCTTGATTAAATACTTTTTTATATTTAATTAATTTTATATAATATTATTTAAATAATAAATAATTAATATCACTCAAATTTTAAGTATAATGAGAAACATGAGACTAGTTTTCGGTCTGGGATGTGGGTTTTACAATTGGTAGGGTAAAACTTTTATGCTTGTAGGTTGTTGGTCAACATTGTATGCAATAAAACCTATTTTCATGTTAACATTTATTTATTCCATTTCTTAAATAATTACTAATTAATATCTCTCAAATGGTGATTCGTATGAAAAATATGAGACCTCCATTATGTTCGTGACATGTGGTTTACTGAAGACCGAGCACATCTTTTTTTGTTTGACGTGTGTTTGGTCAAATAGCTATTAGTATTATCTATATAATTATTTAATAATTAATTTGACTAATAAAATGGTTAATATTCATATTATCTCCCAAAAATAGAACAAAACACCATTTACAATGCATGGGGTCATTTAGTGCATTTTATTACAAATTTTGTTTCTGCCAATAAAATTTGAGACGCATTAATTGAATGAAATTAATCAATCACCCATCAATTTCAATTGAAATGGTGAATTAATGTAGGGTATTGAATTATTCTTCTTTATAATGGATAAATGGAAATTGTGTGGGTATTTAAATACAAAAAAATATTCTCCCTTCATTTATGTTTGTCCAGTCAAACTCGAGGGTTCGTGAATCTCATATGTCAGAGAAGATCCCTTCATCTCTTAGCTTTTTGATAAGAACCTCATGTTTCTGGATGAACCTTCTTCACCAGTTCATGTTTCCCAAAATGGGGTGTTCTTTTTATTATTAATTAAATAATATAAATTCAATATATTTTTATATAATGATTAGAATTATGAATAATTAGTTCCATTGGGTTCATCTTGATGAGTAGAATCTAAATACTATATTTTATTTTGAAGCCATCGATTTATTTTTAATCCATTTTTTCACATTTCAAATTGATATGTGAAGATAAATTATCAAATTATACTCTTTAAAAACGTTATTATCAATGATAATATTTTTCAATTTATCAAAGGATAATTATTATAATCATTAAATGATAATTTATAGAATTGTCAATGATAATTACACCAGAATATCAAATGAGAATTTAAAATAATACTATCAAAGAATGAGTAATTATAATTATCAAAATATAATTACAATGAACTATATAAGGATAATAATGAATAATAATCAAGTGATAATTACAACTAATTATCACATAATAATTTCATGTGTTTTTCAATGATTATAATATTCTATTTATTAAAGGATATTTATATGATAATTATAACATGAAAAAAATATTGAATTTATTAAATGATAATTCCTAGACTGTCAAGGGGTAATTTTTGGAACAAAAAATATCAAATTATAATCACATGGATTTATTAATGTATAATTAGTGAGAAATTATAAAAATAAAATTAAAAAATTATAATTTATGACAAATTATCATGAGATAATTATTAAAAGAATTTGAGAAATTATCAAAAGATAATTAAAAACTGGCAATTTACGTAAAATTTTAAAAATAAAATTATTAAAGGAAAATTTAATAGAAATTATGAAAATATAACTAAAAAGGATAATTTATGTGGAATTATCAAAATATTATTATAAAACAATAATTTGGAAATTATCTGGGAGAAAGAATGTATAAATTCATCTGATATTTTATTTATTTTTGAACTAAAATAATTGGTTTGGATTTTATGAACTATTAGTGTTCTCAGAGTGTCAACATGTATGATTATAAGGTCACAAAGAGGTGTTTTTCACTAGTTTATCCTCACCATATTACATCAACAACATTTGAGGTAGGAGGTTCCTTACCTATTTGGGATCATTTACACTTGATTCCATTAATATGATTATGTATTGACATATTTGGGTGAAATTGGTAGATTATGATCACATGTGGGTGTGTGATACTCTAGGAAACACATGTCACACATTTTTACATGAGTAAATTGTGGCTTTTTATTTATGTTTAAGGGTGATCAAGTATATTGTGTTCCCTACCTTACTTAAGATGATATGTTATGATTTCTCATGTATCCTACTATGTAATGTGTGCTTTTGTGATATTTATATTAGATTCCAAGACAGGTGGACTATCATGACTTGTTTATCTCTTATAGGGGTAGTTCACTTTACTTTTGACAATGATGATATGAGACATATACTCATTGTAAGGATACAATGAGGCCTCAATGATGCCACGTGATGCACTCAGTAACTAGTGGATTCCAAGTGATATCATACATGATGAATAGGTGATTATGAGTAGCTCTTGATGCCTATGTTATGTCGAGATCATAACCTTCTCAATGATATGTGATGTAGAGTTCCACAATCAATCAATATCATGAATAATGATTCATTATCCTTGATGAATACATGGTTCTTATGACACCAAGATTCGATGCACTCGGTGACTAGAGGATGCCAAGGGGTATATTACTCAATGACTAAGGAATGGTGATTGTCTCTCAATGCCTTGGTGTTTCCGAGAACATGGCCTTCATAATAAGTAGTGATACTAAGATTCATGATCAAATTATGTTGAGTAGCATGATTGATTATGCTCATGGATAATACATTATTCTTATGACACATTGATTATCCATCAGATATAGTGCAAAAGTAGCTATATATGGGGGTTTGTGGCATCTTGGTTAGTTCATAGCCTCTCATTTTAGATTTTATGATTATTCATTTTACACATTAATCATTATTATGGAAAATACTATAATACCAAGGAATATCTGGTTAAGGATTCATTGGTTGTGTCCAACTGAGTCTTTTAATCACAACAAATTAAATAATTCCTATATTCTTATATATTTCATGAGGGATTCAGTGAAGATTATGGACCCTATGGTGGATTGATGGGTAGGTGGAACAAAGAACTAGAAAAGACATAGATAGAAGCAGGAGGACCCCACTATTCTTGTGATTATTTTATGTTTTTATAACTCTGGATAGTTTCCCACTTGTGGATATCATATTTATAAAACACTTATATCATATTTTAGTTTCTACACATATTAATTTGATGTTTTATTATGTTATATATTGTTTATTGCTTATATTATGATATGATATTGAAGATATAGTCTCCCCAATTTCTAACTGAATCCTTAAATTATAGTTGGCATCCTCTTGTATATGAGGATGTGCACATGAGCTCAAATGGAATTCCAGCTCAAAGTCGGTGGTTTGGGGTGGAATGTTACCAGTTAGAAATTTTAGAAATCTTATAAAAATTAATTTTGTGGATAGTTCATTAATTTTCTTCTTAATAAACCAAAGGACATGAAAGTTAGAATAAAAAATAATTTTTTTATGACATAACTCTCTAAAAATATTATTCAAGTTGAGATTCGAAATAAATATAAAAGGAGGGAATAAAGAACCATTAATTATTTCACAAGGAATTATACACGAGCCATGCTAAGCATGAAATACTTAAGTATTATATCATTCTCAATTAATAGTAATTATAACTTATATCAATACACAATTGATAACCATAAAGGTTTAGTGTTTTTGGAGACTCGATATATAATCAACATATTAAGGAAGATTTTTCAATATCTACCAGAAATTGTCTTCATATTTATTACCCATTTAGTAATATCACACATCGTACCTTTCATTAAATAAAAGGAAATGGTTTCAAAAGAAAGATATATTTCAATTTCCTAGTATAGGGTAAACAAGTTATACATTAATTATAAGATAGTATAAGATGATCATAAGTGAATGATAATAAAATAACATTCTTGTACTAAATATAATAGTTTTATAAATATAAATAATTATATCACAAACTAAAAAATCAATTTAAATCCAGAAGCACGATTAATAGGGGAGTTAAAGTAGTAATAATAATTAATGAGTAAAAAAGTAGGCATTTGGAATCCTACTCATTGGAAATAAACATCTTGTGAACATAGATATTGAAAATCATATCCATTCATACTCTTCAGACAATATCTAGAAGTTATTATATGCCCAAAAAAATGTGAACATAGCCATTCACAATTTTTCAAACAAACTATCTTTTCAACATGGATTGATGTAATCGTACCTACACATCAATATGTGAAAATAAATAATCATATTCATGACCAGACTTATCATAATAATCTCTTGAGATATATATTTTTAATTAACAAATGAATTGGATAGATATAAAATACACAACTATCACATAATCATAATACCAACATATATATTCCAAACTTTTATGAAAACATTTATCGCCCCAGTATATCTTAACCCATGGAAATGAAAATGAGTTTCACCAATATTTTCTAATGATAATCAATAAATATAAAAATAAATCATAAAGATGGTATAATTGGATCATGTCCCTATTGAGTTATAATTAATATCAAAGGATGTTTTCAAAGTTGAAAATATATTTAATTGATTTGTAGAACATATATTGAAGAAAAAACCCATTTTATTTTGAAATAAATTATTTGAAATAAAAATCTTGTATAATATAATGAAAAAATATATATGAAAATAACTGTGGAAAATTGTGAATTAATATTTATATAAAATTTTATTCCTTGTGGTAGAACAAGAATTTTGTGTGGAATATATTAAAACAACAATTATGTTCAAACATTTATAAAAAAAATCTACATTGAATAAGTGATAAGAAAATTATTTTTAAACTTATAATGAAAGTAAAATACAAGTAAAATTACTTTATTAAATCATTTTATAATAGAAAAAAATTCTATATTAAATTTCAAATAATATATTTATATGGTAGAAAATGACCATCCCTCGAAGATGGAATATGGTTCGTTTTTCAAAAAATCATTTTACCGGTATTATTATATACTAAAGGGGGGAGTTGTACTATAACATGAAAATTAAATTAATAAACATAGGAGATAAATTTCTATAGTTGTATGGATGAGGTCAATATTATTTGACTCAATGGGAATCTAGCATAGACAATTCCAAAAAGAAATCTGGTTTTAAATAATTATATTGCCTCAGGTCTCATATTAATTCATACGAGTTCAAACAATCTAAACAAATAATATATTTTTTGTATGAATCTATTAAAAAACCATATTAGTAAATAAGTTAAAATTAAATATTCCTTTATAATTTTCAATTATCCATTTATTAAAAATTTCATCATTAAAATAAACATTCAGGTGAAAACTGGTATGTTTTCCCTAAAAGATTCCATTTAATAGTTCTAGTACAAGAAACATATTAATTTATTATCATATAAAAAATATTAATCATGGAATAAGTACAATATTTATTTATTCTACATAATTTTTATCCACTCTAATATATTTGTTATGGAAAATGAACTGCATCACTTCATAGAGATCGTCACCGTACGTATGCCCGAGTGATGATTTCATTTTTCGATGGATTGAAATAATCAAAGATAAATTATAAATAAAAATGTATAAATAATTATTATATCATAAATATCATATATATTTATTTAATCTGTAATTATTTTGATTCATGTATATAAGAAATTAAAAATAAATGACATTGCTTCTAGGAGGTGGTAGCCCACCCATATTCGCGAAAAACATTGTTGTCTTCAAACGAATGGGAAGGTAAAAAGATTGATAATATAAAACTATAACAGAAGAATTATTATGTCCAAAATATAATATATATAATAATTAAAACCATCTTAATTACCAACAATTAATATGATGATGGAAAATGAATCATATTGTTACATGGAAGCATTTGTCCACATATAGGCACAAATGATGCATTCATTTTCCATTTGATGGAATGGAAGTTAAAAATGTTTTTTCCATAAAAATAATAACATATATAAATATTTTGGAAAACGTAATCATTATTCTAATATGTATACACATATTTTGATGATTTATAATAAAAAATAAAACTGAATGTTCTCAGTTAGTTTTTTTATATCTTCTTTAAAATAACTCATATGACATAAACCATATAACATGAATGATTAATCATAGGAGAATAATAGAGGATATAATATAAAGGGATGGAATCTTTTAAATTATTAGGGTTTTTATTTTATAATCTAGATGTATCAAAAAATTAAATTAAGGGGGAGTGGAGTTTCGATTTTTTTTGACGAGAGGACACATTGGAAAAAACATAGAAGATTTAAATATAATTATTGAATTTCTGAAGTATAATGATTCAAAATAAAAATAGACTCAAATGAAATGTGGATAAGGGATAAATTTTATATTCCTATAAAATTTAATTTTTTTTTCATTTTAAACCATATCAACTTTTTAACCCTTGTTTAACTCTATTTATCTTATTACATTATAAAACATTATTTAGAATTTAACTGTCAAAATGTTTCTTCTATGGTGATATGTAGATAAAAAATAGCCCGTTGATTATATTTTTAGAAACGTCCCTATAAATTTGTCTTCTTTTAGTATTTTTTAGTATTATTGAATAATTAAATATATTATTATTTAACATGAAATATCATTAATATCATTTTGAGACAATTAATTTAATTTAAAATTAATTTAATAAAGATAATAGAGTATTTGAAATATAAAGTGATTTATCTCTATTTGTAACTTATAATTACTTATTTAATTCTTTGAATATTATTATTCATCCAAATCTATCAATTTTATTTTTTAAATAATGGATTAGTTTGGTTTTTCCACAATTTGAAAAAAACAACATCAATTTTATGTATCTTTTTAAAAATTATATCACAGAAATAAATTTAAATTAATTTAATATTATAAAAATAATTTATTAATTTTCTTAATATCAAGTTATATTTACTCAAAAAATCATGTTATAAAAAATTGAAATCATGGAAGTTACATTTTATATTTATCCATTTTTTAGAATTTTAAAAATGATATAATAAAAGGAAAGTGTGAGGAAATATCCATATTTTCCTATATAATATCTAAATAGTCTAATAACTCATCAAAATTGGATAAAGACACTTTTTATAGATATTTCACTCCCATGTCCCATAGTTTTTACCGAGTCTAACATATTTTACCCAAACCATGGTGAATTTTTTTACCATGATTACTATCTTTGTCGAGAAAATATAAATAGAACTATTTAGAGACTTCAAACCTCCTAAATAAAAAAGTAGAATCAATTTTCATTATTCAAATTTTAAATGTGAATGATATTAATTTTAATATAAAATTTTAAAATGAAAAGATAAATAGTTTTTATAAAAAATGGGGTTTTTATTCCCACGGATGAATTTATTCCAAATTCATGTATAATTTCTAAAAAATGTTGTGTATGAGACAAAATTATATATAGTCCCATATAAGGTTGCATTAGTAATGTCTTGGACTTGTCCCCGCATGTTTGAGAATAATAACTTTATGGGTTTTATAGAAAATTATAGATATTTTATCCTGAACTTTTCCTGATTGTCCGTACCCATCACAGCACTGATGATGAAGGGAGAAAATTTATAGTGTTAAAAATAGTATAAAGTGACATTCCTTGAGTTTATGGGAAGGTTGAAGATATCTCATGTACTAACACTCCATAAGACTGTTATTTATTATATAGTTTACTATAATATATCAGGTGCTGGTTTGGGAGTGTTACTGATGCAAAGGGAGTGGGTTTAGACTAAGTGACATTATATCTACAACCCTATGAGAGGATATTCCATGAACATTAAATTTATCTAGAATCTATGGTCCATCCTCTAAAGTTTTGGTGACACTATTTCTTTGGTGAGAGATTTTTTTGTTTAAACAAACCATAAGGGCCTTTACTATGTCATGACTCAACTGGACCAAAACTATATACAACAACATTGAGATAAGACACATGGTTTACATCATGAATTTTTTAGGACTTGTATAAATCCCAAAGGTTTGTGATTGGATTGATCTTGGTGTACTATCCTCAGAGTGATGGATAGTCCAAGTGGACTACACTCATAGTGGAGGAAAATTTTTGAATTTGTGTTCTAGATATCAGCGTTTCTTTGGATGATCACCCACCATTTGTTGTGTTCAAATTAATTAATAAAATCTAGTTTTCAATTCAGATGAGACATTATGATGCTTATATGGGGGGTCATGTCTCTCACCACTCTATTGACATGAGTTGGGTGATGCAGTGATTGTTGGCTATATTTTGGTTTACGATACCTCTGAAAGTGTGTATGAGATACAAAAGTGTTAGATAACCACTAAAAGAATATGAAGGTTACATTCTGACCATAGGATGAGACCCTATCTATTCACTATTGGTTATCCTGTTTTCTAGAGAGTGACTCTTTGGTTAGGGAACAAACATCTGAGGAATTAGGACAACCTAACACCATTTTTTGGACCCTTTGAGATCACCAAGAATATAGGGACAATGTCATATTTTATAGACCTCCATTTTCATTAAAAATTTATCCAAGACGTGTTCCATGTGTCACCGATCTAAATATATATACCTAAACCTAATAATATTATTTATTTCGAGGAAATTGAGATGCATACTGAAACATATTTTGAGGAGCGTATGGTTATGATCATAGATCGAAGAGTGAATGTTTTCTGAGGATTGATAATACCAATAGTCTATATTTGGTGGAAGTATGGATGGTTATAAGAAGAGATGTTGGAATGTGATTTAAATTTTTGAGCTTAGTGGCTAATGATTTTTGAGAAAGATAGTTGGAGATACTTTTTAAGGACATGATGTCGATAAAGGTGGGAAATTCTAATATCCTTAATTTTTAATGATAATAAAAAAATATTGTTATTAATTTATAATTTTTTATCATGAAATGTAATTTTTCCATAAAAATAACTTAACAGATATTTTAAATATTTTTTGAAAGGTAACTCGATCAGTAAATTCCTTGGAATATTCTATCAAATATTTCTGGAGTCATGCACCGAGTCAGTGTGAGATTCTAAGTCCCAAAGAACCTCATCATAGACAAAATAAAAATAAAAAATATATTAAATTTTTCATGCATGATTGATCCAAAATAATTGAATATATCACTAATGGAGAATCATTTGAGAATTATGAAACCACTATTAAGTCTGAGATTCGGTGTTTACCCTAGGTAGGGTATGACATTTATGTGTGTTTCATATTTTGTCAGGTCTCTAATGAATATAATTTTTTTAATAATTTAAGAATATTATTTATCCAAAATAATTGAATATATCTCCAATGGTGCATCATATGAGATATTTAATACCACCTTTAGCACTGTTACATGATTTTTACCATAATAAAGTTATAACTTTTATGTGAATCGGGTGTTTAGAAATATCATTCGCGATAAAATCCTTTTTTGTATTTAATTAATTTTTTATTATATTATTTAAATAATAAAAAATTAATATCACTCAAATTGTAAGTATAATGAGAAATATGAGACTAGTATTTGGTCTGGGATGTGGGTTTTACCATTCGTAGGGTAAAACTTTTATGCTTGTAGGTTTTTTGTCAACATTGCACTCAATAAAACCTATTTAAAATTTATTTATTCCATTTTTAAATGATTACTAATTAATATCTGTCAAATGGTGCATCATATGAAAAATATGAGACCACCATTACGTCCATGCCATGGGGTTTACCTATGACCGAGGACCACTTTTTTAGGTGTCATGTGTTTGGTCAAATAACTATTAGTATTATTTATATAATTGTTTAATAATTATTTTGATTAATAAAATGTTTAATATTCATATTATCTCCCAAAAATGGACTAAACCTCTATTTCAAATGAATATAATCATTTTATGCATTTTATTTTAAATTTTGTTCCACCATTAAAAATTGAACCGCATTAATCGAATGAAATTAATCACTCACCCATCAATTTCAATTGAAATGGTGAATTAATGCAGGGTATTGAATTCATATTCTTTATAATGGATAGATGAAAATGATGTGGGTATTTAAATAACAAAATATGATTATACCTTCATTTCTGGTTGGCCTGTTAAATCCAAGGGGTCCCTAATCTCATCTATCAGAGAAGATCCCTTCATCTCTTAGCTTTTTGATAAGAACCTCATTTTTTGGGATGAACCTTCTTCAAAAGTTTATGTTTCCCAAAATGGGGTGTTCTTTTTCTTAATCATTCAATCATATAAATTCAATATATTTTTATATAATGATTATAATTATGAATCTTCAGTGCCATGTAGTTCATCTCGATGGGAAGAATCTAAATACTATATTTTATTTCGAAACCATCGATTCATTTTTAATCTATTTTTTCACATTTCAAAATGATATTTGAAGATAAATTATCAAAGGATTTTCTTTAAAAACGTTATTATCAATGATAATATTGTTCAATTTATCAAAGGATAATTATTATAATAATTATATGATAATTTATAGAATTATCAATGATAATTACACTAAAATATCAAATTATAATTTAAAATAATATTATCAAAGGATAAGTTATTATAATTATTAAAAGATAATTACAAAGAACTATATAAGGATAATAAGTAATAATTATCAAGTGATAATTACAAATAATTATAATATAATAATTTTATGAGTTTATAAAATATTATAATATTCAATTTATTAAAGGAAAATTATATTTCAATTATCACCTAGAAAAATTATTGAATTTGTCAAATGATAACTCTTATATTGTAAAAGGATAATTTTTGGAATAAAAAATATCAAAGTATAATCACATGGATTTATTAATGTATAATTATTGAGAAATTGAAAAAATAAAATTTATAATTTATAATTTATGATAAATTATGATGAGATAATTGTTAATGAAAAATTTATAGAAATTATCAAAATATAATTAACAATGGATAACTATGTAAAATTATGAAAATAAAATTACAAAAGGATAATTCAATATAAATTATGAAAATATAATTAAAAAGGGATAATTTATGTGGAATGATAAAAATATTATTATAAAATAATAATTTGGAAATTATTTGGGAGAGATAATGTATACATGCATCTGATATTTTATTTATTTTTGAACTCAAATAATTAGTTTTGATTTTATGAACTGTTAGTGTTCTTGGAATATCAACATGTATGATAATAAGGTCACGATGAGGTGTTTTTCACTGGTTCATCCCCATATTTTTACATCAACAACATTTGAGGAAAGAGGTTCCTTACCTTTTTGGATCATTTACACATGATTCCATTAATATGATTATTCATAGACATATTTTGGTGAAATTGGTAGATTATGATCACATGTGTGTGTCTGCTACTCTAGGAACCATATGTTACACTATTTATATGAGTACATTGTGAATTTTTATTTATGTTTAAGTCTGATCACATATATTGTAGGCCCTACCTTACTTATGATGATATGTTATAGTTTCTCATGTATCCTACCTGCAATGTGTGATTTTGTGATATTTATAATATATTCCAAGACAAGTGGACCATCATGAAGTGTTTATCCCTTATAGGGGGAGTTCACTTGACTTGTGACAATGATGATATGAGACCTATACTCATTCTAGGGATATAATGATGCCTCAATCATGCTATGTGATGCACTGAGTAACTAGAGGATTCCAATGGATATCTTACATGATGAATAATGAATTATGAGTAGCTCTTGATGCTGATGTTATGTCGAGATCATAACCTTTTTAATGAGATGTGACGCAGTGTTCCATGATCAAAAAATATCATGAATCATGATTCATTATCCTTGAGGATAATCAATGAGTATTATGACACAAAGATTTGATGCACTCGGTGACTAGCAGATGCCATAGGGCATGTCAATCAATGAATAAGGAATAGTGATTAGCTCTCAATGCCTTGGTGATGCTGAGAACATGGCCTTCATAATAAGTAGTGATACCGAGTTTCATGATCAAATGATATTGAGTAGAATGATTCATTATCCTCATTAATAATACTTTATTCTTATTAAACATTTATTATCCATCAGATATAGTGCAAAAGTATGTATAGAATGAGGTTTGTGGCATCTTGGTAAGTGCATAGACTCTCATTTTGGATTGTATGATTATTAATTTTACACATTGATAATTATTATTGAACATACTATAATACTTGGGAATATCTGTTTATGGATGCATTGTTGGTGTCCAACTGAGTCTTGTAATCACAACATATTCAGGAATTTCTATGTGCTTTTATATTTCATGAGGGATTCAGTGAAGAGTAAGGAAACTATGGTGGATTGATGAGTAGGTGGAACAAATAACAAGTAAATACATAGATTGAAATAGGAGGACCCCAGTATTCTTGTGATTATTTTATGTTTTTATAAATCTGGATAGATTTCCACTTGTGGATATCATATTTATAAATAATGTATATCATAATTCAGTTTCTACACATATTAATTTGATGATTTATTATGTTATCTATTATTTATTGTTGATATTATGATATAAAATTGAAGATATATTCTCCCCACTATTAGACTCAATCCTTCACTTCTAGTCAACATCCACTTGTATCTAAGGAGGTTCACATGAGGTCAAATGGAATTCTCGCTCAAATTCGGTGGTTTGGGGTGGAATGTTACCAGTTGGTAATTTTAGAAATCATATAAAAATTAGTTTTGTGGATAGTTCATTAATTTTCCTCTTATTAAATCGAAGGACATGAATGTTATAATGAAAAAACATGTTTTTTTATCACACAACTCTCTCAAAATTTTATTCATGTTGAGATTCAAAAAAGAGAAAAGGAAGGGACTAAAGAACCATTAATTACATTATGTGGAATCATACAAGATCCATCCTAAGCATGAAATAATTATGTATTATGTCATTGTCAGTGAATAGTAATTATTTCTTATACCAATACACAATTGATAACCATAAAAGTTTAGTGTTGTTGGAGACTCGATATATAATCAACATATTTATGAAATTCATTCAATATATCCTACAAACAGTCTTCATATTTATTACCCATCTAGAAATATCATACATCATACCTTTGTTTAAATCATTGGAAATGGTTTCATAAGAAAGAGAGATTTCAAGTTCCTAGAATGGGGTAAACAAGTTATACATTAATTATAAGAGAGTATAAAATGATCATAATTGAATGATAATAAAATCACATTCTTGTTTTAAATATAAAAGATTCATAAATATAAATTTTTATATCACAAACTAAAAAATAAATTTAAATCCAGAAGCATGATTAATAGGGGAGTTAAAGCAGTAGTAATCATTCATGAGTAAAAAAGTAGGCAGGTGGAATCCTACTCATTCCAAATAAACATCTTGTGAACATAGATATTCAAAATCATGTCCAATCAAACTCTTCAGACAATATATTGTAGTTATTATACTCCCAAATAAAAATTTGAACACAACTATTCACAATTATGGAAACACACAATCTTTTCAACATGGCTAGATGTAGTCATACCTACACATCAATATGTGAACATAAATAATCATAATCATGACCAGACTTATCATAATCATCTCTTGAGATATCTATATTTAATTAACAAATAAATTAGATAGATATAAAAGACACAACTATTACATAATCATAATACCATCATATATATTCCAAACTGTTATGAAAACAATTATCTCCCCAGCAAATCTTAAACCATGGAAATGAAAATGAGTTTAGTCAATATTTTATAATCATAATAAATAACAATACAAAGAAATAATAAATATTGTATAATTGGATCATGTCCGTAGTGAGTTATAATTAACAACAAAGGATGTTTTCAAAGATGAAAATATCCATAATTGATGTGTAGAACATATATTGAAGAAAAAAACATTTTATTTTGAAATAACTAATTTGAAAAATAAAAAACATACAGAATATTATGAAAAAAATATTTGAAAATTTCCATGGAAAATTTTGAATTAATATTTATATTAAATATTATTCCTAATGGTAGAAAAATAATTTTTTTGTGGAATATATTAAAACAATAATTACGTTCAAACATTTATAAAAATGTCCTACATTCAATAAGTGATTAGAAATTTATTTTTAAACTTATTAATAACATTAAATACAAGTAAAATTAATTTAATAAATCATTTTATAATAAAAAAAATTCTATATAAAATTTTAAAGTACATATTTATATGGTAGAAAATGATCATCCCTCGAAGATGGAATAATGTCAGTTTTTTCCAAAATCATTTTATCGGTAATATTATATACAAAGGGGGGGAGTTGTACTATAAAATGAAAATTAAATTAATAAACATAGAAGATGAATTTATATGGTTTTATGGATAAGGTCAATATTATTTTACTCAATGGTAATCTAGCATAGAAAATCCCAAAAAGAAATCTGGTTTTAAATAATTATATTGCCTCAGGTCTCGTATTTATTAATACGAGTTAAATGAAACATATATAAAAAATATATTTTTTGTATGAATCTATTCCAAAACAATATTAGTAAATATGTTAAAATTAAATATTCTTTTATAATATTCAATTATCTATTTATTAAAAAAATCATCATTAAAATAAACATTTAGGTGAAAAATGGTATCTTTTCACTAAATGTTTCCATTTAACTGTTTTAGTATAAGAAACATACAAACTTATTATCATATGAAAAATATTAATCATGGAATAAGAAAATTTTTTATTTATTATATATAATTTTTACCCAATCATATAAATTGGTTATGGAAAATGAACTACATCACTTCATAGAGATCGTCACCATATGTATGCACGAGTGATGATTTCATTTTTCGATGGATTGAAATAATTAGAGATAAATTATAAATAAACATTTATAAATAATTATTATATCATATATATCATATCTATTTATTTCGTCTGTATTTATTTTTATTCATCTATATATGAAATTAAAAATTAATAAAGTCGCTTCTTGGAGGTGGTAGCCAACACATATTCACGAAAAACATTGTCATTTTTCTACGAATGGGAGGGTAAGATGATTGATAATATAAAATAATAACAGAAGAATAATTATGTCCAAAATATAATATATATAATAATTAAAACCACCTTAATTACCAACAATTATTATGATGATAGAAAATGAATTATATTTCTAAGAGGAAGCAGTTGTCCACACATAGGCACAAGTGATGCATTCATTTTCCATTTGATGGTATGGAGGATGAAAATGGTTTTAACCTAAAAATAATAACATATATAAATATTTAAGAAAAATTAATAATTATTCTAATATGTGTACACATATTTAGATGATTTATAATAAAAAATAAACATGAATGTTCTCATTTGATTTTTTTATATCTTCTTTATGTGACCTCATATGACATAAACCATATAACATGAAAGATTAATCATAGAAGGATAAGGGAGGATATAATATAAAGGGAAGTAATCTTGTAAATTACTAGGGCTTTTATTTGATAATCTACAAATATTAAAAAAATTGAATAAGGGAGGAGAGGGGTTTCGATTTATTTTTAACGAGAGGACACATTGAGAATTACATTGAAGATTAAAATATAATTATTGACTTTCTAAAGTATAATTATTCAAAATGAAATTAAACTCAAATGAAATGTGTATAAAGGATAAATTTCATAATCCTATAAAATTTAAATTGTTTTTTCTGTCATTTTAAACCATATCAACTATTTAACCCCTTCTTTAACTCTATTTATCTTATTACATTATAACACATTATTTAGAATTTTATTGTCAAAATTTTACTTCTATGGTGATATGCAAATGAAAAATATTCCGTTTATTATATTTTCAGAAAATTCGCAACAAAATTGTCTTCTTTTAGTATTTTTTAGTATTATTGAATAATTAAATATATAATTATTTAATATGAAATATCATTAATATCATATGGGACTATTAATTTAATTTAAAATTAATGTAATAAACATAATAGATTATTTGAAATTTAAATTCATTTAACTTTATTTATAACTTCTAATTACCTAATTAATTCTTTAAATATTTTTATTCATTCAAATCTATGAATTTTATTTTTTAAAAAAATTGTTTAGCTTGATTTTTCAACAATTTTCAAAATAACAACATCAATTTTACGTATCTTTTAAGAAATTATATCTAAAAAATAAATTTCAAAATAATTTAATATTAGAAAAATAATTTATTAATTTTCATAATATCAGGGTATAATTACTCAAAAAATCTTTTTATAAAAAATTGAAATCATAGAAGTTAAATTTTATATTTATCCTTTCTTTAAAATCATATAAAGGTTATAATCAATGAAAAGTGTCAGGAAAAATCCATATTTTCATATATAATATCTAAATAGTTTAATAACTCATCAAATAGGATAAAGGCAATTTTTAGAGATATATTAAACCCACAACCCATAGTTTTTACCGAGTCTTAAATATTTTACCCTAACCATGGTGACAATTTTTTTACCATGATTACTATCTATGCCGACAAAAAATAAATGAAACTATTCAGAATCTTTAAAACTCTTAAATCCAAATGTTGAATCAATTTTTCATTATTCAAATTTTAATAGTGAATTAAAATAATTTTAATATAAATTTATAAAATGAAAAGATAAATAGTTTTTCTAAAAAATGGGTTTTTTATTCCCACAAATAAATTTGTGCCAAATTCAAGAATATTATTTATTAAAATGTATTTATTTATTTATTTCTAATTAAATGAGTATTAAATTACTTATAGATAAAATTTTAAACATTAGGACACATTAAAATTGATTTATTTATTGAAAGGAATTGATAATTTTACAAAAAATTGAATTTTTCAACATATTATTAGAAATAAATATTTTTAGAAAAATAAATAAAATGTTCTATAATTTAATATTTTCATAAGGAGTATAAAAATGATATTAATTTCCTCAAATAAGTTTTTTTTATTATATCCTTTCCTAATATGTAAAAACATGTTTTTAGAAAAAATCATTTCTTTGAATCATAAAAATAAATCAAAAAAATAGAGTTCTTATTTATTATGAATTAATAAATAAAATGTCATTATATAAATTCATTACTCATATTATTTATAATATGGTTATTAATATTAAGGATTTTTAATGTGGTGTCCTAATAATGTTAAGGATTGAATAAGTATCAGTTCCATCTTTCAAAACTCGAGGTTTTCCCTATAAGATGTGGCTTATATGGTTGATTATATTGACTCCCTTTTGAAATATATGCCACATTCCATATCCTTATTAAAATTTCCTCTTCTTTACTATATTTTTAGTCCATTATTTATGTTTTGGTATTATTATTGATATAATCATTTCATTTACTCTGTGTTTTTCTCTGCTATTGATGTTTTCTTGTTGAGGTCACCTATATCCAAAATTTCCTAGTTCTTTATTCATTCATTCAATATTACCTCAAGTCAATATTTGTACTTTATTTTCATGATAGTTCTCTTCCACTAGCATTGAATTTCCTTTTGTGAATAATTTTCATATCCCATCCCAAAGTTGTATTTATTTTTTAATATCATCTCATGTCCCGGTGTCGATAATAGATATTGGTCCTAGTAGTGGGTCTTCCTAACTAGAGTGAAATCAAAATTCCTATATTTATCATGACCTATCTGGTTAACCATAATTATGTTTAATTTATATCATAGTCAACATTTTAGTGTGTTCCATTTTTTGGATCAAGAATTGGATTTGGTCTATGGTTTTTCAAGATTTTCCACTTAGTTTTATTTTTATAGGACATCGACTATCAAGGTTTTTGGTTTATTTTCATTGGTGGAGGTGGTGTTTATTAGTGGTATCATTAATTGCAGTTTATTTTTTTAATTAGTCTCTATGTGTAGAGTGAAGGTGGTTCTATGAAAATGTTCTTTAGAGGCATCCATTTTGTAGTATCCACCATTGTGGTTTTACTATTTCATGGTGCAAGTTAGGTGAAGGTTATTTTCAAATGTTTATGGTCTAGATCATCAAATTAGTAATGGGATTCCTTTGAATAGTTTTTTTACATTAATTTAAAACTTCATTGAAGGTTGGGATTTAGTTCTATGGTGGTCATGTTAGAAAAGGTACTTCTTTAGTATAAGACGGATATTTTCAGTGAGGTTAAAAAAATCTCGGTATTCTAGTGGGGCATGATCTTGAAAATTAGGAAATTAGATGTATCTATTTTTAGTTGGCACCAATAATGTTATAGTTTAAGAAATTAGACCGTGTAAAGAATCTTGGAGGAGTCAAAATCAATGGCCTGACTATAACGAGGTAGCTATTTTGAGGTAGGTATGTATTTTTTCATCTTTTTAAGTCATTCATTTCAAACATTAAAACTTCAAAATTTGGAAATTTGGAATAATTGATTGTTTCTCAAATTTTATGGTGTTTTTGAGGATTTTATCCCTATTTTAAATATCCCATATTGTACCAATTAAAAAAAATTAAAAACTAATTAAAGACAATGAGTTATTATAATTCATACCTAATTATTTAATGGTTAGGTTGTAATGATCACATTTAAATAATAATGTTTTAATGTTACAGAATAATTGAAAAATGTATGGTTTTTTGTGTCATGGAAGATATCAAAAATAGTATTATTTTAATGTATATTTTCACGGTGTTACATTTTTCACCAATAAATAAATTGGTTCATCATAATTTTTATCCTTATAATCATTATTTTAATGTTATATTACATCTTTATTGGGATCCCACATCATATAAAGATATAATAAATCATAACTTGATCAAGATAAGTAAAAATTAAAAGGTAACATGAAATTACGCATAATCAAATTTCCAGATGAAAAGAAAATTATTGGGATGTGATTATATGGACATAGAGGAGAAAGATAATTTCTAAATAATAATATAGACTGATAGAGAACATTGTAATGTTAAATATACTAATCAAAAATCCATATATCAGTTAGGGCTGAAAATGACCATAAATTCGTTATATATAATCTTAAAAAGGAAATAATTTTCATTTTCATGATATTTGTATCATATTAGAATAATTATAGAACCACCGAATATGAGAAAATATACTAACTTTATTTCATTTATTCCAATAATTTAATTGCATCATTTGGTTGTATGATCCAGTTTATTTCCACATTTTTTATCCCTTATTAAATTTATGAATGAAAAATAAGAATTTTTTATGCATGAATTACAAAAATAAAATTCTAATATATCATATGATTATTAAATGATGTTAAGTTTTTCCTTATATTTCTTCTAAGTTAATGAAACCAAACAAATGTTAACAAATGGTATGATAACTGATATAAATAAAACATAATTTGAAAGAATAATCTAGCATATTTCAATAATAATTCAAAAATATATACTTAATTCATTAAATAATTATATAAATTAAAAAAATTCTACAATTATTGATTAACCGTTATTAAAAACCCAATAATTTTTAATAAAAGGAAAAAATTGTCATGAATTTTTGAAAAACAAATATTTTTAATCCTCCGAAATATATATTAGATTATAATGTCGTATTACTAAAAACATAAATTCCATGATAATATATTTTATTGATCCATGCAAATCCTTTGGAAAAATAACTTCAATCACCATAAAACCCCAATAAAAAAAATTTCCAAAAAATTACTCTATGCAAAATTTCTAATATATTCCATAAATATAAAATTGCAATAAACCTAAAAAACAGACCTTTCATCAAATATCGAATAATTTTTCTGATAAAAATACTATCCAATTTACTTTATCAATATATATTTTTTATTTATCCAAAATAATCACTGTTATCCAAACATGTGGCATATATTATGGGATATTTATCCCTCAATAATGTGTATTCCAAAAAATATCTTTTTACCACAAAATCACAATTCTATGTTATTGGTAGTAGTCAAGAAATTCTAGAAAATAATAATAGAAAGATTTTAAAAAATATTCTTAGGATGTGTCATTTTTATTATAACTTTAATATCAAGGATAAATCACTTCTACAAGATAATTCTAAAATCCAAAAAACATGAAAACCTTAATCATTCAACTTCAATTTTTAATCCATTAACCTACCTTCATCATCTTATTCTATAATATTTTCTTTACACAGTATGAAATATGAATAATGTATTAATATTATTCTTCCTAAATTTAATCCAATCTCATATATTTAATATAATAGAAAATGTTAAAATAACCCATACCTATCATATATCATTTTTAGTCTCTTCTCATCAATGAAAAAACTTTTACTCCAAAAACCATTCAAACCCCTTTCTTTATATTTCTACACAGGACAAATATTTGCATAATTCTAATAATATTCACATTTAAAACATATATCCATAGATGATACTCTGTAAAAACTATTATTCACATCTATATTGTAAACAAAAATCTTTCATGTTTCCTGATTAATTTACAACATTACGCTCTTGTTTTCCATTTATAAAACATTTTACTATTATATTGTGAAATTCTCTCAAGTTATTTATTCCACATTTTGGACTTTGGAAAAATATAATATTCTTCTCATTTACATCGTTATCACATAATCTTTTATAAAATTCTATTTTTATGTTAATTATTTTGTTAAAATATCATACCTAGTCTATTGTTATTAATCCCAAGTTGAGAAATATGGTTAATCATTAACAAGATAGTTTTCACAATAGCTTAAATATTTATTGGTTTCTTAGTCATAAAAACATTTTTTGGTCTTTTAAACCCATTTATAAAGTGGTTCATCCCACTTAAATCCTTTTAATAAAACTAAAAAACACAATTTTTTCAATATGATTTGTGGTGTTAAATCAAATAAGCAAGAAAAAAATTATGGGATGTATAAATCATGACACCTTATTTTAAATATATATTTGCTTATGTTTTTTCTAGGTCATTCATGGGAATCATCTATTCTATCTAATTACAATGTTTCATAAGAAAAATCTTAATTGACCCACATATATCCTCTGGGAGTGTCAATACAAGTTTCTATTCTTAGTACCACTCATCAAGAACTAATAATTATTGAGTTATTACAATATAAACCCATTTTAGAGTTATTACCCCTAGGTAAAAATGTTTTATAATAACATCCACTAGTCAGTATCCATGATTTTATGTATTTACTAGGGAAATCGAACTCATTTATTTACCATAAAAGAGTATATTATCTTATTCCTATGCTTATCCTTAGAGTTCTCAAAAATTATTCTTTATACTAGTTTCCAAAAATAACCAAACATTGCTCTAATACCAAATTTGGTGACCGAAGAATGAGATGAAATATTTTTATAGAATTTTATATTAATATTCAACAGTTCCTATAAAAATACACACCCCCTAAATATAGATGATTAGTGTCTTTAGAGACAATATAAATAAATAACTTATTTATGAACAATTTTCATAATCATTTAGAATTATTAATAATATATATTTCCCTTATAATCATATCAAATTTAGTAAATTCCGTCAACTCCCGAGGATGGGAAACATAAAATAGGGAGATCTTAGATGCTCAGTTAGGGTAATCATGGGGGATATCAGACCTAAAGAGTATAATACAGTCGTTAGTGTATGATAAAAAATCAAGAATATTTCTTCAATGTAAAGTATTCATTCCTAAAAATTATAGATCATAAATCCCAAAATCAAGTCATATTTAAATTCATGATTAATAATGGAATCAAAAAAGTAATAATCATTTATGAATAAAAAATATGCAAGTAAAATCCTTGGTATTTGAATTTGTATCTTGTGGAAATATCTATTAAAAATAATTCCCAATCATAATCTTGTGATCATATAAAAAATAAATCATACTCATGTATCAATATGTGAACATTGACATTCACATTCATTTATAAACATATTCTTGAGAGCATTACTGAAGAAACAATACACACACATCAAGATGTAAACTTAGTTATTCATAATCATGTCCATAATTTTCAAAATCATCTCATGATATGTCTATTTTTCACTAACCAATGCATTAGAGGGATAAAATTGACAAAAACATCACAAAATCATAATCCTTTCATATATATTCCATAATGTTGTGAATTTATTTCTCAATAAATCATAAAAAATATATGAAAATAATGGTTTTCATTAATTTATCATTATCATAATCAATAAATATCTTTAGAAATAATAATAAAAGTATCATTGGATTACGTACGCAATTATGAATAACTAACATCAAATTATGTTGTCATAAATGACAATAAATTTATAACATCATTGGAATATGTCATGAAGGAAATAACCTTCTTCACATATAAATCACTTATGTAAAATCAAAATGTCTATAAAATAACCTGAAAAATAATTTATTTAAAAAAAATGGAAACAAGTATCATAAAATTTAAATAAAATAGTAGTCATTATTGTAAGAAATGTTTTTTTATGTAATATGTTAAAATAATTATTTTGTTCACACCATTTGTAAGAGGTAAATAATTTATAAAATGAAAAAAAAATTATTCTGAAAACATTAATAAAAATTAAATATGGGTAATATTTAGTTTTATAAATTATTTGATAATAATAAAAATAATATAGAATATAGTTAAATGAAAATGTGGACATGGATAGAAATCTTTATTGACTATAAAGGAAATAAGTTCCTTTTTATTAAAAAAAATATCTCTGTCATTTTAATTACCAGAGAGAGAAAAATTGTATAATTTATTTTAAGTTATAGATATATTAATATGATCAGAATGTAAAGTGGTTTTATAGTTTTATATCAATATAATTTCTCTCAAATGTAATTTTAGAAATCAAATCCTATAAAAGAAATGAGATTGTAAAATAAATATATTACTTCATGTCTGATATTTCTTCATCTGAGTTAAAGTGTCATATATAATAAATATATATTTATTAAAAATATTTTATAAAACTATATTCATATTTAACATAGTATCTATAATTATATTATAATTTCCAAGTAACCTTTTATGAAAATTGTTTTCATTAAAATTAACATTTAGGTGAGAATTAATCTATTTTCCATTCATATTTGGTTTGACATCTTGGATACTTACATCTTAGCCATGGTTTTTTCATATCCATGATCTTAATTAAGAAAAAAGTATCATGTTTTCAAATTATATATACTTTTATTACCAATTATATAAATTAGTGATGAAAAATGAATTGCATCACTTTTTGGAGACATAACTCTATACCTACACACAATTGATGTTTTCAATTTTTGATGGATGGAATGAAAGAAAGTTAAATTATGATTCACCTTTAAAAATAATTATCAAATTTTAAATAACCTTTATATTCATTAAATCTCTAATTATTTCTATCCATGAATTATGTAAATGAAAAACAAATCGCACCACTTTGTGGAATTGATTGTCTATAAGAACACACGAACATCATTATAATTTCCAATGGAAGGTTATGTAATAAGGTATATAAGAGATAATAATTTTTTGAGCATAATTATGTGATTAATATAATTAATTAACATTAAATACATGATAATAACCAAACATGCAGTGTGGTGCTGGAAAAAGAATCATATCACTACTCGGGGGGTGGTAGTCCACACGTACGCACAAGTGATACTTTCATTTCCCTTATGGTGGAAAATGTGTGTAAAATGGTTATCTCGTAGTCATAATAAAATCTGGGAATATTTATTATACTGGATTAGTTATTTTAAGATGAATATAATATATATTTAGGAAATATAAAAAGAGATAAAATTGAAAGAACATGGTTAATATTTATACCTCTTCTTTGAGAGACCTTTGTTGGCTTACACCATAAGCCTTCAAATATTATTTTGAGAAGAATAAATGTTGATATATAATAATGGGAAGGATCTTTTGAAGGTATTATGGTACATATGTTTTTATATTTGAAGATAAAATTTATTCAATAACTGAGGAAATGACGTTTCATTTTATAAGTGAGGAGATGAGAGACATAAAATTACTTGAATAATTTAAATATAATTAAATAGTTTCTATTTTAAAATGCATACTAATGGAAATTTATTGAAATAAAAATATTATAATTTTGAATAATCCCCATTCAATAAAATTTCGATATTTTTTTCATTTCTAATCTAATATTTTTGTATTACCCTATTACTAGCTCATGTTGACCATAATCTCGTTAATAAAATTTTAATCCATAAGGTCAATGAATTTACTTTTAAGGTGAAAAGTGGAAAAATGGTTCTTTTATGTTACTTTAAACCATTTCTAATTATTCATATTCACATGTATGATTTTTTTTATAAATATTTTAATAAAATATAAATTAACATAAATTGAAATTAAATTGAATTTTTTACTATTGATTTAATTTAATATTAATGTAACGAGTATAAAAACAAATTTTTAATATCCAATCATTTGCCAAAATTTATAATTTTTAATTATATATTTAATTAATATCATACCATAATTCTTCCAAAACATATTAGTTTTGTTATTTTTAAAATAAAATATATTTTTTATACTATTATCACAATCATTGTATCAACATTGTGTAAGTGTTGAAGGTAATTTTATTTTCACACAAATTTAAAATCATGAAAATGAAATTTTTCCTTTATCAAGTACATAAATTTATATAAATGTTATAATTAAAATAAAGTGGAATGAAATTTAAAAATTAGCATATCTAGGATGAATCATGTCAAAAATCACACATCTAATAGGGTAATGGAAAGTGTTAGAGGGTTTTTAAATCCCTATCCCATAGTTTTATCCCAGTCTTACCAGTCTTACCCTTATCGAGGGGACAAATCTTTACCTTGATTACTATTTATATTGACCAAAACTCACCATGGAATAGTTACCAAATTATATCCTCATGGTCAAAAATGTCAAATCCATTTTTTGTGATGAAAATTTTATATGTGTAAAAATCAATTTTAATGTAAATGAAGAAAAACAATGAAAATTGGATTTTTTTTTTAAAAAAATGCATATTTTTTCCAAATAATGAACTTATATGAAAATCACGTATAATTATTATTTCTCTATAATTAATTATATTATTTCTAATTAATGGTGAATTATGTTACATTATGAAAAAATTCATAAAAAAGGATAATTTAAAATTATTTGATTTAATGAAATGAAATTATAATTTTAAAAAATTACTTTTTTTTGCTAATCACATGAAAATAAATATTTTTAGATAAATCAATGAAAATCACCATAAGATATAACAAAAATTCTGAATTCATAAATTATATTAATTTACACAAATAAAATTTATAAATATGTTATAATTTATTTATAATGTTAGTTCATAAAATGGATTAAAAACAAGTTTTAAACAGTTATATTTTTTAATCATAAAATTAATCTAATAAATATTTAGTACTTATTTATTATGCAACAATAATGAAATTTTTATTATATACAATCATTATAAATAATATTCATTGTATGGTTATTAAAATTTGTACCATCCAACTTAAGGGCTATGTTATAATGGTAACATTTAAATAATAAATTATTATAGTATATCATAAAAAACATAAAACTTGGTGTGGTATTTTATGAATGCAAGAAAGAATAATACTTTTTAAAAATAAATTTATAAGGTCATAAAATAGCCTTCTTTTAGTGGGACCTCTGATATATTAGTGTTTAAGTAGTGGATTAGTAACATTGAAATGTAATTTTTTATTCCCTAGTTCTCTGAGAATGAAAATGCCATACCAATATTGTATCTATTGTAAGGAAAAGTAGACCAATGGTGGAACCATATTATGAATACTAAGAAAAAGGAGGACATTTATTCCATGGAATAGGATAATTTTCATAGGGTGTCTTTTAGAAAATTATTTCGGAAAACTCTTCACATGAAAATTTAGGGGATATTTGTTGAGATTATATAGATTGATAATGAATCTATTGGTACATAAAGGTAAATTTTACAAGACATGCGGGTATAGTTATGAATTTATCATTGGAAATGAAAAAAATTGATATATTCTTTAGTGGCATAATACCATGTCACCAAGAGGCTCTGTCCAAAAGGGAAATTAGTAGCTATGAATAAACCATTTTAGGTCCTCTCAAATTATTAATAGACAGTGATGACTTCCATCAGTCTCATGATTTTGATAAGAATTTAATTATTGATTTTAGTAGAAATTATACGTACAAACCCAGTGGTGAAATGACGATGAACCATCCTTTTTTATTGAAGCATGTAATCTATATCAGGGTTATTATCTACAAGGGACTAGTAAATATTTCATGTTTGGAATGCAATTCCTTTGAGAATGTGAATATTATAGAGATATAAAGATGATAATAAATGAAAAAATGGGTATAGAGACTAGTTTAATAAACCACCTACACTCCAATGTTATAAATACACGGAGTATCTAACTAATTCAAACTAGTGCTTAAATATAAGGACTCATGACACTATTTTCATCAAAAACATCTTAAGAAAATATATAATAGTAAATCTCATGTGATCATAACTTTATATGTGGTACACAAAAACAAAGTGGTAAGTGCTAAATTTATCATCCACTTTAGAACTATAAAATTCTTATCTATTTTAGTTCTACCATCACTTTTAATATGGTTTCATTTTACCACCTCAATAATTTGATATTTATTTTTTTGTAAAAACCCTTAAGGGTATAATGATCAAATTTTAAGTCTATAGGTAATATTAGAGAGATTTCTGTGGGAATATGATTCCTATAAATCATGTAATTTTCTATCTAGTGGATATATTTTGGTTTTTGTAATGTATTTTATCTCTCTTTATATAAACCATATCAATTCATGAGGAAGTTAAGTCATCTTTAATATTATTAATCTACCCATGATTATCTATCAATGCAATTATGAATATAAACTTCCAATGAAAACTACTTCTGTTATATAGTTCTTTTTACCTATTTATGAAGTAAATATATTTAAAATGGATAGGGTAAAAATAATTTTTCCCGATATTCTTATTTTGAGATAATATTCCAATGTATTTCTGGATGATTTACATATTCCCCCCCCCCCTTATTTTTGATGATGATTTTTCAATAGAAATTATTCTTGGTGTTATATCTATTTCAATAATTCATTATGGATTGGAACTTCTTGAGTTTAATTAATTAAATAATATACTTTTGGTGAATCTTAATAAGGGTTTCATTTATCCATGCGTATCACCTTGGAGTGAGCCTATTTTACAATTTAAAAATAAATATTACTGAATGCTTATTTTCGTTGACTGTCGAGAACATGAAAATATTTCTATTTAATAAAAGTGTCCTCTAACACTTATTTAATATTTTATTTATCAAATTTTATGTGGTTAATAACTATAAAATATTTACAATTGATTAGTATATCATCAGTTGAGGTTAAAAGAAGAGGACATATCCATGATAGCCTTTTGTATGTGGTATGGGAAATAATAATTTATTATGATTCAATTTAGACTTAACAATAACCCATAAATATTATTGGATCTAATAAAAATATTCTTTATATATTTCATTGATCAGATTATGGAAGTATTTATATATGATATTCTCATATATTGAATGATAAATGAAGAATATTAATATTATTTAAGGATTGTATTAATGAAAATTAATAAAGAGAAGTTGTATGAAAAATTTAGTAATTGTGGTTTATGATTATGACCAATATCATTCTTATTATATGTACTTATAATAAATATTTTTTTAGAGGATCCTTTAAAGATATAAGCGATTTAATAATGGATAATACTAACCACTATGACTAAAATCAAATGCATTCATAGGTTTTATAGAAACTATCGACGTTTTGTTGAAATATCTGATGATTTTCAAATCCACTAACCATATTGACACTAAAGGGAACCAATTTCCAATATATAGATTAAATTAATGAATGTTTAATAAAATTGAAGAGAAGGCTGGTAAGTGCATCTATGCTCACACTACCCTACCGTGGAGCATGGTTTGTGATATATAGGGACGTAATAATGAATGGCATAAGATGTGTTCCCATGAATAATGACATGTTATACTATTATTACTGATTCTAATTGAAGTTTGGTGAGAAAATTTTCCAAGCTCATGGTTTGGAACTTGAAGCAATAATTTTCTCATTGATGATATAGATACATTATATTTATTTTTACTAGTGATATGTATATATATATGAAAATCATAAAATAGGTAATTATATATTTACAAATAAACAGTTGAATATGTATCAGAGGATATGGTTAAAATTGATTAAATATTATCAATTCTCAATACATTATTACCCTAAGATGTCGAACAAGTCAGTTCATGATTCAAGTTAAACAAAATGTGGTTGTTTTTACCTAATAATGATTGAAAGAGACCCAATAATTATGGATTTATATTGGATATACTTGGAAATGATAAGTAAATATGAATAGTACTATCATTCTTATTTGAATGATCAACCATCAATTCATTTGAAGATTAAAGAGGCACATAAGGATGATGTGGAGTGGGAAAATAATGTAATGAATGTCCCTGAGTTAAATCCTAAGAGTGAGGGAATGATGATGTTCTAGAATAGAGTATGTGTCTCATAAGTACTGTACTCTACAATTGATCTATTATATAAAGACAATAGTTCAAAAATTCCAACTCATATTGGATGTATGAAGATGTATAAATATCTTAAATATTTCTTATGATGGGAAAAATAATATAGATATTTTGTAGTATGTCTCTTGATGTGTGGTCTGATAGAATGTTATGTTTATGTTATAGATGTCAAAGAGATATTTACAATAATTACCCATACCTGAGTGGAAATTGAAAAACATCACCATGGATTAAATCTTGAAGCTCACCAATACATCTAAAGGGACCAATTATTTTGGGATTTTGATTTATTGGATTAAAAAAACATTACATTGGATGGAAATAAAATAATATTTACCTCTTGATTAGATTGTCAGGATATACATTACAGAAGTGGTAAGGTTTCATTGGATAGTATCGCAGTCATATCAAACCATGATCTAAAATATAATTTTTTTGGAGAATTCATCAATTAGTATTGAATATAAACTTAATATTTTGAACTACATATCATCCTCATAGAGATGGCCTTTCTTAGATGAACATTCAAATACTATATGATATGATGAGATATTAATCTATTTACTTTAAAATATGTTAGGATCAACACCGTTATCTAGTTGAATTAATGCCATAAAATATCATTCATTCAATTATATGGTTGAATAATTTTTAATCCCATTATGGAAAGAAGTTTACGAATCCATAATATTTTGAATAATATGGATACTAAAGTCTATTCGGACATGGGGTAACTAAAGAAATTTTAGAAAGGATTATTTAAATTTAAAAGTATATCTAATATATCTATGTTAATATATTATTTTTTGTGATTATGTTGATATTTAATTTTTGTTCAATATTTTGGATAAGGGGTTCCTATAGATATATCCTTTGAAAAAGCTTATGAGATTAGTAAATAATTGAATGTGTATCCCAAGGTATATTGGTCCCTATGAGATTAATTACCACATAAAGAAGGCAGCTTATCACATTAATTATATTGAGAATATATTGAATATTCATGATTTGTTTCATGTATCTCATTTAAGGAATTACGCACTTGATCTTTCAGATAAAAAATTAGAGGTTACATCATTTGAACATGATGTTTTTTAGAAAGAACAAATAGTAAGAATCATGGATCTTAGAAATACTTTTTTACAAAAAAAGAATCCTCCCTTGGATAAGGATCTTGAGGAATCATGAATTTTATGAAGCTTATGTGGGATCTCTAGGAAAATATAAGATATATGTATCCTTATTTGTTTTTATCAGACTAAAATAATATTGATGCCAAAACTCTAATAATGGTGGTATAATGTAAAACCCTGATATTTTGGAATATATTTTCTCTTAATAAATAAATTTTGTTTATATCTTTGGAAGAAACAATTAAAAAAACTGTGACAATAATTATTCTATATTATGATATAAATTAAATTATACAGTATACAAATGAAATATAATTGTTCAAAAAAATCATATTAATTTAGGAAAAACTATTGAACTTAAAGAACTTTTTGGAAGTTAAATTTTTTTAAACAATAATTTAGTTACATATAATATATTTAATAATTAATTCATATTATTATAATTATTAAAAAAATTGTTTACGTATTTGGAAAATTAATTCATTTTTTTTAATTGGAAAAAATGAAAATAAAATATTTTAAAGGATAAAAGAATTTTTTTTTCTAAAAAACTACTTTTTATACAGACATTACTTTTTATCTTATAAATTAAATTTATCACTATTAATTATTTATGTTAATGAAATTTGAATAAAATGTATTCAATTTTACATTATAAAATTCATTTATTGTTTCATACAAGGCATATAATGAGAATAAATGTAGTTTTATGCATATAAATGAATTTAATAAATGGGTTTAAGGGAATTTTTCAATTTAATTTTAAATGAAAAATTCTACCTCTTTTCTGCAATAGAATTTAATAAAATGGATTCCATATTTGGAAACAGCATTCCAAATTTTTTAATGACTCTAACATAATATTTTTCGTCATTAATAGTATCTATGGTAAAAATTTATTACAATGAGTATTGTTTAAAACTTTTAATGAGAGAGTTAATCTAAAAGATAAACATTAAGATATAACCTAATCTTGTCTGAATTTTATTTATTAATGAAATTTGACCTCAAATTGTATTATCTTAGAACCTTTGGATATTTGGTTCTAATTTCACTTGAATATTAATTTCTTATATTTTAATGGATTATATATTTATATGTATTCCACCAATATCTCATATAAAAGGGGGTAATATTACCCTCACTAATTCACATATTTAGGGTAATCAAGATCAAACAATCCTTATCCAAACACCATCAAAAATTCCTTCCCCACATCATGAAATATATGGTATTCCAAAAATTCCATCCTTTAAAGGGTTAAGATGAATTACAAATTAGGATTCTAAAATATGATTAACTTAAGAGAAAATATATAGAATTTCATGACCTGATGTAAGTGTTTATGTTACAATATCATTTCTTTTTAAGATTTTCTATGTTAAATTTCTATTGAGGGAAGTTAAATTATCCTTATCCTTTAAATAAATCTATTTTATTCTCTTATGTTTATGTCTAAAATTTTCACGTATTAATACCATTTGACTAACTTTGGTACTTAAAATGATCAAGAAAATGTTTACAATAATAGAGACATTATTTCTTTGTTGGGTGACACACGTTTTAATTAATATTCATTTTCATTAGTATGGTTCTATGAATAAACATTTATCCGATGAAATGAAAATTTAAAATCATTTTAATCCCTATTTTACATTTCATTTAAATTTTTTAAAAGGAATGTTATTTTTAATTTCCAAATGATGCACTTTTTAACCAATCACACTTCAATTTAGCTTAGTAATGGGTGTCATCAATGTATAATACCTCCAAAATTTATCATATTTTTAAACATATAAATGTAATTTAATGCGTCCAATAACAAAATGATGATTTTATAATGCACATAATGATTCATGTATACTTCCCATAGGAAAATCTCTACACAATACTAATATGGCTACTATGAGCATGAATAAACCTTTCTTCAACAGGTTCTGCAACCACATCATTATTTCCTTAAGATCAAATTTTTTATATGATAAAAAATAAAAGATATTATTAGAACCATTTATGTAATATAATATGATAAAAATCACTCAATGGTGTATTCCTAGGAACATACTTTAAAATAACGGTATCTTCCTCCTCCACCATTGTAGGTACATCTACTAAACAACATCCCCATAAAAGTTTGGTATTATCCAAATAGTTTGTAATAATATAAAAACTCTTAAAGGACAAACTTGTCATACCTGTAGAGGGTTAGAATCACATTCTCATAGAAGCTTGGATCCATCTCTTCGAACACACAACACATTTCAATAACCAATAACACTCCAATTGTTCCAATGATGACCTAAAAAAGAGTAATGAATAGCTCATTCCAATAATTATTAGCATAACTATCACAGATGTTGAAAAAAATAAAGACCCAAATCCAATTGGAAATTTCATAATCAGTGACTTTTTTTGAGAGAATTTGAACATTATCAATAAGTACATGCCTCTTTTATTGATATAAAATAAAATTACTCTAGATGAAATTAAGGGTTTTTACAATAATCACTTCACAAAAGGAAGAAAGATCATCATGGATGTCATTGAGGATGGTAAAATCAGTATAATTCCCCCATTTATTATCCAGTCCATCAGCCAAAAGTTTTTCTTCATGATATTCTTGTGTGATGAGAAAATTTATTGTGAAGAGAGAGTTCGCATAGTTTCATCACCAAGTAGTCAGCCTCCAAGAAATATGAGTTGTACCATTTATGATATCTTACACAATAATGGTGGAATCACATTCATTCCACATTTTTAATGATCCTCATTTATTTTCCACTACAACCAAACTAATTATTCAAATCATTTCATAATCAAGCGAATTTTTTTACCAAAAGGACCATATAGGAATCCCATTGCACCACCAGAATGATTTCTGATGATGAAACCATATCCTCAAGGGACAATATTTTCTCTTGAGGCTCTATATACGTCACAAATTATCTAACCATAAAATTGATCGATCTATATGACCTATAATGATTCATAAGTAGTTTGATAATTACCCAAAACTCAAAGACACCAAATAATAGTAAAATCATGAATAGAGTTATCCTAAAAATCATTTTGGACAACATTTTCATTTTTCATAGTTATTAAAATTTGAACCATGAATGAGTGTTAATTAAAAGTTATATTCTCATAGACCATTTAGTTGTAAATTTTCTATATCACAAGTATAAGTTCCTTAATGGCCATAATCAAAAGATTATACTACTTATAGAAGAGAGGTAACATAGTACATTCTACAATTTGGTCCTAAGAAGGATGTATAAGGTCATTTGACCTCAAAAATAACAGCCACTACTTTTCATAATGTAGCAGCACTACTAAAGCTAAGAAATTGGTGGTAGATGTAATCAATATACTAGTTTAAGGGAATGTATCTTGATCACTGGTAAATTATACTAAGCTCTAAAAAAATTATCCCTAGGATTCTTAGTGTATATGATCCTCCATGAATGGGAAAATATGGGTGGAAGTGTCTGACATTATCTCAACCATTTATCCCATCTATTAGTACCCCATACACCAAAATTTGTTTAGATAAATTTGATGAGAGCCTCCCATTAGAATAAGGTTCTCATACAAATGTGTAATCTCTTTTAATGAATTCACAATTTTTAACAATATCCTTCATTTCTAAAAGAATATTGTCAAAGGAAATATCCATTTTTTCCATGATCTAATTTTCTTTTTGTGAAGTGATGCTTTAGGATAGTATAAACACTAATAGGAGGAGTAACTATCTAGTTTTGTTTCCATAAATTGAATGATGGCTTAATATTGGATAGCTACTGATAATTCATTATAATAATGGTGAAATAAACCTCTTGCGAAGGCCAAATAAGGGATTCAATATATATTAATTTCCAATTTTTTAGACTTATAAAAAATTAGTGTCTCATAAAGGCAGTAGCCTTATTCTTTTCAATTATGTGCCTCCACATGAAGTTATCCTATAAATATTAAATAAATTTAGAGATATATTTAATGTTGAGCCCACTATATCCAATCAGTTGAAAGTATTGTTTATGTAAAATAGTTATAGGTCTTTTCTGAGAATTATCCTACTCCAGATTAAGTTATTTATGGAAGTGATGATATTTTTAATGAGTTAATATAGCCCTTTATAGACAATAAACAAGTATAAAAGTCTTGATATAATCATTTCTTTCACAATATGAACCCTAGACTCCATTGAGAGTGTCTTGCCTTTCCAAGTGGCCACCTGATTTTTAATTTGGATCCCAATGTGAGAGAAAATACGAAGAGATTTTTTTCCCTAAAACATGGGGACACTGAGATATGAAAAAGATAAAACACCCTCCTGAATTATCTACCGATTGATGATGGAAATTTTTCCAGCCGTAAGATTTATCTCAACAAAAAATTTGAAATACGTTGTCCTTGTACTCTTCTTCCCTCGGAGTTTTTTCATAATGATAAATGGATTTATTAATGTTCTTCATGATTATTTTTCCAAAATGAGTGAATGGAATAATTTCATCGGTATAAAATATATTATTAGTGGGAATAAGGAATATTCTATATATGAAAATCATTATTTTTTTATCATTAACACTGATGAGAATAATACTTCCCATGTATTCTTCAGTAATAGAGAAAATAATGGTAGAGAGTGGGTCACCATTTTTAACAACTTCAGTGAAAGAAAAGTGTCAATTAAGAGATCCATTAATAAGAATTAAGATATTGGTCTAGCTCAAATGAATTATAACCTATTTAATAAATGAATCATGAAATTCAAAGATGGATGAAACTTATAGTTGAAACCCCAATCTATACTTTTAAAGAGTTTTTTAACATCAATCGTGATTGCAATATTACCTCCAATGGTGTATTTCCTGATAAGTTTAATACATTTAAGAGTAGTGATAATGCAATCTTGAATAGTTATACCTTTAATGAAACTAAAATTGATTGTAGACATAATTCTATTTGAAATTATAGAAAGCCTATTAGAAAGACATTTTCCAATAACCTTATAAATAGTGATGACAAGGGCCAAAAGTATGATGAGATGAATCAAATTCTCATTATCCAAATTAGAAAATATAGAAGTTACTTGAGCATTAATTTCTAGTGTCAGCTAGCCACCATTCAAAAAATGGGTAATAAGTTTGGAAGAATAAACATGAATAATATCGCAATAGGTTTAGAAAAAGAGTTTTACAACCCATCCAAACCAAGGGAGATTCCATGGTGCAAAAAAGAATTATAAACCCCTATGATCACCCTGGAAGTTGGAAGAACAACCAAGAATAATCCTCCACGACTCACATATTTGATGTACCTATGGACAATAATCATGTTCTGAACAGAGGGTATGAATCACCAACAGGTGATTGGCATTGTCTAGATAGTTATATCCGATATGGAAGTATGAGCCTATAGAAAAATTCATGTATAGGTAATATCTGAAACCTATATTGGGTCATTCCATTATGTCTAGCACAACACTATACCTATCTTGTTCCCAACCCAACACTATGTTCCATCCTTTCCCAACTAAATTCAAGTGTGGAAAGGCTCAAGCCTAAGCCATATTTGTTTCGAAGGAGTGTCCACGTTAAATAGTACCACTTGAGTGGCCCATGTCTAACATTGATCAGTGCCTTATATTTCATTAAATTATCTATATTCATAATTTCATTCATTTAATTCCTTGTTAGGAACAATGGTAGGAGGTAGTGGTGTGACTGGATTAAAGAATAATCCACTTCTAGCTTCTCATGAACCTCTATATCCTCTATCTAATTCCACATTTTCAAGAATACCATACCTAGTTTTTCATGATTTCTGAAAAATACTACAATCAATTATAAATTTATCTTTACATAATATATATTGTTAACTTTTCAAAAGAAAATATTCATTCTCTTAAGGTTGGATGTTCCACCTCCAAAATATTATTATATTATAATATTTTCTCTTGCACTCTTAAATATGTGGGGGATATACTAAGGCGAACCCAACATGAATTATTCATTAAATTTATAACTATAACATCCCAACATAATGGAACCTAATGTAAAGATCTCCTATAGAGTACCTCATTAACAAATCTCATAAATAAATAAGTAATGGTCTGGATTACCTAAAGAGAGTCCTATATTTTATGATCTCTAATAACAATAAAACATAAATGTTAATACTATCAAATACAAAGTTATAACATTAAAAAATGATAGATTAACACCATTATTAGATTCTTAAAATGCAATCTAATAGATTATTGGGTCATAAAATCAATGTTAAAACCAACATCTTGTGAGTGGATGTATTATGAAAAATAAAATCATGAGTCAGTGAATCCGACAAATCCTTTATAACCTAATTATTGAGCATAGATTAAAACCAATGAGGATTCCACCACTACCGTGTCTAAGAAAACTATTAATAGTACCATCATTAGAAGCTATCATCTTGTCTACAAGATATTTTTCTCAAATCATAAGTTTGAGGAATTATCCATATATATATTGTGCATGGATATCACTTAATTAGATCTGTAATCCAATTCCTCTTCATTATAATATGAAGAAACACTTATATGGGATCATTATAACTATATCATTGAATCTTAGTAGGTTTTCAATATGAAGTATCCCCTCTGATGATTTGATTCCACAGTTACATAAATAATATTCTAGATAGCTCACTCGTCATTGAAATAAACCCCACATTTGACCAATATATGTTTCATTTATCATCTTAAATTCATCCCAAACGTAATTCATTATAATAATGATTTGATTAAATAAATTTAAATTCATTGTGAATATATAAATCATTCATCCCACCCATACTATATTCCAATGTCATATGAAATATCCTAAAACTCCATAACACTATTTACCTACTTTATAAAACCAATCCATTAAAAATATCTAATTTCATAATGATTAACTATTACTTTATCCTATTTGATATTATTTAGAAATAACCTATGTTACGAGAACCCCACTTAGGCTCATAGTAAGCTTGGTGTACTACCCAAATATGACTTCTAATAAACCAATGGATAGAGACTATAACCAATATGGAAAGACATATATTTTATGCCATATCAAATATTACACTATCACAAAAATTTAATAAAGTTATACAAGATAAATCAAATATCCACCATCAATACACAACATGAATATAATCGAACATTATAAATTATTCATGTATAGGAAAAATAATATTTGATCTAGACCACATGGTTAAACATATATAGTATATACAGATTAATTAATATAATACCCTAATGTAAAATAAAATCTTGTTTAAGGAAAACACCACCACATAACTAGAACCCTAAATCCAATTTTAACATCATCCATTTCTATCAAAGACCACCCATCACATCCAATTTCATCTTTGAATAACCTTCCTCATATTGACATCAACCAATAAAAACATTATATTATTCAAAAAATTTATAGACATAAAATATGAGTGCATGATGCTCATGAAATGGTGAGTTTGAACACACCAAGTTCATAACCCCAACAAACCAATATAAAATATAGATTAGTGAGTCATATCAAACACATGACCATAGAAAATTTTATGAATATTGATATTGATGATATACTTTATTGTTTAGATAATCATGAATAATGGAATATCATTGATCCCCACAATTTAACACAATTAAATATCATGCCTCTTATGATATTATAGATTGTTATAGAATCGAAATATTTTCTGGGAAAATTAAGCATCTTATCTCTTATACATATTTCCAAGGAAATAGTGCATAACCATATATGATAACAATGAATATAATATTCTTAGTCCAACTCATATCGTATACCAAAACCACATACATTAAATGCTTCCACACTATAGCCACATAAGGTGACCCACACCTCTCTAATATGTGTATTAACTTATAGAGTACCCAAATAAATGAAATAAAATAATCCCACGACATATAATGTGCAGTTAAATACCAACCTCTATTTGCAGAGAAGTAACTAATTTTTCAATAGGGGATACAGATCACACAATTAGTATTGAGGGCCTACATATCATCAGGATTGATGGGGTATATTCCCTATAATAGAATAGAGGACTCCCGCCAAAAGGATAAATTTCTTGATCAATAGAACAACATAGGGTACCAAACACTATAATAAATTCAGGGGAAACAAATCAAGTCTTAACATTCTAAAGGGGGATAAACCCCTTGGACTACATAGACTATATAAACCTCATATAATTATCATTTTTATAATGTGCATGGCCATAATCAACTAAAAAAACTGGAAAATTCCCAATTAACAATGAATCAAAAAACAATGTTTTTTATATTTATATTTTCTTATAAATATTAAAACATATATCATGTGCTAAAACCCATGTAAAAAATATATGAAACCGCAAAAATTATCCAGTACATTGTGTGAATGATAGGGTACATGACATGTGAGTGTTTTATTTTTATATAGTATATGTGATGTAGATTACCTGGAATACCCACAAGTACATAGTGTGTGTGACCTTCTATACACTAAATGAAATTTCATGGTGAGTTTGTTTCATCTTAAATTATATAATGAAATATACAATCTCCATACATTTCATGGACCCTAGGAATTACTAAATGATTACAACTTTCATTCCTCAGTAATGTCACTATTATACATTCCATGAAAGAAAAAAATAACATAATTCTAGACCAATGCATTGAACTAGTATATACATGGACACAAAAAAATACAATGGGTATTGAGATACAAGGAATGTTACTTATAGTCACATTATATTTTATATTTTTAATATTTTATAACCCAAACAATTCGGAGCCTACATTACAAGTCATATTACCCATAGGACTACACACAATGTAATTGGTAATTTTGGATACAAAATGAATCTTCTCTAAAATACCATGTCCTAAATATATATATTATCCTCTATTTTAAAACATACATCTGGAGAGTCTCAAATCAATCACCCCCAAAATTCTTATCACGCCTACCTAGAGACCCTTTTCTTCTCCATTATCATCATTGAACATTTTCATTATAACCACTCAATGAAAACTTCCACCATTCCCTCTCCAGCCATCTAAACCACTTATGGAATACTTCCATTCATCATTAAATAAAATTTCTCACAACCCATTGATTGTAATCATCCACATATATCATAATTATGATTCTAGGCCTTTATCTTCAAATCTTAATAAGATGAAAATTGAAATAAATGTGAGGGATGATCATATATTTGTTGTCAATGGAATGTTTGACCACCCAATATGGGTAGATTTCCATTATATTCAATGAATATATAATATTATATGAATATAACTTCAAAATAAATGAAGCATCGCACATTAGGATTTTAATTCATATTCAACAAAATAAAAAGTAATTTTCTATGTAAAAATTTATAAAAAATTCATAATATTCACTATTCATGATTGGATATTTTAGATTTTTTTATTAAATTTATTTCATTTTAATGTTAAATAACAATAATTAAAACCTATAAATGAATCAATTTATCCTTATAAAATAATAATCCATCAAAAAAATTTAAATTATATTATTTAAGTTGATATTGAATATGTGAATTTATTTACTAAAATCATCATAGTTTTTAATTAGAAATTGACAATATGAGACTAATTGTTATCCATGATGTATTACAATTTTTATTTTCATTAAAAATATTAGGTTATTCAATAAACATAGATACAGAGGTTCTGAATAATAATATTTTCACACTGAGGCTATGTAAATGATGTATTTTCATTGATCACATCTAAATATAAATTTTCCATCGTTTCCACCATGAACAATAAGAAGACCACCAAAGTGTAATAAAAATTCTATTGAGATCACTGAACCAATAAATGGATGATTCCCATGTGACAATTTTAAAAAGGTAATTATTATATAACTATTTTTCTAATTACAATAATATTATATTTCATTTAAAACCTTATATTTTTTACTCTATGTCCAGATAACCGAAAACAAATGTTCTTTCATATCCTTGGAAACATATTTTATTTCAGAAAGAAACATGGTGTCATAATTTATATCCAATCATCCATTTAAGATATTTTAATATTAATTCTCAAGGAATAAATAAATATTTAATAATTTAATATTAAATATTCATCAAATATCTATTATATTTTAAAGTTAAATAAATTTATCCAAAGGGTTGTCACCGTATTATTTGACCAACATAATCCTAAAACAATTGAGTCCATTTAATATAATAAAATTAAATTTTTACCTATATAGAGGACTTATGACTTCTTTCCTAAAAAATGTGTTGATTCTTGACTATGAAATCCTAGTTCACTACATCTTCTTCAAAAAAAATATTTAGCATCCTATTCATTATTTCAAACAAAGATACTTATTTACAATTTATTATTACACATTGAGTTAATAAAAAAATATTTATACTTATTTATTGAAAATATTATTGATCCTTTCCACAATCAGTAAGCATCCACTTATTCTTTTTCCTTATTTTTTTAGTCACATAGAAGTAAAAAAGTCCACTATTATCACATTTAAAAATGGTACTTTGCAGTTGAAAAATCATTTTTCTATGCCCATTATTCTAATTAAAATTGTACTATACATATTACATATATTAATTTTCTTATTCTCATTTCATAAATTTTTAGTTTCTTATAGAATCAATGTTTATATCCACTATCGATTGATTAGAACTAATTTCTAATTTAAAACTTATATAATATTATACTACAAAACATTATTAATTATCAAGGGAGTACCAAAATTAATATATTTCACCAATTTTTAAATATATTTCCGTTTATAATTCTATAAGTATACATATGATCTTATTTATAATATTGAAATCATCAATTATCTAATGAAATCCACTTCTAGAACTAACAATATAAATAATCATATAATAAAAATCACCCCCAATTTCATTTAGAATCATTCTCAAATAATATTATATATTACTTAAAACAAGAAGTTTACCTTATTTTTACACACTAACACATTATATATACTAGATATGTTTTCCTTAAGATATATGTAATAATTATAACCAATAATATTGATACATATTTTGTGTAAAACATTTCAAGGAAAACAATTTGGCACCTAAGAATCAGTATTGAACTTACTTTTTTATACTTATTTAATGTCTTTTTCAAGAGATCACTAAATTTAATTACATATATTACAATTTAATAAACATTAATATTAATTTATGTAATATTATTTTTCATTTTATTTTTATTAATGTTATAATGTTTTCCATAAAAAATTGTAAAACCTTTTGAATTTATAGATTTCTCCAGAAAATCAACTTCATATTGGGATATTTTATAAAATGTCAATATTTTATCTCTAATAACACTTTTTGATTCCAAGGTATCATGTGGATTTTTTTAGAGGGGTACTAAATACGAAATCAAAAAACTACCCTCCTATTGAATAATGTTTTCCATTAGAATACACACTTAAAAAATAAATTAATCTAATTTAATTTTCATTCAATATATTAACAAAGAAAAGTAAAAAACTCAAAAAAATTAAACTAGATTTACTAGATTAACTAAAATGAATATCACACATGATGGATAAAATATCATGGTACATGTATAAAAATTAATAATTATCTCACTGATGTTGTGATTACAAGTTTTAGGTAAGGGCACTTCAAGCCTGTGCTCACTACCATAAAAATCACGGTATTCAAACTACATAAAAAGTGACAGTCTCCCTTCCTCTCATCCCAAAATGTCTTAAGATGATAAAAAAAAATTATCTCAAACATTAAAGAAAATTATCTAGAATAAATATAGAATAAAGAGCACAAAAAAAATATATTTTTTATAAGAATGATTCAATTATCATCATGTTTATCATTCATCATAAATATAGTTATTCAATAATTATTTTAGGCAATTTTTTCCACATATTTTATTATTCTCAACCACCTCATATCATAAATAATATGACAATTTTTGTAAGAACCCAGATTTTATTTTCAGCTATGTTTTTCCTTTTTCTGATTGTTTTTGAGGAAAAAGGAAATTTTGGAAATTTTCTAAGTACACGTCATGTACTTTATGCATACACGCCATGTACGTCTTTGCTGCAGGAGGAAATTTTTTGCCTATGTAGTAGCCGCACACATGATCGTGTGGGAGTGACTTGGAGGCCGCTTAATGTAGAGTACAGAAAAGGCGAGTACACATTGTGTACTTAAAAATTACACGCAGTGTACTTTTTTTCATCAAATGAACCAGGGTCACATATAATCTCCGAAAGACTCTTCTTTTACGTCCCATTCGACCGAGAGAACTCGTACGACTATAGATCTTTGACAAAACCCCAATCCTCCATCCTTCTTCCAAATAAAACACCATTGGTTGTGTTGGAATTGAATCGATGGGTTCTCTCTTCTGCTTGAGACTTGTTTCATGATTTCTCTTCTATAGTGAGATATCATGGGTTGAACATTTTAGACATTTTTGTAGATCTGCGATATTCCAAGGTGATTTAAACCTTGAGGTTCAAGTATAGAAATCACCTAACGTCGAGGAATGTGGTTTGTGGATTTCCGTTGAAATCCTTTGAGTATTTTGTGAAAATTCTTCCAATAACCTTGAACGGGGTATTGTGTGTTTTCTGTTTTACCCCTATTGATTTCCTTTCATGCTTTTATACTTATGTAGTGGTAATTTGGATATGAATAGGGTTGATATATATCCTTTGGGTTTGTTTTTCCTATGCATGTTCTGTTTATGACAGTTTTTTTCTTGTTGAGTGTTTGGCTGCTTTACCTGTTTTCCATGATAGTTGCTGTAGGATGGAGAGTTTGTGTTCTGACTTGCTTGATATGTTGTAGACTGATTATCCAAGTGGTTCTGTAGGTTTAAATTGGCCATATTACACTGCTATACTCATTGACCTACACATGGCCATGTGAACCTGGTGTAGTAGACTATAAGGGGAATTGACTGAGTGAGCGTCCTCAGAGAGTCTATGAGCACATAGGCTATAAGGGGGATTGACCGAGTGAGCATCCTCAGAGATCCCAGAACCACTTGGGGATATAAGGGGAATTGACTAAGTGAGGTTCCTCATAGAACCCTTTCCTACTTTAGAATATAATTTGAATTGTCCGAGTGAGCTTCCTGAGAGAGTCCTTGTCTGATTTATACTTTAAGAGGAATTGACCGAGCGAGCTTCCTTAGAGAATCTTTGATTTTATTTGTGAACACTTTAGACTATATGGGGAATTGATGGTGAGTGCTTCCTTAGAGATTCTATGAATGACCTGGGCTATAAGGGGAATTGACCAACTGAGCTTCCTCATAGAGTCTTTGACCATGGGGATATAAGAGAAATTGACCGTGTGAGCTTTCTTAGAGAGTTCATGACTACCATATACTATAAAGAGAATTGACTGTGAGTGATTCCTCAGAGAGTCTCCATATACTGAATCAGAGGAGTTAGGCTGAGTGAACTTCCCAGATGATTGATTGTAATTCGTATGTAGGACTAAAGGGGATGGCTATGAGTACTTTCTAGAGGGTTACCTGTTTGAGGTTTAGTAGTTTGTTTCACTATTGATTGATATTGAAACTGTGGATTGTTTACTATTGAGCACTTTCATGTTTACTATTTTCTGTCTTTTTACCTACCATATATTCTCTGACTATTAGGAATTTATCTTCGGGTGGTTGCCTATTGGGATTTAGTCTCACACACAATTTGGCCATGCTTTTGGGCCCAAACAGATTATATTGTTACAGTTATAGATAAGTGCAATAACCATTCTACTTTTGGTACCTGATTTAATGTGGATCTAGAGAGAATGGAAACAAGCTATGGCTTGTAATACTGAGGAGTTTATCTACTTTCTTATTCACTTTGATTTAGTATAGTTTTCATTCCATCATTGTGACTTTTTTGTCTGCTTTCCTAGACATATGTATCATGAATCATTTATTTATGTGCTCCAGTTTTTTTTACTTTCTGTCTTCCACTTTTTTATCTTGTATGGATGTTTTCGGCTTCCGCTATTGCTTTTTTTTCTTCTGATTTGTACTCTTCCAATGGGGGCATAGTTTCCCCACTATCACACCCATGACCCTTGCTACTAGTCGGCTGCCTATGGCATTTGTGGAAATGATCTTGATTCCATGTGACCAACTGGGGTCGGAGCACCTCTGGGTGGCTTCGAGAATCATAACGTTACAAAGTGTTCTCTCTATGGTAGGAGTATCAGTTGACCAAGAGAAAGTGAGATCAGTATTTTATAGGGAGTAGCCGAAGAAATTCTTTGAGGTTCGGAGTTTTCTAGGGCTACGTGGATACTATAGACGTTTCATACAAGACTTTTCACACTTAACAGCACCACTCATGGGTCTAACTAATAAGGGTGCTAAGTTCTTATGGTATGATTCTTTTGAGTCATCCTTTCAGGAGCTAAAAAGAATGTTGAATTTTGCACTGATACTAGTCTTTCCAGAGCCTGGAAAGAGCTATATTGTTTACTTTGATGCATCAGCTATCGGGCTAGGAGCGGTGCTTATGCAGGGATATGGATTCATTGTCTATGGGTCTTGGTAGTTGAGGCCACATGAGAGGAATTACCTAACGTGTGATCTAGAGTTGGCATCTATTGTTGATGCCTTACGCAGTTGGAGAAATTATATTCTGGGAGAGCATTTTGTGGTTTTCACCGACCAAAAAAGTCTCAAGTTCATATTCATTGAGCATGATCTGAATTTGAGACAATGCAGGTAGGTTGAGTACCTACAATCTTTTGACTTTGAGCCTCCCTATACGCCTGGGAAGGGCAACGCAATTTGCGGATGCGTTGAGAATGAGGACTTACATACAAGTAGTTCAGGAGTCTAGCAGTGAGTGGTAGCTTATAGATCTATTCTTTGAGATGCATTTGGAGGTGCATGACAGTCAAGGGAAGACGTTTCTTTCTTATATAGTTTTTACCTCTACTCTTATGGATCGAGTTCGTATGAGGAAAATATCAGATTCTGAAGGCCTAGACCTAAGGGAAAGCGTGTCAGGAAAGGACCCTATTCTTGGATGGACCATAGGCAAGGATGAGATCATAAATTTCCAGGGACATGTATGGGTTCCAATAGATATACGTGGGGAGCTGATGTGGGATTTTCATTCCTCAGTTTGGTAAATTCATCTTCGTGTCACCAAGATGTATCAGGATCTACACCGTCTGTATTGGTGGCCAGGTATGAAGAGGGACTTTGCTAGTTTCATCATGAGGTGTTACAGTTGTTAGCAGGTGAAGGAAAAGCATCAACGACCAGTAGGTCTTTTACACTAGTTACCCATTCCTGAGTGGATGTGGAATGACTTTGTGATGGACTTCGTGACCGGTTTGCCAAGGTCGCCTCGAGGGAATGACACAATTTCAGTTGACATTGATAGACACACTTTGGTTTCTCACTTCATGCCGATCAAGGTGACCTTAAGTATTGATGAGTTAGGATAGTTGTACATCTTTGAGATTTTATGACTTCATGGAGTTCCACAATCCATTGTTTCAGACAGGGATGCACCATTTACTTCTTGGGTTGGGTAGGGGCTTCAAAAGGCTTTGGGTACACAGGTACTTTTGAGTACAACTTACCAACCCCAGATAGATGGCCAGTCCGAGTGTACAATTCAGGTTCTTGAGGACATGCTATGATCATGCATTCTAGATATTTTAGGTTCTTGGTAGAAGCATATACCTCTTTTTTATTTTTCCTACAACAATAGTTTTCAAGCGACTATTCATATGGCGCCTTATGAGGCCATGTTCGGTAGGTCATGCCAATCACCCTTATCATGGATGGAGGCAGGAGAGGAAGCTTTGTTGGGAACTCATCTTGTTCAAGAGAACACAGAGAAGATAGAGTTGATTTGGATGAGGATGGATCTTGTACAGTCTCGACAGAAGTCTTATGCTGATCAGTAGAGATGACCTATGGAGTTCATGGTCGGGGATCATGTTTTCCTTTGTGTCATGCTAAGGTTGGGACATAAAAGGATTTGGAGACATGGTAATCTTTTACTGAGGTATGTCAGGCCGTTTGAGGTGTTGGAGAGAGTTGGGACGGTTGCCTATCGGTTGCAGTTACCTCAGATGTACCGAGCTATGCACGACGTCTTCCACGTTTCTCAGCTTCGATGTTACTTTTCAGACCCGTCTCTTGTCTTTCCAGCCGAGGAGGTTGAGCTTGAAGTGAATGCGTTGTTTTAAGAGAATTCTATCTGGATTATGGATCACAGTAAAAAGGTTCTCAGTGGCCGGTCTATTCTTCAGGTTCATATTCTATGGTTGCACGTGCGAGTGCATGACGAGGATTGGGAGAGGGAGGCCGATGTACGAGCTAGGTGGCTAGAGTTGTTCGAGGTTCCTTATTATATTCCATCATAGGTAAATTCAGGGTTGAATTTCTTTAAGGGGGATGTTTGTAAGAACCCATATCTTTTTTTAGGTATGTTTTTCCTTTTCTGGTCATTTTTTAGAAAAAAGTAAATTCTGGAAATTTTCTAAGTACACGTCGTGTACATTATGCATACACGCCCTGTACTTCTTTGCCACAGGAGGCCGTGTGCTAGCTATGTATTAGAAACACACACAGTCTTGTGGGGTGACTTGGAGGATACTTAATGTAGAGTACCAAAAAGGCGAATACAAACTGTGTAGTTCAAAAGTACACGCCGTGTACTTTATTTTTTCATTAAACGCATTGGGGTCACGTCTAATCGCCATAAGACTCTTCATTTAGGTCTTGTTCGACTGAGAGAACCCGTACGGCTGTATATCTTCGGCGAACCCTCGAGCCTCCATCTGTCTTCTGAATCAAACAACGTTGTTTGCGTTGGAATTGTATCAGTGTGTTCTCTCTTCTACTTGAGCCTCATTTTGTGATATCTTTTTCCTCGTGAGATTTCATGGGTTGAACATTTTAGACATTTTTGTAGATCTACAACATTCCAAGGATATTAAAGACCTGGGGATCAAGTATAGAAATATCCTAACATCGAGGTAGGTGGTTTGTGCCTTTCCGTTCAAAGTCTATGAGTATTTTGTGCTAATTCCACCAATACCCTTGAACAGGGTATTGCGTGTTTTCTATTTTACCTCTTTTGATTTCCTTCCATGATTGTATGCTTGTGTGGAGGTAATTTGGATATGAATATGGTTCATTTCTATGATTTGAATGTGTTTTTCTCATGCATGTTTTGTTTACGACCATTTTCTCATGTTGAGCCTTTGGCTGCTTTACATGTTTTGCATTATTGTTGTTGTAGGATGGGGAGTTTGTGTTATGACATGCTTGATATGTTGTAGACTAATTAGCCAAGTAGTTCTGTAGGTTTAATTTAGCCATATTACACTGATATTCTTATTGACCTACACAGGTCCACGAGAACCTGGTGTAGTAGACTATAAAAGTAATTGACCGAGTAATCTTCCTCAGAGTGTCTTTGAGCACTTAGGCTATAAGGGGGATTGACAGAGTGAGCATACTCAGAGAGCATAGAACCACTTGGGGATATAAGGGGAATGGACCGACTGATATTCCTCAGAGATTCCTTATCTACTTTAAACTATAATTGGAATTGACCGAGTGAGCTTCTTCAAAGAGTCCTTGTCTTCTTTAGATGATAAGGGGAATTGACCGAGAGAGCTTACTCATAGAGTCTTTGATTTTATTCCTAAACTATTTAGACTATTAGGGTAATTTATGGTGATTGCTTCCTCAGAGAGTCTATGAACGACTTGAGATATAAGGGGAATTGACCGAGTGAGCTTCCTTAGAGTGTTCCTGACTACCTATGACTATAAGGGGAATTGACTGTTAGGGCTTCCTCAGAGAGTCTCCATATACTGAACCAGATGGGTTAGAGAGAGTTCACTTCCCAGAGGGTTTATTGTGCTTATTAGTTAGGACCATAAGGGATGGTTGTGAGTACTACCTAGAGAGATACCTATTTGAGGTTTAGCTGTTTGTTCCAGTACTGCTAGATATTGAAACTGCGGATTGTTTACTACTGAGCACTTTTGTGTTTACTATTTTCTGTATTTTTACCTCCCATACATTCACTGACTATTAGGAGTAGATCTTCGGGTGGTTACCTACTAGTATTTTGTCTCACACAGTATTTGTGTCATGCTTTTGGGTACAAACAGATTATATTTTTACAGGTATACATAAGGGCAAGCACCCTTCTACTTCAGGTACTTGATTTGATGTGGAGCTGGAGAGAAGGGGACCCAGCTATGGCTTGTGATGTTGAGGACTTTATCTAATTTAATTTTCACTTTTTTTAGTACTTTTTGTATTCCTGCATTGTGACTTTTTTGGATGATTTCCTAGACATATGTATCATGCATCATTTATATATGTGCTTCAGTTGTTTTTACTTTCAGTCTTCCAATGTTTGATCTTGTATAGATGTTTACTACTTCCCCTATTTCTATTTTTCTTCCATTGTGTACTCTTCCAATGAGGGAATAGTTTCCCCACTATCACACCAAATGCCCACACTGCTAGTCGGAAGCCTCTAGAATTTGGGGAAATGCGCTTGAGGCCATGTACCAACTAGTTACGGGGAACCTCTAGGTGGCTTCCAGATCCGGGAAATTAAAATTTTTATTCCAAATCTTTATTTACATCCATTAAATATTTCCCCAAAAAATGAAAAATAAAATTCCCCAAAATATCAAGATATATTTTTTATTTAAATTTAACTAATACATCTCAAATATTTATTATTAAAATATATAAGTACTTTTGGTTATTTATATTCCTATAAATTTCAATAAATGTAATGTTTTAATATTCCATGATTATCCTCATTTATTTACCATAATAAATTAAATTGAAATATTTTAAATTACATATTAAATCAAAATATTATTATAAATCTCAAAACATACATATCTCATTTATAGGTTCCTTGATAAAAATTGAGCCTTTAATACATGACATCATATATATATATGAATCACCATATCTCACTTAAATGAGATTTATAATGTTTTATTAAATCATATATAAAAGAACCTCTATATATTTATCATTTACACAGTCAGTTCAAATCATAAATAACACATATATAGTTTTGGTTACATACCTTCATTCTTATATAATATGTTCAAAAAATAATTCACATATGCATAACTATTCTTACACACCATCATTAACTCGGAAACTAGTTTCTTTTCATGAGTCACACAAACCTTTCTGTAATAAATTCAAGACACATCTATATCATGCATCACATATTTATTTTTTAGATATAAATCATGTAAAATAAAATTCATTATTACATAGTTATTAAATAATTCTAGATTAAATTCCAAGGCATCTAATTTTTTTACAACAAAGTATTTATTTCCACTAAAGGTGTTATTCAAATATGAAAGTTCCTCAGAAATAAGACCAATATGTTTTATTGACATCATGGCTCTACCTAAGGTAAAAATAAAAGATGTAAATTACTATTAATATTTATTAAATATGGTGTTATAGATCACTACTTATTTACCACTAAAAAAAGAAAATTAAAAAAATATAATATAATAACCAATAAGGCATTTCATCAAAGACTATATTTGAAAAATGATATATTTCCAAAATGGTAAAAATTGATAAGAAAAAGTTTTAATGAATAAACTGGTTATTTATTTTAACAAAGTAGAAGAAGAATATTATTTTTCTAATGAAATTGAGTCATAAGATTAATAATTGATTAAAAAACATAGAACCATTTAATATAATGGTAAAGAGCATGAAAATTCATAAATTTTAAAATAAATGGTGAAGAAAGATGTAGATAAAAAATAAAAAAAGGTACAGTTGGAGTTATATCATGATAATATAACCTGAAATAGATTTGGATAAATATATTAAATATGTTTGTTGACAAAAATTTGAATGTGAATCTTTATAAAATATTTTGAATATATCAATAAAATTAATATTATGAAATTTTAAACAATTAAGAAAGATAAAATGATTAATGATATTAATAAAATTCATCTAAAAATTTAGAATTATTTGTATTATGTATAAGATATAAACATATAAAATAAGAATCACATTGAATATAATGAATCACTATTTTGACAAAAATATTAATTTTAATGTTGAATCATCCTCAGATGATGAAAAGAGAGTTTCTTTCTTCCAAGAAATCTGAAGGGTGTATTAAATTTTAAATACCTCACTTTATATTCAATCGAGGATAAATATTCTCTAGATATATATTTTGTTAATTTTATTACCAAAAATAATGAATTTGGTTTTAATATTATACAATGTGTTAAAACTTTTTTCACTAGTCATCTAAGAAAAATGAAATATTAGTGAAAAAAATATGTCGAAAAATAAAGAAAAACACCACCTCTATATAAAAATAAAATTTAATCACTGAATGAAAAATTATTTCCCCAATAAAATATCAAAAAATTACATGTATATCTATAAAAAAGAATTAAAAGTTTTACAAAATGTTTTTTAGTGTAGAAAATATATCCTTTTATTACTTATTGAGTTGAGGAGTGTGTGGAAACACATCATATGTCTATTGAAATAAAATTTATTTTTATAAAATGTATAAAGGTATGAATTCATTTAAAGTAAAATTTTGAATTTCAAAAATCCTATTACAATGAATCCATCCATAAATAGGTGAAATATACTAATATATACACCAATAATTGATTTGATTACATGGAAGAGACATGTTAGAGATGTTATCACACTGTTTAAAGTGTTCTTTTATATTTTGATATTCATATATAAAAGTGAAAAATATTTTATATGTAAATAATCAATAGTTAATAATAAGAGATAAAAATAAATTTATTGTTTAAGTGAAATTGAAATATAAATAAAAACAAAGATGTATATTTGATATTGTGTTTTCTTCTTACAAGAGGAGTAACAATATAATTAAAATGTAAATTAAAATACATATTAAAGGATCTATAATTCCTAGTAAAGGAATAAATAAATAAAAACATTAAGAAAGTATTAAATTTATTAAGATGGGAATTTCCCTATGTAATAAAAGCGGTGAGAATCATAAACTTGAACCAAAATGCATGGTATAACATTTTAATATAAAGGTAACATGGGAGTGGTGAAACAACATTAATCATGATATCATAAGCATAATCCATGATTAACCACCATGAAATCATAATATAATATACTTAGTATAACCTACCATGAACTATATATGCAGTATCATGGGAATAAAACACTACCCATATGCATTGTTGCACTATCTAGGGGCACCCATCAAAATCATATCATGTACATGCATATGTGTTCTGCATATACCATATAACATAGGAATATTTCATCACATTTAATCTCATGATTAAGGGTTTCAGGTTACATACATTAAAGTCCCAAATATATAATTTATATGTATAACTATTTGAATACTTATGAGTTTAAATGGTTAAATATATAAACGTCACAAATTCTTGGAATTTTAAAATGCAGTGACATTTCAACAGTATAATGGTTGTAATTAAAGATTCACAAAATGGTTTAATGAGAGAGAGAGATGTGTCTATTTTCACTTGGATGTTGAAAGGATAGTAAAATGGATATGTGAGAAGATAATACAAAATTATAATTTGTGAATTAGTATTAATCTGAAAAAGGGATGTGGAAAATTTTATCCCATCAATAAAAATTGGATGGAAATTTAAATTACAAAAACCAGGTTCTTGAATAAATAGGAGAAAGAGAATATTCGTTACTAAATATTAACATAGTAACATATTAGGTAAAATTTATAATAAGAGTGGATAAATTATATATCATTATTATGAAATAAATCTTAAATTAGGTGGATATTAAAAAATTTAGGAAATAAAAACCAATTGAAATTAATGAAGCTAATTACTAATAAGTAGCTTGGAAACGAAGATACATAAATACCTTACTAAATTTCAGCACTATAAGAGCTTAGGTAAATTATATAATGAGTGGGTATAAATAGTATACCATTGTTAAGAAATCAATTGGATTTTATGTTAATCATTATAAATTCATGAAATAATAACCATCTTAGAAAAAAAGGCTAAATTCAAATAAGGTGCTTGAATTAAAAATAAGATAGGCAGGTCCCTTACTAAATTTCGATATAGTAACGACTTAGGTAAATCGAATAATGAGAGGGAATAAATGATATCTCAATATTAGGACACAAATTGGTAATAATAGGGATATTTATAAATTCATGACAACATTACCAATTGATATAAAAAATTCTAAATAAAAAGGTGGTTCTTGATTGGAAATGGTGAGAGAGAGTCCCCATACTAAATTGCATAATTGTAATGGCTTAGGTAAATGATATAATGATAGGGGATAAATGATATATCTTTATATTTAAATAAATAGTTAAATAGAGGCGTCTTTATAAATTCATTACAACATAACCAATTGAGATTAAAAAGGATAAATACAAAGGAGGTTCTTGAATTGAAAATAATAGAGAGAGGTCCCTTACCATGTGAGGGTGATTCCAAATCTTGGGAGTGGATTCATGATATATTTCATGAAAAACACTCATTTTTTGGTAAATTAATGTTTATTTATATAAATATTAATTATATATATATTTTAGGGATATATTTGTAAAGGTTTCAAAATGTTTAGGCATGCTTTGGGGGATTTTCTAAAGGTTCACGGTCTAACCATGGTAAGTAAAAATCTTGTAACATATCTTGAAAACTATTAATGGGGAAATATAAGTAACATGAATGGTACATGGGTGGTGAATGGTTTGGCCAAATCATGTGCATTCTGAGGAAAAAATGTAAAGTCCCATTTTCATTTTATTATTGGATAACACATGATTGGTGTATGGTTTTCTAACTATTCAAGCCAACCATGTGGGGGTGTTGGCTTGTGAAAGTAGAAACTACATGATTGGAACATGGTTTGAAAGACCATGTGTCCTAACTATGAAAAATTGATCAACACACAAAATTTAATGTATCTGACTGATTTTAATCTCTTAACCACTCATTTTTACATTATTCAATCCATAACATGAATATCATTTCCTCTTAATTCATGATATGTGATTCCCTTTGATTCAGGAAAAATCCATAGGTGTTTCAATACCGTTGGAGATCATAATTCTCTTGGAAGTGATCAATCTCTATCACTCTTCTTTGATATATTCCTATTATATCTCTGGAAATCATATATCTTTTCCATTACTGGTATGTATATATTTTCTAATGTTAATCATGATTATATTTCATTGTTTAAGCATAATATAAAAAGATCGGGTTCCAACCAAGAATATTTATGCATGGTTTTTGGAATTTTTTGGGACATTCATTATTTTTTCCCAACATTGAGAGGTAGGTGGGTTCACTCTCTACTCTTGATTATAAATTGGATAATTTATGTCAAATTTATTAAATTACATGAAATTATTGTGGAAATCATGGTGTGATTAAATATAAACTCAGATTTGAATTATGTTTTTGGAAAACATGGGAATTGAATAATTTTTTTGAAAAATTAATTTTTTCTAATTTAAAAATTATAACATCAAATTTATGTTTGGTATGATGAAAGTAAATTATTTTTTATGTTCTTTGAAATATAATAAATGATTTTATGGAAATGGGTTTTCAAGCTTTGAGCATAATGTTTGGGAATTAGTTGAATGGGTTAGAAAATAATCCTAATGTAACGACACCAAACAGATGAAGTATTAATGTGAAGCTCCACAATCAATATTAAAACAAAGACTGTGTGAGGGTTTTGTGGATGTGGGTGTACATGGAAAATTTTATTAAAAATAACAAATTGAGAAATGGTTTTAATATTGTATTTATATTTTCCACTAAAAATGATTATGATAGCTTGTAGATTCTTCCCATGGAAAAAAAGATTTGGGGTTTTGTTATAAACTCTCTTCATTCTATAGGCGGTTTAAAAAAATGTGATAACATATTTTATCCTTGTGTAATGAGTTTGAATTTCATTGGGGAAAACCCACTATGATTTATACTCAATCCAATTTTTTTCACTATGATGCAATTATATATGTTATTTAATGAGGCATAAGTAATAAATGTATTAATTTATTTAGGGGTTCTTTATGATACATTGGGATTGGAAAAAATACATGGACCTTTTTTATGATTGAAAGATACTGGTTACTATATTTTGTGTTGGTGGGGTTCATCGTCCTTTGGTTTCTTTGGTTTTGTCATGTTTATTTTTCTTGTACTCTGATATTGTATTTTGGTTTTGGTTTTTTTGACCTGTTTTTCTATAATGATGTATTATATAGAGGTTTGGTTAAATATGGTTATCTTTTCTTGGTTATTTTATCTTTAATTAAAATATAATCCCCCCATTGTTTTTGAATCCCTTGATATTTACTAAAATCCTTAGTTGTCTTAGGGATTTCACTTAAGTCCATAATCCCACTACCTATTCTCAAACTAATTGGTAAGGGGTGGGATGCTAAAAATGGTATCAGTTAGTTCAATACATGGGTATAAATTGTTAATTCCTTGAGTTGGATTGGAATCAAGGATTAAGATTCTTAGAATATTAAATGTAAATCATAAAAAAGAGTATCTAACCTATTTAGGATGAACAACATTTTTCTAGGGAGTTTGGGTACATGAGTTTTTGAGAAGATTCAATGATATATCACTTAATCCTCATAGGTTTATCTAATGAGAATAGTATTCCATAAATTCATAGTAATTAATTCCCACTAGGAGTGTATAAATCATTTTGAGCGAATTATTTATAATTTTATGAAAAAATTTGGTTTCTGAAACAAGTTGAAATTTGTTTCATTTTAAAAATCATCATTGTGGTATTTAAAAAAATGTTTTGAAAATTTAAATGGTGATAATTTGAAATAAGAATGAAAGTATAACTTTGAAAATGGATGAAAATGTTTATTATGGATAATCAGGTTTGTTGGACTTGTTGAAGTAGTAAATTTGAAATTTATAAGCCTTCCATTTCTAAAAAATTGATCTAAGTGGACTATGTTTTGGTTATAGATAATGGAAATAAATAGAAATCATAGAATCCAATGGGAAGAGGCAGCTGAAATGTGGTCGCACCTGAGCCACATGTGAACCAACATTTGGTCCATAGTTTTGTGTAGGATTTTCATGTTGTGGGTAGAGGAAATAAAAATAATGAACCAAGGAATGTAAAGAATTCCGTTCAGTTACAAATATAGAATCTACCCATATATTGGGCTAATTCAAAGATGGAAGAAGAATATGTTTAGTTGCAAAGGATGAATCAAATATTGGATTTCTTTATCAAATCAGTTGAGTTTACTGTCAAGCTGGAAACATATATGCTAGAAGATATTGCATTCAAATTGTTGGATTTATCAATTTAGGATAAATCAGACCAATCCATGACATGGGAGGTTTTTGAATAAAATTTTACAAAAAATTCAGTACTCATAATTTCTGGTTTTCAAAAAAAATACTTCTTCTGTTTGAAATAAGATATGTAATAGAGTACATGACAAAATTTATGGTTCTTGTATATTTTGAAATGAAGTTACTGAAATTTATTACTTAATGGAATGAAATTTTTAATCACAGTTGAGGCAAGATATTCCCTCAAATATCATCATGATTTTTCTATCAGGTTATACATATATGAACAATAGAGAAATAGCAGTAGAAATGGATGTATCTAGAAATATGGTCAGAGTATAATGTTTGATACCTTTGAGAACATGTGAGAACTCTAGTTATGGGAATAAGATGAATATGTACAACAATTTACATGGTGGTGGTATCAATCTAAATCAAATAATAAGATCAGTGAATCTTCCTCCTAAAATAAAGGATAAGGCATTTTGTTTTCTATGTGGTTCTCTCAATCACATAAGGATATATTTTACTAAAAACCAATAGAATGTCTCAATTTTAATTATATAGTTCATATACATCATTATTGTAGAAGTTCTATGAAGTTAGATTATCAGAAATGACTCATGTTTCTTATGAATCTTATTCTTTGAAAGGATGAGTTTAGTAGAATAAATCATGTTAGTAGAACTGAAAAAGAAATAGTTATTGTTGGAATACCACAGATTTTCAGTCAGTGAAATCTAAACAGGGTAACAAATACCAAAGTACATTGAGTATAAAATTTTATAGTTCTAAAAAATGAGCATGGATGATCAATATAGACCCTTAAAAGTGAGAGGTATGATTATTTTTAATTCTACATTTCTGTAACCTTTGTTCGATAAGGGAACAAACTAATAATTTATTTTATCTATTGTTTTTTATAATAAGGGTTTTCAAGTTCACATGATGCCACCTATTTTGAAACACAAAATTCCTCTTACAAAAAGTGAATGTTGAGACTTAATGTGAAAATATTTTTCTATAACTATAGATGGGTGGGAATTTATTTGGTATTTATCAATGACTGATATAGATTTCTAAGTATTAATCAGTCGTATTTATTGGTTGAAAATTTATAAATCTCACATAATTTTTTATAATCTATGAGTAATTTTTACAACTCTAGATGGCTTCGAGCATATCTTTAGAGGATATATAAATGTGATTGAAAGGGGAGTAATATTTTTATAATGAGTAGTTAGAACAATCTCATACTAGATGGAAGTTGTGACATCCAAATATATAGATGAGATCATGAATATTTTTTTCCCAATAATTCTTTATTAGTGTTCAGATATTTCATCAGGTAATTACATAGGTTTTCCACCCACAATAAATGTCGAGTTTAAGATTGATCTATTACTAGGGACTAGTCCAATCTCAATTCTGTCTTATAATATAGAACCAATATAATTAAGGGAATATAAATCCCTATTTGAAGAGTTGGAAAGAAAAGGGTTCATTCATCCTATATAATCTAGGTTGGAAACACCAATTATTTTTGTGAAAAAGATAGATAAAACTATTAGGACTTGTGTATATTATTGTAATATTAAAAATGTTACAGTGAATATTTGGTAGCCTCTTCTATTCATTGATTGTTTTTTTGATCGAATATGGGGATCCCATTGGTTATAAATAATTATCTTATTTTTTGGATACCACAAATTTCGAGTTCAAAAGAAGTATATTCAGAAGATAGAATTCAAAAGAAGATAAGGAAACTATGAGTTTGTTATTATGCCTTTTGTCCTTATGAATTCAGAATTAATCATTACGGAATTGATGGATTAGATATTTCAAAGGTGTTTGGATTACATTAAGTTGTTATTTGTGGATGATATATAGGTGTATTCTAGGAAAAATATGGATAATGATAATCACTAAAAAATAGTGTGGGTTATCTTATGTGAACATCATTTGTATACTTAGTTATCAATGTGTGATTTATGGACATAATAAAAACATTTAATTCATCGTGTTCTCCTTTAAAAAAACATTATTGTATCTTTTAAAGATAAAGGTGATGTTATCTTCCAAATTTCCAAATAATGTCTTTTATATATTTAGCATCCTCATCCTGGATGGTTGTTGATGAATTTTTTATCATTAATTTTCATGACTTGACTTCACGATGAATGATTTGACTAAGAATATTTTTCTATTCCAATATAACAGTGAATTTCAGAAATCATATAAATAGATCAAGGTTTTTATTAAATCAAAACCGATCCCCACATATCTAGAATCTTTATAGGGCTATGTAGTCTAATGAAATGCATTGGGATTGGGTTAGTATGTGATCTCATGCAAAGAAAATCATGTTGTTGCTTATGGCTCAGGGAAGTTATGGTTTAATGTGAAGACATACCCAAAACACGATTTGAAATTAGCTGTTTTTTCTATGATTTGAAAACATGTCATTAATAACTTTTTTTTCAAAAAATTATGGGGTTTATAGATCGTAAGAACTTGAAACACATTTTATCACAAAGATATTTTAATCTAATCGAAACAGTATAGATTGAGTATCTTTAAATGTTTGAATTTGAATTAATGTGTAAATTGGGTAAAGGGTACATTGAGTGATATTAATTAAGAAGAAATTCATATAGTAAATTTGAAAAACATGCTTCATCTTGAAGATAGCTATTGACAGTGATAACTGACCTACACTTGGATTTTGAACACAAAGGTTGTGTTCCCATTTTTATTCCAGTTTTATTTCTTGACAGATTTGATAAGGTTAAATAGGGACATACACTTGATTATAAACATGTTTCTACGAGGTAAAAGCTCAATGGTCTGGTGACCAATCAGGGATGGAATCTTTAAAGAAGATCGAAATTTTGTTTTTGAGATTGGATGGTCATAATTGTGGATTTTTAGGAATAAATCCTTCATGTTTACCACCATTTGAGACGGTGTTTTACATCCTTGGATAAAAAATAGGTAAAAATAAATGAAAGGAAAATTTTGGTGGGATGAAATGAAAATAAGTTCCTGAGTTTGTTTTTAGATTCCTCACCTATCAACAGGTTAAGTAAGAGCACCATCGACAAGGTGGTTTGCTATAATATTTACCAATTCCATTATTGAAATTACAGTATATTAGTATGGGTTTTTTTATAAGTCAACCAAGGAATGTTTGAAAACATGATTCCATATGGTTTATAGAGGATCAACTCAAAAGGTAATCAAATTTCATCCCAATTAGTCAATCAAATATGGTTGAAGACTTGTCGATGATCTGTATCTAATAAGTCATAAAAGGTATGGAATAACAATTTTGATAGTACCGTACCAAGATCCAAGGATTATATCTCATTTTTGGATGTCCAAACTCTAATCCGTTGTGGATCAATTGACTATGATCATGACGTATCATCCTCAAATGGAATGATAATTAAAATTTATGACAAAAATTATTGATGATATGTTTAGGGATTGTGTAATTGATTTTGGTTTAACATACGAGGAGTACATAACATTAGTGGAGTTCTCATATAATAACAGTTTTCAATACTAGGAACACATGGCTATATTTGATGCATTATAGAGGTGTCCTTTTAATTCCCTACCTTTCTAAGTCTTGACATGTGAGACTCAACTGGTTGAACCCAACCTTTTCAAAGAGATGAAAAAAAATATTCAGTTTATCAAAAAGAGGATGGAGACATCTTATTGTTTTCCAAAATCCTATGCAGATCATTGTCGATGTCCATTTTCATTTGAGGTGAGTGGTCATGTGTTCTTGAGAATCTATCCATGTCTTTGGGATCTTAGTTTTGGTAATAATTTAAACTTATCTCCTTGATAAATAGACCCATTTGAGATCATTTAACTTGTTGGTGAGGTTCCATATCAGTTTCTCCCCACAAAGGTTCAATTTAGTGCATAATATATTTCATGTATTTCAATTGAAAAAGTATCAACATGATCTTAAACATGTGATTTTATGGGATCATATTGACATAGAGTCTCATGCAATGTTAGTTCATGGTCACGTGTAGATTGTGGATAGTTAAGACAAATTATTTCATGGAAAAGCATCAATCTAGTGCATGTTTTATGGAAGATTGGTCATATTCAGGGAGAAATATTGGTGCATGAATTGAAAATGTTAGAGAAATTTTCCAAACTCTTCCAAGATGGTGTGAGTTTTTTTATTTTTTAGGGATGAAAAGATCAATGCTGGGAAGAATGTATCACACCTAGATTTTGGTACATGTACCTATATTTATGTATTTTATGTATATATGATGTCTAGGTTATGTTTTGGGAGGTTTGGAGGAGTTTTAGAGTGCTTTAACGAATTTTCACTAGGTACATGGTTTGTGAAAGTTTAGTAAAAACTAAGAAACACAAATAGAAAACTGTTTAAGGGAAAATAATAGTCATTGAGAAAGCATACGGTTAGAACAGGTTTGGTGAAACCACACAGATTCCTAGGAGAAACTATGTGAGTGTATATTCATTTCAGATAGTCATAAATTCATCATTGGTGAAATATTTTTTTAACCATATGACACAACCATGCAGGGTATTGGCTTGTGATATTAAAAACCACACAGTTGGCACACATTTTTCCAAACCATGTGGCTTAATCATGTGGTGTACAATAAGCCCTCTGAATTTTGTTTATCTAACTCATTTAAATCCCTCAAACCCCTTATTTTTCTATAATATTCCCATAACAAAATTCAGCTACCTCCCTAGTATTTGGAGGTGATTTATTTCAATTTAAGAGAAATACATAGTCATTTCAAGTCCATTGGGTATTTAGATTTTATGGTAAGTGGATGTTCTTCATCATTTTTCTTAGATATCTTATTTTTCCTTATCTTAGAATCATATATCTAACAATTTTTTGATATATATGTGATGTTTGATTTCAATCTTGATGATATATGATTTTTTTGATTAATGGGAACAATATTTAAAGATGAATCTAGAATATCTATGATGGGTTTTTGAATTTGTTGTGTTTAACTTCGTTTTCCCCATATTTTTAGAGGTAGGTTTATTATCTCTTAACTCCTCTTGATTAGAAATTATAAGATTAATTTTAAAATGATTAAATTTAATCATATTTATATAGAAATAATGAATTTATTTGATTGAAATTATTATATGAATTAAGGATTTTGAAATCGTGTGAATTGTATGTCTTTTTGGATATCCATTGTTTATAAATTTAAAATGGGGATTTTAATATAATGGTTGGTTTAATGAATGTACAATATTTTATGAAATTAATTGAAAGGGAAGAAATGATTTTTGGAATTGGTTTGACTTGATTTGGTCATAATGGTTGGACGTGAGTTGAATGGGATATATCATTGTAGTGAAGTATCACCATGAAAGGGACAGAGTATGAAATTTATGTCCCATCACTAATTATAGAATAGATATTGTGTGTGTGTGTGTGTGTGTTATAGATGTGTGTGTAAATGTAAAATTATATTCCAAATATCAAATTGATAAATCATTTAAAAACAATGTTGATGTTTTCCTTGAAAAATGATTCTGATAACTCATTAATGTGAACATGGAAAAACTAATTTATGAAGTTGTTGTAATCTTTTGTCATTAAATATACTATTTTATCATTTTTTAAAGATTTCTCATAGTGGCATGACTTGTGATGTCATTGGGTAAAAACTACTGAGTTATATACTCACCCCCTACTTGGGCACTATAGTGTGTTCGTATATGTTTTTTATTGAGACACATGTAAAGGAAATGTATCCCAGTTATTTAGTAGTGCTTCATGATACATTGGGTTGGGCATGTATATTTGGAGCATATAGCTGATTGGGAGACGTTGGTTGGTCTCTTTGGTGTCTTTTTGTTTTTTCATCCTTTGTTTCCTTTGGTTATGTCATATTGATTCTACTTGTACTCTGATATTACATTTTGGTTTCATTTTTATTGTATTTTATTTTTTTCACTGATGCATCATATTTTGGTTTGGTTATTTATGTTTATCTCGGATTGGATGTTGTATATTTAGATGTAAATCATACCCCATTAATTTATTATTCCCTTTTCAGTTATTTATAGCCTTTGGGGCTTTAGGGATGTCACTTAAAGGCCAATATCCCACCACCACATCCCAAGCCAATGGGTGAGGGGCAAGATGTTACATTGGGGGAATAATGGGAGGACATTATAGAGGTTGGTAAGTGTAAATAGATTCTATAATATTTATATTGAAGACGAATGGTATATCTTTTGTTTATATATTGGAAATGAGAGGGGATTTCTTTATTATTTCCCAAAATTTGGTTTTAGAATCTATATAATAAAATAATAAAAACAAAAAACCTTTCTATGGTTTTTCTCATGGTTTCTATAAATGAGTAGTGGATTTAATTATTTTATATGACCAAGGTGATAAATAAGTAAAACATTTTCCTTGGTGATTTGAAAGAGAGTCAGGTTCAAGGTAAAATGATTTAAAACCATAAAATATTATAAAGCTTTTGGAGGATTCATAAAAAATTTATAAAATTAATTAAATAACCTAAAATCTCATTATTTTAAACATAAAACATATATTTTGTATATTATAAAATTTATAGAATTTATATCATCGCTTTTTGATCACTGCTATTTCATAATACATAGTGTATATTTATAAAATATTTATTTTCTACTAAAAAAAATCTGGGTCTCATAAATTAATGAAAAATTAACCGGTAGATAACTTCAACGATTTGAATCCAAAAATAATTTTTATTTTACAAAATAAATTCTACAGATATGAATTTTCACTTTTACATCAAGAATACACATTTATTGAGAAGTGTCAATTTATCATCAATAATAGTTTTCAAACCCTTATAAAAATTACATTTTACATCATAAAAATTAAATTACCATTTAAATTTTATAAACATCAGTTAATAGTGTTATTATACTAAATAAAATCAATTCCTAAAAAATAATGTCTTAATTGAAATTCATTATTACAAAAAAATATAATTTGGGTTTCCTTGTATCAAAATATAATCATATTTTAATTATTTGTAAAGAAATAATAAAAAATAAAATCAATGTTATATTGAAATTAAAATATAAAAATATAAAATATTTTTTTACATTTTTTCTACTCCTTGTAATATTTGTTTACACTCAATTAACCTATTTTTCTTTTACCTTGTTAATTAATATTTACTACAGTTACTATTCATATAGTCCAAAAAATTAGTTGAAATTATTGCCTAATATTAATTATTATTATTATTATATAATATATTTTATCATAATAAATTCACATATGTAGAAGGCTTTAAAATAAAACCTACACTCTTGATGGGAAGATGTTTTTCAGAAAAAAAACATTTTTCAAGGAAAATATTATTATACATTTACTCCATAACAATCAATATTTATATATGAATTAAAATTAATAATGATAGATATATGATCCATAAGATTATTTTAAATCATTCCCTATTAGGTTTTATTTATAATCAATTAAAATGGAAAAACATTATTCAATTTGAAGCAGTTTTCAGAAAAATGTTTTTTCAATCCTTAAAATAAACATATAATAAAATATAGTATATTAATATATAAATGAGATTTACTAGATTAATATAATTAAATAATCATTATTTTAAATTTAAATAAAATAAATCAGGAAGAATATCTGTACTTTTAAATTACATAAATTATTAAAGGAAATGAATGTTGTACAAAAAATCAGTACATTATCACTATTCACTAATATATACATATATATATTCCAAAAAAAATTAACCATAAGTTAATTTTTATATTCTGATTTCAAAAATTATTTAAATTTTATTAAATAGATTTTCATAATGTTCTACAAATTAATTACCTTATTTTTTCACAAAAATAAATGAAAAACATTTTTGAAGAAAACGTACTTTTCAAAAATATAATAACACTACTAAATATTGAGTGAATAGTTATATAGAATTTGAATACATTAATTTCTAGTGGAAATTTATAATTATAAATATATTCCATAATGCAGTTAATCATATTCTTATCTTAAAATTTAATTTATAGCTTAAAATGGTCACTTTTAAATAATCAATTTTATTATTTGGGTTTAGTGTAGCGTATTCCAAATGTTATCTAACATAAGTATCTATTTAAAAAACTCCACATGTTACATTATTCCACCATTTATTAAATTTCACCCAAACACTTTGTACATGATCTTGGAAATAAATATTTTGACACTGAAAATTATCATTATTGAAAACCCGCATTGTAAAAAATGATTAATAAAAAATACACTTAAAAACATAGAAAGGGAAGTATGAAGGTCCCCAGATAACTAGTTTCCCAAGTAAAAGACCATAATTTGGAATTGAATATATAAAAATTAAAGAAAAGAACTAATTCTCAAGAACTAAAAGTGATTGATAGAGAACATGGTTAGGGGAAAGATAATGACCACAAAACCATAAATCTGTGATGGGTGAAACGACCATCCATATAACACCCCAATATTTTACTATATGTATCTTATTAAATAAATTCAATTCTGTAAAAAAATTATGTTGCACACAACATTGATATTAAAAAAACTATGATAAATTATTAAATATTAACATGACCATTGGAATAGTAACATGACCGCTTCGAATACTAAGATAACAATTAGAATAATTAGATCCCCTATTAAAGCTTATATAAAATTTAAGTATCTCATATATGAAAATATGATATAATTATATCACGTAATAAGTAAATTGATGTTTTAAAATCGAAAACTTATGTGTTGGTATTTTTTTGAAATGTAAATGTTTAACTAAAATTTTATAATTAATAGAATGATTTAAAAGAAAATTAATTTTCATAAAATAGACTCACAAACTTATATTTTTTCATTATAATTATAAGATAATTTTATGAGACCATAACTAATTTTTCTAATGTGTCGTAAAATCGATTATAATATTTAAATCAATATTTTTTTATTAAATTATAATTTTATTCAGAAATAAAATATCTCATATTTATAAAAAAAATCAAAAATATAGTCCATTTTGGAAATATAAACATTTTGAAATTGATATGGTGTTGTTTTTGGATTTTTCTAAAATAGTTGAATTTTTTAGGAATAGTGAAATATGATAATATTTGATATTTAACATTAAAAGTTAGATACATGGTTTTTTGATTCATTTATGATATAATAATCTTTTAGTTCAAACTCGCATGCACCATTTACTATAATTAGTCACAATAATCAACACTAATGATTGTCTTCAGCCAAAATAATAATTAAATGAATAAAATAATAAAAATCCACTACTCTCCTCCCTTAAAATAATACCTCTCAACCCCCCTATACCCACACCTGATGATCCATTAATATTGTATAAATTATACATAATTCCATTCCTAACCATCTTTCTCATGTCTAACCATAAACATTTCTACCAAAAGAAAAAATCCCAATATCTTAAGGATGTTCCCAAGGATATGGTGTTCAAGAGTTAAAATCCTCCTCCTTTCTTTTTTATTTTTTTCCTTTTCTTAAACTCTCCTCATGTACCCTATAGAAAGTAGAATGGTAAGTATAGTATCATATATATTCTGATATTTTATTTTACTAAATGATTATCCTTCATCAAATCGATTCTCTTTCGCTTTTATTTAAAAAATGAAAACAACATATGTGATGTGTTGATTCATCACCTTCAGGGATGGTGAGTTTTCATTTTCCATTACCGAATTCAAGGCTAGAAATAAAATCATTATTATGGGAAGTTAAGATTTTAATAGACATAATATAAGTTATATAATGTTTTGTAACCAATATATATAAACATAATATTAAATAAAATGGCACAAGTTTGTGATGGTCATAAAAACTGCATATATAAATTAAGCATTTTCGTCAACATTTTATCTAATTAATCATCCTCATACCATATAACAAAATTATATATGAGAACATTTAAAATTATTTAAGTACATTATTGATGAATTATTTCACTTTATATATGTTATTTCTATTTTAAAAGAACTCTTTTATTTATACTCAAGGGAAGAGACGATAAAACCATGAAACAAATGATCTCAGAACAACAAAAATTAAACATTTTAACCCATAAAATTGTCCATTAATGAACTTAATATTATTATAATATTTAAAATATATGATTAATAAAATATAAAAAATATAATTAATGATCTTGGTCTGATTGTCCAATTCATTATGTACATGTGCAAAAGGATTTCATTCATGTGGTAAGGGTTTATCATCACACTTTTACTTCTATGATATATATTTTTTAATAAACCATCATTTATTGTGTGTTGTGTACATACCAACCTTTAATATATCATAACATTAATCTTTTTATCTTTATTGAATTCAATGTTTCATTTTTTGATCACGAATTTTATGAGCCACATAGTTTGACTATTTACAAAGTGGAAAAGAAATAATTAATCCAATTTCAATTCTTTGGATAAAAATCCTACTCCAATGATTATGTCATGTTATTATTTAGTGTCAAGTTACATTTGATTGTATTTTTTTTATTTTCACTTTTTTATGTGGATTTATGGTTGATACACATAATATATTTATTTGGTTAATTCCCATGTTTTATTTTAAAAGACATTTTAAATGTTTTTCTTTAAAAATTTAAAAATAATGTTTTTATATTATAAATCATGAGAGGATCTTCCAAATCTCCTGATACCTTAATTACTTTAGGAATAATTTAAATTTATGTGGTTATTTTTAAGTAAAATTTTTTATTTTATAATTGGACATCTGTTCATGTAAATGATCCAACGTAAAGTGTTATTTCTCTAAATAATTTTTCAATACTTTTATTAGAGTATTTTCATCTATTTAAACACCCTTTGAGGTATATTATTCTTTATTACAGTAGATCTGCTATGAAACCATATACAATATTTTGTTGATTTTTTATGATTTTATTGAATATGGATGTGCTATATTTATACCATTCATTATACTACAGTTTATAATTTATGATTATATTTATTATTTGGGTAATGTTTTTAAAATTTCATATGCTAGCTTCAATATGAATTTATATGTTGATTATGATTCACCAAATTAATATTAGTAATGAATTTTACTTTTTTGTGCTGGGTGGGGCCTGATATATCCCCTTGATTCATCGTTGGGCCTCATGAGAGAAAATAGATTGGGTCTTGGTCGATGTATTTAATTATTTTGTTTTGTGTATCGGTCAAAGCCTTAATGGTATGTTTATGATATCCCACGTTACAAATTACTTCATTATGAGATTAGTTGTTGGTAATAAATTTGATTATTGGACTAATAGAATATCGATGGTTAAGTTTCATTCTCATGTGATTATTTTTATGGAAATATTGGACCAAATTTTATTCTGTCCATGTTAAGCTCAAGATTATGTTTTAATGGAATGTGTTTTTAGTTATTCAAATTTTCTTATTTTTATGTTTATTTATTATAGCTTCAAGTTTATTCTTACCCTTACTAAGCCATTGATCTCACCATTTTCTTATGTTTTATTTTTCACTAGGATAAAAAAATGTATATTATGGTTGAAATGTAGGGATAATATAAGAGAATAGGTATGTTTCCAATGGATTTACTATGTTATTTTTCATTTTTTGATATAACTTAATACTTATGTTTGTATCTAGTTTTAGAAAACTAGTAAACTATTTGGTACATTGGGATGTGATTCCTGGATTATTATTACAAGTCAATAAATTAGGGCATCAACTCTATGATATTGGGGATGGGGACTTTATCGTTGGTATTAGAAGAAGTTTAGTAAAATATTTGGAAACTATATTTAGCAAAACATATTTTAGAAAAATATAACACAATCACTTAATTTTATAATATTCCCAAGGCTACCAAGCTATTGATTTTGAGATTAATTATACATAAATTTTTTTAGTGTTTCACTAATTCTAAAATTTCATAATCTAATATAGGGTATTTGATTTTTTAGAATTAATTCATATTATAAATAATGGGAACTGTATCAATGCATGTATTCTATGTATGGATTTGGAACGTATATAAGATAAAGAGGTTGGAGTTGGAGTTGAAACTAGAGTTGAAAAACTTATAACTATATTGGCACAACTAAATATGGTTATAAAAATAACCTTACCCACATAGGGTATCCCAATCCAAAATGTGTCATGACAACGTTTGAATTCATCATGTGACATCAACATCCATCATTCAATGGGACGAAAACCCCTTTTTATATGAGAAATGGAAAATTTCCTCATAGATGTTATTTCTGATTTTGGAGAGTATTGAAAGGGAAAATGTTATCACAGATATTTATAATCTCTTGGGAGATACTGATCAATTGTGGATATTAATTCAAAAAACAAATGATATTTAATAATTTCATAATATGGAATGAAAGGATTTTATATAAATTTTTATGGAAAAAAATTTCCCTCGTGAACAACGAGCAGATATTGAGAGACAATAATTAAGTCTTTCACAAAAAGAGGATGAAAATTTTGTTATGTATAAGACCAACATTACAATATTATAAAGGAATTCCACATACTATATACATATTCCATAGAGAAATATTTTACATTTCTCTAATGGTATTAATAAAATTGTACAATTGTAATGGGTCTCCAAACATTCTCATCATATGATAGTATAGTATCATGTTTTGGAAATATGTATAATGAATTTTCCAAGCCATATGGATTTTAATGAATGAAAGATAAGAAGATGGTTACAAATTACACTAGAACATAAAATAATTAAAAAGTTAATATGGGAAGAATAAAATTTCTATAATGCAATTAATATTGAAAGAAACATCATGAAATATTCCTATTGGGAATGAGAGTTTCTTACAAGTTTTTGAATTGAAGGGAAATAAATAATTTGGAAATTTGAAATGATTTCACTATAAGGAGATGAGAAACTATGCACAAGATTTTACTAGATGTAAATGAAACATTCTGCAGAAAAGACCAATGGAACTAGGCTATTCTAATGCAGTCATAGCAGTTGAGGTTAAGGATGTTGTGGCAGGTATTTTAATCATCTCATCAAATTTATCTAAATATTTATTTGATTATAAATCATAAAATTATATTATAGATTTTGTGTTTTCTATAAATCTTAAATATTTACAATTCACCTTAACAAGGTAGTTGTCAATAAAAACTTATAGTGTAAACCTTATTGCAATAAAGAGATGTTAAGAAGTTCTGATTATGGCACATGAGCGTTATCTAATTTCTTATTTTATTATCATACCAATTTTTTATTATAATATCATCTTTGGTATGGATTATATTTCAAAATATAATTGAAATATTAATTTAAAAGAGATTAATATTATAATTCCTGAAAAATATATAGAACTTCACATCTTCTGAGGGGAGGCTTCATCATATGAGTCATATTTGGATCCACCTCTAGCATCCCATCTAAATGAGATTCTTGGAGAAGAAAATAGATAAAAACTAGTAATGAAAATGGTGTTCTTAAATTTTATGTTATACCAATTACATAGGAATAAATAGAGGTATTCCTAGTGGAATTATATGTACATCCACCTAACAATGATGTTGGGTTTTCTCTTTATTTAATCCCTAATGAATAACCTATATCAAATAATCCTTACAAAATGGCCAATGAGGAGTTAATATAGTTAACAAAACAACTATAGTAATTTGTTGGATACGAATTTATATTACCTAGTGTTTCACCTTGGGGAGTTCGTGTTCTTTTTGATAAGAATAAAAATGGATCTATGTGGCTGTGAGTTGACTATAGGGATATCAATACTATTACAGTAAAGAAAAAGTATCATAGGCCTCGAATTGATGACTTATTTAACAAAATTCATGGAGCTCAATATTTTTCAAAGATTGATATTTATTATGAATATCATCAATGTCATGTAAATAAGGAATGTATTCCAAAGAAATTGTTTTAAATAAGGTATGGATATTACTATTTTAATGTAATTCCATTTTGACTAACTAATACACCCTATGTTTTTATGGATCTAATTAACAGAGTATTCAGAGAATATATTGATAATTTTATTTTTCATATTTATTAACCATATATTGTTTAGTACAAAAGTAACAAGGACCATGAGAACCCCTTCCAGATCATTCTAGAGACTCTTTGAAGAAAAGAGCATTATAGGTAGTTTTGAAAGGGTGAATTCTTGATTAAAATAGTTACTTTTATTTATCATATGTTCACTTATGATGGAATCTAAGATGATCCAAAGAAGACAAATGTGGTCTAGGAATGCCCTACACTAACAAACATATCCAAGGTAAATACTATAATTGGTTTAACAGGTTACTATTATCATTTCATTCAAAATGTTTTCCTATTATCTAACCAATTGACCATACTTACTCATAAAGGGGTTAAGTTTATTTTGAAAAAGGAATGTGATGAATGATGTTAAGAATTTAATAGGAGATTATTTAATGCTCAAATATTGACTCTACCATCTAGAAATGGTGGTTTTATGATTTATTATGATGCATCAATGAAATGAATTTCTTAAGTCCTTATACATAATGATAGAGTTATTACATATTCATGAAGGTAATTAAATAATCAAGAACAGTACCATATAACTCATGATCTTTAGTTAACAGTTGTTACGTTTTCTCTTAATATATGGAGAAACAATATATATGTTGAAATATGTGAGATATATATAGATAAAAAGAGTTTTAAATACATATTATCAATGAAATAACTCAACATGATAAAAATGTGATGGATTATGATACTCATGGTTTATGATTATTCAATTCACTACCACCCAATGAAAAATAAAGTAGCGGATGCATGGACCTGAAAATATCATGGAGTTCTGAACTAAATTAGGATTAAAAGGAATATTGTGTATATGGATCTACTAAATATTGATATGGGAATTTTCAAAGAATGTGAAACATCAATACTTTTTCAAATGTTTTCGAGACAATTGTTATTGGAAACGTTAAAATGTTCTCAGTCTGAAAATTAGAATTCTGAAAAAAAAAATTGAAGATGTGAATAATGGGAATAGGACATAACATGTATATAAAGATTGAATTTGAAATTTTTTAAGATGATTTGTGTTCCCTATTTAATCAAGCTAAAATGGTATTTATTTGATGATTCTCATAGCTCTAATTTCTCTATACATCATAGTAGAACTAAGATGTATAGATATTTAAAGGAACATTTTCCGTTGGGTAATATAAAGTGGGAAATTATTGATTATGTATCAAGATGTTTAGATTATCAATAGGTGAAGGATAAAAGACACAATCTTAGAGGATTCATGAAACCTATACTTATTCCTACATCAAAATGGGATGACAATATTTAAGATTCTATTACTAGATTACCAAATTCTCCAATAATTAATTATGAAATATAGGTAATTGTTGATCAACATACAAAATCTGAACAGGTAATAGTTGTAAGGGAGGATTTTCCAAGGGTTTACCATGCATGACTCGATATTATTGATGTTTTAAAACTTCATGGTGCAACACTCTGTATAGTGTTTGATTGAGAATCTAATTTTAAATTAAAATTCTAGATGTGGAATCCAATGGATTTGGATACTAAATTCATTTGAGTACTTCTTATCACCCTCAAACTGATTGAAAGTATGAAATTATAATTCAATAATTTATAGACATGTTTATATCATGATCACGTGACATTGAAGGTAGGTAGGGTCAATATTTACCTTTGGTAGGGTCTTTCAACAATAATAAATTCAATTCTATTATTCAAATTTCACCATATAAAGAATTATATGGAAATATATGTCATACTCTAACTTGTTGGGATGAAATTATTTAGAGGAAACATCTTGAACCAGAACTTATTAAAGATACAACGACATATCTAAATAAAATTTAGGCTTAAATTAAAGTACCTCAAATTAAGAAGAAGGGTTATGCTAAGAACCAGATAAATGATTTGGAGTTTCATGTGGGAGATCATGTATTTATGAATGAATCTCCATCAAAGGGTTTCATAAGGTTCATTAAGAATGGGAATCTAATCCCAAGGTACATTAGACCATTTTAAAATCTATAAATAATTGGAGCTTTGGAAAATCATTTAGGGATGAGACATATCCTTTTTAATGTACATGATTTGTTCTACATCTAATTGTTAAGGTACTAAATTCTTGATCCGACACATCCACTCATCTATGAAGAAATTGAATTGGAAACTGTTCTGACTTACGAAAAAGATCCAATTAAGATTCATTATACAATAGAGAAAGTATTGAGAAATTGGATGAACTATCTAATAAATTTTATTTGGATAAATCATAAAATTGAAGAAGAAATGTTGGAACCTATGGATTCTATGAAGAAGAACCACCCACATCTTTTTAGAATGTAATAATCCTAAAAATACCAATGTTGTTATTTTTAAAAGTTTGGAAGAATATAAACCACAAATTTTTAACATGTGTATCTTTTAAAATAAATTAAATTTATTTGATAGATTTTATTGCACACACCAACGAGCTTAAACAAAATGTGGTATAATATTAAATATTAACATGACCGTTGGAACAATAATATGACCATTTGGAATTGTAATCTAGTTATTAGAATAATAAAATCAACTATTAAAGAATAAATAAAATTTTCTTCTCTTTTAAGTGAAAATATGATTTATTTATATCATTGAATAAGTAAACAAATGTTTTAAAAATTACAAATTTAGTTTTTTTTGAAATATAAATGCTTATTTACAAATATATAGTAAATATAATGACATAAAATAAATTTTATTCTCATAAAATTGATTCATAAATTTGTATTTTTTTAATTTTAATTATATGATAATATTATGTGATAGTAATTAATTTTTTAATGTGTCAAAAAATAATTTATTATATTAAAATCATTATTATTCGAATAAATGATCGTTTTTTTAAAAAAATTAAATTTCACATATTTATAAAAAAAATCATAAAATGGTTTCCATTTTTGAAATCTATATATTTAAAAATGGTTAGGGTAAATTTTTCTGATATTTCTAAAATAGTTTATTTTTTTAATAGTGAAATAAAATAATTTATAGTAATTAACATTATAAGTGAAATACATGACATTTTGAGTCATTCCTAATTTAAGAATACATTATTTCGAATTAAAATGCACTTTTTACTATAATTATTCCCAATAATCATTAATATTTATAGTACTGATTTAAAATAATAAATAAATGAATAAAATGTCAAAACACTACCTCCCCTCCCCTATAAATAACACCCCTCACCAACAATTAACCTCACACATTCTAGGGCATGAATGTTTTCTATATTCTACTAAATTCCCCTCCCAAGACACTTCCCAATATCAAATATTTTCTTGTTTTCCAAAATACATAATGAAAGTATCTTAATGAGGTTCACATTGAGACGATATTCCAAAGGTAAAATCCAACATCTTTCTCTTTTAACTTCATTTCCATTCTTATCCTCTAATCACATCACATATCCCAATTGGAATGGTAACTCTATTATAATATATATAATATAATTTTACTATTCTAATAGATTATTTATCCTTAAATCCAATCACCCTTCCTATTATTCTAAAAATGGAATCATCATCTGTGATGTCTTGATTCTCCGCCTTCCTGAACAATTAGTTTTCATTTTACATTACCACCTTAAATTAAGGTCATAAAACAATAATTATGGTTAAATAGTAATTTAATATACATATTTTATGTTATATATCCCAAATGGACCAAAGTTATTATTTTTATTTTATTATGGATAATCCCCCTTTTAAGGGTTGAAGGGGAACCCTAACATGACTCGTAGTCCCAAGGCACAAGCCCCGACACGACCCGAAGGCCAACACATGAACCAAAGGCCCAGAGGCATACTATGCCCATAACATAACCTGTAGGCCTAACCCACAATAACTTCCCTCCTTAGATTCGGAATATTCGATCACCTAGCTTTCCACCTTGCTTTGTTGATTTGCTAGTATTGTCTCATACAAAGCTGTATAGTGTCTGGTCCTGATTGCGATTTCCATACCCTCTCATTCATCTAATATGGTTTCTATACCCTTAGATGTTCTGGAACCAATATATATTAACATAATATTAAATAAAATAACAAAATTTTGCGATGGTCATAAAAACCACCAAAATAAATTAAGTTATTTAGATCAATTTTTTATCTAATGATTCTTCCTCATACCATATAATAAAATAATATATGACACTATTTAAAAACATGTAATATCATTAATAATAGAATATTTCACTTCTAGTGATGTTAAATCTATTTTATAAGAACACAAATATTTATGCTCATATGAACTGACTATAAAACCATGAAACGAACTCTCATGAAACAACAAACATAAACAGTATAACTTATCTAGATTGAAATAAATGAACTTAATGAAATTATAATAAATCAGCATATATGTTTATGAGATTCTTAATTATGTAACCAATGAATCTAATTTTTTTATTTAGTATATTAAGTACAAGTTATGTACACTTTCAGACATAAGGTAGGGTTTTCTCGTATCACTTTATCCTCTATGATATGTAGTCAATATTCAAGCCATATTTATTATGTATGGTGCATATACTTCCCTTTAATATATAAACACCATTCATTGGTTCTTATGCTTAATTGAGTTTTATCTCCTATGAAAATTTGTACCATATTATACATAATTTTTTATGATTAGTTTGGTTGTAAATGTTTTATTTTGATATCATTCATCATATTACACTGGATGATTTATGATTAGGTTTGTTTTTTATGAATGTTATTAAAATTTCATATACTAGTTTCAATATGATTTTATATGTTGATTATGTTTTACCCATTTTATATGATGGATGAATTGGACATAGTAAGTGATGGGCGTGGCCTCCTATAGCCCCATGATGTGTTGGTAGGTCTCATGTGACAAATATGTTTGGTTATTGGATGATGTCTTACCCGATTATGTATAGTTTCTTGGATGAATCCTATAAATTATGTTTATGATGTATCACATTATAAATTCCCACATTATGAGTCATTTTATTGACAATCCATGTGTCTATTAGAGTAGTATGATATCCTTGGTTAACTTTCATTATCATGTGATTATTTATAGGTAATTATTTGATCATCTTTTATTCACGTGATATTATGCTCAAGAATATGTTCTAATGGGATGTGGTTTTAGTTATTCAATGTTTCATTCTGGTTTTTGGCCACGAAACGCCCAACGGCTCCGTATCCAATGATTGATGGACCTGTTTTCCAAAGGTAGGCATTCGCCGGATGGTCTGACCAACGACTCTTAAGAAATCACATTGGTCGAGAGGATGGTATGTCGGGTGCATCACACCCTTTATGGGGGGGATTATTGCCTATTCCGGGAATCTAATATAGATTTAAGACGTATTCATATGTTCATGAATCTTTGGTTTATACCCAAACATTGTATCCACATATTTAGCCATGGTGGGAAACGGTCAACTAGACTCATGGGTTCAGAATCATTTATGCCCGAGGTTTACTGTCCCTCATTGGATTAATGACCCTGAAGGGTTGGAACTCGCTTGAGGCAGCACTAGGAGTGGCATGGTGAACCGATGTGGAGATGATCAGATCAGCTGGTTGTTGGGCTTGAACCTTAGAGAGGATTCCTACGTACCTTGTCTAGGAGGCAGGGATCAAAGTCCACATAGTTCGCATAGGTGTCGGGGAACCGACGTGAAGAGAGACCAGGTGGTCCGATGGGTGGTGGGCTTGAACCTCATGGAGGCTACCTACATACCTTGTCTAGGAGGAAGGGATCAAAGTACACGTAGTTCGCATATAGCTTGGGGCTTACACTCTGGGGCAACCCAGAATGATGGATTGGGGATTACACTTTGAGGAGGATCGTAGGAGGATGTCATGGTCGATGCTTACTCTAATCCCATGTGAGTCATGATCGGTGTGAGAAACAAGAGGCAGTAGGGACCAGAGGATCACATCGCGAAAGGTGCATCCGTGAGAAGTGGAGTAGGGCTTACGCATGAGGGCGGCACAGGGTGATGGATTGGGGCGTACACTCTAAGGAGGCCCAGAAGATCAGGGCTTACCCTGAGATGGACGCTCGGGGTGACAAAGACCAACGAGAGAGGGAAAGGGGGTGCTCCTGTGCACATCTCCTCTCATTTAGTGCACAAAGGCTTCATTCTGATGGATATTTTACCATCTCCAAGGAACCCTCAACAAGTGGAGGGGCAAAAAGGGGATTCCTGAGCTCAGACTCTACATTACAGTTGGAATGTGAACCGAGGAATGCTTCGGGAATCTGCTCAAGGGTTGGGGAAACCCCTTTTCCCCTGTTTACTGTGGTTATGTGATCTCAAAATGGCGTGGTGATGCACCTGCAAGTTATACCATGCAGATCATGTGGCTCTGGCAGAGGCCTCGGCTCGGGGCCGATGAATAGGCCAATGGGGGAGTCGTGGAGGACCTAGCTGGATCAGAAGGATTTTACATGGCTCTGGAAATGAGGACACCAAAGTATTTGGAGATCCACCGGGAGGTATGGGTGATGTCACCCTTCGTGTGGGGAAGTGTCACGCGGCTGTCGAAGCCGTTCGCGAACCAGGGTGGTCCACGGACTGATTGGCATCCCGCGAACCCGGGTGGTTCATGGCTTTAGGTTCAATCCACGAACTAGGGTGGTTCATGGCTTCTGTTTCAATCCGCGAACTAGGGTGGTTCGCGGAGGGTTCCAGGTGGGTAGTGGTGGCCAAGGGCGGCGCCAATAGGAGTCTCGTCGGTCGGGGAATTGCCCGCGGAGAAGGGTGTTATGCGGTACGACGGATGGGAAAAGAGGCATAAACTCATTGGTCCATGGGGAAGTCATCCGTGGAGTGGGTATGGTTCACAGTTCTCCTTTTTTTTGTTATTTTAGGTTCATGGTTCACAAAATTATTATGCATTTTCCAATTCATTCTTAATTCATATACTTGTTGTGGTTCACGGATGGGAATTTCATTGTTTGCAAAATCTAAAGCCTTCCTTCAACCGATCTCCTTTCAAATCTTTAATTCCTCCGAATCTGATTTCTACTCTTCGATCCCTTTCTTCTTTCCCCCTTGGTCTCCTTTTATAGAGTTGGGAAAAAATGTATCTATGGCCACACTACCCCTTTTGCAGAGGCCCATAACCAAATACCTGATTCACAGCCGACTTGGTCAATCCGCGATTCACGTTGGGTATTCAACGCTCCCCCCCCCCTCCATGAGGCAAACTCAGGGAGTGCTATGTGGCTGCGGAGGGTTCTGCCTCTATTCAGTGAATGACAGCGGGTGCTGCTTGAACCGGTTGACACTGTCCGTGGTTGGGGCGGTTCGTGATGGTGAACTCGACTGGTGACAATTCTGCCTCACGACTGCAGAGGTTCTCTGCCTCCATTTCACGAATGACAATGGTTTGCAGTGGGGGTGCCTCGCGGTGCTTGGCCACATTGCGCTTCCATGGACCAGTTCACGAACCGGTACTTTTTGTGTCTCTTCTTTGATTATTTTCCCCAATTCATTGGGGGATTTGGGTAAATATTCCATTGCGGAATTTTTTTTTCAGGACCCTGCAAATGCCCCCCATCAGAATGGGGTCCGATCGGAATGAAGAGGAGGCCATTCCGATGCAAAGTGGTCCTAAAACTGATATGGTTTGCGGTAGAAATGTGGACCTGGTAGGGGCCCATGCCTATAAATATGGGGATCCCTCACTTTTCATTTACCTAATTCATCCCAAAACCAGAGCTCCATCGCCTCCGCGTGTTTGCTCCTTCGCGAAGTGCCTCGTCCGTGAACTGGAAGCAACCTCCATGAACTATTCCTTCTTCGTGGTCGCCTTCACCTATAGACTAACTTCTCGACCGTGAACCATACTCTTAATTAATTAAAAAGTAAGTGATGACGGGTTGCAGAGGAACTTGCTTCACGATTTCGATGCTCTGTGGACTAAATATATCTTAAAATTTAAAAAGTATCTGAGTCCTCTGGATAAACTCGGGACTGAAATTCAGTGGAGTGACTTGGTTCGTGGTTTCCCGGCCAATGCTTCATAGGCCAGGGCTTCGTGGACTGAATTCGCTAAGGGCTGGTTCATGGGATGATGTCATCGTGAACCATCCTCCAAGTCCTCCTTGTGTATTTGATTATGAAGGCTCCTTAACCATTAATTTGGTTATTTTTGTCCAGATTTTTATTTCGGGCTGATTTCTCTCATTGTTCAGGGAGAAAATATGGTTCCCCCTCTTCTTGTGCCGAGGCCTACTGCAGATCCCCTCTCAACTGGCTCAGAGAGACGTTAAACTATGATTCACAGAGTGGAGGGCGTCAAAAAGGACCCTAGTTGGTCCATCATTCCAGATGACGGTGTTTTGAAGAACCTTCTCTCTCCGGAGCTTTTGAGTAATCCATTATCCAATTGGCTCCCGCTCTACGGCTTCGGTCTTCGGGATGACGTCCCTATCCCCCCTACTTTCTCAGGTCTCCCTTCTCCTTTCCTGGAAGCACTTTCAAAATGCATTTAGGAAAACCTTATCCAATCTGGGGAGATAATCTCTAATTTTGGTCCAAAAGACACATTTATTCTGAGGGGCTCTGTCTGGACCCAAAGCGATCAGTGCACTCAAGAAGTTTCTCAAAAAGCTGTCCTTAAGGAATACCCTTCTATTATCAACCTTTCTCGAAGGGATCCTAATGCAGGGTGGGATCCTTGGTGGGACCTTTGGTCTGGCGGGCTCTTCTCAAATGATTGGGCTTGGGCTTTCTGGTTCCATTATCATTGTCGGGAGTCTCCCGATTCACTGGAAGTGGTCAATCTATACTCTGCAGTGTGGGCTTCCCAATTTTCTGTTTACCCACCATCTTCGATCCTACCTGACTTGTTCAGCCGCTGGTGTTCAAGTACTAATACATTCCACCGTTCCCACGGTGAAGTCAACATTAGTCTGTGGGGCATCTACTAGATATGAGGACAGTCGATTGCTGGCAAGATGTATGATGAATTGTTTCCCACTCCTGATGCATTGGATGACGTTGAAAAGGTACCTTTATTGGCAAAAGAGATGCTGACCATGGCGGAGCAGTCACTGGGTCAGGCCTTGCATGCCGGCTCAGTTATTCCTTATAGCACTTGAATAGGGTTATTTTTGAACACCACTAGTCCTATGCCAATGATTATGCGTCCCATGACTCATCCTTCCCAAAAGTCACGAACCATTCAAGGTTCTTAATGGGTTTTTCTGGAAGCAGGAGTCTACCTCTCATGGGGTTACGAGGTGCGCCCAGGTGTGTCGCCTATGCTCCAGTTGGCCGGTCTGTTTGCTATGTTTTTGAGTGGACAGCTATTTCCTTCCCGAGATGTTAACCCAGGTGTCCGGGCCTGCTCTTTGATGATGGCGGTTGAGTTAGCAGAGGGCTTCTTGGTGAATTTAGCCTTGCCCACTTTGGCTTGTATCTACGAGCTACTGAGCCACATGCAGGTGGGCGGGTCACCCTACCGTCTAAGCAGGCCATTTAAATTTTTGTATGGATGGGTGGTGGATCACTTTCGCTGTTATGAATATCGTCAGAACACGGCCATCCTACTTCCGACCTTTCGGCCTACCCTATTGGATATAGCCAGAGTTCTCTTGATGTCTCTCAACTCTAGTGAAGTCCTCGAGCTCCTGAGCGACTTCTCCCATTTCATCTTTACTCCCTACCCCACCCCTTATGGAGTCTTAGTTGACAACCACCAGGGGATCCTGGAGGAGCGCTCTTACATGATCTCCTGGTGGGACGGGGTTCTGTCTGCATGGAACGATGGGGTTTCATTGTGCGAGTTGTATGTCCCGTATCGATTTTCATACCAGTTTGGGTGCATGAAAGTCCAAGTTTTCCTTCCCCCTTCTTGAGCTAAAGGACTATATCCGACCATACTTCGTCAGTGGTGGCTGATGCTGACATGGGATGGATCTGACACAAGCATTCCCCTGCCTGATATAGGGGCAGCTTCCGGCCTTACCATGGAGTATGAAAAAACATGGGCAAAATACTATCCTGATGGGATCTTAGAGAAGGCTATCTGGCAGGTTCCCAAATCTGGAGGTATGGTGGCTTCTACACCAACTACACCTTCCTCATTAGTTTTATGGGAGGACCGACTAATGGATCATCGATCAAAGAGACTCAGAGAACTTTCCTCTCCCAACGCTGCGGTGGCCGCAGTTCAGGAAAATTCATCCTTCTTGTGTGTGGATGAGGATGACCCTGTGGTGTCAGGTCCCAGCGAGACCATCCCTGAGGTTCCGACAATCGATATCGAGCTCAGCAACTTGGTCCCCAAGCCTGAACTAGGGTTAGGGGCTCCAAACATTCCAGCTTCAGGGACAACTTCTAGTGAGCACACGTCTGCGCGGGCTGCCATGCCAGACTTTGTTCTCGTGTTGTCCAGCGAGGATACCAAAGATCCTCATACCATGGTGGACCATCGGGCAGTGTGTAGGTGGTCCTGGCCCCTAATCTGTGAAATCATCACCGAAACCCCTTTAGCCGAAATGGAAACTAAAACTGAAGCTCTTTGTCAGATCTTCCTGGGTTTGGGGTCGGGTGGCTTTGACTATCGGAAGTTCCATTCTCTTGGTTTCCAAGTTGTCAGGGCCCGCAAGGAAGCTGTCAATAATGAATGAAAGCTTTCTCACATCGAGACCACTCATTGTGGGGCCCGAACCATGGAGGAAACCACAACAAAGCTCCATCAAATGATAGCACGGGAGGCGATCTATTGATATCAGGTGGCCATCCTATCCTCCTAGTTGCATGAATGCAAAGAACGGGTTGCGATGCTGAGGGATCAATTATCGGATATGACTAGTCAACTTGAAGTTACCAGAAAAGAGATCAACGATCTCCAAACCGTAGTGGATCATATCCGTCTGGTGCCTGAGGTTGAAACCAAGGAGAAGGCAGTGTTGGAACAATCTCGTAACGACCTTTTTCGTGCAGTTGATGATCTGGTGGGGAGAGCATGTCAGGCTCCTTTATAACTATCAGAGCTACTTTTGTATCCCCTATTTTACTTAACCCTATGTCCCCCTTTTTTCCTTTTTTTTGGTTCGAACGAAACACAGTCTCTGTCAATCACTCATTGCTGTGGAATTTGATTCTTACTTAGAACAATTATTGTGAAAATAAAAATTCACTAAATTATAACTAATAATAACTCAGGAAAACAAGCTCTAATTTTTGTTTGTACCATGGGATCCAGCGAGCGTAGTCTGAATATTGCTAGGGTTTTATAGGAAACCCCCACAAATTTTTTTTGTCTTTTTCATTTAATGCCCTGATTTTTCCTGGGCCCATTTGGTATGGACCCAGCGGGTATAACCCCGCTTTTTCTTAGGTCGCATTTTTCGGGTTTTCAGCCTAACAGGCTTTGTTCCTCTTTCTTTTGTGAGCAGTTTAAAGTCCCGCCGTCAAGACCATGACTACGGATGTTTTAGGTCGAACATCTTTGACCAAATATGGTGGGGCAAGGGCCCCCAATGGGGTTCAACTGATTAAAATATGTCTCAATATCATTCAAATTCACGTGGGGGAAAACATGTTTGAATTTGAGCGTCATGCAGGGCATGTCTCAAGGCATGGGAGTCATGTCGGTGTACAGAGGTAGGAAGAGCATTGCCTAAGGAAAACATTCCTTTGGTAGATGGGTTAGGGGAAATCAATATGTAGATCCACTGAGGTTATGGTATGCATAGTCATACAAATGTATCCTTAAGTCAAAGAATTGTCCATTTTTGATGGCCAGGGGACTTCAGGGAAGTCTGGCTTATGGAAACCATGATGGGTGGCATGGAAAATTATGAAAACCACCATGGGTGGATCAGAAGGGGGGTGTGACATCTGAAAGGGTTTTGGGAACATCCGTACTAATCATGAGCGTGGTCCAGAGACCACCTCTCTACGCATTTAGTTAGCGTAAGGGATGGTTGAGGCTTGACGCAGTTTAAAGTCATGCAGCTGGGAAATCATCTGAAATGGAATGACTTCTCCTTGTTCTCAGTAATCTCGTCAATGACATTCTGCCGCATTCAGGTAAGATTGTGGAAGAGGTTGGTAATCTGTATCTTAGAGGGTTTCTGAATCATGGGATAGAAATGGGGGCTCAGAGGCCAAGAGGCGTACGGAGAGAAGCATTGCCTAAGTAAATATTGCCTTTGTTAGATGGGCCAGGGGCGATCAATATGCAGAGCCGCTGAGGGCATGGTATGCATAGTCATACAAAGGCGTCCTTAGGTCAAAGACTATCCACTTCCGATAGCCGAGAAACTTCAGGGAAGTTGAGATTTGGAATAACCAGGGGTGACTTATGAGAGTTCAGGTTTTTTTGAGTACAGAGTATGGTTTATGATGAGAGGGTGCTGAATATGGAGGAAATAACTAGACTAAACTTCCTAATAATGGGTGACGTAATTATTTCTCACGCTGGTGTGAGGAGGTGGTTCGTGCAGGTATGACACGTGCACTGAAAGATGAAGAAAAGCCTATTTTTCTCATTGATCCCATTATGAGTATGACCGTGTAGTTTATTGTCTTGTGGTTGGGACATAATCCATGCAGTTTTGCGTCATGCGGTAAGGAAGAGAGTCATTTTTGAAAGTTTCTATGCAGTTTAACGTCATGCAGCGAGGACGACGACATTTTTAAAAGATTCTATGCAGTTTAACATCATGCAGTGAGGACGGGGGAATTTTTAAAGGTTGCTATGCAGTTTAATGTCATGCAGTGAGGACATGGGAATTTTTACAAAGGATGCTCTTCATCAGAATGTAACTGGTCTTGAATACCTCAACATGCCCCAAACATGGGGGGGGGGGTTGATTGGTGTAAATCATGGTTCCAGGGCTTCAAGGATCAAGAAAGGTGATATGGGGGCTCTGAGGCCGGTAAGCGTACGGAGCAAGGAAGAGCATCACCTTTGGAAATATTGCCTTTGATGGATGAGCCGGGGGATATCATTATGAAGAGATGTCGAGGGTATGGTATGCATAGTCATACAAAGGTGTCTGCGGGTCGATGACTTTCCACTTCTGATGGCCATGAATGGTTATGAGGATCCGCAATTATCCGGGCCATGAAGTCTGTCATTTGGAAGGGGAATGTCTGGATATGTTGGGGATATTCATCCCTGGTTTTTTGTTGAGTTTCAATGATCCCCCTACGCTGATCTGTTCTTTTTTTTGTGTGGGGGTGTGCCTTCATTACATGAAATTTAATGTCATGCGGTGAGGATTAGGTACTCCTATTTTATCGGTCATAGAGCTCAGACCATTGGGTGACTATTGTTGTAGTCGCTCTAAGGATAACTGAGTCAACATGTTCTGATATACTTAGAATAGGGCGGGGGATGAAGGTCGTAAACTGCAACTTTGAGCTTTCCCGGATCAGGAGGTATGGTGTGGGGGCTCTAAGTCCGGTAGGCGTATGGAGCTAGGAGAAGTACCGCTAGAGGAAATCTTGCATTTGATGGACGATCCAGGGGCTATAATTATGCAGAGCCGCTGAGGGAATGGTATGCATAGTCGTACAAAGGTGTCCCCGGGTCGATAACTTTCCACTTCTGATGACCATGATTGATTATGAGAATCCGTTATTACTCCCAGTGCAGAGTTCGGAACGTGGGGATAATAGTGTCTGGGTATACAGAAAACATCTTCACTGCAATTTTCTGTTGAGTCAAAGTATCCTAGTCCTGGATTGATGTTTGTTGATGCAGGTTTCTATGTGAACCACTGGCGGACACACAGTCTAGCCCGATATGGAAACCCTGGAAGCACCTAAATGTGAATATGGGAATGAACTTTTAAACCACTTCTCCATAAACTTCTGGATCAAGAGGTATGGTATGGGGGATATGAGGTCGGCAAGCGTACAGAGCTAGGAAGAGTGTCGCCAGTGGAAATATTGCCTTTGGTAGACGGGCCAGGGGATATCAATATTCAGAGCTGCTGAGGGTATGGTATGCATTGTCATACAAAGGTTTCCACAGGTCGATGACATTCTACCTCTGATGGCCATGAGTGGTTATGAATATCCATAATTATCCGGGCCATGGAGTCTGATGTATGGAAAGGATGTACCCAAATGTGCAAGGAGTATCTCCATTTCATATCGCCATGTGTCCCAGGTGGGTCACGACAAAGCCCGTGTAGTTTAACGTCATGTGGTGAGGGCAAACTCTGTGCAGTTTAACATCACGTGGTAAGGACGACTTCCGTGCAGTTTAACGTCATGCGGTAAGGATGAAGATACACACCCCATGCAGGTCTGGTCCGTGCACGGGGGGAGGGTTATTTTTAACATCATTGTATGTGCAGTTTAACATCATGCGGTAAGGATGATAAGTACACCCCGTGTTGGTCTGGTTCGCACACAGGGGGAAAGCACATCTTTTTTTTCAAGGGGTTGGACCAGGACTTGGGATATTGGTGTCGCTACGTATCCTACGAGGGAAGGAATCAAGCCGTACGTAGTTCTGTGGATTGAGTACACCCTGTGCAGGCCTGGTCCATACACGGGGGAAAGAAGGCATTTTTTCTTCTTTTATTCTGGGGGATGGGCCAAGACTGGGGATCCTGGCGTCGCTACATATCCTGCGAGGGTAGGAATCAAGCCGTACGTTGTTCTCTGGAGTCCATGCAGTTTAACGTCATGCGGTGAGGATAGAGTCCATACAGTTTAACGTCATGTGGTTAGGACGATGAGTACACCCCATGAAGGTCTGGTCCATACACAGGGAGAGGGGTATTCTTAACTCTTCTTCATCCGTGCAGTTTATCGTCGTGTCGTAAGGAAGAACTCCATGCAGTTTAACATCATGCGGTGAGGATGTGAATACACAATGTGCACGTCTGGTCTGTACATGGGGGTAATGGGCATTTTTTTGTTTTTCTTTTTGTGGTGGCTGGGCCAGGGTGTGGAATTATGGCGTCCCTACGTATCCTGCGAAGGTAGGAATCAAGCCTCACGTAGTTCTCTGAAAGACGATACACCCTTTGAAGGTCTAGTCCATACACAGGGGAAGAGGGCATTTTTAAATCACCTTGTCCGTGCAGTTTAACGGCATGTGGTGTGGACGAGGTCCATCTAATTTAACGTCAAGTGGTCAGGACATGCTCCATGCAGTTTAACGTCATGCGGTCTGGATGAGGCCATAGAGTTTAACGTCATGTGGTCAGGACGAGGGCCATACAATTTCTATGCGAAATACATATTTAGGAATCTCACATTCGTAGGAGCAGTTGTAAATTGTCTATCCATGGAGATCAGGGTATATGCTCCGTTTGAGTAGACCTTGTGTACAACATATTGTCCTTCCCACTTGGGCTCCAGCTTTGGAGGCTTCTGGCCGGGTATCATTATGGTCCTAAAGACTAACAATAATTGTCCTTCCAAGAAAAAATGGAAGCAGACCTTTTTGTTGAAGTCTCATGCGATCCGTTTCTCGTACACTTCCAGGTGGTGCAGAGTGTGCAGCCGCCTGTCATCTAGATGTCCCAATTCACCTAGCTGATTTTCTGACTTCTCATCATCATATAATTGATCACAGATGGCAACAAGGAGTGAGGGAAGTTGGAGTTCAATGGGCAGGACCGCCTCTGTGTCGTACACCAATGAGTATGGGGTAGACCGAGTAGCGGTGCGGATTGTCATTCGATAAGCCCACAATGCATGGAGTAGTTTATCCATCCACGACTTCTTGTATTTGTCCACCATTTTCTGGAGGATGTTGGATAGGTTCTTTTTGAAAGCATCTATCTATACATTGGCCACTACATGGTAACTGGGTGTGTGGTTAGCCTTGATACCATACTCGTGGTATAGCTTTTCCAACTCAGCAGAGCAGAAATTGGTATTGTTGTCCGTTAGTATGGTATGAGGGACACCAAATCTGGTGATGATATTGGTCTTCACGAAGCTATCAATATTTCTTTCCCCGACATCCTTGAGGGGTATGGATTCTTCCCATTTGGAAAAGAATTTGGTCGCTGTGAGGATATACTTCAGTTGTTTGGCCGTGGCGGGAGGATATGGTCCCACGACATCCATCCCCCAGATAGAAAACAGCCAGGAGTACTTAGCTTGATGAAGTAACTCTGGAGGCTGGTGTATGAAGTTGGCATGGATCTGGAATGAGTGGCATTATGCGGTAAAATTATCGCAGTCTCGTGTCGTCGTGGGCCAGTAGTACCCAAGCCTTCGAACCTGATGGGATAGATTGGTCCCCATTTGATTTGATCCACATGCTCCTGCATGAACTTTAGTCATGACGGCAGCGGTTTCTTCTTCTTCAATGCATCTGAGGATCACTCCATCGAGGCCTCATTTGTAGAGGACCTCTTGATGACCCGCGCCACCATATAGGAAAAAATATATTTCCCTTATCCGTATTTTCTCTCGTTCATCCATGTCTAATGGAAGCTCTCCCCATTTAAGGTAGTCCGTGATGGGGATCATCCAGCCAGTGGTAGGAGCATATGGCTGAGGGACAGGACTGACTTCAGGGATCTCTTCCATCTTATCTTGAACAAATGACAATACCATTCGACAGTGAGAAATTCTGATGACCGTTTCATCCCGGTTTGGGTCGGCTAGGGTTGTGGCCGCATTGGCTAATGCATCAGCCTGAGCGTTCTGGGACCGGGGAATATAATTCAATGTCGGTTCTATGGAGAACTCGGCCATTAACCCTCGGACATGGTCAAACAGGGGGATCATCTCCTCCTTTTTAATACCATAGTCACCATTGACATGATTGATGACCAGCTCTGAGTCTCCTTTAACCTTAAAGTGTTGTACTTGTGCCTGGAGTGTGAGCTCCAGGCCTACAATGAGGGATTGATATTATGCTTCATTGTTTGTACATCCCTCTGACGGGAGGAAGGAATATGGAAAAACTACCTTTTCTGGGGACATGAGCATTATCCCCAGACCCACTTTGTTGAATCTAGGATCCTCCATCCTCTTCCCGGTGTGGCTTCGGAACGCGCCATCAAAGTACATCTCCCATGATGGGAACTCCTCTTGAACTGAGAATATAGAATCATCAGGTAGTTCATCGTCTGGTGTAGTGTCCCCTGTTGAAGTGTTCTCTGCCAGATAGTCTGCTAATGCCTGGCCCTTGATGGCTTTTTGAGGCACGAACCGGATGTCGAATTGTTGCAGGTTAATCTCCCATCAGGATAGGCATCCAGTTATCATCGAGCGACTGAGGATGTACTTGAGCGGGTTACTCTGCGAGATCAAATAGACCTCATGATGCAGTATATAATGTCGCAGGTTTTGAACCATGAAGACCAAGGCAAGAAATCTATTCTCGATATTTGAGTATCGAGTCTCAGCATCAATCATGGTTCGACTGAGGTAATAGATACTATTTTCACTGCTGTCATCATTCATCTATACAAGGAAGGCTCCTAATTACTGTTCTATGGCCGTCACATTTAGAATGAGAGGCCTTCCTTTGACTGGGGGCATGAGCACCGGTGGGCATAAGAGGTACTTCATCAAGCTTTCGAACGCCTCTTGGCAGTCATTCGTCCATTGGTATGTGCCCCCCTTCTTCATCAACATTGTGAAGGGAAAACATTTTACTACCTGGTTGGCTATGAACCGCCTAATATAGGATAGGTTTCCTTGGAATCCCCTCAGCTCAGTGAGATTTCAAGGAGGTGGAAGGCTTAGGATAGCCTTCGTCTTCTCAGGTTCGACTTCAATGCCACGATGGCATATGACGAAGCCAAGGAATTTCCCTGAGGTAAACCCAAAGGCGCATTTCAAGGGGTTCATCTTCAAGTTATGCTGTCAGATCTTGTTGAAGACGGTCTCAAGGTCTGACAGGATATCCGAGCACTGTCTGGACTTAACCACTCGGTCATCCACGTAACATTCAACGAATTTTCCCATGAACAGCTTAAATATCCGAGGCATGGCACGCTGATACGTGGCGCCAGCATTCTTGAGACCAAAGGGCAAGACCCTATAACAGAATACCCCTTTAGGGGCCCTGAAGGCAGTGGCTTCTTCGTCTTCTCGAGATATGCTAATTTGATTATATCCGGAATATCCTTCAATGAAGGATAGAGCCTCATACCCGGCTGTCGCATCAATTAACAACTCGGTGATTGGAACTGGTGTAGACGCCGGAAAAGTCCGTTGTTCCCAAACGAAGCTCCGGATGCGGAAAGCGAAGTGATATTTGGAGTCAGAGGCACGTTCCGGAGGGCCCGGAGGACTTGCGCGAAATTTCAGAGGCCCGCGCGCAAAGTTGAGTCACGGCGCGCAATCCTCCCGGGATGCGCGCAATGCGCTGGACCGGCGCGCTATTTTGCGCGCCCGTGGCCTGCGCGGCTCCCTTGCGCGCCGGGTCCTGATTCCGCGCCCGCGAAGGGAATTCCGCGCTCGAGACCGGATTCCGCGCCCGGGGTTGCCTATAAATATAAGGCGACCCCCGACGTTTTGAAGGTTGCCAGAATCCGAAGCGTCGCTCGTTCGCGCAATACAACCCCTTCCGCGCGCAATGCCGATCTTCAGGTAACCTCCTTTCTTTCGCGCAATAGAGCCTTGGGGTTCGCCTTCGCGCGTAATCACCTTGGCTCCTTTCCTTTGAATAATCCTTAACCCGAAGGCCTTTGCGCGAAAAAGAAGTCTCTTGCGCGCAATTTCCCCCGGGTGCGCGCAATCCAGCCCGATTGCGCGCACCCCCCATGTTCAAAGTGGCCATTCATTAGAGAATGAGCCGTTGCCCCAGCGTGCTACCCGAAGCCCGGTGCACGCAATCTCAATCATCCGCGCGCAAAGGGCTGGCCCGATTGCGCGCCAGCCCGCCATTTTGCGCGCCGACCTGCTGTTTTGCGTGCAAAGCTCCTCTTTTGCGCGCAATCCGCCAGGGTCGCCCCCCTTGACCCCCTGAGGGTACCCGCCTGCGTGGCGCCCGATGATCTTCATCCTGGGTGCCCGCACCGTGCGTTGTCTTTCCGTGCGGCCCTCCAGGCTCGCGCGAAGTGACACGGACCCATCGGCGGCAACCATACGTCCAGCATGACGTTAAACTGCACATACGTCCAGCATGACGTTAAACTGCACATACGTCCAGCATGACGTTAAACTGCACATACGTCCAGCATGACGTTAAACTGCACATACGTCCAGCATGACGTTAAACTGCACATACGTCCAGCATGACGTTAAACTGCACATACGTCCAGCATGACGTTAAACTGCACATACGTCCAGCATGACGTTAAACTGCACATTCGTCCCGCATGACGCTAAACTGCATCCGTCCAACATGACGTTAAACTGTACTACATCCAAGCTGCACGACGCTAAACTGCCTAGCCCCTATCGTCCGTGTTGCAAGACGTTAAACTGCCAAGCACCTTCGTCCTCAACACACGACGTTAAACTGTACTTCGTCCGGCAAGACGTTAAACCGTCCGCTTCGTCCTCAACACATGACGTTAAACTGTACTTCGTCCGGCAAGACGTTAAACCGTCTGCATCACCCGATCCCGTGCCTTGCACGCAGGGTCCCCCCCGGTTTGGATGTGGCCCCCACCCGCTCATCTCTGCAGGGATGTCGGGATTGCCCCTCTTTAGGGACGATTTAATGGGAGCGGCTTTTCCCTACGGGGGTAGGGTATTACAAACCCCTAGTTTCTTGTGGGGGGCTGCACATGTGTATCTCCATTGCGCCTCCCCACTGCCGAAGCCAGTAGAGGGTGTGACTGGGATCGAGGTGTCTCCTACTTTCGGTCCAAGTCCCTTCCAACTGAGTTTTGCAGCATCCGGGCTGCCTCAAGTGCGTAAGTCCTGACAGAATGAACTACGTGGACTTTGATCCCTGTCTTCTAAACAGGGTACGTAGGAAGCCTCCCTGAGGTTCAAGCCCACCACCTGGTCGTCCCGGTCGTATTCACGTCGGTTCGTCCATCAGTGGACCCCTCCGGGGTTCACGCTTGCGTCGATTCACCTATGAATCCGCCCCTGTGGGAGACTGCCCGTGTGTATCTCCACTGTGCCTCCCCACAGCCCCTTTTTTCCATTTCTCCTTTTATCGTCCAGCATGACGTGAAATTGTGATCCACCCGGCCGTTCCATCCCCCTCTGTGCGAGGTGGTTCGGTTCAATCCTCCGCCCGGCGGCCTCGACCCCTTCGTGAGTCGGCTTGCCGACGTCCAGCATGACGTTAAACTGTATACCCGAACTACGTCGACTTTGATCCATGCTAACGCGCGGTACGTAGGAAGCCCCTACGGGGTCCAAGCTCTTCACTCCATCATCCATCCTGATCCTTACCCGGGCCGCCACATCCCGGTGGGGTCATGCCACTTCACTCCACTCCATATCACTTGGGAAGCCACCCATGCGTTGGCCCCAGCGTCGGAGGTTCCCCGCAAGGGGTTCTGTCATCTGATCCACTCTTCGTGTTGATCGGTCCGATGCCGTCCCCGCTGGACGCTAAACTCGCGGCATACCCCGTGTTAAACATGGGAAGCTGAGGAAAACCTCAGGGGACACAGTTCCCCGCACCCAGTGCGGGATGCCTCAGGCCATCATGCCTTCGAGAAGCCCTATTAGGGACGGAAGACAGACGTGCAGAGCCGCAGTGTTACGACACGCCCCCAGCACCCAGAGCCACCCGGCCTCCTCACCGCAGGTTGCTGCCCCGACCGGACTCCTTGGAGCGTCCGGGCGGAAGCAGCGTAATTAACCGGTGTCCATGAAGATATGGCGTCGGGAACGAGATTCACGAGCATGTCTTAAATCTATGAGGGAGACCCGGATTAGGCGACGAGTTCCGAGGAGACGTCCAAGGAAGGAGGAGCCGACATCCCATCATCCCGGTTTCGATCAAGGAGCAGACGCCCCTGAATAAGGGACGGATGCCACCCGCCTTTGGAAAGCGGGACTGCGGGACCACAAGCCGCGCGCCCATCCCCTCGGGTTGACGGGTGCACGCGCGTACGCGTCCTGGCGGAACAGCGTAACCCGACGCACATCCGCACCGAAACAGAAAAACGGTGAACCTGACGTGAATCTCTTCTCCTCGATACGAAGACTGATGGCTTTCAGAGGTGTTGGAAGACCGGCATGTTTCCCGGCCAAGCATTCAGTCTTACGCGCCAGGGGCTGGGGAAGGGACATCGGGCACTCCGTCTCGCAACGTCGAGGGCCTGGGTTCCCCCCACGGAAGGCGTCGTGGCGCTAATGGTTGGTTGTCGATTCCTTTTTCCTGTCAGTGTTAATGGGTCCTTCTCCCTGCTTTCAGAAATCAGGTCACCCGATCCAGTGCCCGATCGCCACCCGCCCACTGGCGCAGGGGTAGGGGAAACACCGACGCGGCTACTCCGCGCGGTCCCGCCCGTTCCACAGCCGTCCCAGCAGCCGCAATTGCGGGACGACCACACCCTCTCTCCCCCTCGGAGGTCATCCAGAGAAGGGTGATCAACACCTTGGTGCGGAGATATGAGGAAGAGGGAGTCATCCCCACTAGGGACATGGCTCGCCTAGACCTTGAGGAGGCTGCACCTCGCCACCACCGCCGCCCCCAAGGGCCGCGCAGGGAGGCACCGCTGCCTACCTCAACGTCCAACCGCTTCGGGAGCTTATCCCCGGAGCGCTCTGACAGTTACCTTCCCTATGCGGATGAGGTGGAAGATGCCCGGGATCACCCTATCCGGGATTCGCTCCAGGGATCTACGGTAAGGACTCCCGCCAGGCCACGGCGACACCGCCGCCAGGCCTCTCAAGTCGAAGAGCGGGCTCTCCACCTGCCCGCGCCGCTCATCCCGACTCGTCTGTCCCGACGCCAACGTCGGGCACGAGCGGAAGAGGATGCCCACCTTGGGGCCCTAGCAACAGCGGCCGTATTGGCCCAATCCACTGTTGGCTCCAGTCGCCAGGCCCCTGCGCATCCAGAGCAGGGGAACTTCTATGCCCGACCTGGATCGAGGACTCGACCGCCCCAAAGGCAGGTTGGGTCGACTCTCCCGGTTGCTGGTGCAGGCAGTAGCCACCGCGGACCACCTCGCAGTAGCGCTATTCACCAGCGGGATCTACTCCGTGTGACCGATCCAGGAGGCATGGGTCATCCCACCTTCCGATCCCGGCCCGGAGGCCTGCCCGGAATCATCTCTCCCTGCGTCCCCTTTGATATCTGTCCCGGTGCCCCTCGCACCTTGGTTTTCAGTCCTCTTGGCCCTAGCACCAGTGCGGCCGGAGGACGCCAGGACAGAGATCAGCCCTGCCCCGAAGAACCACCTAGGGGTAGGAAGGCAAGGCGTCGACGCCGAGGGAAGAATGTTACGGAATTCCGGAAAGAGATCCGACCAGTTCACTTCTCTGATTCAGAGGCAGAGTACGATTCGGCGACAGAGCCCTTTCCCCAATCCCGCCAGTCAAGGGCAGGGGTAGGAATGCGGCACGTCAGCCTCGTGCTCCCCAAGAGCGAGATCGATGTGATCCCCGCTTCTCTCCGAAGGTATATCCGGAGTAACGAGGGCCTGGTAGACCCCCAAGGATCAAGCTTGCGGTTGGTACCGGCCCCTCCGGATGTGCCTTCCGTCTCGGTCGGAGAAGCCGGAGACTTTTTCTGGGGACCGACGGTCGAACCACAATCTGGAGCACCCTCGGCGAGCACCGATGCTACGGCAGGATGTTCACTCGCCGGCCCGTCCTATCGTGATGTGGTAGCCAGGGCACCGCCACCCTCAGAGGGCGGCCCGGGATATGGAGGCTAATCGGCCTGTTCGCCGTATTCACCGCCGGCCAGCCCGTCAGCCCGGCGGCCCGCCTCGGCACCACTGCCGGTTCCCCGTCCGTTCCCAGCCATTGAAGATGACCAAGGAGATCTGTGTCCCGAGTTTGAGTCGTGGAGCTTCTGGACCGTCCTTGCAGAGGGCCACTTCCCTGAGAAGTTTTGGCCAGTCGCAGGACCGGGCTTTGATGCACCCGAATCGCTCACCCCGGATGAGTTCGAATGCTTCAGCCGAACTCTCCGGGAGACTCGCTCCTGTCTTCACCGCCTACAAATTCCATACCCCGGGAGTCAAGTGCACCTGGAGGATATTGGTGAGCAGTGCCGTCAAATTGACCTGGCCATGCTCCCCGCGGTTCGGCACCCCGGGTCATTTGGGCACCACGAGGCCCTCCAACAACGATGCGTTGAGTGTTTTCAGGTACTCCGCAAAGATATCGAGGAAGCCACTCCCCACGTGTATATCCGTGGATGGGGGCAGTACGCTGCCCTACGCTTCAGTGTGATTCGCCGACAGCCCGATTCGCTGGGTGACCCTGAGGGTATATCCCCAGGGACAGAAACAGTCAATATGGATGACCTGTCGGGAGAGGGGAACGACTTGGAACTTCTCGACGGGGGCTTCCCCCCCGAAGACAAGCCGTCGTCAGAGCCATCGGTTAGAGTTACTCGTCATCAGAGGAACCTCCTGGGGCTCCCCGCACCCACTGAATCACTGACGTTGAGCCGAAACGTCAGCAAAGGAAAAGAGCACAGCGATGGTATAAAGCCCGCCGACCCATCTGCCTCCATGCAGAGGGCAGAGGAGGATCCCGAGAAGGCTACGCTACGTCAGCAGCTCGCCGAACAGAAGAAGCTGGTTGACCAGCTCCTCGCCGAGCGCGCTGCAGAACGGCGGCCTGACTACGGTGATCCTAGGCCAGGACAGCAGGGACCGGAACAACCGCTCCTCGATGAGACTCTCCCGGGCAACCGTGATTACGCCGTGTTCGCCGACAGGAGAGAGGCCATTGCCTACGGCAAGAGGGCGCGGTATGTTTCTCCACACCCTCCCGAGCGGCGTGACTACCTGAGAGACCCCGCTCGGATTCCTCCCGCTGCCCCAAGGGCCGCTCTGCCCGCCATCCCACGAGCTGCCGAGTTCGACGACCCGGTCGACGACCCGATTGAAGGGCCATGCAATGCGCTCGTGGTTAGAGATCCTCGCCAGGACTGGAACCCATGTCCGGACGATCCGATGGCGGCACTCATTGCCCGCTTGGAGGCCTTGGAGACTCGGCAGGTGGCGATCCCACCGGACGGCAAGCCCTACCCAGCATGGGTGGATGACATGCCAGCGCCTCCGGGATTCGGGAATCCCACTTTCGCTCCCTTCAACGGGACTGGAGATCCGCCACAGCATTTAGCCCACTTCAACTCGAGGTGCGGGCCTATGTTGGGGACTCCGGCGCAGCAAGAGGCCTCTAAGCTTCGCTGCTTTGTTCAGACACTGGAAGGGCCAGCATTTGTCTGGTACAGCCAGCTCCCCGTCGGGTCGGTAACCAGCTGGGAGGACCTCCGTAGACAGTTCCTCTACCAGTTCAGTTCCACGACCCGGAAGACAAGTATCACAGACCTCTTCAAGTGCAAGCAGAGGCCTGATGAGCAAGTCGCGGACTTCGTCGCCCGATGGAAGGGTCTCACGTATTCCCTTGACATGCCATTGACTCAGGAGCAGTTGCTGACAATGTGCGTCGGGAACGTCAAGACCGAGCTGGTCCCTTCCCTGATCACTCAAAATTACCCCAGAGGGTTCAGGGACTTCTCAGACAAAGCTCAACGTCTTGAGGAAGCCCTGCAACAGGCCAGCCAGGCACACCCGCTGCCTCCTATGATTCCTGCAAGGAGAGTCAGCAGGGCTGAGCCCGCTGCTGTTGCCCAGATAGAGGCCCCCAGGCCGTTGGAGCTGCTGCCGGCGAGGCCAGCTCCACAGCCTCACAGGAACCCGCCTCCACGGGCTCAGTTCCCGGCCCAGCAGCGGCAGCCTCAGAACCGGCCGGCCCCTCCGCGTAATGTACCGCCGCAACCCAGGCGAGATAATCAGGGTCCACCTCCTCGGCCGGCCCCTCCAGCCCCTCGTCAAGACCACGCTCCCAGGGGCCCGCGACACCTGACTTACTCATTCCACGAGGATCAGGTCCCCGGTTATTTCCGGAGCGCCCTGGAGCAGAGGATTGTGCGACTGCCTGAGTGTTGGAGGCCAGAGGAGGCACATCTTACGAATAACCCCCGCTACTGCCCCTACCATCGGGCCCTGGGGCACACCATCCAGCGGTGCTATGTGTTTAAGGATTGGATCCAAGACCAGATTAACAACAATGTAATCAGGTTGGGCCCAGCTCCAGCACAAGTGGCGGGCGTGTTCGTGGGATCAGATGACGATAGTGGCAACGAGGACGAATGGCAGCTGGTCTCCAACCGCGGATCCCAGAAGTATAATAACTGGATGGCCCGCAAGACGACCATTCGCGCCCACGGAATCATCCGTGCGCGCTTGAATCAGCCTGAGCCCCCAGAATCTGCGGGTGCTGCTTCGGCATCGTCGTCCCAGCCTGCCTCTTCCAAGAGGAGCAAACGGCGGCAGCGCAAGAAGGAAGAGCGCGCCCCGCCAGTTCCGCCACTATCCCGCACTCTCGGCGATTTCATGCCCCCGGAGATGGGGGTCCCTCCTCGGATCCTCCCGGTGATGGATGATTCGTCCGATGACGGTATTGGGTACGCTTCGGTTAACACCGTCGAGCTGGTAAATCCCTTTTCGGTTCCCGACGTTGAAGAACACCAGGTGGACCTCCCTAGTGTCCCCGGTCGTCGCCACCGTCGGAAGAACAGCAGCAGCAAGAGTCGCCGGGGCACAGCCGTTGGTACCTCCAGCCAGGCCGTGCACGCCACTGAGACTAGGCAGCAGGCTCAAAACCGAGCACAACGTGCGCCGCCCCCACATTCGGGGATGACGTATTCGCCTCCGCCGCTGTTTGTGGTGTGGGACCAGGCAGAACCGCCTCAGCCGCGTCACGACCAGCTCCGCCCTGCCACGGGTCCATCCCGGCCTCCTGACCCCAGTACGGTGACCATTTCCCGGACTGCAGCCAGTGAACAGCGAGATGCGCCAAGTACCAGTCGGCCGCCGATCCAACCGGCAAGGCCCGTCATGCTTCCAACTGCAGAGCAACCTCCTGCAACCAGGGGCTCGCGCTTGGCCAAAAAGTATGATGTCCTGAAGCACTTGGCCGACATCCCAGCAAGGATCTCCATCCTTGAGGCTCTGCGCATGTCATCTGAGATGCGTGAGGCACTCGCTGAAGCCCTGAAAAGCCCCCTCCAGTTTGAGACAGAGGTTGCGGCTGCAGAGGCCTTTCACGCCGAAACGATCGAGGACGCCGAATGTCAGGCAGTTATCTCGTTCTCCGGTAAGGATGAATACCCTCCTATACAGGGACATATTCATCCGTTGTATGTCACTGGCCAGTTCAATGGCCTTGAAGTCCGGCGCTGTCTTGTCGACACGGGGTCCGGGATCAACCTGATTCCAACTCGGACGCTCCGGAGATTGGGGTTGTCTGAGGATGACATGATTCCCTCCGACCTCAGGATCCAGGGGTACGACCGCACCGAGCAAATCCCAGTCGGCAAGATACATTTGAAGACCCAATTCGGTGACTTGGTTGCCAACACCGAATTCATGGTAGTCTCTCAGGACACTGCGTACAACGCATTGATGGGCAGGCCATGGCTCCACCTTCACGCGGCGATTCCCTCGTCATACCACCAATGCCTCAAATACTCCCTTAATGGTCGAGTAGGCGTGCTTCAAGGAGATGCCTCTCCTTTTGCCTCATGTGAAGCCCGTTATCTGGACGCGGACTATTACAAGAGCAAGGATAAGCAGATCCTGGCAGGTGAGGTTGAGCCTGTCGCTGTTGCAAGTGATCCCTGGGCAAGTCTGGATGACGCTTACGTCCTCCCGATTCACCGATTGGACGTCGCCATGGTCTCGACGGCCCGCGAGTCTCCTGATGAGATGACCGCGACCGCCCGTGCCAGCACCAGTGGCCCAGCAGGATCTGGTAGCCCCAATGCAGTTTCCAACGCAGTCTCTCTCGTGGACGATCCCTCCCCGAGTGGAGATGATATGGAAGACGCACCCCCAGCCTTTGAGGAGGGCGTCCCCGCCACGGTCGATGAGTTAATACAGGTGAACCATGGAACCGAGACCGATCCAAGACCCACATTGGTCAGTGCCGCCATGCCCTCTGAGGAGCGGCAGCAGAACGTGGACTTTCTCAGACAGCACCGTGATGTTTTCGCTTGGGGCTATGACGAGATGCCGGGGCTAGATCCTCAGGTAGCCGTCCACCGCCATGGTCTCCCGGCGAACCATTGCGGGTTCAAGCAGCCTCCCAGGAAGATGCACCCGTCCCACGGTGCCATGGTTGAGGCCGAAGTTGACAAGCTTATCAAAGCCAACTTCGTGAGGGAAGTTCAGTACCCCAAATGGCTGGCCAACATTGTGCCGGTCCGGAAGAAGAACGGGCAGATCAGAGTCTGCATCGACTTCCGCGATCTCAACCGCCACTGTCCGAAGGATGATTTTCCCCTTCCAGTGACAGAGCTGTTGATTGACGCCACGGCAGGGTTCCAAGCCCTCTCCTTCATGGATGGATACTCCGGATATAACCAAATTCGGATGGCCCCTGAGGATGAGGAGTTCACTGCCTTCAGGGCCCCCCAAGGTACCTTTTGCTACCGGGTCATGCCCTTCGGCCTGAAGAATGCAGGTGCCACCTATCAACGGGCGATGCACCGCATATTCAAGCCAATCCTCGGCACACTGGTGGAATGCTACGTCGACGACTTGGTTGTCAAATCGCGCCAGCATCAGGACCATCTCAAAGATCTTGAGAAAGTGTTCGGCTTCCTCCGGTCTCGCTTCCTGAAGATGAACCCGTTGAAGTGTGCCTTTGGGGTCACCTCCGGAAAGTTCCTTGGATTTGTGGTAAGATACCGGGGTATTGAGATCGACCCAGAGAAAATCAGGGCGATTAGCCAGATGCCTCCCCCAGGTACCATCCGTGAACTGTAAGGGTTCCAAGGCCACTTAGCCTATATACGCCGATTCATCGCGAATCTCGCCGGCAAGTGTAAGCCCTTTTCTCGGCTCATGAAGAAAGGTGCCACCTATGTATGGGATAAAGAGTGTCAGACCGCTTTTGAGGAGATCAAGCAGTACCTGCTTCAACCTCCGGTTCTGATGCCGCCTGTATCCGGGAAGCCGCTGGTCCTCTATGTGACCGCCCTGGAACGGTCCCTGGGTGCCCTTCTCGCCCAGAAGAACAACGAGGGAACGGAGAATAGCCTCTATTACCTCAGTCGCATTCTCCTCGATGCGGAATTTAGGTATTCCCCCATCGAGAAGAGCTGCCTGGCGCTCGTATTTGCCGTACAGAAATTGCGGCACTACTTGCAGCACCATGAGGTACAGTTGGTTTCTCGGGTAGACCCGTTGAAATATATCCTGAGCCAGCCTATGTTGACTGGCCGTCTAGCACGGTGGTCTGTGATTCTCCAGCAGTTCGACATCAGGTATGTGTCTCAGAAGGCCATCAAAGGGCAAGCATTGGCAGACTTTCTGGCAGCTCACCCGACCTCCGCGGATCAGCCGCTGGATCTAGGCTTTCCTGATGAGACCATTCTCTCGGTTGATCGAGTCGATCCATGCTGGAAGATGCACTTTGAAGGTGCCTCCCGGAGCCCCACCGGTAGAAGACTTGATGATCCTAAGCTCAACAGAGTGGGCTTGGGCATCGTCTTCATTACCCCGGAGCGAGCCGTGCTGCCATACTCTTTCCTGTTGTCAGAGGGCTGTACCAACAATGAGGCGGAATACCATGCCCTCATCACCGGCCTCGAGTTAGCTCTCGAGATCGACGTGCCCCATCTGTGCGTGAACGGGGACTCCGAGCTAGTTGTTAAGCAGATCAATGGCGACTATGTTGTCAGGAAGCCGGAACTTGTGCCATTGTTAGAGTGCACCCTCCTTCTGATGGCTCGATTCCCTTCTCGGCCAGAAATTGTCCATATTCCCCGGTCGCAGAACGGTCGAGCAGATGCTTTGGCCAGCCTTGCTGCGTCACTTGCAGAGCCTGAACAGGACAACCTGATCGTCCGCGTGACGCGCCGCAGGCTCATCGCTCCCGTTATCCCGGAAGAAGATCGCGGCCCGTTGGTAAGTAATCTCACCATGGTTGCCCCTATGCCCGGAGCCCCGAGTACCCCAGATATGACAGTCGGATCAGCCCCTGATTGGAGGACGCCTTTGGTTGAGTACCTCCAACATGGCACTCTTCCATCGGATCGGGCCGAGCGCGAGCGAGTTCGACGCCGCGCATCGCAGTTTGTCCTCCAGAGCAGTCCCGGCCTGGAGCAGATCCTCTACAAACGCGGATTTGATGGTGTTCTCCTCCGTTGCCTTCAGGGAGTTGAGATCCCACGAGTCATGCAAGAGGTTCATGCCGGTTCATGCGGCGCCCACCAGACTGGACCGAAGCTGTCCCACCAGATTCGGAGGTTGGGATACTTCTGGCCCTCCATGATCCATGACTGCATCGAGTATGCCAGGAGGTGCCATGCGTGCCAGGTTCATGCGAACTTTGTGCATCGGCCGCCGGAGCCTCTCCATACCACTAAGTATTCCTGGCCCTTTGCAGTCTGGGGTCTGGACGTTGTGGGACCTTACCCACCGGCGACAGCTCGCCAGTGTCGGTTCATTCTGACCGCCACGGACTTCTTCTCCAAATGGGCAGAGGCGATTCCGCTCAGAGAGGTCAAATCCTGTTCGATCGCTGACTTCGTGACCTCCAACATCATCTATCGATTTGGAGTGCCTCACGCTATCCTCACGGATAACGGAACCAATTTCCGAGCAGCCGAGTTGAAGAATTTGTACGCCAAGTATAACATTCGCTCGAACCATACATCTCGCTATCATGCACAGGAGAATGGACAGATCGAGGCGTTTAACAAAACCCTCTCTAACATTCTGCAAAAGATGGTTGGTCAGAACAAGAAGAGTTGGCCGGACAAGCTCCCCAACGCCCTCTGGGCTTATCGGATGACGACTCGCAATTCCACCCAGATGACCCCTTACTCCCTGGTGTATGGAGATGAGGCCGTCCAGCCCATCGAGATCCAGTTACCGTCCTTGCGCACTGCGGTCTACGACCAGCAAGCGCCGGACAGAGTTGCTGAAGCCCGTCTAGTCGAGTTGGAAGCACTGGATGAGAATAGACTTCGCGCTTTGCACAACTTGGAGAGGCATCAAAGCAGAATGGCTCGAGCTTTCAATAAGAAGGTTTGCCTCCGCTCCTTCCTGCAGGGTGATCTAGTGCTAGCCCTAAGAGCACCGATGATCCCCGGCCGGAAGCCGCCCAAGTTGGAGCCCAAGTGGGAGGGACCTTTTGTTGTCCACAAGGTCTATCCCAATGGCGCGTACTCCCTAGCGACTATGGATGGTGAGCGTGTCACTCCTCCCACCAACGCTAGGTTCCTCAAGCAGTACTTTGTCTGAGTGTACCAACGTCCAACATGACGTTAAACTGCACATTTGTCCAGCATGACATTAAACTGCACATACGTCCAGCATAACGTTAAACTGCACATTTGTACAGCATGACGTTAAACTGCACATTCGTCTCGCATGACGCTAAACTGCATACGTCCTGCACGACGTTAAACTGCATACGTCCAAGCTGCACGACGTTAAACTGCCTAGCATATCGTCTGTGCTGCAAGACGTTAAACTGCCAAGTGTTTCATCCTGCATGACGCTAAACTGCACTACGTCCAAGCTGCACGAGGTTAAACTGCCCAGCGTATCGTCCTGCATGACGTTAAACTGCCCCTCAAGAACTACGTGCGGCTTGATTCCCATCCTTATGGGATACGTAGGACCGTCTGGACATTCATGTTTCAGGCCCAGCCCCATCCTTTGGGAATTTCCATCCCATCTCAGGCCCTTGTCCCAGTTGCCTCCGGGTGTGCGGCGTGTGGTGTGAACGCGGGGCTATTCCCTCATTCACGTCGGTTTGCTCGCCACGCTGTACGCCCCCCACGTTTGGGGATGCCTTCTGCTCCCCCCTTCTTTTCTCGTCCTGCATGACGTTAAACTGCACTTCAAGAACTATGTACGGCTTGATTCCCATCCTTATGGGATACGTAGGACCGCCTGGACATTCAAGTTTCAGGCCCAGCCCCATCTCCCGGGAATCTCTATCCCGCGTCGGGCCTCTGGCCCAAGTTCCCCTCCTTTTTGTGCGAGGCGTATCGCGTGAGCGGGGGATTATGTCCTCATTCGCGTTGGTCTACTGGCCGCTCCGTACGCCTCCCCCCGTGTGTGGGACCACCTCACACCTCTCATCGTCCTACATGACGTTAAACTGCCTCTCAAGAACTACGTATGGCTTGATTCCCATCCTTATGGGATACGTAGGACCGCCTGGACACTTGTGTTTCAGGTCCAGCCCCGTCTCTTGGTTGATCACGGGGATCTGCCCTCTTTTGGTTGCTCTCAGGGTGAGTCCTCCGACCCTTTTCGGTGATCTGTTAACATGTTTTGGGTACTTCGGTCTATGACTCGTAGTGTCAGATTCAATCCCGACAGGTCCTGTGTTGCTTGTCAGGCCTCGCGCTTCCTCTTGTTCGAGCCTTCACTCAAAGGGATCCTCGTTAGCGGTTTGGATACGATGCCTCAGTGCTCTCCTACCACTCCGGGTCGATTTACCGGCGGGTCTTGGGCCGCAAATCGATATGAATCCTGCGATTGAGCGGTTGATGCTCGTTTTCTTGCCCCGTCTTAGGCTGACGCGATCGGATGTTGTGTTGCGAATATGGTCAGCAACGTCCTTGATCGCCATGTCGGCTCTTTCAGGCTCTGAACATTGGTTGCGCAGTCCTCATCACACTCCTCCTTTGTGCGTTGTAGTGGAATCTTGACACTCTCTTCATACTGACCTTCAGTACACCTCTACACGTTAGGCAGACCAACCAGGGTAATGATGTCGTTCGAGGCTCCCATGATCTGAGCACCAAGGATATATGCGGATATCCTCCCTAAGGGCCATGCGTAGCTGGACCCTCGTCCCCATAAGGAGGAAGGAGTCGCCCGAACAATCGCGTTCTGGGCCCAGTATATCTGGAGGCTAGCATCTCTGCCCCTCGGGTGATGGACATACGCAGGCCCCGATCCCAAGACTCTTCTCTTGGAATCGTGCGTGACTGCAGGGCTGGGTATGTTCCCACCCCCGCTGTGTCCGCCGTACCGCAACAAGTGGATTCCTCCATGGTCCGAACCACACGACCTTAAACTGTGTTGTCTGGTCCTACCACACGACCGTAAACTGTGATCGTCTTGGCCACCCGACGAGAAACGGCACTGCATCGTGATGTCCTCCTCAGGGGACACTCATGTTGGGCGCTGGTTAATAACCACGTCATTCATCAATGCCTTCCGTGGCTTGATTATTGTGGCGACGCCAGAGATTTCTCAATCACAGGCATGTCGCCGCACAAAGAAAAACCATTCATCATTAAGGACAAACAAGAAATATCAAATGCCGCTCCTTCTGTGTGCGAGGGTCAGACCGCACTCTTCCCCGCGCTGGTGCCTGATTGTGTTGCACCGCGCTTCAAGAACTACGTGTGGCTTGATTCCCATCTTTATGGGATACGTAGGAACGCCCGGATGTTTGAAACTTCGGGTCCAGCCCCCCACCTCTTAGAGATTCCCCCTTCTCTGGGGAATCCGCCGCCTTCAGGTCACCCTCAAGGCGTGTTCCCCGACCCCTTGCAGTGGTCCACCGGTGTCAAGAGTACTCTGGTTTATTGCCAGGAGGGTCAGGATCCGCTTGGTCAGGTTTCCACCACTTTTCAGGCTTCGTGCTCCCTTTCATTCGGACCCATTGTCTACGCCCTGGGTGGAGCCCCCGTGAACGGTTCGGACACGATGCCTCAGTGCTCTCCCACCGACTCGGGCCGGTACCCCCAATGGCCTCGGGCAGCAAATCGATATGAATCCTGCGATTGAGCGGTCGATGCTCGTTTGCTGCCTCATTCCACCAACGGTTAGTGCGATATTGATGCTGTTTTTCCACCACGGTCGGCAGTACTCCCATATCGTTACTCCGGTGCCTCCAGTCCTTGAGTGAATGGCCGCATGATTCAAATTTCCACCTCCCATTCTGACCAGGCGAAACCTCGGCACTCTTGACAATATCCCTCAGTGCATCTTTGCATATCCAGGGGATAGGACCACGATGTGGCGTAATTTGAGGTCCTTATGGTCCGAGCTCTAAGACCTTAAACTAAGATCTCTCCTTATGGTCCGAGCTCTAAGACCTTAAACTAAGATCTCTCCTTATGGTCCGAGCTCTAAGACCTTAAACTAAGATCTCCCCGTATGGTCCGAGCTCTAAGACCTTAAACTAAGATCTCTCCTTATGGTCCGAGCTCTAAGACCTTAAACTAAGATCTCTCCTTATGGTCCGAGCTCTAAGACCTTAAACTAAGATCTCTCCTTATGGTCCGAGCTCTAAGACCTTAAACTAAGATCTCTCCTTATGGTCCGAGCTCTAAGACCTTAAACTAAGATCTCTCCCTATGGTCCGAGATCTAAGACCTTAAACTAAGATCTCTCCCCTTATGGTCCGAGCTCTAAGACCTTAAACTAAGATCTCTCCCTATGGTCCGAGCTCTAAGACCTTAAACTAAGATCTCTCCTTATGGTCCGAGCTCTAAGACCTTAAACTAAGATCTCTCCTTATGGTCCGAGCTCTAAGACCTTAAACTAAGATCTCTCCTTATGGTCCGAGCTCTAAGACCTTAAACTAAGATCTCCCCTATGGTCCGAGCTCTACGACCCTAAACTAAGATCTCCCCTAAACGGGATTCTACGTCCTGCATGACGTTAAACTGCACTCTCAGAACTACGTGTGGCTTGATCTCCAGCCTGATGGAGTACGTAGGAACGCCCGGGCATCTCAACTCGGGTCCAGCCTCAGGGATCGTTATGTCCCGCCCCTCCTCGTCGCCGGCCGACTGGCCTGGCTTCTGGTAGAGTGGTGCAGTTGTGATATTCTCCCTGATTCAGCTCGGGATGCCCCACTGCAATGGTGGGAAGCGACGGTTTCCTCGTCAAAGAGGTGCTGTCTGAGAATTGGGGTGACTCACGGCCAGATTAGTGCATCCACCTAATACGCTTTCCCCACGGTGGCACAATTTTGAGAGCGTTGGATTCTGTCCGAACAAATCGTCACTTCGCCCCACGCTTCGCATGCCCTGTTGATCTGGATTTCCACCCTTGTGTCTAAAGGAACCCCCAAAGCGGTATTCATGACGACATGTGGTCCGCCTCCTGCAATATGAATGATGACCTTCGGTCCGTCTATTGCAGTTGTTATGGTCGATCCACTGTCCGCCTACCGTCTTGGGCATTTCCTGGAAGGCCGACCGTTGTGGATGTCTGGATTCGGGACACGCGATTCACCCTTTCTCATTTCCCTATGTTCGGATAAAATCTCAACGCCCCTAGCATTGTCCCGCTCGTGTGTTGGAACAAGTCGGGGGGATGATACACTGATTAGGCTTGAGGTCTCCTTTCCTAGGAATGACCTCCCTCTTTTCTCCAGCGATCCAGGCCCAACTATGGATGCCTGATGCTTGGTTAACACTCCCGCAAGACAGTGAATTGTGGTTGAGCATGTTAAACCAAAAGATGCAGATAAATATATTGGTTCATACAAATGGATCAAGGTAGCAGAAGCAAAATGTTCTGGGAGTGGCAAAACAAAGCCCCTAGGGATTAGCGTGCTGAATGAGTCTCTCTAACGCCGCTACCCTTTGGCTGGCGGCCTCCAGGGCTGCTTCTCACTCTCTGCGTGCCCTCTCCTCGTCGGCGGTCGCAGCACGCAGTTCGTCGATTCTGGCCTTTGCACGCTCCCTCTCGACCTGAATTGTGACCATCTGTTGGCCCGCCTCCGTTAGCTGTACCTGGGCGTCAACCAGCTAGGCTGCTAGTTGCTCCACAAGCTCGGTACACGTTGCGATGAAGGCCTCCTTCTCTGCCGCCTGCCCTTCGAGACGCCGGACTTCCTGCTCCGCCGCGAGGATCGCCCGCGTGCTCTCCGACATGTCCCGAATTTGTGTGACGTCGGCACGCCGGCAGCTCTCGCGCATCTTTTCGGCCATGAAATCACGGACCGTCAGATGGAGGCGTTGAGCATCAGCTCCCCCGGCACACAAGAAGCACAGCCAGGTTTGAAGTGATCCCATGCGCCCCAGCCACTCCGATGGGTCTCACTTGAGGAAGCGCTGGATGCACTTCCACCCCCTTCGGCGTGTTATCCGGCTCTCCTCGACCGCCTCCGCGTCTGAGTCGTCCATCTCCTCGGGGTCGGCAGGCCGGTAGGCAGGGAAGGCAGCCAGCAGGTCTGCTGCAGGGTCCGCCCCTGGGAGGTCCTCATGAGGGATGGGTTCCCCAACATCCGGGCGAACTTCTTCTCTCTCCCCAACGGCGCTGACACCCTCGTCATCCCCCGACCTCTCTCCGACGTCAGCACCGCCGGCGTCCGCAGCCCCCTGATCAGCAGTTGGTGGGGTCGGCTCGGTTTGGGAAGTCTGTTCCGGAGCAGGCGGCATGTCCACCACTGGTCCACTCGTAGATGGCCCGGGTTCGGCAACCCGACGAGCCTCCAGTCCTGAGATCACTGTGCAGGGCATGCCATGGTTAGTCACGGATCGTCAATGGCAGACACCAGCAGTAAAGCAAGGAGACTTACGGGAGGTCAGAGCGTCATCTTCCGCTATCCCGGCCGCCGCAGGAACAGTTGCAGCACGGGGCCCTTCCGCGCTTGTCAATTCGATAATGGGTGCCTGGCCCCCGCCTTGTCCTGCTGGCGCCCCTCCTACTCCCGCTGAGGACGCCTGACCAACATCCGTGCGCTCCTGAGAAAGATGGAGAAATGGGTTAGAAGCTGCATAAGAGAATGGATGAAGCAGATAGGGATAGAAGCGGACCTCGAGGAGCTCAGTGACATCAACGTTGTCAGAGCCAGCCACCTCGCCGCTCTCCCGCGGACTCCCCTGATGGGATCTTCCCTCGGAGCCTTCATCCTCCCCCATTTCCTCCTCTTCCTCGGAGTTGTTGCTACTGTCGTCTTCTTCCGGCGGCATCTGTTCTGGAGCGGGCTCTAGACCGAGCATCACCTTCACCAGAAGGGATGGCTCCGCACGCTGACCACGTTGGCGCGCGTAATCGTCCATGGCCGTCAGATACGCATACTGCCGGTTGAAGTCCCCCCTGTCGGCAATATGGAGGCGCCCGACCTCTGGCAGATGGATTCCTTCTCTGAGAATCTTTCGCCAGATGGCGTCGGTCCCCAGTGACTGTCGCAGGGTCATCCAGGCCGACCACAGCGCCGGGAAGACTGCATCGTGGGAGGGTTCGAGCAGACGTCTCACCTGCTTCCCGGGCCGCTCTTCGACCACCGCGCGTGCCCCCTCTCTGGGCGCCGAGGTCGTGGCGGCAGCTCGCGATGTGCCCGCCGCCGAAGTCCCTGCCCGCGCCGGCTCCGCTGCTTGGCGCACCTCCGTTCTCCCCCGTGTGGCGGCGCCTCGCCTCCTCCCTTGACGCCCGGTCTCCGCACGGGTAACCTCGAGCCGCGGAACTGGCTTCCGTAGAAGCCCCTCGGGGTACGCGATGGCCCAGTGTTCGGCGTACTCGGTCGCCAAGCCTGCGTCAACCCCGGTAGGAGGGAGAGTGATGACGTCGCCAGAGCCGAAAGCGGCAAACATCAGCCACATCTGGCGAAGGACGCAAGGGTTCGTCTCCTCCCGGACGGCAGTGAATACCCTCTTCGGCATCCGCTGAAGGCACCCGAACTGCCTGGCGAACCGGGTTGGCACGTAAGGCTCGCAGATCACCTTCCCGTCGATCCGAGCCACGACCATCCCGCCCCGCATGTTCAGGAAGTATTTGTGCTGCTCTAGCGGACCCTGCCCATTGTCGATCATCTGGCCGACGGGAGTGGGGAACGGACTGAAGTTGAAATTGGCATGATTTCCAATCCGAATCCTCACGCCCTCCTCACTTAGGGTCATCGGAGCGACCCCCGCGATGTTCAGCAGGGAGGGTCGCAGGCCGTTGCCCGGAGGAATGATGGCGTTCGGAAACGTGTACCCACCGAGGTGAGCAGCCACCCAGCCGTGGAAGAACTGAAAGGGCCCACAGATCCTTCGTGGCGACCCCCCTCGTGAGATGCGTCCCAGGATGGCATATAGCCTCGCCAGCACTAAGACCCCGAGGTTGTATCTTTTGTTGGCAGCCATAGCGCCCGCCACCGCCAGTGTCGCCGGGCGAACACGCATTCTCGCGTCCCGCACTGGCAGGAGCCACCCACTCAGAAAGGCGGCCAGGAACGCCACGTACCGGACATTTGGGTCCCGGGCCTCGATGACGCGGTACCCCCATGAGCGGTAGTCGCCTGTCTCCAGGACCCGCCAGTACGACCCGTTCCGGCTCCTCTGAGCTGCGGTCGGGCACCGCTTCCCCCTGCCTGGCATCTTGACCGTCGGGTCATGCTCCAAGAACTGGCCGAACCACTCCTTGTAGGCTATGTCCTTCTGGAAGTCCTTGATCCCGAGCCGCTGCGTTGCCAGGTCAAGCAGATGCCAGGTCAGAATAGGAGTCCGTGACCTGTCTTCCCAGGTGTTCTTCGGGGGCAGGAACTCATCGTATTGGTAGCCCTCCAGCGGGATACCTCCGATGCAGTGGATGTCCCAGAGACCGATGCCGACCTCCCCATGGTGAAGATGGAAGGTGTTGGTATCCGGAGACCAGCGGGTGAACAGCTCCGGCCCGAGCTCGGACTGCTTGTAGAAGTGGAACTGCGACGTCCACACCGCCTCAAATAGGCCGATGTACCGCAGCTCCTCTGCGAAGTGATCGCAAGTGTGGCGTACCCAGAACGCCCAGGCCCACTCGCTGGTGAAATTGCCCCCAGACCGCAAGTCCCAGTCCTTCAGCCAGCCCTTGGTGTCGTCAGTGACACTCTGGCGATATGTGCTCGAGTAGAGGGCTGGAGAATTCTCCGCAGTAGGCTCACCTCCGTCAATGGTTCACGTCCTCGGGTTCAGGACATAGACGTCCAAGTGCCTGGTCTCCCTGGAAGGATGCCGATTGTTGGTGATGTTATAGCGGGGAAGCTCGTCCTCCCGAGTCACCCAGGTCCGTGGCGCATCAACCTCGAACCCTGGCACCGGAACCTCATCTAGGATGCCGAAGTTCCAGAGCAGCAGGTTGTCCGACAGTGGATATGTCTTCTGGGCCGGCGTCAGTAAGTCGAACAGGGATTGATTGTTGGAAACAATCTCCTTGGCTCCGTAAACCTCCTCGTTCACTGCCATCTCAGCTCTGCGAGTGGCGGCATCCCCCTCATTTCCTTGATGCGCGACCATCTCAGAAGTTTCGGGAGTCGTGCGGGCTAAGGGATGAAGCGTGCGGGATCGGACGAGGCTGGTAGAGAAGTTTGAAGGTTGGCGCGCAATCCAAGTGGATGGCGCGCAATTGGGAAGAATGTCGCGCAAAGTTCCGGGTTTTCGCGCAAAGGCAGGCGAATTCCGGATGGTTTTGCGCGCCGATCGGGCGAATTTCGCGACCGGAAAAGGCAATTTCGCGCACGAGATCGTTGAAGCTTATCGCACGGAAGGCCTGTGTACGGAACGTGGAACCCTGGACCCCTATTTATAGACGAGGCCGGGATTCCGCGCCGCGCGGAACGCTCGATTGCGCGACCGCGGCCGCGAATTGCGCGCCCGACGCCCCTTTTTGCGCGCCTAAGTCCCGCGCAGCCCAGGACTTCGGCATTCCGGCGTCTCCCTCGGAACCCGATCGTTGCGACCTCTCGCCGATCAGATTCCGAGGGGGGGCTTTTGTAGACGCCGGAAAAGTCTGTTGTTCCCAAACGAAGCTCCGGATGCGGAAAGCGAAGTGATATTTGGAGTCAGAGGCACGTTCCGGAGGGCCCGGAGGACTTGCGCGAAATTTCAGAGGCCCGCGCGCAAAGTTGAGTCGCGGCGCGCAATCCTCCCGGGATGCGCGCAACGCACTGGACCGGCGCGCTATTTTGCGCGCCCGTGGCCTGCGCGGCTCCCTTGCGCGTCGGGTCCTGATTCCGCGCCCGCGAAGGTAATTCCGCGCTCGAGACCGGATTCCGCGCCCGGGGTTGCCTATAAATATAAGGCGACCCCCGACGTTTTGAAGGTTGTCAGAATCCGAAGCGTCGCTCGTTCGCGCAATCCAACCCCTTCCGCGCGCAATGCCGATCTTCAGGTAACCTCCTTTCTTTCGCGCAATAGAGCCTTGGGGTTCGCCTTCGCGCGTAATCACCTTGGCTCCTTTCCTTTGAATAATCCTTAACCCGAAGGCCTTTGCACGCAAAAGAAGTCTCTTGCGCGCAATTGCCCCCGGGTGCGCGCAATCCAGCCCGATTGCGCGCACCCCCCATGTTCAAAGTGGCCGTTCGTTAGAGAATGAGTCGTTGCCCCCGCGTGCTACCCGAAGCCCGGTGCGCGCAATCTCAATCATCCGCGCGCAAAGGGCTGGCCCGATTGCACGCCAGCCCGCCATTTTGCGCGCCGACCTGCTGTTTTGCGCGCAAAGCTCCTCTTTTGCGCGCAATCCGCCAGGGTCGCCCCCCTTGACCCCCTGAGGGTACCCGCCTGCGTGGCGCCCGATGATATTCATCCTGGGTGCCCGCACCGTGCGTTGTCTTTCCGTGCGGCCCTCCAGGCTCGCGCGAAGTGACACGGACCCATCGGCGGCAACCATACGTCCAGCATGACGTTAAACTGCACATACGTCCAGCATGACGTTAAACTGCACATACGTCCAGCATGACGTTAAACTGCAGATACGTCCAGCATGACGTTAAACTGCACATACGTCCAGCATGACGTTAAACTGCACATACGTCCAGCATGACGTTAAACTGCACATACGTCCAGCATGACGTTAAACTGCACATTCGTCCCGCATGACGCTAAACTGCATCCGTCCAACATGACGTTAAACTGTACTACGTCCAAGCTACACGACGCTAAACTGCCTAGCCCCTATCGTCCGTGTTGCAAGACGTTAAACTGCCAAGCACCTTCGTCCTCAACACACGACGTTAAACTGTACTTCGTCCGGCAAGACGTTAAACCGTCTTCTTCGTCCTCAACACATGACGTTAAACTGTACTTCGTCCAGAAAGACGTTAAACCGTCCGCATCACCCGATCTCGTGCCTCGCACGCAGGGTCCCCCCGGTTTAGATGTGGCCCCCACCCGCTCGTCTCTACAGGGATGTCGGGATTGCCCCTCTTTAGGGACGATTTAATGGGAGCGGCTTTTCCCTACGGGGGTAGGGTATTACAAACCCCTAGTTTCTTGTGGGGGGCTGCACATGTGTATCTCCATTGCGCCTTCCCACTGCCGAAGCCAGTAGAGGGTGTGACTGGGATCGAGGTGTCTCCTACTTTCGGTCCAAGTCCCTTCCAACTGAGTTTTGCCGCATCCGGGCTGCCTCAAGTGCGTATGTCCTGACAGAATGAACTACGTGGAATTTGATCCCTGTCTTCTAAACAGGGTACGTAGGAAGCCTCCCTGAGGTTCAAGCCCACCACCTGGTCTTCCCGGTCGTATTCACGTCGGTTCGTCCATCAGTGGACCCCTCCGGGGTTCACGCTTGCGTCGATTCACCTATGAATCCGCCCCTGTGGGAGACTGCCCGTGTGTATCTCCACTGTGCCTCCCCATAGCCCCTTTTTTCCATTTCTCCTTTTATCGTCCAGCATGACGTGAAACTGTGATCCACCCGGCCGTTCCATCCCCCTCTGTGCGAGGTGGTTCGGTTCAATCCTCCGCCCGGCGGCCTCGACCCCTTCGTGAGTCGGCTTGCCGACGTCCAGCATGACGTTAAACTGTATACCCGAACTACGTCGACTTTGATCCGTGCTAACGCGCGGTACGTAGGAAGCCCCTACGGGGTCCAAGCTCTTCACTCCATCATCCATCCTGATCCTTACCCGGGCCGCCACATCCCGGTGGGGTCATGCCACTTCACTCCACTCCATATCACTTGGGAAGCCACCCATGCGTTGGCCCCAGCGTCGGAGGTTCCCCGCAAGGGGTTCTGTCATCTGATCCACTCTTCGTGTTGATCGGTCCGATGCCGTCCCCGATGGATGCTAAACTCGCGGCATACCCCGTGTTAAACATGGGAAGCTGAGGAAAACCTCAGGGGACACAGTTCCCCGCACCCAGTGCGAGATGCCTCAGGCCATCATGCCTTCGAGAAGCCCTATTAGGGACGGAAGACAGACGTGCAGAGCCGCAGTGTTACGACACGCCCCCAGCACCCAGAGCCACCCGGCCTCCTCACCGCAGGTTGCTGCCCCGACCAGACTCCTTGGAGCGTCCGGGCGGAAGCAGGGTAATTAACCGGTGTCCATGAAGATATGGCGCCGGGAACGAGATTCACGAGCATGTCTTAAATCTATGAGGGAGACCCGGATTAGGCGACGAGTTCCGAGGAGACGTCCAAGGAAGGAGGAGCCGACATCCCATCATCCCAGTTTCGATCAAGGAGCAGACGCCCCTGAATAAGGGACGGATGCCGCCCGCCTTTGGAAAGCGGGACTGCGGGACCACAAGCCGCGCGCCCATCCCCTCGGGTTGACGGGTGCACGCGCGAACGCGTCCTGGCGGAACAGCGTAACCCGACGCACATCCGCACCGAAACAACTGGGAAGTCATCTTTCGAACAATGCCGATTAAGGTCTCTGAAGTAAATGCAGACGCGGATTTTCCCGTTCTTTTTCTTGACAGGGACGATGTTGGCCAACCAAATGGGGTGCTGGACCTTCCTGATGAATCCTTCTTTAATGAGATTATTGAATTCAGCCTCTATCTTGGTAGCATGTGAGGGGTGTGTCCTTCTATAGGCCTTTTTGTAGCCCCGGTGGTCTTCTGGAAGACCCAGGTGATGTGTCACTACCTCGGGATCGAGTCCTGAAATTTCTGTGTAATTTAATGCAAATGCATTTCGATTTTACCTTAGGAAGGAGGTATATACCTTGTGTTCCTCGGGATACAAGGACTCTTTAATGAGAGTGCGCCTCGGGTCTTCTTCGGTACCCAGGTTTATTTCCCTAAGCTCGTCCACAGTGGTGGATATACCCTCCTCAAATGCAGGAGGTGCAACTCTGAGATCTTCCCCCTCTTCTTCTCCCAAGTCCTCATCTTCTTGATCTTACTAGGAGAGAGTTTCCGGTCTAAGACATCATGGGATTGAGGGAGAGGCATCGTAGGCATCCCTGGTTGAGTATTCGTCCCCAAATCGAGGGATGGTAGAAATTCTCGCATTGTGGTGCTCGACCACGATGGCTGAAGTAATGAGGACATCCAAATGCCTATCCGGACTTGAACTCCTACTCTCAACACGGTTGATGGGCAGGAAATAATCTCTGCCAAGCTGTCTGAGGGGGTAATCGGGGACAATTTCCAGGCCATTTGGAGCGGGGATCCAGTCGACACCGTCGACCAAAGTCTTCTTCTTATTTTTCTCATAGAACCCTTCGTCGATGTAATGTGACTCGAAGTGCTCGAAAGGGGCCTTGTCGGTGTGAAACATCCAGCTTTGTCCATTGATGCAGTACTTGATACACTGGTGGAAGGATGAAGGAACGACCATGTGATTATGGATCCATGGCCTTCCCAGCAAGGCATTGATTGTTGTGCTCTTCCGGATGACCAGGAATTCCGTGTAGGCTACCAGGTCCCCAAAATGGGTCTTTAGATTAATCTGTCCCCTTGGTTTTTTTTCACTCTTGTTGTAACCTAACAAAGTTGTGGCTGAGGGAATTAGATCGTCCTCACTGTAGCACAACTTACAGAGTGTCCGTAGGGGAAGGTGGTTAACTCCAGATCCATTAACTATAAAGACATTTGGATCTTAATACCATTCAGTGTGGTAGACACATATACTAGTTTTATGTGTCCTTGCACGATGGAATCTTCGTCCTGATCGGTGAAAGAAATCACCGCATTGCATTCAGTCGGGCCAGTCTCCGTCCAGTAAATCTCGGCGGCAGCTCCCTCGGCATGGAATTCCTAGGGGGTGATCAAAGCTTTGATAAGCGCCTCCCTAAGGTTGGATGACAAACTCAGGGAATCGAGGATTGACAACTTGGATGGTACTGATGCCAACTACTTAAGGATGTCATATTTTTGCTCCAGCGGTCGATGCTTCTCCGTTGGTGGGAGATTATTAGCGGGTGCTTTGGGGGCTGGAGGATTTGACGAGGAGGGACCGGCTGTGGGGACGGATGTCTACGGTGTTCCCGCATTTTGAGGACTTGACCTGGCCGGTCTGTTTGTGCACACTAGGTGACCAGACACTTGCTCCTCATCTGGTGGGTATCGCAGAACAACAGGTCCAGAGTGGATACTTGTGGGGGTGGAGGGGAATTCCCTCTTCTGTTGAGTCTGTTGAAGGGCTCTCCCATGGGTTTTTGTGGTATTAACGATTTGGGTTAGGGTCCAACTGTAGGGTTGGTTTCGGCCACGACTGTGCATCCCCTGGTATCATCTTCCTCTGCGATTCCTCCTCCCAGTTCCTCGTGCAGGTAACTGGGGTTCGTAATCATACCCTTTGTTATGGAATGATTCCATGAGATGGATGAAGTTGATAGAATCAAAGATTGGCTCTTCATCATATGACAGGTCAACCTAGTCGGTTGTCTATGATGGTATCGTTTTGTGGGTTGGTTCTTGTGGTGCCAAATTCGAGGGCATGAAATCCGCAAGGGTCGGGACTAACTTTGGCTCTGTCGTAGACTGCTCCTTTTGTGATTGCTTTCTCATTTGAATCCGTCTGGATGACCACCTTGTGGAGGGCTGTGAGGCCGATGCTGTTGGCTCTGTGGCTCCAGGGGCTGCTGGCGGCAACACCGGCTATTTTAGTTGAGCTCGGAGTATTCCCTGGGCTCGGTTGATAGTCTTTTGAGTCATCCAGTTGTCAAATTTCTTCCCCTTCTTGCTGGTGACTTTCTGCCACCCCTCCTCTTTATCAGAGTTGGTGGTAGAGATACATCTCACATGTGCTGGGGGTGGCCCCAGCTCGACCTGTCCAGAGTCTACCATCCTCTACAGAAGGTTATTGAAGATGAATCATTCTCTGATATTGTGCCCCAACATCTGATGGTAGGGGCAGTAATCTGGCCTGTCATCACGGCTGACTTCTTCAGGTCTCATCGGCTCCGGGAGGTGGAGCAAGTTGCAGTTCATGGTGGCAATGAAGTAGCCACAGACTTGATCATCTCAGAACGAGTATACTTTTTGTCTTTGCTCCTCAAACTGGTTCCGCTTCGGTCCTCTCTGATCGTCCTGTTTAGGTGGGGGCGGCCGCTGATATGCAGGGGGCCCTTGACGATTTGGTGGTGGCCTGAGCGGTGGAGCGGGAACATGGGTCGGCTTGAGGGTGACACTGGATGCTTCAGCTCTAGTGGATCTTTTTACAGGATCCTACGAGGCTATTCAGGACTTTGAATTTTCCGCTGCAGGGAGTCCTCAATTCTTTGGGCAATGGCCGAGAGATGGCGGAAGCCAGTGGTGCACTCCACTAGTATGAGCGGTGTTCATAGCTCATCTCCAAGATTATCGATCCATATTGCTAGAATCTAATCTTGAGGCATTGGCATGTTTAGATAATAGGTTAGACCTTTCCATCTGGCGATGAAATCTGAGACCCTCTCGTTCTCCCTCTACTTGCAGTTCATGAGGTCGTTGACCGTTGTTTTAGGCAGTGTTGAGCTGAAGTGGAACAGGAACTGCTTCCGGAGGTCCTCCTAGCCCTTTATCAACTTGGTCGACAGACTCGTATACCAGAAGAAGGCGGATCCTTGCAAGTTCCACATGAAGCATATGAGTTTCACTGCTTCTTTCTGTTCTGGGGTCCCCATCATAGGGTCTCAATAGGATGCATAGTGCATTAAATACTACTCTGGATCGCCTGATCCATTGAATATGGGGAATACAGGGCTCCCAAAATTGGGTGGTGGTGGTTTGTTGGTCACCCAATCTGGTTATGGTTTCCGCTCTATCTGTATCGGAGCGTGTCGACCTTTCATCGCTTCCAATCAAGCTGTTAGTGCATCGATGGTGTTGGTGAGTCCCTGGTTTACATCTTGTTGGGCCCGGTCCTGGGGAAGCGTAGCCCAAGGCATTGCCTGAGGATCCGTATTGGCCGGCACCAAGGGTGCATATTCCGTTTGGGGTACCCTCGGGGGGTTCGGGCATACTTGCTCTAGTTGCCTCCTAAGTGGAGGAAAATCCTGGTATTCATCATCCACGTTTAGGTAGTTGGACGAACCAGTCTCCTCATTGGGCAGGAGCCCTGATCGTGCTTCATTTGTCGGGGTAACCCTTAGCCATTGGGGTGCACTTCCTGGGAGTGCGTGATGTGGCTCTTCTTGGGACGCACTTTCAATAAGGCCGTTCCTCTGGAGCATCTCGGCGTTAAGCCGTCTCAATTCTCTCATCACTTCTTCCTGTCGAGCGAACCTCTCTTCGAGCGTGAGTGTCTTGTTTTTGTCGAGAGAAGGAGATGGGTTAAGGGTAACCATTCCTTTATTCTTATCCTTGTTGGAAGATCACAGAGCAGGCAGAGGGAGGTTAGCTGAAGGGGCGGCCATATTTAAAGCGGCCCTCTGGTTCCGGGTGTGCACCCCTGGGGGTTTATTGTGAGCCACAGCTTGACTGGATCCGTCATCTCCCGATCTGTCCGGATTTTCATTTTCTTCGGCATCACCCGCGGGGTTAGCCTCTTTGGCGTTGATGAACGCGTATTGCGGGGTGGAGGGGATGTCATATTGCAAATAGGAATAGGACCTCTCGCGTCTTCGGTCAGACTTCCCTTTCATGACCTGGGATTTCCCTGATACTTCTTGAAGAAAGGTTAGGCAGAGAGTTATTTGATACAACCTTACGGTGCGCCTTCCTCTCGGAGGGGATGATGATTCGAATGACAGGATAGGATATGAACCTCCTCTTCTAACTGTCCTACCTAGACGAGAGAATACCGACTCTTGTGGGGGATGTTTTTGTTGAGGGGGTGATAATTCCCCCAACCCTGAGGGCTAGGGCTGGCTCTATTCCCAGGAAGTTGAGTCTCTTCTCGATTTTATTGGTCTTACGGGGGAATTTTTGTTAAAAATGCCCCCATCCCTGCAGGACGGTGTTGGCCCTAGATTGTGGCAGTGGCTGTGGCTATCGCGACTTGCCTGATCTCGCGTTCCCCCATCTGGGGGTGAACCGGATCTGGTGTCGAATTCACCTGTGGATCAGTCCCTTCTGGGGAGGCAGGCAGAGATCGTTGATTGGCCTCTCTTAGGCGAGAGGCCCTCTGAATGCTCTCGGTGGACTGATTCAGGAGTTCTTGAATGGTTTGTTCCTGTTGGGCCTAATGTTGCGGGGACATACTCAAGGCTCGACTCTGTTGGGTGTGTTTCCTTTCCTGAATAGGGGGACCACCCGATTGTCATCTCGATGTGACGACATTACACGATACCATGTCGAATGGGTTTTTCTGGGTGGGGATCAGAGTGAAATGAAGAGCTCCGTGTTCCCACCATCCCCCGATATGGACTCTTGTCGGAGCGTCACCGATGAGGTGGCACAATTCATGCAGCGCACGGAGGCAAGCTCCCTCCATATTCTCTTTGCGCCTCTCAGGGCGTTGTTGTTGTGTCGAGGAAAGGGCCACCAGGTCGATGTGACGTAGGAGGTCCCCTATCTTCTTGACGTGGTCTACACACCCGTCATAGGGCAGGAAGCTCGATTTCAGCCGAAGGAGGTTCGTCCATATATTATGGTGGATGCCATGCATGCATTCAGCCAACCAATCCCTGGGTATGTCGTACTGAGAGGTGGTCGTGGACCAAAACATGACTGGTATATCATTCTTGGCCAGTCGTTTCCTCAGGTGCAGCATATCGGCATACTCCCATGCCAGTGATTCCTCTACCTGGTCAGCCCAACTATGGCTCTCAGTGTAGTCGAAGGCAGTGGGACCGGTAGGTATCGAATTGTCTTGTGGGCGATTCTGGGGTGGTTCAGAACATGAACGCGGCCCTGGATCAACTACTGATTGAAGAAGGGCGTTGTTAGCGAAAAGATGGGAATCTGACATGCTCGATCCCATCCTTCTGAGTTCCTCGGCATACGAGGGCATTTCAGTGCTTGATTCGGCAGGAGGAGGACCTTCCTGTCGACATAATATGTCATCGCGGGGAGGACCTTCGCAATGATGGTCTTAATGTCGAGGACTACCATTACTGCCTGATACTTCCCTACATAGAGGAATTTTGCAGTGCACACCCAGGGGAGGACCTCCAAGGCATGTTGCAGTAAGGTGAGGACCTTCTGGCTGCGTGGCGTTGTTATAGGGAGGACCTTCACAACAATTTCCATCATGGTGAGGATGACCATCATGGCTTGACGTTCGACACACATCCTATGGAGGACCTTCAGGACATGCCACGACAAGAGGAGGACCTTCTTGTTTCTTGGGGTCATTGCGGGGAGGACCTTCGCAATGGTGGCCATGATGGCGAGGACTACCATCACAGTTGCGGTAATGGAGAGGAATACCATTACTACTGCCGTAGGGAGAATATCTGCAGGATACATCCTGGGGAGGGCCTCCAGAATGTACCGCAATGAGGGGAGGGCCTTCTTGTTACTCAACGTCTCTACAGGGAGGACCTCCGTTATTAGGGTGGTGAGGACTACCACCGTGACCTGATTCCTGGCTAAGTGGAGTTCTGTTGCAGCATAACCCCTGGGGAGGACCTTCAGGGTAGGCCACGACAAGAGGAGGGCCTTCTTGTCGTGATGAGACGTAACTATGGGGAGGACCTCCATATTTGTGACTATGATAGCGAGGACTAACATCATAATCTGTGGTCCCACTGCATGGAGAGTGATTACAGTTTATACCCCGGGGAGGACCTTCAGGGTGGACCGCAGAAAGTGGAGGACCTTCTTGATGCTCGATCTTATAGTCACGTGGAGGGTTTCCATGACTCGCATTTAGAGAGAAGCTCTCGTGACTGATCGTTATATGCCCGTGGGGGAGGCTCACATGGGTGCTATGGGGAGGACCTTTAGAGCTGCTGGTAGTGACATTACGAGGAGGGCCTTCGCAACTGCTACTGCCACTCCCAACATATGGTAATTGGTGGGCACAGTTTCGAGCCTTTGATGCGTGCTTAGCGGCATCGGAAACCCCAGCTTCCAGCAGAGCGGAGTCATGAACTCGCTCTTTATTTTCAGGGTGCCTTCAGCGCGTTCGGGGTGCTCTTTTGTGGGAAGTGGGGACCGTGTGCTGTTGACAACGGCCTTCACCTTCGGGTTCCTGTCTAATCGGGTCCTGTGATGTTGTCGGGATATGCCGACGAACATATTGACTTTTAGTAGGGACAAATTCCTACTCTAGAGAATCCACCATGATGGATGGGTGTCCCCCAGTTGGAACAAGTGAATCTGCTTGATTTGGTTTCCCTTGTGTCGCAGAATATAGCCGGCGACCCTCCTGGGATGAAGCAGGGATGCAGATCTGCTCCGAGGCGGCTATCTCATCTCTTTTATGAGTTTCCTCAATTAGGGAGACAGGCTCATGGGCCCGAGTCATTGTTGTTGTCGCTGATGCAATTAAATTCTGGAATGTCTACAAGATATGATCTGGGATCGATACTTATTCCTCCATCATTTCTAGGATATGTAAAGAGAAATCTTTGGCTGGAACGGGTTTGAAGGCCCATTCCGGTATCATAGTAGGAATATCATGCTCTGGTCCTCCAGTGGTCAGTGGGTACTGACAATTCTCATGTGTCAGGGAAAGGGAATGAGTCTGCCCCTGTACCGGGATACGCCGGTTTCTCTCTCCGTTTTCCGCCACATCGTGGTGGAGGACTTTACATGCATCCACAGGGAGCTGGCCCTGCATATATTGGTTTCCCACCGTATCGAGTCGGTGGCCTTTGTTGGCGGGGAGACGAGCTCACCTATGATTTTCCGCCACATCTGGGTAGAGGGATTTGTTGATCTCCACCATCATAGGATGGTGGGTGTCTAAAGAAACTGCCAGGAGCTGGTCCTGCAAGTGTTGGGTCGCAACCACGTCAAGCTGGTGGGCTTCACGACCCTGGGCTGGGAGAGGTGCCTGGCTGGTAAGTGTTGTCATGCGTGAGAGACGGGCTTGATGGAGCTTGGCGGGGTGCGTGCCAGCTCGTATGATGCCACCATGTCTGGATGGAGGGCTTGGGAGGAGCAAACAGGTGTAGGTGTCTGTTCGTGGTATGTCTCTGTGGCAGGGCAGCAGAGCTCCTCCTCAGGGACAGGGGTGATGACTAGTCCCCGATTGTACGTCTGCCGCCCTCATCGGGTGTTCTGAGGGGCCGGAGCTCGGGGAGCGTGGGCTTGAACCCTTGGGGATACATCCTCCTCGATGTGATAATGTTGAGTCATGGCGTGACCGCGATTACGCCTTCTGGCGGGGGCCTTGGAGAGGAACCCCCATTCGACAGGGATGAAGTCATCGACATCAACCTCATCTGCCTCCCTAAGATAAGGGAGGTACGCATTGTCCTGTTCCGGGGATAGGCTCCCGAAACAGTTGGAGACAGTGACAGGGGTTGTATGGATACGCCTTTGCGGTCACCGCTGGGCAGGCGACCAGTGAATCTTGATGGATTAGAGGGCATGCATGGCCGCCTCCCCCGTTGGGAGAGTACCATTCACGTGGTACTCTCGGATCAGCTTGTCCGAAACCCAGCATTGATGACACTGGGTGGGAGATGGGGTCCTTCGTTGTTGAGGAAGTCTCGTCCTTGCGTCATTGGAAGCATGCACTTGTGAGTTCCTTTGCGATTCCATTGGATCGAAGGGAGTTCTGAAAGTAGTGTCTGCGAAACATTTTAGTAAATACAAGCAGAAAACCCATCAAAGCAGCATCTCATAATCCCATTTGTAATTAACGACCTTGCATGGCCCTCCTTTGGAGCATAAGGGGGCACTGGGTGAGATTAGGTTAAATCTGTCATGTTTGGTTAAAGATTCACGTCGGGTTAACCATTTTCTATTTCTTTCTGGTTTTCGGCCACAAAACACCCAATGGCTCCATATCCAATGATTGATGGACCTACTTTCCAAAGGCAGGCGTTCACTGGATCGTCTGACTAGCGACTCTTAAGATCTCTCATTGGTCGAGAGTATGGGATGTCGGGCGCATCACACCCCTTTTCGGGGGATTATTTCCTATTCTGGGACTCTCTTATAGATTCAAGACGTATTCATATGTTCACAAATCTTTGGTTTATACCCATACATAGTATCCATGGATTTAGCTTTGGTGGGCAATGGTCAACTGGACGTAGGGGTTCGGAATCATTTATGCCCGAGGTTTACCATCCATCGTTGGATTAATTACCCCCGAAGGGTTGGAACTCGCTTGAGGTGGCACTAGTAGTGGCGCGGTGAACCGATGTCGAGATGATCGGATCGACCGGTTGTTAGGATTGAACCTCAAGATGGCTTCTTACGTACCCTATCTAGGAGGCAGGGATCAAAGTACACGTAGTTCACATAGGTGTCGAGGAACCGACGTAAAGAAATACCAGGTGGTCCGATGGGTGGTGGGATTGAACCTCATGGAGGCTTCCTACGTACCATGTCTATGAGGCAGGGATCAAAGTCCACGTAGTTCGCATATAGCTTGGGGCTTATGCTCTAGGGAAGCCCAGAATGATGGATTGTGGCTTACACTCTGAGGAGGCCCGTAGGAGGATTTCACGGTTGATTATTTCTCTAAGCCCATGTGAGTCATGCTCGGTGTGAGAAACAAGAGGCAGTAGGGATGAGAGGATCACGTCGTGAAAGGTGTGTCTGTGAGAAGTAGAGTGGGGCTTACACATGAGGGCGGACCAGGGTGATGGATTGGGGCATACACTCTGAGGAGGCCCAGAAGATCGGGGTATACTCTGAGATGGACTCTCGGGGTGACAAAGCCCAGCGGGAGAGTGAAAGGGGGTGCTCCTGTGCCCATATCCTCTCATGCAGTGCACGAAGGCTTCCTTCTGATGGCTATTTTACCATCTCCGAGAAACCCTCAACAATTGGAGGGGAAGAAATGGGATTCCAGAGCTCAGACTCCACATTAACGTGGGAATGTGAACCCAAGAATGCTTCAGAAATCTACTCAAGGGTCAGGGCAACCCCTTTCCCCCTATTTATTGTGGGTATGTGAACTCAAAATGGCGCGCTGATGCACCTGAAAGTTATACCATGCGGATCCGGTGGCTCTGAAAGAGGCCTCAGCTCGGGGCCGATGAATAGGCCAATGAGGGAGTTGCGGAGGACCTGGCTAGATCGAAAGTATTTTACCTAGCTCTGGAAATGAGAACACTGAAGTATTTGGCGAGCCACCGAGAGGTATGGGTGATGACGCCCTTCACGTGGGGAAGTGCCACATAGCTGGAGATGCCGTCCGCGAACCAGGGTGGTCCGCGGACTGATTGGAGTCCTACGAACTAGGGTGGTTTGCGGCTTCAGGTTCAATCTGCGAACCAGGGTGGTTCGTGGCTTCGGGTTCAATCCACGAACCAGGGTGGTTTGCGTAGGGTTCCAAGCGGGTAGCGGAGGCCAAGGGTACGCCGATCAGAGGCTCCTCAGTTAGGGATTCGCCCGCGGAGGAGGGTGCAATGCGGTATGACAGATGGGAAAAGAGACATAAACTCCCTGGTCCGCAGGGAAGTCATCCGCTGAGGTGGTATGGTTTGTGGTTCTCCCTTTTTTTTAGGTTCGCGGTTCACCAAATTATTATGCATTTTCCAATTCCTTCTTAATTCATATACCTGCTGTGGTTCGTGGACTGGAATTTCGCTGTTTACAAAATCCAAATACATCCTTCAACAGATCTCCTTTAGAATCTCCAATCCCCCAGAATTTGATTCCAGCTCTCCAATCCCTTTCTTCTTTCCCCCTTGGTCTCCTTTTATAGAGTGGGGAAAGGAATGTATCTGTGTCCACGCGTCCCCTTTTGCGGAGGCCCATAACCAAATACCCAGTTCACAGCCAACTTGGTCAATCTGCGATTCACGGTGGGTATTGAACGCTCCCCCCCCCTCTGAGAGGCAAAATCAGGGAGTGCTCTGCGGTTGTAGAGGTTTCCGCCTCTATTCCGCGAACGACAGCGGGTGTGGCTTGAACCGGTCGACGCGATCTGCAGTTGGGGTGGTTCGTGATGGTGAACCGGACTGACGCCCATCCTGCCCGGCGACCGCGGAGGCTCTCTGCCTCCATTTTGCGAACGACCATGGTTCGTGGAGGGGGGTTCCTCGCGGTGCCTGGCCACATTGTGCTTCCATGGACCGGTTCGCGGACCGGTCCTTTTTGTGTCTCTTCTTTGATTATTTGCCCTAATTATTTGGGGGATTTGGGTAAATTTGCCTTTGCGTATTTTTTTCAGGACCATACATTCAACATGAGTTATTATTTATGATTATTAATTATATCTTATGTTGTATCCTTAACCTTTCTGAGAATATGAGATTACCCCTTTCTTATATTTTATTTTTCCCTTGGATTCTAAGATGTATTTTTTGTCTGATATGAAGGGATAGTCTTGGAGAATATGGGTGTTTCCATTAGATTTAATATGTTTTATTTCATTTTAAGTAGTAAATTTATAATCATACTTGTATCTAGTTTTCCAAAAATATAAAACTATTTGGTCCTTTGGGATGTGATTTCATGTTTATTATGTTAATTTAATAATGTAAGGAACCAACTCTAGGCTACAAGGTAGTGGTCTTAATAATCAATTCATCATAGATTATCATAATATAAAAATAGTTTTGTTTCAAGACTAATTTCCTAATGTTAATGAGTTTACTTTACCATCTAGACTGTTAACATAAGGTAATATAATATCGTGAAAAGTCTAATTTCATCATATAATAAATTTCACTATAATATCATCTTTTTCTCAAAATGATCAATAATAATGTTTTTTTGTTCCTGAATTTCTAGAATAAGATTCTGATAGATCACATTTTCCACCAAATAATAACATAATATAACTCCTATTTGTACTAAATCCAAAATGTTTATCATAAAGTTAGATAACATAGAAAATGAACAAACCTTAATACATTAATCTCCAAAATTGAAAAAATATATTACATGTTTAACGTATATCATTACTTAAATAAATTTACTTATACCCAAAATAACATCAATAAAATCAACATTAAAGAATTTTTTAACCTCAAATATTGTCTTATACCCATCATCTTACACCCCAAAAAAATATAATAGCATTATTCTCAAATAATCCATTATATTAAACTAAATTGGTATATATATCTCAACCCAATATAAAATCTCTTGAAATATACTTAATCACCACAAAAAAGAAAAATATTGGATCATGTAAGATGATTCAAAAGTTATACATAAATATGCATAAATTTCATAAAATAAATCCCCAAAATTTTTATCAACGGTTTTAAACCTAATATAATACTTAGAAATATCATCTTAGTACTCTTTAGGTTTAACCCAACACAAATATATAATAAGGGTAATAAATCCCAAAATATCTCATTTTAAAAAATACCACCTTATCACTAAATCATTTTTCTAGGTTATCAGTACAATTCAATATATGTTTCAAATATCAAAAGAAAACTATTGTGTAACAATTATTAGATTCTAATTTTTATTATATCTAGAATTTCATTGATATACTACTTCTAAATAATAATTCTCAAATAACAATATATAAATTCTTGAATCATTACTCTTCCAAGATTTCTATAGCTTTAGTAATTCCTTAGTCTATGATTCAACCATGGATTAGGGCACTAACTCAGATAATTTCCATACTCTTCAAACATAATACATTGAACAGCAAAGGGTTTCCAATGATGCAATTTATTCCCTTCTATAATAGTACTCATTCTTTTTAAGGTAACTAGCTACTATAATCCCTATTTTCCCCCACATAAAACACCTTCAAGTTCCTTTATGGAATTTTCTTTGATGTTGCTTCCCTCATTTTTTACACAAATAAAACTGAATTGTTTTTCCATTACCTCCTTTTTTAGACAAACTTCATTAAGATTTAATACTCATTTTTTTGATATCATTGGACATTCAAATATGTTCTAGTTGTTAATTATGGTGTTTGATATCTTTTTGGGAATAATCACAATATATATTAGTTGATCTCTCATTAGTTTAGGTATATTATTTGGGAATTTATCAAATTTCATACTGCATTATTAATTTACCTGGTTCCTCATAATTCCAACCATTAACTTGAAAAAAGAGTAAATTAGGGATGAGTAATTTGAAACCATTAAACACATAAGTGGGATGACAATAAAATTGAATTAATAACTTATCAATTACATTTATTTCATTAAGTAATTAATTTCTAGGATTTAATATATGTTATCCATGATCTATTTCTAATCATATACTCTTCTGGGAATTTTTCCACCCTTAGAAATGGTTCGTAAAGAGCATGTGAATTAACCAAAGTATATTCTTCAAGAGTTCGGAACAATGTCTTCAGCAAGGCTCATGGTTGTGTACAATTTTCTTATTTAGTCTAGCTCAATACAGTGTTTTTGGGTGTTACCACAATTTAAATTTGGGCAAGATCCATGTCCACTTGTCGTATCTAGAGAAGGATGCATTTTATTTTAATACCTGAAATCGTTAATTTACCAAATACAGGGTTGTTTTAATATATCAAGTGTTATTCTTAATACTTTTATTATAGTTTTCAAATAAAAATCAATAAAATAACTAAAATAATATATGATACCAAATATGACAATTTTTATCTTTATGACACATTAATTCATGATTTATTACAAAAGAATATATATAATAGTACCCAAAATATCAAGAAGCCTAGTTTTTTGGATAATTAGTTACATAACTCAATATATTTGATTAGCCACTAAATTAGGATAATATTAATTGTTAATATATATAAAATTCATTTTCTTTATTATTCATAAACACCATTTTAGTGCATTTTACAGTTTGAACATCATTTCGAATTATGATTGTAATACCTTCTTAAAATGCACTATTATGGGGTACATTTTCAAACATCATTTAAAGTACACAATAAGTCCTCTGATTCTAAGGAATGTAATTATCCATATTTTAATTTGATATTTTGTGAAATGGATCTTCACTTCAATTTAAACATTTTTCATTCAGGGATCAATGGATGATTCATAAAGTATGATGGAGATATTTGGCGATGAAAAGAAACAATTTTGGAGAAGGCAGATTGGACACCATCCCACTAATGAGAATATGGGGCCCAAAATACTAGCCCAATAAATCCCAAATTTCGTGGGATGCTATAAGACATATAGAGGAACAAATAATTCCGCGGGATTCAGTGCTAATTCGGTCTCCATTGTGGTTATTTAGGCGGCCCAAGTTAGAGATAAAATTCTAGGCCAGATTCTGCGGCCCTTAAATAAAGATGAACCCCCATGTCTATTGTGATGCACAACACATCCCCATACTTAATTGATATTGGATGAAATTTGGAAATGAATTTGAACAAAGTAATGGGATTGGGATTGGGATATTCTTATGAAACTATATTGTATTAAAATATTTTGATGGTTTTCATTATTGTCTGGTATAAGGGTTTCTGGTGATCATTGTGTATTAAAATGTTTTTGGAAAATGGAATTCCAATTTCATATTGTTGAGATATATTTTCCTCGGGACTAGAAAAACTGAAGTTGGGGGTGTGATTAGCCACTAAATGGGGATAATATTCATTGTTAATATATATAATATTCATGTTCTTTATTATTCATAAACACTATTTCAGTACATTTTACACTTTGAACATAATTTCACATTATTATTGTAATACCTTCTTAAAATGAACTATTATGGGGTACATTTCCGAACATCATTTAAATTACCCAATGATTCATCTCATTTTAAGTAATATAATTATAAATATTTTAATTTGATATTTTTATAAATTGATATACACATCAATATTATTAGGATAAGAACAGAATAATTAGTGGGTTATCCCTCCATTGATTTTATGGTTTCAATGGAAGCGGAAAGTAGAATCACAAGGGAAGAAATGGAGAAGTAAAAAAAACACAATAAAATAACAATCACTCCACCCTTGTGTGATAATCTCACAAGTTTTTTTATGAACAAGTTCACACCTTCAACCAATGGTGTCAAAGTGATAAGGATAAGAATAGAATAATAAGATAAGAAGATTTTTTTTAAGAAACATGGATTAATTAAAACAACTTACATGTGGAAGACAAATTTGAGACAACAAAACCAAAACATAACATTACAATGAAAGAAAGCTCAAATATGAAAAAAATACTTCACTAACACTACCCTAAATATGAATTTTGGGAGCCTTGGGTCGAGCCTCCAACAGTACAAAAGATCCTACTTGAGTATGGTAGGCCTAGGGTGGTGGAAAGTAAGGGAGAGGAGACTTTTCCACCCTTGACCCGAGGTGGCAGCCAGCTTGCTTCCATCAAACAGACGCGCTTGTAAGACCTTCTAGATGGCCGAATCAGAGTGGTCCATAGAATAATACAATGGATACCCAGATGTCTTCTACCGGCCTATAAAATTTAGGTCCATTTGGATTTGTGGATACAGAGATATGATTAGATTAGTGGACTGTTTTTCTGGGCCAGAGAATCTAGCTCAGAATTTTATCTCTAAATTGGGCCGCCTAAACAGACACCATGGATGCCGAATTAGCATTGGATCCTGCAGAGTGATTTGTTCCTCTACATGTGTTCTAGCATCCCACGAAATATGGGATTAATTGGGCCTCTATGTTGGGCCCCACAGTCTCATCAGTGGGATAGTGTCCAATCTAACCTCTCCAGAATCGTTTCCATTCATCACAAAATATCCCCATCTTCTTCCATGAATTCTCCATTGATCCCTGAGTCAAACATGTTCATATTTAAGTTTATATAAATTACCGAAAATATCAAATTAAAATATGTATAATTAGATTCCTTAAAATTAGATGAATCATTGGATACTTTAAATTATGTTCTAAAATGTACCCCATATTATTACATTTTAAGAAGGTATTACAATCATAATGTGAAATGATGATCAAAGTGTAAAATGAACTAAAATGGTATTTATGAATAATAAATAACATGAATATTATATATATTAACAATGAATATTATCCTCATTTAGTGGCTAATCACACCCCCAACTTGAGTTTTTCTTTTCCCGAGAAAAATATATATCAACAATATGAAATTCGAATTCCCTTTTCCAAAAACATTTTAATACACAATGATCACCAGAAACCTTTATACCAAACAATCATGAAAACCATGAAAATATTTTAATAAAAGATAGTTTCATAAGAAGATCCCAATCCCAAGCTCACTCCTTTGTTCACGTTAATTTCCATATTTCGTCCAATATCAATTAAGTATGAGGATGTGTTGTGCATCACAATAGACATGGGGGGGTTCATCTTTATTCAAATAGGAAATGACGGAAGCACTATGTATAATCACATTTCAATATTAAGATGAGTATTCAATTTTTTTATTGTATTAATTTTTTTGTTTTTTTTTCAAATTTTCCATGGTAATTGAAATTGCACACAAAAGAGTCAACCCCTATAGCGATACTTTTCCGATGACTCGAAGGCTCAAGGACCTTAGGGCACCAAGTGAATCCCACATACTCGTGCATCATCTCGAGTTAACTCAGTCATAAACAAATTCAAATTACCAAAAATAGAGATAAAATTACTAACTCTCGGCCAGAAAACTATGGAGTCACGATCCCCAAGTGCCGAAAGGCACGCATTAGGTCATTTCATTTCTCTACGTGCAAATTTAATTTTTTTTATACTCATATTAAACTAAAATGATCACCAAACCTATTCTATTTATTTAGGGGACCCTAAGAACTCAAACTAATACCCCACTATCCAAAGGACGTGCATTGTGGTCTTTTTTATAATTTGGATGAAAATATAAACGATGAAATATCACATTGGACAACCACACTTTACAAAATCTATGCTCATGAAATTATACAAGGATTAAAACCAGAATCAGGGCATTCAAAATTATTTGATATTCAGTTTCAAAGTTTGCAATGTGTATTAACATGTTCAAAGTTAATGGAATTTTTCCTTCCATTTAAACAAATGTTTTTTAAATCATTTTTTTTTCACAAAATCATTTTTTAATTTTATCTCCCGCCCAACATAAAATAACATTGTCCCTAGTGTTTGAAGAAATGAAAATTTATAAGGAGTATAGGTAGATAAGGTAATTTTGAAAAGGAAATTGAAATATAAGGATCATGGAATGAAGTCACCTGGTGGTTGAAGATGAAGTTCTTGTTGCTCCAATTTAGTCCCTTGATCTCGATGTCACTCTGAGAACTCCCTAGTGGAAAACAAACGAAAAAACAAACCAAAAAAATCTATATATATATATATATATATATTTATATAATAAATAATGTAAAATATAATTATATATTTAAAATTTATAGAATAAGGAAGCACAAAAAGTCGTAGGTCAGTGGTAAGCGCACGCCCCTATCTCACTTCAGTCCCGAGTTCGAATCCCCACGGCTTCGCCGGTTGTGACGGGGTTTTCCCCACGACCCATGATATGTTTCTTTTTATTATTATTATTATTATTATTATTATTATTTGTATTTTTTTAACCTACAAACACATTAAAATAAAACAAACTGATGATACATTGTCTTCTTTTTAAATTTATGGGTAAGGCATTACTCAGGGATCACACCATGTGACACGAATGAATATGGTGCTCCCCTTTCGTACCCATCCATACTCAGAATAGAAGAACAGGTCAACAGTCTATATTTTTTTAAATATCAAAATTAATTAATCCTATTTGAAAAATAAAGATGACACAAAAAAATATTGGAAACATGAAGACCACAGGTTTCCTCCCGTGCAACGCTTTGTTTAACGTCGTTAGCCTGACATGGACCCCTAATTGATTAATTATTTTCCTTATATATGGTAGTTTCACCCAATTCTTCATTAACTTTATGTTTTTGGAATGGTTCTATGAATTGTTTGACACTATGACCATTAACATTAAATTTTTGACCATTGCTGGGATCTTGAATTTCAACAGCTCCATGGGGGTACACCTTATCCACTATGTATAGACCAGACCATCTAGACCTCAACATTCCCAGGTGTAAATGAAGTTTTGAACTATACAAGAGCACAAGTTTTCCCAGTTCAAAATTTTTGACCTTGATATTCCTAGAATGGTAGTCTTGAACTCTGGCTTTATTGGTCCTTGAATTTTCATAAGCCTCCATCCTTAGTTCCTCCAATTCATTGAGATCTAATTTCCTTTTGGTTCTGGCTAATGAGAGGTCATAATCCATTTTCTTAATTTCCCAAAAGGCCTTATGCTCAATTTCAATAGGTAAATGGCATGATTTTCCATAAACCAACCTATATGATGACATTACTAGGATGATTTTGAATGCTGTACGATATGCTCAAAGAGCATCCAAGAGTTTCTCAGACCAATCTGTCCTAGAAGGATTGACAATTTTCTCAAGAATTTGTTTGATTTCATGATTGGCTAACTCAGCTTGACCATTGGTCTGTGGGTGGTAAGCAGTGGACACGTTGTGAGAAATTCCATATTTTTCCATGCGCTATGAGAATGGATGATTGCAAAAATGAGTTCCATGATCACTAATGATAGCCCTAGGAATTCCAAATATAGAGAAGATTTTTTCCTTGAGAAATCTAATCATGGTTTGATGATCATTGGATTTTTTAGGAATGGACTCAACCCATTTGGAGACATAATTTATAGATTAGAGAATGTAAAGTTATCCCCTTGAGTTTTGAAAGGGAACCATGAAATCAATTCCCCAACAGTCAAAGATTTCAACCACTAAAATTGGAGTGAGTGTCATTTGATTCGTTTTTGTGATGGAACCTACTTGTTGACACCTAGGAAATATTTGAAAAAATGTGTAGGAGTACCTTGAGAGGGTGGGCCAGAAGAGGCCACACTGATGAATTTTAACAGAAGTTTTCTTAGAGGAAATGTGACTTCCACATGCCTCGCTATGACAGAATTTAAGGATGGACTCTTGTTCAGATTCTGGGACACACCTCCTAATGACATGGTCAGGGAAGAACTTATAGAGGTATGGATCATAAAACACATAGTTTCTAACATCAGAAAGGAATTTCCATCGAGCTTGAGTCCCTAAGAATTTTAGAATGACTCACGTAACTGAGAAATTGGATCTGTTGGCATGCCAAGGGCAGTCACTCATAGAGTATAGGTGTTCATCAGGAAATGAATCAGACACAGAAAGGTGATTTTAGTTGTATTTTAATTCCATCATAGAGAGGAGATCAGCTACAACATTTTAAACACCCATTTTATCCTTGATTGTGTGGTCAAATTCTTTAATATAAGGACCCACCTAATCAGTCTATCATTCACATCTTGTTTTTGGAAGAGGTATTTTAGTGTAGAATGGTCAGTGAACATAGTGATGGGGGATCCTAAGAGGTAGGACCTAAACTTTTCTAAGGAAAACACAATATCAAGTATCTCCTTTTCAGTAGTTTTGTAGTTGATTTGGGAATCATTTAAGGATTTTTCTTGCATAAGAAATGACATAAGAAGTTTTATCACAACGTTGTACTAACATATCTCCTATAGCAAAGTCACTGGAATCACACATAAGTTCGAAAGGAAGGTTCCAATTTGGAGATTTCATAATGGGAGGAGAGGTGAGAGAGGATTTCAGGGTTGATAATGAACCCTCATACCTTTCTTTCCAAACAAATGGAGCATCTTTTACTAGGAGAGCACAAAGGGGATGGGAGATTGAACTAAAGTCCTTGGTAAATCTTCTATAGAAACATGCATGTCTTAAGAAAGACCTCACTTCCGTGACAGTTTTGGGTGATGGAATATGACTAATGATGTCAACCTTGGCTTTATCAACTTCAATCCCCCTACCTGAGACCAGATGTCCTAGAAATGGTCCCTCTTTAACCAATAAATGGCATTTTTTTCCAGTTTAGGACCAGATTTTTTCTTTACATCATGACAAGACTCTCTTAAAATTCTAGATACATCCCTCAAATGTATCCCAAAACACAGAAAAGTCATCCATGAAGACCTCTAGAAAATCCCCTACCATGTCTGAGAAGATTCCCATCTTGCACCGCTGGAAGGTTCCATGGGCATTGTATAACCCGAAGGGAATACGTTTGAAATAAAAGGTTTTGAATGGACATGTGAATGTAGTATTCCCTTGATCCTATAGGGAGACCTCAATTTTATTATACCCCAAGTACCCATCTAAGAAATAGTAGAAGGCATGACTTGACACTCTCTCAAGGACATGGTCAATGAATGGTAAGGTGAAATGGTCCTTCTTGGTGAATGAGTTTAGCTTTCTATAGTGGATGAAGACTCTCCGACCACTACTCACCCTTGTTGGAATAATCTCTCCATCCTCATTAGTTATCACTGTGATTCCTGCCTTCTTTGGAACCACATGGATTGGGATCACCAATTCACTCTCAGGTATGAGATATATGATACCAGATTTTAACAATTTTAGAAGTTCTTCCCTTACTACTTCTATGAGATTAGTATTGAGTCTCCATTTAGGTTGATGACATGGCTTTGAATCATATTCCCGAACAATCCTATGAGTCCCAATAAGTGGGCTAATCCCAGGAATATCAGTCATGACCCAACCAATGGATTTATTATGTTTCTTAAGGACATCTAAAAGAATCCTCTCATGATTGGTTTCAAGAGAAGAAGAAAAGACAATAGGGTGTGTTTGATTGTCCCCTACGAAATCATACTTGAGTGCAATGTGGAGTTCCTTCAATTCAAGCTCAGGTTGGTTCGGAATTTTAGCAGAAGATTGGGACATTGGATCAAGTTAAATTTATTTTTTAGAGTTTCAGATAGGATTGATTCCCCACATGTAGAAGTTTCTGCTACTAGATTGGCTTGGTCAGATTTAGGGAAGGAATTTGGAGTGGTCTCCATGAAAGTGGATTCTTGAATGTTTTCACTGATTGTTGGACCTAAGACTTCATAATAAGAGAAATTTTAAAATGATTCAAGCCAAGGAGATAAATTTTCTTCATATGAAAAAAGGAAATCAATCTCATCCTGACTTAAACACTCACCAAATATTACTTGATGTTCCATGGATTTATTATTAATTCTTCATATCATGTTTACTTCATGATTGACCTCGTCATCCCCTATTTTTGAGCTTTCATTATAGATGTTCAAGTCTAGACTCATGTTCCCAAAGCTGATGGTCATGTTCCCATTTCGGACTCAGATAACAGAGTTGATTGTTGCAAGGAAAGGATGACCAAGGATGATTGTGGTTTGTTCCTTATTTCCAAAGATTGGATGGTTGTCAAGTAAAATGAAGTTAGCAGGGTAGATGAAGTTTTCAACATTTACCATAACATCCTTTAAAATACCCTTTGGAACCCTAATTCTACGGTCAGTATGTTGAAGTGTGAAAAATATGGGTTGGAGTTCTTCTAGTCCTAACTGGCGGTACACAACATAGGGAATGAGATTGACATTAGGACCTAGGTGACACAAGGCCTTGACAATATTGCTCACTCCTAGTTCAACATTGATGTAAGGGAAACCCGGGTCTTTCAACTTAGGAGGAATGGTCCCTTGAATGGTGGTACTCACATTAACAGCCAAAAGGACTTGTTTTTTATGTCAAAATTTTCTTTTAAAAGTGCACATGTCCTTAATGTACTTTGAGTAGGAAGGTATGTTTTGTATTGAATTGAGAAGAGGAATGTTAAACTTTACTTGTGAGATGATTTCCCTCGATGTTTCACTCAATTCAGGCTTGGTTTTCTCCCTCATGCGTTGAGGAAATGGTGAAGGTTGTGGGGTTGTTTGTTGAATAGTTGTTTCTTTGAAAATGTTATCATGTTTTTCAGTTTGATCATTTGGTTCATTTGAATTCTCACCCAAGTTTGAATCTTCATGTTGGTGTTGAATTAGTTGTTCAGGTTTCTCAATTTATTTCACACTTCTTAAAACAGTCACAGCCATTCTTTTTTCATGAGTTGTTTGAGTGCAACTTGAATCTCCCCTTGAAGTTGAGGATGGAACCGCCTGAGTAGGCATGGGTGCCTGTCCAGTTTTGTGGGTTTTAAGTTCTTGTTTTAGGGAAGAGGCTTCCGATTTCATCCTCTCCATTTGTTTGCACAGTTGTTCTAGGAGGCTTTGTGGAACAGTTTGGGTTGGTGCTTGAGTAGATTGGTTTATCGAGGGGGAATATTTTGGAGGTGGGATGGTTTGTTGAAAATGGACTAGTGGATGTTGGTATTGGATAGGTTGGGTTTGGAACTGGTTATAGGTTTGGTAGTTCTGATGGGGGTAAGGATTTTTTCCCTGTGGTTGGCTAGGTTGTTGTTTATTATTCCAGCGGAAGCCTGGTGGTCATTTTACCTTGGGTTGAAGTTGTTTTGGTATTGAGTATTTTTAAAGTTCAAAGCATTTACATTCTCTGGGGGTCTTACTAAAAGAACATCCTTGATGGAGGGAATGGTTGGGCAGTTTTCTATCTTATGGTCACGTTTGTCAAAAATTGTGCAAACAGGGTCACCAGTTTGGATTTCATGAACTTTACTAAGGTCTATCTCTTCAACCTTCCTATAGAGTGCTGCAAGTTTAGCCCTATGGATTTCCTCTTCTCTATGTGTATGAATTCCATAAGTTCTTTGTTTCTTTTCAGAATAAGGTAAAGTTCCCCATGTTTGGTTTTGTTCAGAAAGGCTTTCTAGAAACTCGTAAGCATCATTTGGGGCTTTGTTTTTAAAGGTTCCATTACACATCATGTCAATGAATGTTTTGTTCCCTGGACCCAACCCTTCATAGAAAATTCTCACTTGTTCAGAAATAGAAAAATCATGGTGTGGAACCATTTTTAGAGTTTCCTTGAACCTCTCCCATGTTTCATAGAATGACTCACCCTCTTTTTCAAAAAAGTTTTGGATACTCTTTTTAAGTGCAATTGTTTTATGGTGGGGAAAGTATTTTTTGTAGAATTCTCTTTTTAGTTGGTCCCAAGAGTTTATGGATAATGGTTTCAAATTTTTTAGCCAATTTTTAGCTCGATCCTTTAAAGAAAAAGGAAATAGCCTCATCTTAGCTGATTCTAGTTGATGTGGGGGACACATGGTTTCTACAATGTCATTGAACTCCTTAATGTAAAGGTAGGGCATCTCGGACTCCATTCCATGGAATGTGAGAAGGTGGTTTAGAACATGGGGTTTAAAGATGTAGTTGTAATCCCCTAGGGAGTTGTGTCTAATTCATTAGGGGGCATTGGTCCAGGAAGGTGTGAGTTAGTCATTCTTGGTTTGATCAATTGCATTCCCCATGTTTGGGGCTGCCTCATTTGGGTTTCCATTTTGGTTCCCACCCGGGTTTATGAGTTGGTTTCTTTAAAGACATTCCATTGAAATGGGCTCAATTTTGGACTCTATAGTATTAGGAAGATTAGAATATAATGGAATGAGTACCCTTGGCGTACTTGACTCCCCAACCCTTTAACTATCCACCCTAACTAGACGGTTTGATTGATCGCGGGTGTAGGCAGACATGCGCCAAAAGAAAAAAACGAGAAAGGGACAAGATAAGAGAATTTGGATGAGAAAAGAAGAAATGGGGGAGAATAAAATGGGTGTTTAGATTAATTACTTGGGTCCCCGAAAAAGGCACCAACATTTGATTCACGCTCAAATTTACCCAAGAGAAAAAGATAGGACGGTCCTTGTAGTTTAGCTTGGGTTGTCGAATCCTCAGAGACATAAGAAGTAACCTATAAACACGTACATTATATGGATTTTTTTGGCTCTAAAGTGGCCAACATGGTTTGAATTTATATGGGTTTAAAGGAACTCTAATAGACATAAGTGAATTCAATTTAAAAGAATGAGTTGATCCTAGGTTATCGGTCGGGATGGATTGGACGTTTTTCATTTTCAATGATTTCAATTTCTTGTATTTGAGATGGGTTCATTTGAGGAGATAAAACAACATCATCACTTACTAGTTTAATGCCTAAAACCTTTAATGCTAATCACTTATACACTTTATGGATCAATGTTTTGAGGACTTCAAGGTAAAGGTTCGTATTAGCATTTGAAGCGTCTGGCCTTAAATTCAACAAGGATGATGGAGTTTAAAAATCATCAAATAAAAATCTCAATTAAAGAAGTGATTATAAATTAATGATGTGATAAATAACATCCAATCCATCCCCTTGATACTCCCTTGGATCAACCCATAAGTGGGTTATCCCTCCATTGATTCTATGGTTTCAATGGAAGCGGAATGTAGACTCATGAGGGAAAAAATGGAGAAGTAAAAAAACACAATAAAATAAAAATCACTCCACCGTTGTGTGATAATCGCACAAGGTTTCATATGAACAAGTTCACACATTGAAGCAAAGGTATCAAACTGATAAGGATAAGAACATAATTATAAGAGAAGAAGAACTTTTATTAAGAAACAAGGATGAATTAAAACAACTTACATGTGGAAGAAAAATTTGAGACAACAAAACCACAGCATAACATTACAATGAAATAATGCTCAAAGATGAAAAAATCCTTCACCACAACTGCCTTAAATATGAATTTTGGGAGCCTTGGGTTGACCCTTCAACAGTACATAAGATCACACTTGAGTATGGAAGGACTAGGGTGGTGGAAAGTTAGAGAGAGGAGACTTTTCCACCCTTGACCCGAGGTGGCAGCCAGCTTGCTTCCACCGAACAGACGTGCTCGTAAGTCTTTCTATGTCGTAGAATCATAGTGGTCCATAGAAGAATAAAATGGATCCCCAGATATCTCCTACCCGTCTGTAACATTTCGGCCCATATGGAGTTGTGGTGTAGGAGATATGATTAGATTAGTGGACTATATTTCTGGGCTGCAAAATCTACCCCAGAATTTTGTCTCTAAATTAGGCCATCTAAATGGACACGATGAATGCCGAATTAGAATTGGATACTGAAGCGTGATTTGTTCCTCTACATATCTTCTATAATCCCATGAAATTTGGGATTAATTGGGACTATATTATGGGTCCCACAGTCTAATCAGTGGGATGGTGCCCAATCTGATTTCTCAAGAAATGTTTCCTTTCATCACAAAATATATCCATCTTCTTCCATGAATAATCCATTGATCCCTGAATCAAACATGTTCATATTGAATTGTAGATCAATTTCCAAAATTATCAAATTAAAATATATTTAATTTTATTCCTTAAAATCAGATGAATCATTGGGTACTTTAAATGACGTTCGAAAATGTACCCCACAATAGTGCATTTTAAGAAGGTATTACAATCATAATGTGAAATGATGTTCAAAGTGTAAAATGAACTAAAATGGTGTTTATGAATAATAAATAACATGAATTTTATATATATTAATAATGAATAATTCATGGAATAATATGGGGATATTTTGTGATGAAAGAAAACAATTCTGGAGAAGTCATATTGAACACCAGCCCACTGATGAGACTGTGGGGCCCAACATACAGGTCTCATTAATCCCATATTTCATGGGATTCTAGAAAACATTTAGAGGAACAAATAACCCTTCAGGATCCAATGCTAATTTGGCATCCATCGTGTCCATTTAGGCTTCCCAAGTTAAAAATAAAATTCTTGGCCAGATTCTACGGCCCGGAAAAGAAGTCCACTAATCTAATCATATCTCCAAATACAAAACTCCAAATGGGCCCATATTTTACAGGTGCGTAGGAGACATCCGGGCCTCCATTTTATTCTTCTATGTCCCACTTTTATTCGGCCCTCTAGAAGGACTTACAATCACGTTTGTTCAGTGGAAGCAAGCTAGGTGCCACCTCGGGTCAAGGGTGGAAAAGTCTCATCTCCCTTACTTTCCACCACCCTAGGCCTATCATACTCAAGTAGGATATTTTGTACTATTGTAGGATATACCCAAGGCTCCAAAAATTCCTATTTAAGGCAGTGGTGGTGAAAAAGTTTTTCATCTTTGATATTTCTTTCATTATAATGTAATAATGCGGTTTGGTTGTCTCAAATTTGTCTTCCACCTGTAAGTTGTTTTAATTCATCCTTGTTTCTTAATAAAAGTTCTTCTTCTCTTATTATTCTGTTCTTATCCTTATCACTTTGATACCGTTGGTTCAAGGTGTGAACTTGTTCTTACCAAACCTTATGAGATTATTACACAACAGTGGAGTGATTGTTATTTTATTGTGTTTTTTCTTCTCCATTTTTTCCCTCATGAGTCTACATTCCACTTCCATTGAAACCATAGAATCAATGGAGGGATAACCCACTTATGGTTTGATCCAAGGGAGTTTCAAGGGGCTGGATTTGATGTTATTTATCATCTCATTAATGTAACTTATAGACACGTACATTCTATGGATTGTTTCTGGCTATGAAGTTGCCAACATGGGTTGATTTTAGATGGGTTTAAAGGAACTCTAAGAGAGTTAAGTGAATTCAATTTAAAATAAAGAGTTGATCCAAGGTTATCGCTCGGGGTGGATTGGACGTATTTCCTTTTCAATGATTTCAATTTCTTATATATGAGATGGGTTCATTTAAGGAGATAAAACAACATCATCACTTACTAGTTTAATGCCTACACACATTAATACTAATCACCTATACACTTGAATGATCAAAGTTTTGAGCACTTCAATTTAACGGTTCGTATTAGAATTTGAAGCGTGTGACCTTAAATTCAACAAGGACGATGGAGTTTAAAAATCATCAAATAAAAATCTCAATTAATGAAGTGATTATACATTAATGAGGTGATAAATAACATCCAATCTAGCCCCTTCCTACTCTTTTTGATCAACCCATAAGTGGGTTATCACTCCATTGATTTTATGTCTTCAATGGAATCAGAAAGTAGACTCAGGGAAGAGATGGAGAAGTAAAAAAACACAATAAAATAACAATCACTCCACCGTTGTGTGATAATCTCACAAGGTTTGGTATGAAAAAGTTCACACCATGAACCATCAGTATCAAAGTAATAAGGATAAGAACAGAATAATAAGAGAAGAAGAACTTTTATTAAGAAACAAGGATGAATTAAAACAACTTACATGTGGAAGACAAATTTGAGACAGCAAAACCGCAGCATAACATTACAATGAAAGAAAGCTCAAAGATGAAAAACTCCTTCACCACCACTGCCGTAAATAGGCATTTTGGGAGCCTTAGGTTGATCCTCCAACAGTAAAAAAGATCCCACTTGAGTATGGTAGGCCTAGGGTGGTGGAATGTAAGGGAGAGGAGACTTTTCAACCCTTTACCTGAGGTGGCAACCCGTTTTATTCAACCGCACAGACGTGCTTGTACGTCATTCTAGATTGCCGAATCAGAGTGGTCCATATAAAAATAAAATGGAACCCCAGATGTCTCCTACCCTCCTGTAATGTTTGGGCCCATTTGGAGTTGTGTATTCGGAGATATGATTATATTAGTGGACTGTTTTTCTAGGCCGCAGAATCTGCCCAAGAATTTTATCTCTAAATTGGGCTGCCTAAATGGACACCATGGAGGCAGAATTAGCATTGGATACTGCAGAGTTATTTATTTATGTACTTTTCTTCTAGAATCCCATGAAATTTGGGATTAATTGGGCCTGTATGTTGGGCCCCACAGTCTCCTCAGTGGGCTGCTGTCCAATCTGACTTCTCCAGAATTGTTTCCTTTCATCACAAAATTTCTCCATGTTCTTCCATGAATTCTCCATTGATCACTGAATCAAACATGTTCATATTGATGTGTAGATAAATTTCCAAAAATATCAAATTAAAATATGTATAATTATATCCCTTAAAATCAGATGAATTATTGGGTACTTTAAATGATGTTCGAAAATGTACCCCATAATAGTACATTTTAAGAAGGTATTACAATCATAATGTGAACTGATGTTCAAAGTGTAAATTGAACTAAAATTGTTTTTATGAATAATAAAGAACATGAAAATTATATATATTAAAAATGAAGATTAGCCTCATTTAGTGGCAAATCACACCCCCCAACTTGAGTTTTTTTAGTCCCGAGCAAAATATATCTCAACAATATGAAATCTGAATTCCCTTTTCCAAAAACATTTTAATACACAGTGATCACTAGAAACCCTTATACCAAAAAATCATGAAAACCATCAAAATATTTTAATACAATATAGTTTCATAAGAAGATCCCAATCCCAAGCCCATTCCTTTGTTCAAATTCATTGCCATATTTTATCCAATATCAATTAAGTATGAGGATGTGTTGTGCATCACAATAGACATGGGGGTTCATCTCTATTCAAGGGGGAAATGATAGAATTGCTAGGCGGAATCACATTTCAATATTAAGATGAGTATTCAATTTTTTTTATTGTATTATTTATTTTTGCAATTTTTCCATGGTAATTGAAATTACACCCAAAAGAGTCATCCCCTGTAGCGAGACTTTCCCAATGACTCCCAGGCTCAAGGACCTTAGGGAACCAAGTGAAGCCCATATACTCGGGAATAATCTCAAATTAACTCAGTCAAAAACAAATTCAAATTACCAAAAATAGAGATAAAATTACTAACTCTGGGCTAGAAAACTATGGAGTCACGATCCCCAAGTGCTGAAAGCCACACATTATGTCATTTAATTGCTCTACGCGCAATTTTTTATTTTTCTTTAATACTCATATTTAACTAAAATGATCACTAAACCTATGATATTTAATTAGGGGACCCCATGAACTCAAACTAATACCCCACTATCCAAAGGACGAGCACTGTGATCTTTTTTATTATTTGGATGAAAATATAAACGATGAAATATCACATTGGATAGCCAAACTTTCCAAAATCTATGATCATGAAATTATACAAGGATTAAAATCAGAATCAGGGCATACTAAGTTATTTGATATTCAATTTCAAAGTGTGCAATGTGTATTACCATGCTTCAAATCATTTTTTTCACAAATGCATTTTTTATTTTATCTCCCCCCAACATAAAATAACACTATCCCTAGTGTTTGAAGAAATGAAAATTTATATAGGGTAGAGGTAGATAAGGGAATTTTGAAAAGGAAATTGAAATATAAGGATCATGGAATGAAGTCACATGGTGGTTGAAGTTGAAGTTCTTGTTGCTCCAATTTGGTCCCTTGATCTCGATGTCACTCTGAGAACTCCCTAGTGGAAGACAAACAAACAAAAAAACAAAAAAACTATATATATATATATATTTATTTATATAATAAATAAAGTAAAATATAAGTATATATATAAAAATTATAGAATAAGGAAGCAGAAAAAGATGTAGGTCAATGGTAAGCAAGCGTCCATGTCTCCCTTCGGTCCTGGGTTCGAATCCCCGCGGCTTCGCCGGTTGTGACGGGGTTTTTACCATGACCCATGACGTGTCCATTTTTATTATTATTATCATTATTAGTTATTTTTTTAACCTAAAAACACATTAAAATAAAACAAATTTATGATACATTGTCTTCTATTTAAATTTCTGGGTAAAGAATTACTCAAGGATCACACCACGTGACACAGATGAATATGGTGCTCCACTTTCGTACCCATCAACTGTTGACATGTTCTTCTATTCTTAGTATGGATGGGTACGAAAGGGGAGCACCATATTCATCTATGTCATGTGGTGTGATCCTTAAGTAATGCTTTACCCAAAAATTTAAAAAGAAGACAATGTATCATCAGTTTGTTTTATTTTAATGTGTTTTTAGATTAAAAAAATACAAAAAAATATAATAATAATAATAAAAAGGGACACGTCATGGGTCGTGGGGAAAACCCCGTCACAACCGGCGAAGCCGCGAGGATTCGAACCCAGGACCGAAGGGAGATAGGGGCGCGCGCTTACCACCGACCTACGACTTTTTGTTCTTCCTTATTCTATAATTTTTATATATATACTTATATTTTACTTTCATTATAATATAAATATATAAATATATATATATATATATATATATATCTTTTTATTGTTTTTTTGTTTTCTTTCTACTGGGGAGTTCTCCGAGTGACATCGAGATCAATGGACTAAATTGGAGCAACAAGAACTTCAACTTCAACCACCAGGTGGCTTCATTCCATGATCCTTATATTTAAATTTACATTTCAAAATTCCCTTATCTACCTCTACTCCTTATAAATTGTCATTTCTTTAAACACTAGGGACAATTTTATTTTATGTTGGGGGGACATAAAATAAAAAAATGATTTTGTGAAAAAAAATGAATTGATTTTTTTTGTTTAAATGGAAGGAAAAATTCCATTAACTTTGAACATGTTAATACACATTGCACACTTTGAAACTGAATATCAAATAATTTAGCATGCCCTGATTTTGATTTTAATCCTTTTATAATTTCATGAGCATAGATTTTGGAAGGTTTGGATGTCCAACGTGATATTTCATCGTTTATATTTTCATCCTAATAATAAAAAAGATCACAATGCACATCCTTTGGATAGTTGGGTATTAGTTTGAGTTCATGGGGTCCCCTAAATAAATAGAATAGGTTTGGTGATCATTTTAGTTTAATATGAGTATTCAAAAAAACAATATTTTGCACATAGAGCAATTAAATAACCTAATGTGTGGCTTTCGACACATGGGGATCGTGACTCCATAGTTATCTGGCCCAGAGTTAGTAATTTTTTCTCTATTTTTGGTAATTTGAATTTTTTTGACAGAGTTAACTCGAGATGATTCCCGAGTATGTGTGATTCACTTGGTTCCCTAAGGTCTATGAGCCTGGGTGTCATCGGCAAAGTCTCGCTACATGGGTTGACTCTTTTGGGTGCAATTTCAATTTCCATGGAAAAATTGAAAAAAAAAACAAAAAATAATAATACAATTAAGAAAAATTGAATACTCATCTTAGTATTGAAATGTGATTCCACCTAGGGCTTCCGTCATTTCACCCTTGAGTAATGATGAACTCCCATGTCTATTGTGATGCACAACACATCCTCATACTTAATTGATATTGGATAAAATATGGCAATGAATTTGAACAAAGGAATGGGCTTGGGATTGGGATCTTCTTATGAAACTATCTTGTATTAAAATATTTTGATGGTTTTCATGATTGTTTGGTATAAGGGTTTCTGGTGATCATTGTGTATTAATATGTTTTTGGAAAAGCGAATTCAAATTTCATATTATTGAGATATATTTTGCTCGGGACTAGAAAAACTGAAGTTGGGGGGTGTGATTAGCCACTTAATGAGGCTAATATTCATTTTTAATATATATAATATTTATGTTCTTTATTATTCATAAACACCATTTTAGTGCATTTTACACTTTGAACATCATTTCACATTATGATTGTAATACCTTCTTAAAATGCACTATTATGGGGTACATTTTCGAACATCATTTAAAGTACCCAATTATTCATCGGATTTTAAGGAATATAATTCTAAATATTTTAATTTGATATTTTTGGAAATTGATATACACTTCAATATGAACATGTTTTATTCAGGTATCAATGAAGAATTCGTGGAATAAATGGAGATATTTTGTGACGAAAGGAAACAATTCTGGAGAAGTCAGATTGGACACCAGGACACTGATGAGACTATGGGGCCCAACATATAGGCCCAATTAATCCCACATTGCGTGGGATGCTAGAATACATGTACAAGAACAAATAACCCTTCAGGATCCAATGCTACTTCTGCATCCATGGTGTCTATTTGTGCGGCCCAAGTTAGAAATAAAAATCGGGGCCAGATTCGGCGGCCCAAAAAAACAGTCCACTAATCTAATCATCTCTCCGAATAAACAACTCCAAATGGGACCACATTTTACAGGCGGGTAGGGAACATCCGGGGATCCATTTTATTCTGCTATGGACCACTCTGATTCGGCCATATAGAAGGACTTACAAGTGCTTCTGTTCGGTGGAAGCAAGTTGGCTGCGTCCTCGGGTCAAGGGTGGAAAAGTATCCTCTCTCGTACATTCCACCACCCTAGGCCTACCATACTCAAGTGAGATCTTTTGTACTATTGAAGGATTAACCCTAGGCTCCCAAAATTCTTATTTAAGGTAGTGGTGGTGAAGGAGTTTTTCATCTTTGATCTGTCTTTCATTGTAATGTTATGTTGCGGTTTTGTTGTTTCAAATTTGTCTTCCACATGTAAGTTGTTTTAATTCATCCTTATTTCTTAATATAAGTTCTTATTCTCTTATTATTCTGTTATTATCCTTATCACTTTGATACCGTTGGTTCAAGGTGTGAACTTTTTCATACCAAACATTGTGAGATTATCACACAACGGTGGAGTGATTGTTATTTTATTGTGTTTTTTTCTCCATTTCTTCTCTCATGAGTCTACTTTCTGCTTCCATTGAAACCATAGAATCAATAGAGGGCTAACCCACGTATGGGTTGATCCAAAGGAGTAGAAAGGGGCTGGATTAGATGTTATTTATCACCTCATTAATGTGACCTATAGACACGTACATTCTATGGATTGTTTTTGGCTATGAAGTGGCCAACTTGGGTTGAATTTAGATGGGTTTAAAGAAACTCTAAGAGACTTAAGTTAATTCAATTTAAAATAATGAGATGATCCTAGGTTATCGCTCGGGATGGATTGGACGTATCTCCTCTTCAATGATTTCAATTTCTTATATTTGAGATGGGTTCATTTGAGGAGATAAAACAACATAATCACTTACTAGTTTAATGCCTACACACTTTAATACTAATCACCTATACACTTGCAGGATAAATGTTTTGAGCACTTCAAGGTAAAGGTTCATATTAGCATTTGAAGCGTGTGGCCTAAATTCAACAAGGATGATGGAGTTTAAAAATCATCAAATAAAAATCTCAATTAAAGAAGTGATTATACATTAATGAGGTGATAAATAACATCCAATCCAGCCCCTTGCTACTCCCTTGGATCAACCCATAAGTAGGTTATCACTCCATTGATTCTATGGTCTCAATGGAATCGGAAAGTAGACTCATGAGGGAAGAAATGGAGAAGTAAAAAAACACAATAAAATAACAATCACTCCGTCATTGTTTGATAATCTCACAAGGTTTGGTATGAAAAAGTTCACACCATAAACCAATGGTATAAAAGTAATAAGGAGAAGAATAGAATAATAAGAGAAGAAGAAATTCTATTAAGAAACAAGGATTAATTAAAACAACTTACATGTGGAAGACAAATTTGAGACAACAAAACCGCAGCATAACATTAGAATGAATGAAATATCAAAGATGAAAAACTCCTTCACCAACACTGACTTAAATAGGAATTTTGGGAGCCTTAGGTAGGGCCTCCAATAGTACAAAATATCCCACTTCATTATGGTAGGCCTAGGTTGGTGGAATGTAAGGGAGAGGAGACTTTTCCACCCTTTACCCGAGGTGGCAGCCAGTTTGCTTCCACCGAACAGACGCACTTGTACGTCCTTCTAGATGGCCAAATCAGAGTGGTCCATTGAAGAATAAAATGGAACCCAGGATGTCTCCTACACTCCTATAATGTTTGGGCCCATTTGGAGTAGTGGATTCCGAGATATGATTATATTAGTGTACCATTTTTATGGGCCACCGAATCTGGTCAAGACTTTTATCTCTAAATTGGGCCGCATAAATGGACACCATGGAGGAAGAATTAGCATTGGATCCTGCAGAGTGATTTCTTCTTATACATGGCTTCTAGCATCCCATGAAATATGGGATTAATTGGACCTGTATGTTGGACCCCACAATCTCATCAGTGGGCTGGTGTCCAATATGACTTCTCCAGAATTGTTTCCATTCATCACAAAATATCCCCATCTTCTTCCATGAATTATCCATTGATCCCTAAATCAAACATGTTCACGTTGAAGTGCAGATAAATTTAAAAAAATATTAAATTAAAATATGTATAATTAGATTCCTTAAAATCAGATGAATCATTTGGTACTTTAAATGATGTTTGAAAATGTACCCTATAATAGTGCATTTTAAGAAGGTATTAAAATCATAATGTGAAATGATGTTCAAAGTGTAAAATGCACTAAAATGGTGTTTATGAATAATAAAGAAATTAATATTATATATAAATTAACAATTAATATTAGCCTAATTTAGTGTCTAATCACACCCCCAACTTGAGTTTGGCTAGTCCCGAGAAAAATATATCTCAACAATATGAAATTCGAATTCCTTTTTCCAAAAACATTTTAATACAAAATCATCACCAGAAACCCTCATACCAAACAATCATGAAAACGATCAAAATATTTTAATACAAGATAGTTTCATAAGAAGATCCCAATCCCAAGATCATTCCATTGTACAAATTCATTGCCATATTTTATCCAATATCAATTAAGTATGGGGATGTGTTGTGCATCACAATAGACATGGGCGTTCATCTTTATTGAAGGGGGAAATGAAGGAAGTGATAGGAGGAATCACATTTAAATATTAAGATTAGTATTCAATTTTTTTATTGTATTATTTTTTTTTGTTTTTTTTTTCAATTTTTCCATGGTAATTTAAATTGCACCCATAAGAGTCAACCCCTGTAGCGAGACTTTGCTGATGACTCCCAGGCTCAAGGACCATAGGGCACCAAGTGAATCCCACATACTCGGGCATAATCTCAAGTTAACTGAGTCAAAAACAAAATCAAATTACCAAAAATAGAGATAAAATTACTAACTCTGGGCCAGAAAATTATGGAGTCACGATCCCCAAGTGTTGAAAGTCACGCATTATGTCATTTCATTGCTCTACGTGCAATTTTTAATTTTTTTGAATACTCATATTAAACTAAAATGATCACTAAACCTATAATATTTATTTAGGGGACCCCATGAACTCAAAATAATACCCCACTATCCAAAGGACGTGCTTTGTGATCTTTTTTATTATTTGGATGAAAATATAAATGATGAAATATCATATTGGATAGCGACACTTTCCAAAAACTATGCTCATGAAATTATACAAAGATTAAAATTCGAATCAGGGCATACTAAATTATTTGATATTAAATTTCAATGTGTGCAATGTGTATTAACATGTTCAAAGTTAAAGGAATTTTTCCTTCCATTTAAACACTTTTTTTCAAATCATTTTTTTTCACAAAAGCATTTTTTATTTTATCTCCCCCCCAACTTAAAATAACACTGTCCTTAGTGTTTGAAGAAATGAAAATTTATATTTAGTATAGGTAGATAATGGAATTTTGAAAAGGAAATTTAAATATAAGGATCATGGAATTAATTCACATGGTGGTTGAAGTTGAAGTTCTTGTTGCTACAATTTAGTCCCTTGATCTCGATGTCACTCTGAGAACTCTCAATTGGAAAACAAACAAAAAAACAAAAAAAATCTATATATATATATTTATATTTATTTAATAAAGAAAGTAAAATATAAGTATATATATAAAAATTATAGAATAAGGAAGCACAAAAAGCTATAGGTCAGTTGTAAGCGCGCTTCCCTGTCTCCCATCGGTCCTGTGTTCGAATCCCCGCGGATTCACCGGTTGTGACGGGGTTTTCACCACGACCCCTGATGTGTCCCTTTTTATTATTATTATTATTATTATTATTATATTTTTTGTATTTTTTTAGCCTACAAACACATTAGAATAAAACAAACTGATGATACATTGTCTTCTTTTTAAATTTCTGGGTAAGGCATTACTCAAGGATCACACCACGTGACACTGATGAATATGGTGCTTCCCTTTCGTACCCATCAACTGTTGACATGTTCTTCTATTCTGAGTATGTATGGGTACGAAAGGGGAGCACCATATTAATCCATGTCACGTGGTGTGATCCTTGAGTAATGCCTTACCCAAAAATTTAAAAAGAATACAATTTATCATCAGTTTGTTTTATTTTAATGTGTCTGTAGGTTAAAAAAATACAAAAAAATATATTAATAAAAATAAAAAGGGACACATCACGGGTCGTGGGGAAAACCCCGTCACAACCAGCGACGCCGCGGGGATTCAAACCCGGGACCGAAGGGAGACATGTGAGCGCGCATACCACAGACCTACGGCTTTTTGAGATTCCTTATTCTATAATTTATATATATATAATAATATTTAACTTTCTTTATTATATAAATATAAATATAAATATATATATATATATCTTTTTGTTGTTGTTTTTGTTTGTTTTTTCCACTAGGGAGTTCTTAGAGTGACATCGACATCAAGGGACTAAATTGGAGAAACAAGAACTTCAACTTCAACCACCAGGTGACTTCATTCCATGATCCTTATATTTCAATTTACTTTTAAAAATTCCCTTATCTACCTCTAATCCTTATAAATTTTCATTTCATTAAACACTAGGGATAGTGTTATTTTAAGTTGGGGGGGAGATAATATAAAAAAAATGCTTTTGTGGAAAAAAATGATTTGAAAAAAAAATTGTGTTTAAATGGAAGGAAAAATTCCGTTAACTTTAAACATGGTAATACACATTGCACACTTTGAAACTGAATATCAAATAATTTAGTATGCCCTGATTTGGATTTTAATCCTTGTATAGTATCATGAGCATAGATTTTGGAAAGTGTGGATGTCCAATGTGATATTTCATCGTTTATATTTTCATCCAAATAATAGAAAAGATCACAATGCACGTCCTTTGGATAGTGGGGATTAGTTTGAGTTCATCGGGTCCCCTAAATAAATATCATATGTTTGGTGATCATTTTAGTTTAATATGATTATTCAAAAAAAAAACAATATTTTGCACGTAGAGCAATTAAATGACCTAATGCATGGCTTTCGGCACATGGGGATCGTGACTCCATAGTTTTCCGGCCTAGAGTTAGTAATTTTATCTCTATTTTAGGTAATTTGAATTTTATTTGACTGAGTTAACTCGAGATGATGCCCGAGTATGTGGTCTTCACTTGGTTCCCTAAGTTCCTTGAGCCTGGGAGTCATCGGCAAAGTCTCGCTACATGGGTTGACTCTTTTTGGTGCAATTTCAATTACCATGGAAAAATTGCAAAAAAACGAAAAAAAATAATACAATTAAAAAAAATTGAATACTCATCTTAATATTAAAATGTGATTCCACCTAGGGCTTCCGTCATTTCCCGCTTGAATAAAGATAAACCGCCATGTCTATTGTGATGCACAACACATCCTCATTATTAATTGTTATTGGATGAAATATGGCAATGAATTTGAACAACGAAATGGGCTTCAGATTGGGATATGCTTATGAAACTATCTTGTATTAAAATATTTTGATGGTTTTCATGATTGTTTGGGATTAAGGTTTCTGGTGACCATTGTGTATTAAAATGTTTTTGGAAAAGGGAATTCGAATTTCATATTGTTGAGATATAATTTGCTCAGGTCTAGTAAAAATCAAGTTGGGGGTGTGATTAGCCACTAAATGAGGATAATATTAATTGTTAATATATATAATATTCATGTTCTTTATTATTCAGAAAAACCATTTTAGTTCATTTTACACTTTGAACATCATTTCACATTATGATTGTAATACCTTCTTAAAATTCACTATTATGGGGTACATTTTCGAACATCATTTAAAGTACCCAATGATTCATCAGATTTTAAGGAATATAATTATACATATTTTAATTTGATATTTTTGGAAATTGATTTAAAATTCAATATGAACATGTTCGATTCTGTGATTAATGGAGAATTCATGGAAGAAATGGGGATATTTTGTGATGAAAGGAAACAATTCTGGAGAAGTCTAGTTGGACACCAGGCCACTGATGAGACTGTGGGGCCCACCATATAGGCCCAATTAATCCCAAATTTAGTGGGATGCTATAATACATGTACAGGAACAAATCACTGTTCAGTATCCAATGCTACTTCTGCCTCCATAATGTCCATTTATGCGGCCCAAGTTAGAGATAAAATTCTGAGCCAGATTCTGCGGCCCAGAAAAACAGTCCACTAATCTAGTCATATCTCCGAATGAACAACTCCTAATAGGCCCAACTTTTACAGGAGGGTAGGGGACATCCGGGGATCCATTGTATTCTTCTACGGACCACTCTGATTCGGGTATATAGAAGGACTTACGAGTGCGTCTGTTCGGTGGAAGCAAGCTGGCTGCCACCTCGGGTCAAGGGTGGAAAAGTCTCCTCTCCCGTACTTTCCACCACCCTAGGACTACCATACTCAAGTGGGATCTTTTGTACTGTTGAAGGCTCGACCCAAGGCTCCCAAAATTCTTATTTTAGGCAGTGGTGGTGAAGTTTTTATCATCTTTGATCTTTCTTTCATTGTAATGTTATGTTGCGGTTTTGTTATCTCAAATTTGTCTTCCACATGTAAGTTGTTTTAATTCATCCTTGTTTCTTAATAAAAGTTATTCTTCTCTTATTATTATGTTCTTCTCATTATCACTTTGATACTGTTGGTTCAAGGTGTGAACTTGTACATACCAAAACTTTCGATATTATCACACAACGGTGGAGTGATTGTTATTTTATTGTGTTTTCTTACTTCTACATTTCTTCTCTCATTAGTCTACTTTCCGCTTCCATTGAAACCATAGAATCAATGGAGGGCTAACCCACTTATGGGTTGATCCAAGTGAGTAGAAAGGGGATGGATTGTATGTTATTTATCACCTCATTAACCTATCATCACTTCTTTAATTGAGATTTTTATTTTATGATTTTTAAACTCCATCATCCTTGTTGAATTTAAGGCCACACGATTCAAATGCTAATTCATACCTTTACCTTGAAGTGGTCAAAACATTGATCCTTAAAGTGTATAGGTGATTAGTATTAAAGGGTGTAGGCATGAAACTAGTAAGTCATGTTGTTTATTATCTCCTTAAATGAACCCATCTCAAATATAAGAAATTGAAATCATTGAAAAAGAAATATGTCCAATCCACCCCGAGCGATAAAATAGGATCAACAATTTGAGACCATTATCCATCAACTCTTGGGACCAACTACAAAGAGAATTCTAAAAAAATACTTTCCCCACCACAAAACAATTGCACCTAAAAAAGGTATCCAAAACTTTTTTGAAAAAGAGGGAGATTCATTCTATGAAACATGGGAGAGGTTCAAGGACACTCTAAATATGGTTCCACAACATGGTTTTTCTATTAATGAACAAGTGATAATTTTCTATGAATGGTTGGGTCTAGGGAACAAACAATTCATTGACATGATGTGTAATGGAACCTTTAAAAACAAAGCCCCAAATGATTCTTACGAGTATCTGGAAAGCCTTTCTGAACAAAACCAAACACGGGGAACTTCACATTATTCTGAAAAGCCACAAAGAAATACTGGAATTCACACACTTAGAGAAGAGGAAAGCCTTAGGGATAAACCTGCATCACTCTCTAGCAAGATTGAGGAGATATACCTTAGGAAAGTTCATGAAATCCAAACCGTTGACCCTGTTTGCACAATTTGTGACAAACATGACCACAAGACAGACTACTACCCAACCATCCCCTCCATCAAGGATGTTCTTTTAGGAGGACCCCTAGAGAAAGTAACTTCTTTGAAATTTGAATAGCCTCAATACCAAAACAACTTCAACCCAAGGTATAATGACTACCCAGGCTTCCGTTAGAAAGATAACCAACAACCTAGCCAACCACAGAGACAAAATATTTACCCCCATCAGAACTACCAAACCCATAACAAGTTCCAAACCCAACCTATCCAATACCAATATCCACTGGTCCATTTTCATGAAACCATCCCACCTCCAAAATATTACCCCAGGATAAACCAATCTACTCAAGAACCAACCCAAACTGTTACAAAGATTCTAATAGAACCACTATTCAAACAAATGGAGAGGATGAACTCAGAATTCTCTTCCCTAAAACCAGAACTTCAAACCATCAAAACTGGAAAGGCACCCATGCCTAGTCAGGCGGTGCCATCCTCAAATTCAAGGGGAGAGTCAAGTTGCACTCAAATAACTCATGAACAACTAATGGTTGTGACTTCTTTAAGAAGTGGGAAATCAATGTAGAAACCTGAACAACTAATTCAAAACCCACATGAAGATTCAAACATGGATGAAAATTCAAATGAACCAAATGATCAAACATAAAAACATGATAAAATTTTCAAAGAAACAACTCTTCACCAAACAACCCCACAACCTGCACCATTCCCTCAATGGATGAGGGGGAAAACCAAGACCGAATTGAGTGAAGCATTGAGCGAAATCTTCTCACAAGTCAAGCTAAACATTCCTCTTCTCGATGCAATCCAAACCATACCTTCCTACTGAAAGTACCTTAAGGACTTCTGCACTTTTAAAAAAAATCACATAAAACAACTCCTTTTGGATGCTAATGTGAGTCCCACCATTCATGGGACCATTCCTCCTAAGTTGAAAGACCCGGGTTGCCCTTACATCAATGTTGAACTAGGAGATAGCAATGTTTTCAAGTCCTTGTGTGACCTAGGTGCTAGTGTCAATCTCATTCCCTATGTTGTGTACTGCTAGATAGGCCTAGAAGAACTCCAACCCACATTCGTCACACTTCAACTTGCTCATCATAGAATTAGGTTTCCAAAGGGGATTTTAAAGGATGTTCTGGTAAAGGTTGAAAACTTCATCTACCCTACTAACTTCATTGTCCTTGACAACCATCCAAACTTAGGAAATAAGGAACAAACCCCAATTATCCTTGGTCATCCCTTCCTTACAACAATCAACTCTGTTATCTGTGTCCAAAATGGGAACATGACCATCACCTTTGGAAACATGACTCTAGACTTGAACATCTATAATACAATCTCACAAATAGGGGATGACGAGGACATTCATGAAGTAAACATGATAGGAAGCATTGATAATGAATCCATAGAACATCAAGGAATATTTTATGAATGTTTAAGTTGGGATGAGATTGATTTCCTTTGTTCATATGAAGGAAGTTTATCTCCTTGGCTTGAATCATTTTTATATTTCTCTTATGATGAAGTCTTATGTCCAAAAATCAGTGATAACTTTCAAGAAACCACTTTCATGGAGACCACTCCAACATCCTTCCCTAAATTTGATCAAGACAATATAGTAGCTGAAACTTCTACATGTGGGGAATCAATCCTATCTAAAAATTTAGGAAATAAAATTGATCTTGATCCAATGTCCCAATCTTCTGATGAAATTCTGAACTGACCTGATCTTGAATTTAAGGAGATTCCTGTTGCACTCAAGTATGCTTTCCTAGGAGACAATCAAACACATCGAATTGTAATTTCTTATTTTATTGAAGCCAATCATAAGAGGATGCTTCTAGATGTCCTTAAGAAACATAAGAAAGCCATTGGTTGGACCCTGTCTGATATTCCCATGATTAGCCCACTTATTGGGACTCATAGGATTATTCTGGAATCTGATTCAAAGCCATGTCTTCAACCTCAACGGTGACTCAATCCTAATATCATAGAGGTAGTATGGAAAGAACTTCTGAAATTGTTGAAATTTGGTATCATATATCCCATAGCTCAGACTGACTGGGTGAGCCCAATCCAAGTGGTTCCAAAGAAGGAAGGAATCACAGTGATAACCAATGAGGATGGAGAGATTCTTCCAACAAGGGTGATTAGTGGTTGGAGAGTCTGCATCAACTATAGGAAGCTAAACTCATTCACCATGAAGGGCCATTTCCCCTTTCCATTCATTCACCAAGTCATTGAGAGAGTGGCAGGTCATGCCTTCTACTGTTTCTTAGATGGGTACTCGGGGTATAATCAAATTGAGGTCTCCCTACAGGATCGAGGGAAGACTACATTAACATGTCCATTTGGAACCTTTGCTTTAAAACGTATTCCCTTCGGGTTATGCAATGCCCCTGGAACCTTCCAGCGGTGCATGATGGGAATCTTCTCAGACATGGTAGGGGATTTTCTAGACGTCTTCATGGATGACTTTTCTAAGTTTGGGGATACATTTGAGGGATGTCTGTAGAATGTGGAGAGAGTCTTTTAATGATGTGAAGAAAAAAAATCTGGTCCTAAACTGGGAAAAATTCCATTTCATGGTTAAAGAGGGACTAGTTCTAGGACATCTGGTCTCTGGTAGGGGGATTGAAGTTGATAAAGCCAAGGTTGACATCATTCGTCACCTTATATCACCCAAAACTGTCGAGGAAGTGAGGTATTTCTTAAGACATGTTGGTTTCTATAGAATATTCATCAAGGACTTCAGTCCAATCTCCCATCCCCTTTGTGCTCTCCTAGTAAAGGATGCTCCATTTGTTTGGACAGAAAGCTGTGAGGGATCATTCTCAACCCTCAAATCCTCTCTCACCTCTCCTCCCATTATGAAATCTAGAAATTGGAACCTTCCTTTAAAACTTATGTGTGATTCCAGTGACTTTTCTGTAGGAGCTTTGTTTGGAAAATTTTGTGATAAAACTCCATATGTCATTGCTTATGCAGGCAAATCCATAAATGATTCCCAAATCAACTAGACCACTACTGAAAAAGAGTTACTTTATATTGTGTTTTCCTTATAAAAGTTTAGGTCCTACCTCTTAGGATCCCCCAACACTGTGTTCTATGACCATTCTGCACTAAAATAACTCTTCCAAAAACAAGATGCGAAGGCTAGACTGATTATTTGGGTCCTTATCTTACAATAATCTGACCTCACAATAAAGGATAAAAAGGGCATTGAAAACGTTTTAGCTGATCACCTCTCTAAAATGGAATTAAAAGACAACTCAAATAACCTTTCTATGTCTAATTCATTTCCTAGTGAACACGTTTACTCTATGATTGACTGCCATTGGTATGCCAACATAACCAATTTCTTAGTGACAAGAGTCATTACAAAATTCATAGGGACTCAAGATGGAAGTAAATTCCTTTTTGATGTTAGAAACTATGTTTTTGATGATCCATACCTCTATAAGTTCTGCCCTGAACAAGTAATTAGGAGGTGTGTCCCAGAATCTGAACACGAGTCCATCCTTAAATTCTGTCATATTGAGGCATGTGGAGGTCACTTCTCTCCAAGAAAACTTCTGCTAAGATTCTTTAGTGTGGTCTCTTATGGCCCACCCTCTCAAGGGAATCCTACAAATTTTGTCAATGATGTCCTAGGTGTCAAAAAGTAGGGTCCATCACAAAGAGGAATCAAATTCCACTCACTCCCATATTAGTGGTTGAAACCTTTGACTATTGGGGAATTGATTTCAGGGGTCCCTTTCCAAACTCTAGGGGATATCATTAAATTCTATTATCTATAGATTGTGTCTCCAAATTGGTTGAGGACATTCATAAAAAATACAATGATCATGAAACTGTGATTAGAATTCTCAAAGAAAACATCTTCTCTAGATTTGGAATTCTTAGGGATATCATTGGTGATCGGGGAACTCATTTTTGCAGTCTTCCTTTCTCATCACTCATGGTAAAATATGGAATTTCTCACTAAGTGTCCACTTCTTACCACCCATAGACCAATGGTCAAGTTGAGTTAGCCAATCGTGAAATCAAACTAATTCTTGAGAAAATTGTCAATCCTTCTAGGAAAGATTGGTTTGAGAAACTCTTGGATGCTCTTTGGGAATATCGTACATCATTCAAAACCATCCTAGGAATGTCACCATATAGGTTGGTTTATGGAAAATCATGCCATTTACCTGTTGAAATTGAGCCTAAGTACTTTTGGGAAATTTTTAAAATGGATTATGACCTCTCATTGGCCTAAACAAAAAGGAAATTAGATCTCAATGAATTTGAGGAACTAAGGATGGAGGCTTATGATAATTCAAGGATCAATAAAGCTAGAGTTCAAGCCTACCAATCTAGGAATATCAAGGTCAAACATTTTGAACCACAAAAACTTGTGCTCTTGTATAGTTCAAAACTTCATTTACACCTGGGAATTTTGAGGTCTAGATGGTCAGGTCCATTCATAGTGCATAAGGTGTACCCCCATTGAGCTGTTGAAATTCAAGATCCCACCAATGGTCAAAAATTTAAAGTTAATGGTCATAGAGTCAAACCATTCATAAAACCATTCCAAAAACATGAAGTCGATGAATAATTGTGTGAACCTACCTTATATGATGAAAATAATTAATCAATTAGGCGTCCATGTTGGGATAACGATGTAAAAAAAGCACTGCACCTGAGGCAACCTTTGGTTTTCATATTTCCAATATTTTTATAAATCATCTTTATTTTTCAAATAGTATTAATTAATTTTGATATTTAAAAAAAAATTGACTGTTGAACTGTTCTTCTATTATGAGTATGTATGGGTACGAAAGGTGAGCATCATATTCATCCGTGGCATATGGTGTGATCCTTGAGTAATGCCTTACCCAGAAATTTAATAATAAGACAATGTATCATCAGTTTGTTTTATTTTAATGTGTTTGTAGGTTAAAAAAATACAAAAAAAATTAATAATAATAATAATAAGGGACACATCGTGGGTCGTGGGGCAAACCCCATCACAACCGGTGAAGCCGCGAGGATTCGAACCCAGGACCAAAGGCAGACAGAGGCGCGCACTTACCACTGACCTATGGCTTTTTGTGCTTCCTTATTCTATAATTTTTATATATATACTTATATTTTACTTTCATAATTATATAAATGTAAATATATATATATAGATTTTGTTTTGTTTTTGTTTGTTTGTTTTTTTCCACTAGGGAGTTCTTAGAGTGACATCGAGATCAAGGGACTAAATTGGAGCAATAAGAACTTCAACTTCAACCACCAGGTGACTTCATTCCATGATCCTTATATTTCAATTTCCTTTTCAAAATTCCGTTATCTACCTCTACTCCTTATAAATTTTCATTTCTTCAAACACTAGGGACATTTTTATTTTAAGTTGGGGTGGGGGGATAAAAGAAAAAATGCTTTTGTGAAAAAAAAATTATTTTAAAAAAATGTGTTTAAATGGAAGGAAAAATTCCTTTAACATTGAACATGGTAATACACATTGCAAACTTTGAAACAGAATATCAAATAATTTAGCATGCCTTGATTCTGATTTTAATCCTTGTATAATTTCATGATCATAGATTTTGGAAAGTGCGGTTACCCAATGTTATATTTCATCATTTATATTTTCATCCAAATAATAACAAAGATCACAATGCACGTCCTTTGGATAGTGGGGTATTAGTTTGAGTTCATGGGGTCCCCTAAATAAATAGCATAGGTTTGGTGATCATTTTATTTTAATATGAGTATTCAAAAACAAAAAACATTGCATGTAGAGAAATGAAATTACCTAATGCGTGGCTTTCGGCACATGGGGGTCGTGATTCCATAGTTTCCTGGCCCATAGTTAGTAATTTTATCTCTATTTTTGGTAATTTGAATTTGTTTTTGACTGAGTTAACTCGAGATGATTTCCAAATAAGTGGGATTCACATTGTGCCCTATGGTCCTTGATCCTGGGAGTCATCAGCAAAGTCTCGCTACAGTGGTTGACTCTTTTGGGTTCAATTTCAATTACCATGGAAAAATTACAAAACAAAAAACAAAAAAAACTATAATACAATAAAAAAATCGAATACTCATCTTTATATTGAAATTTGATTCCACCAAGCTCTTCCTTCATTTCCCCCTTGAATAAAGATGAACCCTCGTGTCTATTGTGATGCACAACACATCCTTATACTTAATTGATATTGGATGAAATTTGGAAATAAATTTGAACAAAGTAATGGGCTTGGGATTGGGATCTTCTTATTAAACTATATTGTATTAAAATATTTTGATGGTTTTCAGGATTGTTTGGTATAAGGGTTTCTGGTGATCATTGTGTATTAAAATGTTTTTAGAAAAGGGAGTTCGAATTTCATATTGTTGAGATATATTTTTCTCGGGACTAGCAATACTCAAGTTGGGGGGTGTGATTAGCCACTAAATGAGGCTAATATTCATTGTTAATATATTTAATATTCATTTTCTTTATAATTCATAAACACAATTTTAGTTCATTTTACACTTTGAACATCATTTCACATTATGATTGTAATACCTTCTTAAAATGCACTATTATGGGGTACATTTTCGAACATCATTTAAAGTACCCAATGATTTATCTGATTTTAATGAATCTAATTATACATATTTTAATTTGATATTTTTTTAAATTTATCTACACTTCAATATTAACATGTTTGATTCAGGGATCAATGGAGAATTCATAGAAGAAGATGGGGATATTTTTTGATGAAAGGAAACAATTCTAGAGAAGTCAGATTAGACACCAACCCACTAATATGACTGTGGGTCCCAACATATATGCCCAATTAATCCCCAATTTCGCGGTATGCTATAATACATGTATAGGGACAAATATTTCTTCAGGATCCAACGCTAATTCGGCCTCCATGGTGTCCATTTAGGCGACCCAAGTAAGAGATAAAATTATGGGCCAGATTCTGCAGCCCAGAAAAATAGTCCACTAATCTAATGATATCTCCGAATCCACAACAACAAATGGATCCAAATTTTACAGGAGGGTAGGAGACATCCGGTGCTCCATTTTATACACCTATTTACCACTCTCATTTGGCCATCTAGAAGGACTTACAAGCACGTATGTTAGGTAGAAGCATGTTGGATTCCACCTCCGGTCAAGGGTGGAAAAGTCTCATCTCCCTTACTTTCCACCACCCTAGGCCTACCATACTCAATTGAGATCTCTTTTACTGTTGTAGGCTCGACCCAAGGCTCCCGAAATGCATATTTAATGAAGTGGTGGTGAAGGAGGTTTTCATTTTTGAACTTTCTTTCATTGTAGTGTTATGCTGCTGCTTTGTGTTTGTAATCACATTTCTTTCTCATATAAGTTGTTTAATTCACCTTAGTTTCTTAATAAAAGTTCTTCCTTTACTCTTATTATGTTCTTATACTTATCATGTTGATACCATTGGTTCAAGGCGTGAATTTATTCACACCAAACTTTGTGATATTTATCACACAATGGAGGAATGATCGATTTTTGTTGTTGTTTTTACTTCTTCAATTTCACCGTCGTAAGTCTACTTCCCGCTTTCTTTGAAGACATGTAATCAATTGAGGGAAATATTTTTTATGGGTTGATCCAAGGGAGTATCAAGGGGCTGGATTGGATGTTATTTATCACTCCATTAATGGCTAATAACTTCTTTTAAATGAGATTTTTATTTGATGATTTTAAAACCTCTTCATCCTTATTGAATTTAAGGTCACACATTTCAAGTGCTAATACCAACCTCTACCATGGAGTGATCAAAACTTTGATCCATAAAGTGTATATGTGATTAATATTAGGGTGTCTAGGAATTAAACCCGTAAGTGATGATTTCGTTTGATCTTCTTAAATGAATCCATCTCAATTATAAGAAATTGAAATCATTGAAAAAGGAATTCATCCAATCCACCCCGAGCGATAACATAGGATCAACTCATTACCTTAATTTGAATTCACTTAAGTATCTTAGAGTTCTTTTAAAAACATCTAAAATCAACCCATGTTGGCCAATTCATAGCCAAATACATTCTATAGAATGTATGTGATGAGTTGATCTTAGGTTATCTCTTGGGGTGGATTGGATGAATTCCTTTTTTAATGATTTCAACTTCTTATAATTGTGATGAGTTCATTTATGAAGATCAAACATAATCATCACTTACTGGTTTAATTCCTACACACCCTAATACGAATCACCCATACACATGAAGGATCAAAGCATTGAGAACTCCAAGGTAAAGGTTCGTATTAGCACTTGAAATGTGTGACCTTAAATTCAATAAGGATGAAGATGATTTAAAATCATCAAAGAAAAATCTCATTTAAACAAGTGATTATACATTAATGGGGTGATAAATAACATCCAATCCATCCCCTTTCTAATCCCTTGGATAAAAACATAAGTGGGTTATCTCTCCATTGACTCTAAGGTTTCAATGTAAGCAGAAAGTAGACTCATGAGGGAGGAAATGGAGAAGTAAAGAAAACAATAAAAAGAAAATGATCACTCCACCGTTGTGTGAATAATTTCACAAGATTTAGTGTGAATAAATTCACACCTTGATCCAACGGTATCAAAGTGATATTAAGAACAACCAAATAAGAGGAAAAGAAGAGATTTTATTAACAAACTAATGTGAATTGAACAACTTACATGTGAAAGACAAACTTGAGACAACAAAATTGCAGCAAAACATTAAAATTGAACAATGCACGAAAAATTAAAAACTCCTTCACCAAAACTACCTTAAATTGGAATTTTGTGAGACTTGGGTAGAGCCTCCAACATTACAAAAGATCCCACTTGATTATGGTAGGCCTAGGGTGGTGGAAAGTTAGGTAGAGGAGACTTTTCCACCCTTGACCCGAGGTGGAAGCCAGCTTGCATTCACCGAACAAACGCGCTTGGAAGACCTTATATATGGCCAAATAAAAGTATTCCATAGAAGAAGACAATGGAGGCCCGGCTGGCTCCTAACCGCATGTAAAAGTTGGGCCCATTTGGAGTTTTAGATTTGGAGATATGATTAGATTAGAGGAATGTTTATCTAGGACACAGAATATGGCCCAGAATTTTATCTCTAACTTGGGATGCCTAAATGACCACCATGGAGGCCGAATTAGCATTGGGTGCTGAAGCGTTATTTCGTCCCATACATGTCTTATAACATACCACAAAATTTGGTATTCATTGGATTGGTAATGTGGGTCCCACATTATCATCAGTGGGATGGTGTCCAATCTGCCTTCTCTATAATTGCTTCCATTCATCTCCAAATATCTCCATCATCCTTTACAAATCCTCCATTGATCCCTGAATGAAAAAATTTCATATTTAAGTTTAGATAATTTTCCCAAAATATCAACTTAAAATATGGATAATTAAACTTCTTAAAATCAGATGAATCATTGGGTACTTTAAATGATGTTCAAAAATGTACTACATAAAAGTGCATTTTAAGATGGTATTAAAATCATAATGTGAAATGATGTTAAAATTGTAAAATGCACTAAAATGGTGTCTATGAATAATAAATCACATGGATATTATATAAATTAAAAAATAATTTTAGATTCATTTAGTGGCTAATCACACCCCCCAACTTGAGTTTTGCTAGTCCCGAGAAAAATGTATCTCGACAATATGAAATTCGAATTCCCTTTTCCAAAATCATTTTAATACACAATGATCACAAAAAACCCTTATAACAAAAAATTATGAAACCCATCAAAATATTTTAATACATGATAGATTCATAAGAAGATCCCAATCCCAATCCCATTCCTTTGTTCAAATTGTTTTCCATATTTCATCCAATATCAATTAAGTATGAGGGTGTGTTTTGCATCACAATATACATGAGGGGTTCATCTTTATTCAAGGGGGAAACTAATAAAGCGCTAGGTGAAATCACATTTCAATATTAAGATGAGTATTCATTTTTTTTGGTATTATTTTTTTGCCTTTTTTTTTGTTTTTGCAATTTTACCATGGTAATTGAAATTTCACTCAAAAGAGTCAACCCCTGTAGCGAGACTTTGACGATGACTCCCAAGCTCAAAGACCATAGGGAACCAAGTGAAGCCCACATACTCAGGAATCATCTTGAGTTAACTCAGTCAAAAACAAATTCAAATTACCAAAAATAGAGATAAAATTACTAATTCTGGGCCAGACAACTATGGAGTCACGATCCCCAAGTGCCGAAAGCCACGCATTAGGTCATTTCATTGCTCTACGCGCAAATTTATTGTTTTTTTAATTTTTTTTGAATACTCATATTAAACTAAAATGATCACCAAACCTATTATATTTATTTAGAGGACCCCATGAACTAAAACTAATACCCCACTATCCAAAGGACGTGCATTGTGATTCTTTTTTTATTTGGATGAAAAAATAAACAATGAAATATCACATTGGACAACCACACTTTCCAAAATCTATGCTCATGAAATTATACAAGGATTAAAATCAGAATCAGGGATTGCTAAATTATTTGATATTCAATTTCAAAGTGTTCTATGTGTATTACCATGTTCAAAGTTAAAGGAATTTTTCCTTCCATTTACACACATGTTTTTTCAAATAATAAAAAAAATTGACCGAAAGTAATTTTTATTTTATCTCCCCCAACATAAAATAACACTATCTATGTTGGAACCACTTTGTGTATAAGTTTGTATTTTTTGTCAACAGTTTTCAATGAAGATCAAAATGAAGGAGATCAATAAGTAATCCAATGAATTGGAGGAATGGATGATCAAAATGAAGGAGATCATGAAGTACTCCGTTGAAGTAGAGGAGTGGTAATTCAGATGATTGTTGTACTGATCATAAGTTCAAAGAACATGTGTCAAAGGTGATACATTGTTTACAACAATGAAGAATGTGAGTTGTAATCCATCTGAGGATGATTAAAGAAGAATGGGATTTTTGGATAAAGTCCATGCAATTCCTCCTTATTACATGAGAACCATGGGTTTTAATGAAGACCATGCAATTCCTCATTATTGCATGAGAACCATGGGTTTTGATGAAGACCGTGCAATTACTCATGATTTCATGAGAACCATGAAAGAGACTTATTGAAAAATTGAATCATATGGTTTTCATGATGTAGATCATGATGGTTGATGAAGAAGATAATGTGAAAATGATTGGAATTCTAAGATGTCTGTGCAGGGATTGGGATTCTGAGATAGCCATGCACATCACATTGTCATAGAAGATGATGATGCTAAAGTTATTCCTTCAAAGAATACATATCACAATAGTGGAGTTTGTGATAAAATCAGAAGAGTTGCTGAAGGATATAGATCACCAAAAGAAGTGCTTTTGAGGTGATCGTGCTTGTTGACAAAGAAAACAAACGACATAAAAATTTGTTGACAAAGGAGATTCCATGGTGGCATGTCGAGTTCAAGGACTTTGGATAATGATCCATGTTTTATTCAAGGAACATTGACAAAGGAATTGATGATCTGGAGGCGGACAAAAAGAGCAGATACATGGTGGCGCTGTTTCCCATTGTTTGCCAAATTTTTGGGGCTGAAAATCGAAAAAATAAAGAAAAGTATTTTTTTGGAAAAGGGACTTGCCCGCCATGGTCTTGGAGGATAGGAAACTTGAGAACCATATGTTTTTGAAGATCATATCATCAAAATATAGCAAAGGGATAAGGGTCACACAAGTTTTGGTGAGGACGCGCAGGTGACTTGCGTTCTGTGAAAAGACTTGCGCGCCGATGCCTTGGAAGCTTGATAACTTGCGCGCCTATGGTTTTTCGAGATCATAAGATCAAAATTTGGCAAAGAAAAGTGGTTCGCGCAAGTTTGGAAGTTGGCCGCTCAAGTGACTAGTAGGGGAAGAGACCTGTGCGCAGAGACTTGCGCGCCGATGGTTGACTTGCGCGCCGTCGCGCATGGTGGTCAAATTGCCTATAAATACTAGAGCACCCCTCCTCATTTCCCACGGAGTTCAACACATAGAAAAATCAGAGCTCCCGTCGTGCAGGTATGGAAGTCGCACAAGTATTTTATGTGGATGCGCAGGTGGACCTGCGCGCTAATATTTGATGTTGTGTGCCGGTTGTTGGCTGCACGCCCAATGTGGTTTGGGTGAGAAAGGAAGTGAGTCGTGCAAGTTAAGAGTTGAGGAAGGCAGTGTTGCGCATGTGGTTTGGTGAGACCTGCGCACCATTTTAGACCTGCATGCCGAATACTTGCACGCCGTATTGAGACTTGCACACTGGGCTTGGGGAAGCACGCCAGGTACTGCTGAAGCCCGCCGGTCTTTTTGGAGCTGCATGAAAGCCGGAGGATTGCCCGATTCATTCGGTTAAAAGTGATATTGAAGAAGAAATCTAAATGATACATGCATGATCTCATGCATACATGATAAACTAATTCTGTCAATGCCAAGTAAGCTGAGCATAATTTATTGAGCAATCACATAAGTGATTGTGATCCAGGCAAACGAACACAATGGGATCTATTGCATCCATTCATTGCACTAAAGAAGAAGGATTGAACTGAAAAGAGCATCAACTATGAACCATGATTCAAGAAAAGTCTCATGATGAACAAGAGACAATGACCTTCATGTCTATCTATTGAAGAGACCTTCATGTCTATAAACTTAGTGGGAATTCACCAACGGTAGTGAGCCAGGGGGAGTCAACGGGAGTGACCCGAGGGATGCAGTGTACTATCCCTGAACTTTTGCAAAGGCAGTGAGCCTGGGACAGAGTGACTATGCCCAAACCTTTGTAATCTAAAGCTAGTGAAGTATAGTGGATTTTGGTACGACCGAAAACCTATCAGCGTATTCTCCTTGGATGTAGCCCTTAGTGGTGAACCAAGTAAAAACAGTTGTTTCATCTCTCTGAATGTGAATGTTTCATTACTGATCATATCCATCATACAGGTTTAACGAGTTCCTACCAATGTGGGAATAAGATACACAACATTAAGAGGAATAATTTTTCACCCTGATTCACCCCTCCCCTCTCAGGGTGTCCCAGGGTCCTATAGTCCCCAGTGTTTAAAAAAGAACATTTAGAAGGGGGTAAAGGTAGAGAATGAAAGTTGAAAAAGGAAATTGAAAATGAGGATCATGGAATGAAGTCACCTGGTGGTTGAAGTTGAAATTCTTGCTGCTCCAAAATAGTCCTTTATCTCCTAGGGGATGTAGGCACCTCCTTGATTGAACATGTATCACCCAAAATAGTCCCTGAACCATACAAAGAATAACAAACCATACAGAACAAACAACACAATGACTTATTAAATTCCAAGTATAATTATTTTTATGGTTTTTCCTGGTTTTTTTTGTTTTTTTAAATCATACTAATAATGCATTGTCTTCGTTTAAATTTTTGGGTATGGTTTTACTCAGGGATCACATCGCATGACACAGATGAATACGATTCTCTCCTTTCATACCCATCCATACCTCAAAAAGAATAATAGGTCAATAGTCTAATTTTTATTATTAAATATCAAAATTATTAATTAATCCTATTTAAAATATAAAGATTATTAAAACAATAAAATGATAGGAAACTTGAAAACCATGGGTTGCCTCCCATGTAGTGCTTTTTTAACATCGTTATCCCAACATGAATCCTAAATATATAAATTTTTTCCTAGTTCATAGGTTGGCTCAGTTAACTCAACCTCTATTTCTTGTTTATTGAATGATTCAATGAATGGTTTAAGCCATTGACCATTGACCTTGAAAATGTGACCACATGTGGGACCATGAATCTCTACTACCCCATGGGGGTATACATGATACGCTATGAAAGGACTTGACCATCTAGACCTTTACTTTCTTGGGTGTAAATGAAGTTTTGAACTATACAAGAGCACAAGTTTTCTCAGTTCAAAATGTTTGACCTTGATATTCCAAGATTGGTAGGCATAAAATCTAGCTTTATTGATCCTTGAATTTTCATAAGCCTCCATCCTTAGTTCCTCGAGTTCATTGAGATCGAATTTCCTTTTTGTTCTGGCCAATGAGAGGTCATAATCAATTTTCTTAATTGCTCAAAAGGCAATATGCTCAATTTCAACATGTAAATGGAATGCCTTTCCATAAATGAACCTATATGCTGACATTCCTAGGATGGTTTTGAATGATGTATGATTTTCCCAAAGAGCATCCAAGAGTTTCTTGGACCAATCTTTCCTAGAAGGATTGATAGTTTTCTCAAGATTTTGTTTGATTTCACGATTGGCTAACTCAGCTTAACCATTAGTTTGAGGATAGTATGCAGTGGAAACATTATGAGAAATACCATACTTAGACATGAGTGAAGAGAATGGGTAGTTGCAGAAATGGGTTCCTCGATCCCTGATTATAGCCCTAGGAATTCCAAATAGAGAAAATATGTTCTCTTTTAGAAATCGAATCACAACTTGATGGTCATTAGACTTGGTGGGAATGGCTTCAACCCATTTTGAAACATAATCAACAACTAAGAGTATGTAGAGGTATCCTCTAGAGTTTGGGAAGTGACCCACGAAATCAATTCCCCAACAGTCAAATATTTCAACCACTAAGATGGGAGTGAGTGGAATTTGATTTCTTTTTGTGATGGACCTTACTTGTTAACAACTAGGACAAGTTTGACAAAATGTGTAAGAGTCCCTTAAGAGGGTGGGATAGAAGAGACCACACTGAAGAACCTTAGCAGAAGTTTTTTTAGAGGAAAAGTGACCTCCACATGCCTCAGAATGACAGAATTTAAGGATGGACTCTTGTTCAGATTCTAGGACACCCCTTCTAATGACCTGTTCAGGGCAGAACTTATACCGGTATGGATCATCAAACACATAGTGTATAACATCATAAAGGAAATTCTTTAGAGCTTGAGTCCCTAAGAATTTTGGAATGACTCCTGTAACTAAGAAACTGGCTTTGTCAGCATACCATGGGCAGTCACTCACAGTGTATAGGTGTGCATAGAGAAATGAATCGGACACAGAAAGTTGATTTGAGTTGTCTTTGAATTCCATCATAGAGTGGTGATCAACTACAGCTTTTTCAACACCCTTTTTATCGTTGATTGTGAGGTCAAATTCATGTAAGAGAAGGACCCACCTAATCATCCTAGCCTTAGAATCTTGTTTTTGGAAGAGGTATTTTATTGCAGAATAGTCAGTGAACAAAATGATGGGGGATCCTAAGAGGTAGGACCTAAACTTCAGTAAGGAAAACACAATAGCAAGTAACTCCTTTTTCAGTGGTGGTGTAGTTGATTTGGGAATCATTTAAGGATTTGATTTCATAAGAAATGACATAAGAAGTTTTATCAAAACGTTGTCTTAACATAGCTCCTACAACAAAGTCACTAGCATCACACATAAGTTTGAAAGGAAGGTTCTAATTTGGAGATTTCATAATGGGAGGAGAGGTGAGAGAGGATTTGAAGTTTGAGAATGAACCCTCAGAACATTCTATCCAAAAAAATGGAGCTTCCATTATTAACAGAGCACAAAGGGGATGAGAGATTGAACTAAATTCCTTGATGAATCTTCTATATAAACCAGCATGTCCTAAGAAATACCTCACTTCCTTGACAGCTTTGGGTGATGTAAGGTGACGAATGATGTCAAACTTGGCTTTATCAACTTCAATCCCCCTGCCTGATACCAGATGGCCTAGAACTAGTCCCACTTTAACCATGAAATGGCATTTTTCCCAGTTTAGGTCCAGATTCTTTTCTTTACATCTTGGCAAGACTCTCTCAACATTCCTCAAACAGCCCTCAAATTTATCCCCAAACACAGAGAAGTCATCCATTAAGACCTCTAGAAAATCCCCTACCATGTCAGATAAGATTCCCATCATGCACTGCTGGAAGGTTCCAGGGGCGTTTCATAACCCGAAGGGCATGCATTTGAAGGAAAAGGTTCTGAATGGACATGTGAATGTAGTCTTCCCTAGATCCTCTAGGGAGACCTCAATTCGATTATACACTAGGTACCTATCTAAGAAACAGTAGAAGGCATGACCTGCCACTCTCTCAAGGGCTTGCTCCATGAATGGTAAGGGTAAATGGTCCTTCTTGGTGAATTATTTTAGCTTCCTATAGTAAATGAAGACCCTCCATCCACTACTCACCCTTGTTGGAAGAATATCTCCATTCTCATTGGTTATCACTGTGATTCCTGTCTTTTTTGGAACCACTTGAATTGGGATCACCCACTCACTCTTATCTATGGGTTAGATGGTACTAGCATTTAACAATTTCATAAGTTCCTTCCTTACTACCTCCATGAGATTAGGATTGAGTTACCATTGAGGTTGACACCAAGGTTTTGAATCAGATTCTAGAACTATCCTATGAGTCCCGATAAGTGGGATAATCCCAGGAATATCTGACAGGGTCTAAACAATGGCTTTCTTATGTTTCCTAAGGAAATCTAGAAGCATCCTCTCGTGATTGGATTCAATAGAAGAAGAAATGACAATAGGATGTGTTTGATTGTCCCCTGGAAGACATACTTGAGTGCAGTGGGAAGTTCCTTCAATTCAAGATCAGGTTGGTTCGGAATTTCAGCCGAAGATTGGTCCATTGAATCAAGATCAATTTTGTTTCCTAGATTTTTTGATCGAATTGATTTCCCACAGGTAGAAGTTTCAGCTACTAAAATGGATTGATCAGATTTAGTGAAGGAAGTTGGAGTGGTCTCTATGAAATTGGTTTCCTGAAAGGTTTCACTGATTGTTGGACCTAAGACACCATCATAAGAGCAATTTGAAAATGATTCAAGCCATAGAGATAAACTTCCTTCATGTGAATAAAGGAAATCAATCTCATCCTGACTTAAACATCCATCAAATTTTCCTTGATGTTCTATGGATTCATTATTAATGCTTCCTATAATGTTTACATCATGAATTTCTTCATCATCCCCTATTTGGGAGCTTTCATTATAGATGTTCAAGTCTAGACTCATGATTTCAAAGGTGATGGTCATGTTCCCATTTCAGGATCGGATAATAGAGTTGATTGTTTCAAGGAAAGGACGACCCAGGATGATTGGGGTTTTTTCCTTATTTCCTAACATTGGATGGTTGTCAAGGAAAATTAAGTCAGAAAGGTAGATGAAGTTTTCAACCTTTACCAGAACATCCTTTAAAATACCCTTTGGAACCCTAATGCTACGATCAGCAAGTTGAAGTGTGACAGATGTGAGATGGAGCTCTTCTAGGCCAAACTGGAAGTACACAACATATTGGATGAGATTGACACTAGCACCTAGTTCAAACAAGGCCTTGACAACTTTGCTCTCTCCTAGTTCAACATAGATGACTGGGCAACCTGGGTCTTTCAACTTAGGAGGAATGGTCCCTTGAATGGTGGTACTCACATTAGCAGCCAAAAGGACTTGGTTTTTATGTAAAAAATTTCTTTTAAAAGTGCACAAGTCTTTAAGGTACTTTGAGTAGGTAGGGATGGTTTGGATGGAATCGAGAAGGGTAATGTTCAACTTGACTTTTGAGAAGATTTCCCTTAATGTTTCACTCAATTCATGCTTGGTTTTCCCCCTCACGCATTGAGGAAATGGTGCAGGTTGTGGGGTTGTTTATTGAAGAGTTATTTCTTTGACAATGTTATCATGTTTTTCAGTTTGATCATTTGGTTCATTTGAATTTTCATGCAAGTTTGAATCTTCAGGTGGGTTCTAAATTATTTTTTCAGGTTTCCCAATTGATTTCCCACTTTATAAAATAGTCACAGCCTTTAGTTGTTCATGATTTGTTTGAGTACAACTTGACTCTCCCCATGAAGTTGAAGATGGAACCACCTGAGTAGGAATGGGTGCCTTTCCAATTTTTATGGTTTAAATTTCTTGTTTTAGGGAAGAGAATTCTGAGTTCATCCTCTCCATTTGTTTGCACAGTTGTTCTTGTAGGCTTCGTGGAACAGTTTGGATTGGTGCTTGAGAAGATTGGTTTATCGCAGGGGGATATTTTGGAGGTGGGTTGGTTTGTTGAAAATGGACCGGTGGCTGTTGGTATTGGATAGGTTGGGTTTGGAACTGATTATGGGTTTGGTAGTTCTGATGGGGGTAAGGATTTTGTACTTGTGGTTGGCTAGGTTGTTGGTTATCTTTCCAGTGGAATCCTGGGTGGTCATTATACCTTGGGTTGAAGTTGTTTTGGTATTAACGATTTTGATAGTTTGAAGCATTTACTTCCATTGGGTGTCCTCCTAAATGAACATCCTTGATGGATGGAATGGTTGGGAAGTTGTCTGTCTTATGGTCATGTTTGTCACAAATTGTGAAAACAGGGTCTACAGTTTGAATTTCATGAACTTTTCTAAGGTCAATCTCTTCAAACTTCCTAGAGAGTGCTGCGAGTTTAGCCCTGAGGGTTTACTCTTCTATAAGTGTATGAATTTTAGTATTTCTTTGTGGCTTTTCGGAATAAGGTGAAGCTCCCCATGTTTGTTTTTGTTCAGAAAGTATTTCTTGATACTTGTAAACATCATTTGGTGCTTTGTTTTTAAAGATTCCATTACACATCATGTCAATGAATTATTTATTCCTTAGACCCAACCCTTAAAAGAAAATTCTCACTTGTTCAGGAATAGAAAAACCATAGTGTGGAACCATTTTTAGAGTGTATTTGAACCTCTCCCATGTTTCATAGAATGACTCTCCCTCTTTTCCAAAAAAGTTTTGGATACTCTTTTTAAGTGCAATTGTTTTGTGGTGGGGAAGGTATTTTTTGTAGAATTATATTTGTAATTGGTCCCAAGAGTTTATGTATGATGGTCTCAATTTTTTTAGCCAATTTTTAGATCGATCCATTAATGAAAAAGGAAATAGCCTCATCTTAGCCGATTCTAGTTGATGTGGGGGACACATGGTTTCTAGAATGTCATTGAACTCCTTAATGTGAAGGTAGGGCATCTCGGACTCCATTCCATGGATTGTTGGAAAATGGTTTAGGACATGGGGTTTAAATATGTAGTTGGAATCTCTTAGGGAGTTTTGTCTAATGAATTAGGGGGCATTGTTTCAGGAAGGTGTGAGGTAGTCATTCCTGGTTTTATCAATTACATTCCCCCATGTTTGGGGCTGCCTCATTGGAGTATCCATTTTGGTTTCCACCCAGGTTTATGAGTTGATTTATTTGAGACCTTCCATTGAAATTAGATCAATTTTGGACTTTGGAGTATTAGGAAGATTGGGATCTAACGTAAAGTGTTCCCTTGGTGTACTTGACTCCCCAACCCCAGGACTATCCACCCTAACTAGACGGTTTGATTGATCGCGGGTGTAGGCGGACATGCGGTGAAAAAAAGGAGAAAGGGACAAGATAAGAGAATTTGGATGTGAAAAGAAGTAATGGAGGAGAATAACATTGGTGTTTAGATGACTTACATGGGTCCCCAGAAACGGCTCTAAAATTTGATTCGCGCTCAAATATACCCAAGAGATGAAGGTAGATCGGTCCTTTTAGTCTAGCTTGGGTTTTCGAATCCTCAGAGACCTAATAAGTAACCTAAAGACACGTACATTCTTTATATTGTTTTTGGATATGAATTCGCCAACTTGGGTTGATTTTAGATGGGTTTAAGGTATCAATAAAATGTTTAAGTTAATTTAAATTAAGGTAATGAGTTGATCTTAGGTTATCGCTTGGGGTGGATTGGATGAATTCCTTTTTTAATGATTTCAACTTCTTATAATTGAGATGAGTTCATTTAAGAAGATCAAACATAATCATAACTTACTGGTTTAATGTATACACACCCTAATACTAATAACCCATACACTTGAAGGATCAAATCATTGAGCACTCCAAGGTAAAGGTTCATATTAGCACTTGAAATGTGTGACCTTAAATTCAACAAGGATCAAGATGTTTTAAAATCATCAAATAAAAATCTCATTTAAAAAAGTGATTATACATTAATGGGGTGATAAATAACATCCAATACATCCCCTTGGTACTCGCTTGGATGCACCCATAAGTGGGTTAGCCTTCCATTGATTCTGAGGTTTCAATGGAAGCGGATACTAGACTCATGAGGGAGGAAATGGAGAAGTAAAGAAAACAATAAAAAGGAAATGATCACTCCACCGTTGTGTGAATAATTTCACAAGGTTTAGTGTGAATAAATTCACACATTAAGCCAACGGTATCAAAGTGATATTAATAATAACAGAATAAGTGGAAAAGAATATATTTTATTACGAAACTAAAGTGAATTGGACAATATACTTTTGAAAGACAAACTTGAGACAACAAAATCGCAGCATAACATTACAATAGAACAAAGCACCAAAAATTAAAAACTCCTTCACCACCACTAACTTAAATAAGCATTTCAAAAGCCTTGGGTCGATCCTCAAACAATACAGAAGATCCCACTTGAGTATGGTAGGCCTAGGGTGGTGGAAAGTAAAGGAGAGGAGACTTTTCCATCCTTGACCCGAGGTGGCAACCAACTTGACTCCACCGAACAGACGTGATTGGAAGGACTTCTAGATGGCCGAATAAGAGTGGTCCATAGAAGTAGAAAATTTATCCCCAGATGTCTCCTAACCGCATGTAAACATTGGGCCCATTTATAGTTCTAGATTCAGATATATGATTAGATTAGTGGGCTGTTTTTCTGGGCCACAGAATCTGGCCCAGAATTTTATCTCTAACATGGGCTGCCTAACTGACCACCATGGAAGCCGAATTAGCATTTGGTCCTGAAGTTTGATTTGGTCCCAAACATGTCTTATAGCATCCCACGATATTTGGGATTCATTGGATTGGTAATGTGGGTCCCAAAGTCTCATCAGTGGGATGATGTCCAATCTTCCTTCTCTATAATTGCTTACATTCATCTCCAAATATATCCATCATCCTTTATGAATCCTTCATTGATCCCTAAATGAAAAATGTTCATATGTAAGTGTAGATACAGTTCCCAAAATATCATATTAAAATATGTATAATTAAATTTCTTAAAATCAGCTGAATCATCGGGTACTTTAAATGATGTTAAAAATTGTACCACATAAAAGTTCATTTTAAGAAGGAATTACAATCATAATGTGAAATGATGTTCAATGTGTAAAATGCACTAAAATGGTGTTTATTAATAATAAAGAACATGGATATTATATAAATTAAAAATGAATATTATCCACATTTAGTGGCTAATCACACCACCAACTTTATTTTTGCTACTCCCAAGCAAAGTGTATCTCGACAATATGAAATTCGAATTCCCTTTTCCAAAAATATTTTAATACACAATGATCACCAAAAACCCTTATACCAAAAAATCATGAAACCCATCAAAATATTTTAATACATGATTGTTTCATAAGAATATCCCAATCCCAAGACCATTCTTTTGTTCAAATTCATTGTCACATTTCATCCAATATCAATTAACTATGAGGATGTGTTGTGCATCACAGGGTTCATCTTTATTCATGGGGGAAAAGACGAAAGATCTAGGTGGAATCACATTTCAATATTAATATGTGTATTAATTTTTTTGGTATTATTTTTTTTTTGTTTTTTTTTGTTTTTTCAATTTTTCCATGATAATTGAAATTGCACTCAAAAGAGTCAACCCCTGTAGCGATACTTTGCCGATTACTCCCAAGCTCAAAGACCTTAGGGAACCAAGTGAAGCCCACATACTCAGAAATCATCTCAAGTTAACTCAGTCAAAAACAAATTCAAATTACCAAAAATAGAGATAAAATTACTAATTCTAGACCACAGAACTATGGAGTCACGATCCCCATGTGACGAAAGCTACGCATTAGGTCATTTCATTGCTCTACGCGCAAATGTATTGTTTTTTAAAAAAAAATTGAATACTCATATTAAACTAAAATGATCACCAAACCTATTCTATTTATTTAGGGGACCCCATGAACTCAAACTAATACCCCACTATCCAAAGGACGTGCATTGTGATTCTTTTTTTATTTGGATGAAAATATAAACAATGAAATATCACATTGAACAGCCAAACTTTCCAAAACCAATGCTCATGAAATTATAAAAGGATTAAAATCAGAATTGGGGCATGCTAAATTATTTGATATTCAGTTTCAAAGTGTGCAATGTGTATTACCAGGTTCAAAGTTAAAGGAATTTTTCCTTCCATTTAATCACATTATTTTTCAAATCATTTAATTTTTTTTGACACGAAAGAATTTTTTATTTTATCTCCCCCCCCACTTAAAATAACACTGTCCCCAGTGTTTAAAAAAATAAAATGTATAAGGGGGTAGATGTAGAGAATTAAAGTTCAAAAAGGAAATTGAAAATGAGGATCATGGAATGAAGTCACCTGGTGGTTGAAGTTGAAATTATTGCTACTCCAAATTAGTCCTTTGATCTCTTAGGGGATGTAGACACCTACTTGACTGAACATGTATCACCCAAAATAGTCCTTGAACCATACAAAGAAGAACAAAATAGACAAAACAAACAACACAATGACTTATTGAATTCCAAGTATCATTATTTTTATGGTTTTCCCCATTTTTTTTGTTTTTTTAAATCAAACTACTGATACATTTTCTTCGTTTAAATTTCGGGGTAAGGTATTACTCAAGGATAACACCGTGTGACATGGATGAATATGATTCTCCCCTTTTATACCCATCTATACTCAAAAAAGAAGAACATGTTAGTAGTCTAATTTTTTTTATTAAATATCAAAATGATTAATTAATCCTATTTAAAATATAAAGTTTATTAAAACAACAAAATGATAGGAATCTTGAAAACCATGGGTTGCCTCCCATGTAGTGCTTTTTTTAACGTCGTTATCCTAACATGGATCCTAAATCTATCAATTTTTTCCTCGTGCATAGGTTGGCTCAGTTAACTCAACCTCTATTTCTTGTTTATTGAATGATTAAATGAATGGTTTTATACTTTGACCGTTGGCCTTGAAAATGTAACCACTTGTGGGATCTTGAATCTCTACTACCCCATGTGGGGTATACATATGCACTATGAAAGGACCTGACCATCTAGACCTTAACTTTCCTGGGTGTAAATGATGTTTTTGAACTATACAAGAGCACAAGTTTTCCCAGTACAAAATGTTTGACCTTGATATTCCATGATTTGTAGGATTGAACTCTAGCTTTATTGATCCTTGAATTTTCATAAGCCTCCATCCTTAGTTCCTCCAGTTCATTGAGATCTAATTTACTTTTTATTCCGGCCAATGAGAGGTCATAATCCATTTTCTTAATTGGCCAAAAGGCCTATGCTCAATTTCAACAGGTAAATGTCATGCCTTTCCATAAACCAACCTATATGGTGACATTACTAGGATGGTTTGGAATGCTGTAAGATATGCCCAAAGAGCATCCATGAGTTTCTCGAACCAATATTTCCTAGAAGGATTGCCAGTTTTCTCAAGAATTTGTTTGATTTGACGGTTTCCTAACTCATATTGACCATTGGTTTGAGGATGGTATACAGTGTACACTTTATGAGAGATACCATACTTAAACATGAGTGACGAGAATGGGAGGTCACAGAAATGGGTTCCTCGATCACTGATTATAGCCCTAGGAATTCCAAATCGAGAAAATATGTTCTCTTTAATAAATCGAATCACAAAATGATGGTCATTAGACCTGGTGGGAATGGATTCAACCCATTTTGATACATAATCAATAACTAAGAGATTTTATAGGTATCCCCTAGAGTTTGGGAAGGGACCCATGAAATCAATTCCCCAACAGTCAAATATTTCAACCACTACGACATGAGTGAGTGGCATTTGATTCCTTTTTGTGATGTACCCTACTTGTTGACACCTAGGAAAACTTTGAAAAAATGTGTAAGAGTCCCTTGAGATGGTGGTCCAGAAGAGACCACACTGAATAACCTTAGCATAAGTATTTTTAGAGGAATGGTGACCTCCACATGCCTCACTATGATAGAATTTAAGGATGGACTCTTGTTCAGATTCTGGGACACACCTCTTAATGACTTGGTCAGGGAAGAACTTTTTAGGAATGTATCATCAAACACATAGTGTATAACATCATAAAGTAATTTCCTTAGAGCTTGAGTCCCTAAGAATTTTTTAATGACTCCTGTAACTAATAAATTGGCTATGTCGGCATACCAAGGGCAGTCACTCACGGAGTATAGGTGTTCATCCAGAAATGAATCAGACACAGAAAGGTGATTTGAGTTGTCTTTGAATTCAATCCTAGAGAGGTGATCAACTACAACATTTTCCAAACCCGTTTTATCCTTGATTGTGAGGTCAAATTCTTGTAAGAGAAGGATCCACCTAATTAGTCTAGCCTTATAATCTTGTTTTTGGAAGAGGTATTTTAGTGTAGAATGGTTAGTGAACACAATGATGGGGGCTCCTAAGAGGTAGGACCTAAACTTATCTAAGGAAAGCTCAATAGCAAGTAACTCCTTTTAAGTGGTGGTGTAGTTGATTTGGGAATCATTTAATGATTTTCTTGTATAAGTAATGACATAGGGAGTTTTATCACAACGTTGTCCTAACATAGGTCCAACAGAAAAGTCACTAGCATCACACATAAGTTCGAAGGGAAGGTTCTAATTTTGAGATTTTATAATGGGAGGAGATGTGAGAGAGGATTTGAGGGTTGAGAATGAACCCTCAAAACTTTCTGTCCAAAAAAATGGAGCTTCTTTTACTAGAATAGCACAAAGAGGACGAGAGATTGAACTAAATTCCTTGATGAATATTCTATAGAAACCATCATGTCCTAAGAAAGGCCTCACTTCCTTGATAGTTTTGGGTGATGGTAGGTGACGAATGATGTCAACCATGGATTTATCAACTTCAATCCCCCTACCTGAGACCAGATGGCCTAGAACTAGTCCCTCTTTAACCATGAAATGGATTTTTTCCAGTTTAGGACCAGATTATTTTCTTCACATCTTTAAAATACTCCCTCTACATTCCTTAGACATCCCTCAAATGTATTCCCAAACACAGAGAAGTCATCCATGAATACCTCTAAAAATCCCCTACCATGTCTGAGATGATTCCCATCATGAACCGATGGAAGGTTCCAGGGGAATTGCATAACCCAAAGGGCATTCGTTTGATGGCAAAGGATCTGAAGGGACATGTGAATGTAGTCTTCCCTTGATCCTCTAGGGAGACCTCAATTTTATTATACCCTGAGTACCCATCTAAGAAACAGTAGAAGGCATGACCTGCCACTCTCTCAGGGACTTGCTCAATAAATGGTAAGGGGAAATGGTCCTTCTTGGTGAATGATTTTAGCTTCATATATTCAATGAAGACCCTACATCTACTACTCACCCTTGTTGGAAGAATCTCTCCATCATCATTGGTTATCACTGTGATTCCAGCCTTTTTTGTAACCACTTGAATTGGGCTCACCCACTCAATCTCAGCTATGGGATAGATGATACCAGCTTTTAACAATCTCAGAAGTTCCTTCCTTACTAACTCCATGAGATTAGGATTGAGTCGCCGTTGAGGTTGATGACATGGCTTTGAATCAGATTCTAGAACAATCCTATGAGTCTCAATAAGTGGTCTAATCCCAGGAATATCAGACAGGGTCCATCCAATGGATTTCTTATGCTTCCTAAGGACATCTAGAATCATCCTTTCATGATTTTATCCAAGAGAAGAAGAATTGACAATAGGATCTGTTTGATTGTCCCCTAAGAAGGCATACTTGAGTGTAGTGGGAAGTTCCTTCAATTCAAGATCAGGTTGGTTCGGAATTTCAGAAGAATATTGGGACATTAGATCAAGATCAATTTTGTTTCCCATAGTTTTAGATAGGATTGGTTCCCCACATGTAGAAGTTTCCACTACTCGATTGGATTGATCAAATTTAGGGAATGAAGATGGAGTGGTCTCCATGAAAGTGGTTTCCTGAAAGGTTTCACTGATTGTTGGACTTAAGACTTCATCATAAGAGTAATTTGAAAATGATTCAAGCCAATGATATAAACTTCCTTTATGTGAATATAGGAAAACAATCTCATCCTGACTTAAACATCCATCAAATATTCCTTGATGTTCTATGGATTCATTATCAATGCTTCCTATAATGTTTACTTCAGGAATTTCCTCATCATCTCTTATTTGGGAGCTCGCATTATAGATGTTCATGTCTAGACTCATGTTTCCAAAGGTGATGGTCATGTTCCCATTTTGGACTTGAATTATAGAGTTGATTTTGGCAAGGAAAGGATGACTTAGGATGATAGGGGTTTGTTCCTTATTTCCTAAGTTTGGGTCGTTGTGAAGGAAAATGAAGTCAGTAGGGTAGATGAAGTTTTCAACCTTTATCAGAACATTATTTAAAATACCCTTGGGAACCCTAATTCTACGATCAGCAAGTTGAAGTGTGACAGATGTGAGTTGGAGCTCTTCTAGGACTAACTGGAAGTACACAACATATGGGATGATATTGACAGTAGCACCTACTTCACACAAGGCCTTGACAACTTTTCCCTCTCATAGTTCGACATTGATGAAAGGGAAACCTAGGACTTTCAACTTAGGAGGAATGGTCCCTTAAATGGTGGTACTCACATTAGAAGCCAAAAGGACTTGGTTTTTATGTGAAAAGTTTCTTTTAAAAGTGCAAAAGTCCTTAAGGTACTTTGATTAGGCAGGTATGGTTTGGATTGAATCGAGAAGGGGAATTTTCAACTTAACTTGTGAGAATATTTACCTCAATGTTTCACTCAATTCAGGATTGGTTTTCCCCCTCACGAGTAGAGGAAATGGTGCAGGTTGTGGGGTTGTTTGTTGAAGAGTTGTTTCTTTGACAATGTTATCATGTTTTTCAGTTTGATCATTTGGTTCATTTTAATTTTCATACATGTTTGAATCTTCAGGTGGGTCTGAATTAGTTATTCAGGATTATGAATTTATTTCCCACTTCTTAAAATAGTCACAACCTTTAGTTGTTCATGAGTTGTTTGAGTACAACTTGACTCTCCCCTTGAAGTTGAGGATGGCACCTCCTGAGTAGGCATAGGTGCCTTTCCTATTTTGATGGTTTGAAGTTCTTATTTTTGGGAAGATACTTCTGAGTTCATGATCTCCATTTGGTTTCATAGTTGTTCTATAGCATCCCGTCTTTTTATAACATAACTTTCATTTCATTACACGGAACTGAGGATCTTTGAGGTTTAGTGTCTTGGAAACAAGGAACATAATACATGTAAAGAACAAAAACATTCTTCTTAAACACTTGAAAGGCTTCTCCTTAAGTTCATACTAGGTTCATTACTGTATCTCATAACCTGTGGACATACATAAAATGAAAGGGTGAGCAGAAGGCCCAGTAAGGGAAACAAGAGAAACATTTTACATGTGAACTAGAGATACTTCAATAAGGTCGTGAAAAGAACATTAAGGCATGAAAATTAAACCATGAAGCATATCATAATAAAAATAACATTTTTCATAGCTTAGAGTTGTGGCTACAGAATTTAATATTGACAATCGTTTCATTTCACCATTGTCCATCCCCAAGGTGTTGTTAAAAATTACCAAGGTTATTCTCCAAGGCGTCGTTAAAAATGGCCATCTCTAGAGATTAAGTCTTTACCCAATGCATTGGAGCGCTATCAGGGAACACCCTTAAATTTGCCTTTATTATCATGTGAGCCACATATATCATCATCAAACATTTCATAAACAACTCATATAGCACAATATAAATGGGTTTCATTTCATAATCATAACATTTTAAAAACTGCTTTAAAGACATGATCTTAATGTCACTTTAAACCCACGGAAAGGGAAAGAGGGTCTCATGTATGTAAATCCAAGAATTTAAAATAGAGCATTTTGATATATATGTGAATACCCTTTTAGAAGAATGTTATTTGAGTATTCACTTAATAATATAAAATAACTTTAGAAAAAGAGAGACACATTTTGAGACGGAAATTCTGCAGCATAACCGCTATGTTACGAGGTTTTATAAGACATTAAAAAGAGAGGGAAAATGGGTCAAACATTCATAAATGACCCATAAAACAGTAGATGGACATAATAAGAAGGATACATGATCATGGTAATGAAATTTTAAGGACATACCATTTGAAATGAAAAACATGGAAGGAAGAAAAAAATTAGATTTCTCTTATGAAAGTTCGGCAGCCTAACGACGTTACTTTAACTTCAACAAAAATGATCTGAAAAGATCAAATAGGGTATCTCATCATTTTAACATAATAGTTCAGTATGATAGATATAGAGATAATTCCCCAACATAATTAAAAATTAACTTGAAAGACTTTACATGAAAGTATAACTTTTAAAAGAATGAGAAGGGTGAAGAACCACTTAAAAATTCGGCAGCCTAACGACACCACATAAAACATCAAAATACTGAATTGAAGAGATCAAATGGGGTCTCTCATCATATGAACATAAGAGTTCAGTATGATAGATATATAGATAATACACCAACATAACAAAAAGAAACTTGAAAGAATTGACATGAAAGTAGAACTTCAAAACGAGAAGGGTGAAGAACCACTTAAAAATTCGGCAGCCTAACGGCGCCACTTAAAACTTCAAAATAATGAATTGAAGAGATCAAATGGGGTCTCTCATCATATGAACATAAGAGTACAGTCTTATCGATATAGAGATCATACCCCATCATAACAAAAATAGAACTTGAAAGAATTGACATGAAAGTAGAACTTCAAAACGAGAAGGGTGAAGAACCACTTAAAAATTCGGCAGCCTAAGGGCGCCACATAAAATTTTAAAATACTGAATTGAAGAGATCAAATGGGGTCTCTCATAATATGATAATAAAATATAAGTATGATAAATTTAGAGATCATAACCCAAAATAATAAAAAGGAACTTGAAATACTTTACATGAAAATAGATCTTGAAAAATGAGAAGGGAGAAAGAATCTGTTACAAAAATTTCGGCAGCCTAACGGCGCCACTTAAAACTTCATAAAACGAAATAACGAGAGTAAGAGGGGATCTCTCATTATATTAACATAAAAAGGGCAGTAAGAGGAGTATAAAAGAACATCCTCCAACATAAGAACATGGAGCATAAATGGAATGACATAAAAGAGATTACTTGAAATGAAAGAGAGAGGTCGGATCCCTTACCTTAAAACGTAACTCTTAAAACTCAACGGTTTGGACATTAAGGGCTTGGGGGAACCTTGGGAGGACTCCTTGGGAGGTAAGGAGACCGGAAAATCGTTGGGGGAGAGTTGGGAGTGAAAACTAAAGGAGGAAAGGGTGGGTATTTATAGGGAAAGTGAGGGGACAAGGCATTAATGGCCAAGGGACACCTCACAAGTGCTTTTCTCAAAACCATGTGCTCTCCCATCGAATTTACCACGGAGATAGGCCACATGGGGCCCCAAAACAATAATTCATCACCCTTGGCCAGCCAACCCTTAAAATATCTCATGACATCATCATGACACAGTTATTGTGTCATTAAACATACCGAAACCCTAAAAGTGTATTTTTAATATTCACTGAAAATTCAACATTCTCAGAAAAATCCCAAAATTTCACATTAACCGAATATCAAGGCTCTGATTTCAAAAATGAACTCCATTTTATAAAAATAATTTTCTAAATATTTTTAAATTAAATTTTAAATAAAAACACTATTCATCGAGAATTCATTTTTTCAGAAAAATCCCCAAAAATTACCATAACATAATATCGATGTTCTGATTTCAAAAATAAAGTCCTTTTTTATAAAAATAATTTTCTAATTATTTTTAATTAAATTTTTACTTAAAAAAACTATTCACCCGAAAAAACTAATACTTGGATAATAATTTATTAAACCGTTGTTTACCCATTTTATTGAATCACATTACTTAATCTAGGTTTCTAAATTATATTAAAACATTCTTTGAGTAAAATTACTAATCCATTTGGTCACATTACTAATCCTAAGCATAAAATCACTATTCATAATTTACAATTCATCAAAAATAAAGTTGGCCTTATTAGACTCTAAATTTTGTACTGAACATAATTGTAGAAGACCATTTTTTGAAAATCATTAAACATTTTTATTTATTTAATATTTACATAAACATTTTTAAAATATCCTTTTTCTAAAATTCATCAAAAATATGCATACTATATTTATCCGGTCATTTAAAAATTCATAAACTTCATCATAAGAAGAAATCCCAATTTTTATTTAAAACAAAGGATTACACAAGGCAGTTACGGTCTCCATACATAGCCCCTTATCACACCAGCATAGGACCTAAGTGTAAGGTGTGCTAAGGTGAGAGAATCTGAGGGAGGCTCGGCCAACATCACACGAGTAGTAATTTCTATTAGTTTGAACTTCTTGCGAAGGCGATCCCATTCTAGCTTCACACGATGAAGTTCAGCTTGGGTTTGGTCCAGAGCAAAGCCCAGTGGTGCTACCTTCTTCCCAAGTTCTGTTAGATGGTCTTCGATCAGTCCAAGACTACTGGGTGAGGCCATTGAATCGTCTTTCTTTAATAATTAACCAAGATTACTTGTATTTAGAGACAAAAATGAAAACGTTTAGTTTCCTGCGGTCATATTGACCAATGGTCAAATAATAGTCAAAACCCAACAGTCTCATTTTAATTATACTCATGTTATCAAATGAAACATTTTTTTTGAGTATAAAAATAAAATAAAATAACACATAAAATTAGGAAACAATATTTATTCAAAATTTCGGGTTGTTACAATCTTCCCTCCTTAAGAAATTGCGTCCTCGCAATTTTTTAAAATTATGTTTTGAAATTTAATTGAAATTCCCACATCGGAAAAGGAGTCAGTAATACTATTACATTAAAAGAAAGAAAGGGATGTACGGAGGTCACCCGAGTTAGCCCACACTAGGATTCCATGTAGGAAAACATGGACATGGAAGAAAAACAAAGGGTCAAGTTCTGAGGGAGAGTGATAGAGAACATGATTAGGAGAAAGTTAACCATAAGAATATCCCAAACATATGATGTGTGTAAACGGTCATTGATTACCTAGTAGGAAACGTAAACCAACAACGTTTTTGTTTTACATTCCTTTTCATAATTTTGAGGAATTCATTTACTACATAGAACAAAAACATAAGAAAATATACCTACCTTCATGTATAGTTTCATCCTTTAATAATTTTCTACCACAACTAATCTTTTCTCCAAATGATGAGCATTAAAAACTACTTGGTCTCATCAAAACACAAGAATCATCTTCTAGAGAATCACATAATCCACAAAAGATTAACTATCTATTTCTTCTATCATTAAACATTATCCCAAAAACAGAAAGGGTAAGGTAAAACAACTCTTCAAAAAGAAAGAATCCCATAGGAAGGGAAACTATTTTTAAATATTCAAAGTTCCGTGGTACTACCCAAAGATCATCATAGACCATCCCATAAATAACGGTCCTTAAAATTCCTCAAAATAAACCAAACTAAGATTGAAACCCAAATACAAGAGGGATTTGATAACATAGTCTTCTAAAATAAACTTCATTGTTCATCTCCAAACAACATCAACCACACCTAACATCTTATAACAAAAGTAGCTAACCTAAACATGTTTTACCCAAGATAGGATAATCATTTCCATAAGTAACATAAATTACTATAAGTCCACCTTAAATTCATTGATTCTTAAAAATATATGGGAACCTTACTCCTCAATGAAAATACCGTAGTAATCTATTTACCTTGATCATGTAGGGTCCTCAAAATAGTGAACGTCTTCCAAAATAATAATCATCTTTTAATCCCCTAATCATCTCTGCCGTATTAATACAGCAATCGTAGCATTTCCTGTCACATTGGTTGTTGGGACATGTTATTCCATTTCTCACCATTAACTAAGAAGAGAAAGTATAACTAGGGGCTTAAATAATTAATCAATAATCATGAAAAGGAACTTAAAGCATATTAGGATAACTTGTAGAAAAAAAGTATACCCTAACTTGTGATCCCCTAGGTTCACATCTAGGTTATCCATGATCATATATTCTTATGTGAAAGTTTATTATATTTTATATTTGTTCCTTTAATAATGGTTCATACTAAGCTTATTAATTTACCAAAGCATATCCCCCGGGAGTGTCGTAACCAATAGTGCAGCAAGGCCTGTTGTTGTGTACCAGTTCCTGTTCGAGTCTATCTCAAAGCGGTGTTTTCGGGTTTTACCCCTATGTACATCTGTGCCAGAGCCACCTCTACCTGCTCGTATCCAGAGAGGGATGTATTTGTTTGGAAACCCCTTACTCAATACTCACCAAAATATCTAGAAGATTTCTTATATTTAAACTTTTATATAGGGTTCTTCCTAAATTTTTCATATCCTAATTTCCACAAATAACTAAACCATCCTTTGATACCAACTATAGCATCTCGTCTTTTTATAACATAACTTTTATTTCATTACACGGAACTGAGGATCTTTAAGGTTTAGTGTCTTGGAAACAAGGAACATAATACCTAAAAAGAACAAAAACATTCTTCTTAAACAATTGAAAGGCTTCTCCTTAAGTTCATCCTAGGTTCATTACTGCATCTCATAACCTGTGGACATACATCAAAAGAAGGGGTGAGCAGAAGGCCCGGTAAGGGAAACAAGAGAAACATTTTACATGTGAACTAGAGATACATCAATAAGGTCGTGAAAAGAACTTTAAGGAATGAAAATGAAACCATGAAGCATATCATAATAAAAATAACATTTTTCATAACTTGAATATGTGGCTAAAACATTTAATATTGACAATCATTTCATTTAAACAAGTTCCATCCCCAAGGTGTCGTTAAAAACTACCAAGGTTATTCACCAAGGCATCGTTAAAAATGGTCATCTCTAGAGATTAATTCTTTACCCAGTGCATTGGAGCTCTATCAGGGAGCACCCTTAAATTTGCATTTATTATCATGTGATCCACATATATCATCATCAAACATTTCATAATGAACCCATATAGCAAAAAATAAATGGGTTTCATTTCATAATCATAACGTTTTAAAAACTGCTTTAAAGACATGATCTTAATGTCACTTTAAACCCACGGAAAGGGAAAGCGGGTCTCATGTATGTAAATAACAGAATTTAAAATAGAAAATTTTGATATATATGTGAATACCCCTTTAGAAGAAAGTTCTTTGAGTATTCATTTAATAATATAAAATAACTTTAGAAAAAGAGAGAGACATTTTGAGACGGAAATTCTGCAGCATAACAGCTATGTTACGAGGTTTTAGAAGACATTAAAAAGAGAGGGAAAATGGTTCAAACATTCATAAATGACCCATAAAACAGTATATGGACAGAATAATAAGGATAAATTATCATGGTAATTAAATTTTAAGGACATACCATTTGAATTGAAAAACATGGAAGGGAGACAAAAATTAGATTTCTCTTATGAAAGTTCGGCAGCCTAACAGTGTTACTTAAACTTCAACAAAAATGATCTGAAAAGATCAAATAGGGTCTCTCAACATGTGAAAATAAGAGTTCAGTATGATATATATAGAGATAATGCCCCAAAATAATTAAAAATTAACTTTAAATACTTGACATTAAAGTAGAACTTTGAAAAGAATGAGAAGGGTGAAAGAATCCCCTAAAAAATTCGGCAGCCTAACGACGCCACTTAAAACTTCAAAATACTGAATTGAAGAGATCAAATGGGGTCTCTCATCATATGAACATAAGAGTCCAGTATGATAGATATAGAGATCATACCCCAACATAACAAAAAGTAACTTGAAAGAATTGACATGAAAGTAGAACTTCAAAACGAGAAGGGTGAAGAACCACTTAAAAATTCGGAAGCCTAACGGCGCCACTTAAAACATCAAAATACTGAATTGAAGAGATCAAATAGGGTATCTCATCATATGAACATAATATTACAGTATGATATATATAGAGATCATACCCCAACATAACAAAAAGGAACTTGAAATAATTGACATGAAAGTAGAACTTCAAAACGAGAAGTGTGAAGAACCACTTAAAAATTTGGCAGCCTAACGGCGCCACATAAAACGTCAAAATACTGAATTGAAGAGATCAAATGGGGTATCTCATCATATGATCATAAATTATCAGTATGATAAATTTAGAGATCATACCCCAACATAATAAAAAGGAACTTGAAATACATTAAATGAAAATAGATCTTGAAAAATGAGAAGGGAGAAAGAATCCGTTACAAAAATTTCGGCAGCCTAACGGCGCCACTTAAAACATTATAAAACGAAATAATGAGAGTAAGAGGGGATCTCTCATTATATGAACATAAAAATGGAAGTAAGAGGAGTATAAAAGAACATCCTCCAACATAAGAACATGGAGCATAAAAGGAATGACATATAAGAGATTACTTGAAATGAATGAGAGAGGTCAGATCCCTTACCTTAAGACGTAACTCTTAAAACTCAAAGGTTTGGACCTTGAGGGATTGGGGGCACCTTGCGAGGACTCTTTGGGAGGTAAGGAGACCAGAACTTCGTTGGGGGAGAGTTGGTAGTGAGAACTAAAGGAGGAAAGGGTGGGTATTTATAGGGAAAGTGAGGGGACAAGGCATTAATGGCCAAGGGACACCACACAATTGTTTTTCTCAAAACCATGTGCTCTCCCTTGGCATTTACCATGGGGTTAGGCCACATGGGGCCCCCAAAACAATAATTCATCACCCTTGACCGGCCAACCCTTAAAATATCTCATGACATCATCATGACACAGTTATGATGTCATTAAACATATCGAAACCCTAAAACTGTATTTTTACTATTCACCGAAAATTCAACTTTCTTAGAAAAATCCCAAAATTTCACATTTACCAAATATCAAGGCTCTGATTTCAAAAATGAACTCCATTTCATAAAAATAATTTTCTAAATATTTTTAATTTAAATTTAAAATAAAAACACTATTCATCGAGAATTCGTTTTTTTTCAGAAAAATCCCCAAAAATTACCATAACATAATATCGATGTTCTGAGTTCAAAAATAAAGTCCTTTTTATAAAAATTATTTTCTAATTATTTTTAATTAAATTTTTAATTAAAAAAACTATTCTCCTGAAAAAACTAATACTTGGCTAATAATTTATGAAACCATTATTTATTCATTTTATTGAATCACATTACTTAGTCTAGGTTTCTAAATTATATTAAAACTTTCTTTGAGTGAAATTACTAATCCATTTGGTCACATTACTAATCCTAAGCGTAAAATCACTATTCATAATTTACTATTCATCAAAAATAATGTTGGCCTTATTAGACTCTAAATTTCGTACTGAACATAATTGTAGAAGACCATTTGTTGAAAATCATTAAACATTATTATTTATTTAAGGTTTAAATAAATATTTTTAAAATATCCTTTTTCTAAAATTCATCAAAAATATGCATACTATATTTATCCGGTCATTTGAAAATTCATAAACTTCATCATATGAAGAAATACCAATTTTTATTTAAAATAAAGGATTACACAAGGCAGTTACGGTCTCCTTACATAGCCCCTTATCACACCCGCATAGGACCTAAGTGTATGGTGTGCTAAGGTGAGAGAAACTAAGGGAGGCTCTACCAACGTCGCATGAGTAGTAATTTATATTAGTTTGAACTTCTAGTGAAGGCGATCCCGTTCTAGCTTCACACGATGAAGTTCAGCTTGGGTTTGGTCCAGAACAAAGCCCAGTGGTGCTACATCCTTCCCAAGTTCTGTTAGATGGGATTCAATCGGTCCAAGACTACTGGGTGAGGCCATTGAATCGTCTTTCTTTAATAATTAACCAAGATTACTTGTATTTAGAGACAAAAATCAAACCGTTTAGTTTCCAACGGTCATATTGACCAATGGTAAAATAACAGTCAAAACCCAACAGTCTCATTTTAATTATACTCATGTTATCTAATGAAACATTTTTGTTGAGTATAAAAATAAAATAAAATAACACATAAAATTAGGAAACAAGATTTATTCATAATTCCGGGTTGTTACATGTTCTAGTAGGCTTTGTGGAATAGTTTGGGTTGGTACTTGAGAAGATTGGTTTATCCAAGGGGGATATTTTTGAGGTGGGATGGTTTGTTGAAAATAGACCAGTGGTTGTTGGTATTCGATAGGATGGGTTTGGAACTGGTTATGGGTATAGTAGTTCTGATGGGGGTAAGGATTTTGTCCATGTGGTTGGCTAGGTTGTTGGTTATCTTTCTAGTGGAAGCTTGGGTGGTCATTATACCTTGGGTTGAAGTTGTTTTGGTATTGATGATTTTCAAAGTTCAAAGCATTTACTTCCGCTAGGTGTCATCCTAAAAGAACATATTTGATGGATGGAATGGTTGGACAATTGTCTGTCTTATGGTCATGTTTGTCACAAATTGTGCAAACATGGTCTATAGTTTGGATTTCATGGACTTTTCTAAGGTCTATCTCTTCAACCTTCCAAGAGAGTGTTGCGAGTTTAGCCCTAAGGTATTCCTATTCTCTATGTGTATGAATTCCTGTAGTTCTTTGTGGCTTTTTAGAATAAGGTGATGTTCCCCATGTTTGGTTTTGTTCAGAAAGGCTTTCTAGATACTCGTAAGCATCATTTGGGGCTTTTTTAAAGGTTCCATTACACATCATGTCAATGAATTGTTTATTTCTCGGACCCAACCCTTCATAGAAAATTCACACTTGTTCAGGAATAGAAAACCCATGGTGAGGAACCATGTTTAGAGTGTCTTTGAACCGCTCCCATGTTTCATAGAATGACTCTCCCTCTTTTTCAAAAAACATTTGGATACTCTTTTTAAGTACAATTGTTTTGTGTTGAGGATTGTATTTTTTGTATAATTCTCTTTGTAGTTGGTCCCAAGAGTTTATGGATGATGGTCTCAAATTTTTTAGCCAATTTTTAGCTCGATCCTTTAAAGAAAAAGGAAATAGGCTCATCTTATCTGATTCTAGTTGATGTGGGGGACACATGGTTTCTACAATGCCATTGAACTCCTTAATGTGAAGGTAGGGAATCTCGGACTCCATTCCATGGAATGTGGGAAGATGGTTTAGGACAAGGGGTTTAAAGATGTAGTTGTCATATCCTAGGGATTTGTGTCTAATGAATTATGGGGAATTGGTCCAGGAAGGTGTGAGGTAGTCATTCATGGTTTGATCAATTGCATTCCCCAAGTTTGGGGCTGCCTCATTGGAGTTTCCATTTTGGTTCCCACTCGGGTTTATGAGTTGATTTATTTGAAGAACTTACATTGAAATTTGATCAATTTTGGACTTTGGAGTATTAGGAAGATTAGTATCTAATTGAATGATCTCACTTGGTGTACTTGACTCCCCAACCCCAGGACTATCCACCCAAGTAGACGATTTGATTGATCTCTGGTGTAGGCGGACATGTGCCAAAAGAAAAAAAATGAGAAAGGGACAAGATAATAGAATTTGGATGAGAAAAGAATAAATGGGGGAGAATAGAATGGGTTTTTAGATGAAATACTTGGGTCCCCATAAATGATGCCGAAATTTGATTCTCGCTCAAATTTACCCAAGAGATGAAGGTAGAGCGGTCCTTATAGTCTAGCTTGGGTTATCGAATCCTCATAGACCTAAGAAGTAACCTAAAGACATGTACATTCTATATAATGTTTTCGGATATGAAGTGACCAAATTGGGTTGATTTTATATGGTTTTACGGTATCACTAAAAGTTTTAAGTTAATTCAAATTAAGGTAATGAGTTGATCTTAGGTTATCGCTTGGGGTGGATTGGGTGAATTTCTTTTTTAATGATTTCAACTTCTTATAATTGAGATGGGTTCATTTAAGAAGATCAAACATAATAATCAATTACTGGTTTAATTCCTACACACCCTAATACGAATCACCCATACACATGAAGGATCAAAGCATTGAGAACTCGAAGGTAAAGGTTCGTATTAGCACTTGAAATGTGTGACCTTAAATTCAATAAGGATGAAGAAGATTAAAATCATCAAAGAAAAATCTCATTTAAACAAGTGAATATACATTAATGGGGTGATAAATAACATCCAATCTAGCCCCTTTCTACTCCCTTGGATCAAACCATAAGTGGGTTATCCCTCCTTTGATTCTAAGGTTTCAATGGAAGCGGAAAGTAGACTCATGAGGGAGGAAATTGAGAAGTAAAGAAAACAATAAAAAGAAAATGATCACTCCACCGTTGTGTGAATAATTTCACAAGATTTAGTGGGAATAAATTCACACCTTGATCCAACGGAATCAATGTGATATGAAGAACAACATAATAAGAGGAAAAGAAGAGATTTTATTAAGAAACTAATGTTAATTGAACAACTTACATGTGAAAGACAAACTTCAGACAACAAAATCGCAGCATAACATTACAATTGAACAATTCACCAAAAATTAAAAACCCCTTCACCACCACTACCTTAAATAGGCATTTTGGGAGACTTGGGTAGAGCCTCCAACATTACAAATGATCCCACTTGAGTATGGTAGGCCTAGGGTGGTGGAAAGTTATGGAGAGGAGACTTTTCCACCCTTGACCCGAGGTGGCAGCCAGCTTGCATCCACCGAACAAATGTGCTTGGAAGACCTTATATATGGCCAAATCAAATTAGTCCATAGAGGAAGACAATGGAGCCCCAGATGGCTCCTAACCTCATGTAAAATTTGGGCCCATTTGGAGTTGTATATTCGGATATATGATTAGATTAATGTGCTGTTTTTCTGGGCCACAGAATATGGCCCATAATTTTATCTCTAACTTGGGCCGCCTAAATGACCACCATGGAATCCGAATTAGCATTGGGTCCTAAAGAGTTATTTGGTCCCCTACATGTATTATAGCATCCCACGAATTGTGGTATTCATTGGATTGGTAATGTCAGTCCCACATTCTGATCAGTGGGATGTTGTCCAATCAGGCTTCTCTAGAATTGATTCCATTCATCTCCAAATATCTCCAACATCCTTTAGGAATACTCCATTGATACCTGAATGAAAAATATTCATATTTACGTTTAGAAACAGTTTCCAAAATATCAAAATAAAATATGGATAATAAAATTCCTTAAAATCATATGAATCATTGGGTACTTTAAATGATGTTCAAAAATCTACCACATAAAAGTGCATTTTAAGAAAGAATTATAATAATAATGTGAAATGATGTTCAAAGTGTAAAATGCACTAAAATGATGTTTATGAATAATAAATCACATTGATATTATATAAATTAACAATGAATATTAGCCTTATTTAGTGGCTAATCACAAGAATGGTCTTGGGATAGGGATCTGCTTATGAAACTATCATGTATTAAAATATTTTGATGGTTTTCATGATTGTTTGGTATAAGGGTTTCTGGTGGTCATTGTGTATTAAAATGTTTTTGCAAAAGGGAATTTGAATTTCATATTGTTGAGATATATTTTTCTCGGGACTAGCAACACTAAAGTTGAAGGGTGTTATTAGCCACTAAATGAAGATAATATTCATTGTTAATATATATAATATTAATGTTTTTTATTATTCATAAACACCATTTTAACAAATTTTACACTTTGAATATCATTTCACATTATGATTGTAATACCTTCTTAAAATTCACTATTATGGGGTACATTTTCGAACATCATTTAAAGTACCCAATAATTCACCTGATTCTAAAGAATGTAATTATCCATATTTTAATTTGATATTTTGTGAAATGTATCATCACTTCAATTTAAACATTTTTCATTTAGGGATCAATGGATTATTCATAAATAAAGATGGAGATATTTGGCGATGAAAAGAAACAATTCTGGAGAAGGCAGATTGGACACCAGCCCACTGATGAGAATGTGGGGCCCAAAATACTGGCCCAATAGAGCCCAAATTTCGTGGGATTCTATAAGACATATATAGGAACAAATAATTCTTTAGGATCCAGTGCTAATTCGTCTTCCATTGTGGTTATTTAGGTGGCCCAAGTTAGAGATAAAATTCTAGGCCAGATTCTGTGGCCCATAAAAACAGCCCACTAATATAATCATATCTCTGTATCCACAACTCCAAATGGGCCAAAATTTACATACAGTTAGAATAAATCCTGGGATCCATTTTCTTCATCTATTTCCCACTCTAATTCGGCCATCTATAAGGCCTTCCAGGCGGATCTGTTCGGTGGAAGCAAGTTGCCTGCCACCTCGGGTCAAGGGTGGAAAATCAACTCTCCCTCAAATTTACACCCACCTATGGCCTACCAAAATTAATTGAGAAGACTTGGAATATTGGAGGATCTTCCCAAGGCTTAAAAAATACCTATTTAAGGTAGTGGTGGTGGAGGAGTTCATAATATTTGGTTCTTGGTTTCATTGTAGTGTTATGTTGCCGCTTTGTATTTGTAATTTCATTTCTTTCTCATGTAAGTTGTTTAATTCAACTCAGTTTCTTAATAAAAGTTCTTACTTTACTCTTATTATTTTCTTATATTTATCACGTCGATACCTTTGGTTCAATGTGTGAATTTATTCACACCATACTTTGTGATATTTATCACACAACAGAGGAGTGATCGATTTTTGTTGTTGTTTTTACTTCTTCAATTCCACCCTCGTAAGTCTACTTCCTGCTTCCGTTGAAGACATTTCATAAATGGAGGGATAAATCTTTTATAGGTAGATACAAGGGAGTAGTAAGGGGATGGATTGGATGTTATTGATCACTCCATTAATTGCTAATCACTTCTTTTATATGAGATTTTTATTTGATGATTTTAAAACCTCTTCATCCTTATTGAATTTAAGGTCACACATTTCAAGTGCTAATATGAACCTCTACCTTGGAGTGATCAAAACATTGATCCTTCAAGTGTATATGTGATTAGTATAAGGTTGTATAGGTATTAAACCAGTAAGTTGTGATTTCGTTTGATCTTCTTTAATGAATCCATCTCAATTATAAGAAATTGAAATCATTAAAAAAGGAATTCATCCAATCCACCCCGAGCGATAACTTAGGATCAACTCATTAATTTAATTTGAATTAACCTAAATCTATTAGTGATCCTTTAAAAACATCTTAAATAAATCTAAGTTGGCCACTTCATGGCCAAAAACAATCCAAATATTTCACGTGTCTGTAGGTACTTCTTATGTCTCTGAGGATTCGACAACCCAAACTAGACTACAAGGACCGTCATAGCTTCTTCTCTTGGGTAAATTTGAGTGTGAATAAAATTTTGGCACCGTTGTCAGGAACCCAAGTGAGCCATATATACACCCATTATATTCTCCCCCATTTCTTATTTTCTCATCCAAATTCTCTTATCTTGTCCCTTTCTTGTTTTTTTTTCTTTTGGCGCATGTCCGCCTACACCCACGATCAATCAAACCGTCTAGTTAGGGTGGATAGTCCTGGGTTTGGGGAGTCAAGTACACCAAGGGAACTCATTCAATTAGATCGTAATAATCCTAATACTCTAGAGTCCAAAATTGATCCCATTTCAATGGATGTTCATCAAAGAAACCAACTCATAAACCTGGGTGGGAAAAAAATTGAAACCCAAATGAGGGAGCCGCAAACTTGGGGAATGCAATTGATCAAACCATGAATGACTAATTCACACATTACTAGACCAATTCCCACTCATGAATTAGACACAACTACCTAGGAGATTACAACTACATCTTTAAACATCACGTCTTAAACCACCTTCCCACATTCCATGGAATGGAGTCCGACATGCCCTACCTTCACATTAAGCAGTTCAATGACATTGTAGTAACCATGTGTCCCCCACATCAACTAGAATCAGCTAAGATGATTCTATTTCCTTTTTATTTAAAGTATCGAGCTAATAATTAGCTAAAATATTTGAGACCATCATCCATAAACTCTAGGGACCAACTACAAAGAGAATTCTAAAAAAATACTTTCCCCATAATAAAACAATTGCACTTAAAAATAGTACCCAAAACGTTTTTGAAAAAGAGGGAGAGTAATTCTATGAAACATGGGAGAGGTTCAAGGACACAATAAACATGGTTCCACCCCATGGTTTTTCTATTCTTGAACTAGTGATAATTTTCTATGAAGGGTTGGGTCCAAGGAACAATCAATTCATTCACATGATGTGTAATGGAACCTTTAAAAAAAGGCCCAAATGATGCTTACAAGTATCTAGAAAGCCTTTCTGAACAAAACCAAACATGGTTAACTTCACCTTATTCTCAAAATCCACAAAGAACTACTGGAATTCATACACATAGAGAAGAGTAAATTCTTAGGGGTAAACTTGAAGCACTCTCAAGGAAGGTTGAAGAGATAGACCTTAGGAAAGTTCATGAAATACAAACTATTGACCCTGTTTGCACAATTTGTGACAAACATGACCATAAGACAGAAAACTGCCCAACCATTCCCTCCATCAAGTATGTTCTTTTAGGAGGACCCCCAATGGAAGTAAATGCTTTGAACTTTCAAAATCCTCAATACCAAAACAACTTCAACACAAGGTATAATGACCACCCAGGCTTCCGCTGGAAAGATAACCGACAACCTAGCCAACCACAGGGACAAAATCCTTACCCCCATCAGAAATACCAAACCCATAACCAGTTCCAAATCCAACCTATCCAATACCAACAGCCACCGTTCCATTTTCAAAAAACCATCCCACCTCCACAATATTTCCCCAGGATAAACCAATCTACTCAAGCACCAACCCAAACTGTTCCACAAATCCTACTAGAACAACTGTGAAAACACCTAGAGAGGATGAACTCGGAAGTCTCTTACCTAAAACAAGAACTTAAAACCATCTAAACTGGAAAGGAACCCATTCCTACTCAGTCAGTTCCATCCTCAACATCAAGGGGAGAGTCAAGTTGCACTCAAACAACTCATGAACAAATAAAGGCTTTTATTGTTTTAAGAAGTGGGAAATCAATTGAAAAACCTGAACAACTAATTCAACACCCACCTGAAGATTCAAACTTGGATGAAAATTCAAATGAACCAAATTATCAAACTGAAAAACATGATAACATTTTCAAAGAAACAACTCTTTAAAAAACAACCCCTCAACCTGCACCATTTCCTCAACGCATGAGGGGGAATACCAATCCTGAATTAAGTGAAACATTGAGGAAAATATTCTCACAAGTCAAGTTGAACATTCCTCTTCTCTATGAAATCCAAATCATACCTATATACTCAAAGTAACTTATGGACTTGTGCACTTTTAAAATAAAATTTTCACATAAAAACCAATTCCTTTTGGCTACTAATGTGATTACCACCATTAAAGGGACCATTCCCCCTAAGTTGAAAGACCTGGGTTTCCCTTAAATAAATGTTAAAATAGGAGAGAGAAAGGTTGTCAAGGCCTTGTGTGACCTAGGTGCTAGTGTCAATCTCATTACATATGCGGTGTACTACCAGTTAGGACTAGAAGAACTCCAACCCACATCTATCACACTTCAAATTGCGGATCGTAGCATTAGGGTTCCAAAGGGTATTTAAAGGATGTTCTAGTAAAGATTGGAAATTTCATCTACCCTTCTTACTTCATTGTCCTTGACAACCATCCAATCTTAAGAAATAAGGAACAAACCCCAATCATCCTTGGTCGTCCTTTCTTTGAATCAATCAACTCTATTATTCGAGTCTGAAATGGGAACATGACCATCACCTTTGGGAACATGACTCTAGACTTGAACATCTATAATGCAAGCCCACAAATAGAGGATTACGATGAAATTAATGAAGTAAACATGATAGGAAGCATTTATAATGAATCCATGGAATATCATGTAATATTTGATGAATGTATAAGTCAGGATGATATTGATTTCCTTTGTTAATATGAAGGATGTTTATCTCTTTGGCTGGAATCATTTTTAAATTTATCTTATGATGGAGTCTTAGGTCCAACAATCAAAGAAACCTTTAATGAAACCACTTTCATGGTGACCACTCCAAATTCCTACCCTATATCTGATCAAGAGAATCTAGTAGCTGAAACTTATACATGTGGGGACTCAATCCTATATGAAATTCAAAAAAAAAGAAATTGAACATGATCAAATGTCCCAATCTTATGATGAAATTCCGAACTAACTTGAGCTTGAATTGAATGAACTTCCCGTTGCACTCAAGTATGCTTTCCTAGGGGACAATCAAACACATCCTATTGTAATTTCTTCTTCTATTGAATCCAATCATGAGAGGATGCTTCTATATGTCCTTAGGAAACATAAGAAAGCCTTTGGTTAGACCCTGTCAGATATTCCTAGGATTATCCCCCTTATTGGGACTCATAGGATTGTTCTAGAATCTAATTCAAAGCCATGTCGTCAACCTCAACGGCGACTCAATCCTAATCTCATGGAGGTAGTAAGGAAAGAACTTCTGAAATTGTTAAAAGCTAGTATCATATATCCCATAGATGAGATTGAATGGGTGAGCCCAATCCAAGTGGTTCCAAAGAAAGCAAGAATCACAGTGATAACCAATGAGGATAGAGAGATTCTTCCAACAAGGGTGAGTAGTGGTTGGAGAGTCTGCATCGACAATAGGAAGCTAAACTCATTCACCAAGAAGGACCATTTCCCCTTACCATTCATTGACCAAGTACTTGAGAGAGTGGCAGGTCATTCCTTCTTCTTTTTCTTAGATGGGTACTCGGGGTATAATAAAATTGAGGTCTCCCTAGAGGATCAAGGGAATACTACATTCACGTGTCCATTCAGAACCTTTTCTTTCAAATGTATGCCCTTCGGGTTATGCAATTCTCCTAGAACATTCCAACGGTGCATGATGGGAATCTTCTCAGGCATGGTAGGGGATTTTCTAGAGGTCATCATGGATGACTTATTTGTGTTTGGGGATACATTTGAGGGATGTCTGCAGAATGTGGAGAGAGTCTTGTCATGATGTGAAGAAAAAAATATGGTCCTAAACTGGGAAAATGCCATTTTATGGGTAAAGAGGGACTAGTTCTAGGATATCTGGTCTCAGGTAGGGGTATTGAAGTTGATAAATCCAAGGTTGAAATCATTTGTCACCTTCCATCACCCAAAACTATCAAGGAAGTGTGGTCTTTCATAAGACATGTTGGTTTCTATAGAAGATTCATCAAGGAATTTAGTTCAATCTCCAGTCCCCTTTGTGCTCTCCTAGTAATGTATGCTCCATTTGTTTGGACAGAAAGCGGTGAGGGTTCATTCTCAACCGTCAAATCCTCTCTCACCTCTCCTCCCATTATGAAATCTCCAAATTGGAACCCTCCTTTCGAACTTATTTGTGATGCTAGTAACTTTTTTGTAGTATCTGTGTCAGGACAACGTTGTGATAAAACTCATTATGTCATTTCTTATGCAATAAAATTCTTAAATGATTCCCAAATTGACTACAACACTACTAAAAAGGAGTTACTTTCTATTGTGTTTTCCATGTAAAAGTTTAGGTCTTACCTCTTAGGATCCCCCATCACTGTGTTCACTGACCATTCTGTACTAAAATACCTCGTCCAAAAACAAGATGCGAAGGCTAGACTGATTAGGTGGATCCTTCTATTATAAAAATTTGACCTCACAATCAAGGATAAAAAGGGCGTTGAAAATGTTGTAGCTGATCACCACTCTATGATGGAATTAAAAGACAACTCAAATCACCTTTTAGTGTCTGATTCATTTCCTAATGAACACCTATACTCTATGAGTGACTACCCTTGGTATGCTGAAATAGCAAATTTCTTAGTTATAGGAGTCATTCCCAAATTCTTAGGGACTCAAGCTCGAAGGAAATTCCTTTCTGATGTTAGACAATAAGTGTTTAATGATCCACACCTCCATAAGTTCTGCCCTGATCAAGTCATTAGGAGGTGTGTCCCAGAATCTGAACAAGAGTCCATCCTTAAATTTTGTCATAGTGAGGCATGTGGAGGTCACTTTTCCTCTAAGAAAACTTCTGCTAAGATTATTCAATGTGGTCTCTTCTAGCCCACCCTCTCAAGGGACTCCTACACATTTTGTCAAAGATGTCATAGGTGTCAACAAGTAGGGTCCATCACAAAAAGTAATCAAATGCCACTCACTCCCATCTTAGTGGTTGAAATATTCGACAGTTGGGGAATTGATTTTATGGGTCCCTTTCCAAACTCTAGGGGATATCTTTACATTCTCTTAGCTATCGATTATGTCTCCAAATGGATTGAGTCCATTCCTACAGAATCCAATGATCATCAAACTGTGATTAGATTTCTCAAGTAAAATATCTTCTCTAGATTTTGAATTCATAGGGCTATCACTAGTGATCGTGGAACTCCTTTTTGAAATCGTCCATTCTCATCACTCATGGAAAAATATGGAATTTCTCACAAAGTTTCCACTTCTTACCACCCATAGACTAATGGCCAAGCTGAGTTGGCCAATTTTGAAATCAAACAAATTCTTGAGAAAAAATTCAATCCGTCTAGGAAAGATTGGCCTGAGAAACTCTTGGATGCTCTTTGGGAATATCATACAACATTAAAAACCATCCTAAGAATGTCACCATATAGGTTGGTTTATGGAAAAGCATGCCATTTACCTGTTGAAATTGAGCATAATGTCTTTTGAGAAATTAAAAAAATGGATTATGACCTCTCATTGGCCGGAACAAAAAGTAAATTAGACCTCAACGAATTGGAGGAACTAAGGATGGAGGGTTATGAAAATTCAAGGATCAATAATGATAGATTTCAAGCTTACCAATCTAGGAATATCAAGGTCAAACATTTCGAACCGGAAAAACTTGTGCTCTTGTATTGTTAAAAACATCATTTACACCTGGGAAAGTTGAGGTCTAGATGGTCAGGTCCGTACATAGTGCATAAGGTGTACCCCCATCGAGCTGTTGAAATTCAAGATCCCACCAACAGTCAAACATTTAATGTTAATGGTCATAGAGTCAAACCATTCATAGAACCATTCAAAAAACATGAATTTGATGAAGAATTGTTTGAACCTACCTTATATGATGAAAATAATTTATCAATTAGGGGTCCATGTTGGGATAAAGACGTTAAACAAAGTGCTGCATGAGAGGCAACCCATGGTTTTCATGTTTCCAATCATTTTTTTGAATCATCTTTATTTTTCAAATAGGATTAATTAATTTTGATATTTAAAATAAATATAGACTGTTGACCTATTCTTCTATTATGAGTATGGATGGGTACGAAAGGGGAGCACCATTTTCTTCCGTGTCACATGGTGTGATCCTTGAGTAATGCCTTACCCAGAAATTTAAAAAGAAGACAATGTATCATCAGTTTGTTTTATTTTAATGTTTTTGTAGGTTAAAAAAATACAAAAATAAATATAATAATAATAATAAGGGACACATCGTGGGTCATGGGGAAAACCCTGTCACAACCGGTGAAGCCGCAGGGATTCGAACCCGGGACCGATGGGAGAAAGGGGCGCACGCTTACCAATGACCTACAGATTTTTGTGCTTCCTTATTCTATTATTTTTTTATATATACTTATATTTTACTTTCTTTGTTATATATATATATATATATTTTCCACTAGGGAGTTCTCAGAGTGACATCGAGATCAAGGGACTAAATTAGTGTAACAAGAACTTCAACTTCAACCACCAGGTGACTTCATTCCATGATCCTTATATTTCAATTTCCTTTTCAAAATTCCCTTCTCTACCTCTACTCCTTATAAATTTTCATTTCTTCAAACACTATGGAAAGTTTTATTTTAAGTTTGGTGGGGAGATAAAATAAAAAATGCTTTTGTAAAAAGAAAATGATTTGAAAAAATGTGTTTAAATGGAAGTAAAAATTTCTTTAACTTTGAACATGGTAATAAACATTGCACAATTTGAAACTGAATATCAAATAATTCAGCATGCCCTGATTCTGGTTTTAATCCTTGTATAATTTCATGAGCATATATTTTGGAAAGTGTGGTTGTCCAATGTGATATTTCATCATTTATACTTTCATCCAAATAATAAACAAGATCACAATGCATGTCCTTTGGATAGTGGGGAATTAGTTTTAGTTCATGGGGTCCCCTAAATAAATAGCATAGGTTTGGTGACCATTTTATTTTAATATGAGTATTCAAAAAATAAATAAATAAATAAATTTGTGCATAGAGCAATGAAATGACATAATGCGTGGCTTTTGGCACTTGGGGATCATAACTCCATAGTTGTCGGGCCCAGAGTTAGTAATTTTATCTCTTTTTTTGGAAATTTGAATTTTTTTTGGACTAAGATAACTTGAGACGATTCCAGAGTATGTGGGCTTCACTTGGTGCCCTAAGGTCCTTGAGCCTGGGAGTTATGGGCAAAGTCTCGCTATAGGGGTTGACTCTTTTGGGTGAAATTTTAATTACCAAGGAAAAATTGCAAAAAAAATACAATAAAAAAATTTGAATACTCATCTTAATATTGAAATGTGATTCCACCTAGTGCTTCCGTCATTTCCCCCTTGAATAAAGATGAACCCCCCATTTCTATTGTGATGCACAAAACATCCTCATACTTATTTGATATTGGATGAAATATGGAAATGAATTTGAACACAGGAATGGGATTGGGATTGGGATCTACTTATTAAACTATATTGTATTAAAATATTTTGATGGTTTTCATGATTGTTCGGTATAAGGGTCTCTGGGGATCATTGTGTAGTAAAATGTTTTTGGAAAAGGGAATTCGAATTTCATATTGTTGAGATATATTTTTCTCGGGACTAGAAAAACTCAAGTTGGGGGGTGGGATTAGCCACTAAATGAGGCTAATAGTCATTTTTAATATATATATTATTCATGTTCTTTATTATTCATAAAGCCCATTTTAGTGAATTTTACACTTTGAACATCATTTCACATTATGATTGTAATACCTTCTTAAAATGAACTATTATGGGGTACATTTTTGAACATCATTTAAAGTACCCAATAAGTCATCTGATTCTAAGGAATGTAATTATCCATATTTTAATTTGATATTTTGTGAAATGGATATTCACTTCAATTTAAACATTTATCATTCAGGGATAAATGGATGATTCATAAATTATGATGGAGATATTTGGTGATGAAAAGAAACAATTCTGGAGAAGGAAGATTAGACACCGGCCCAGTGATGAGAATGTGGGGCCCACAATACTGGCCCAATAAAGCCCAAATTTCGTGGGATGCTATAAGACATATAGAGGAACAAATAATTCCGTAGGATTCAGTGCTAATTCGGCCTCCATTGTGGTTATTTATGCGGCCCAAGTTAGAGATAAAATTTTGGGCCAGATTCTGCGGCCCTTAAATAAAGATGAACCCCCATGTCTATTGTGATGCACAACACATCCTCATACTTAATTGATATTGGATGAAATTTGGCAATGAATTTGAACAAAGGAATGGGCTTGTGATTGGGATCTGCTTATGAAACTATCTTGTATTAAAATATTTTGATGGTTTTCATGATTGTTTCGTATAAGGGTTTCTGGTGATCATTGTGTATTAAAATGTTTTTGGAAAATGGAATTCAAATTTCATATTGTTGAGATATATTTTTCTCGGGACTAGCAAAACTGAAGTTGGGGGTGTGATTAGCCACTAAATGAGGCTAATATTCATTGTTAATATATATAATATTCATTTTCTTTATTATTCATAAATACCATTTTAGTGCATTTTACACTTTGAACATCATTTCACATTATGATTGTAATACCTTCATAAAATGAACTATTAATTGGTACATTTTTTAACATCATTTAAAGTACCCAATAAGTCATCTGATTCTAAGGAATGTAATTATCCATATTTTAATTTGGTATTTTTAAAAGTGGATCTTCACTTCAATTTAAACATTTTTCATTCAGGGATCAATGGATGGTTCATAAAGGATGAGGGAGATATTTGGCGATGAAAAGAAACAATTCTGAAGAAGGAAGATTGGACACCAGCCCACTGATGAGAATGTGGGTCCCTGAATAATGTCCCAATAAAGCCCAAATTTCGTGGGATGATATAATACATATAGAGGAACAAATAATTCTGCAGGATCCAGTGCTAATTCGGCCTCCATTGTGGTTATTTCGGTGGACCAATTTAGAGATAAAATTCTGGGCTAGATTCTGCGGCCTAGAAAAACAGCCCACTAATATATTCATATCTTCGTATCCAAAACTAAAAATGGCCCAAATATTAAATACGGTTAGAAAAAAATCTTGGTATCCAATTTCGTATTCTATGTACCACTCTAATTATGCCATCTAGAAGTTCATCTAGGCGCATCTATTCGGTGGAAGCAAGCTAGCTTCCACCTCGGGTCAAGGTTGGAAAATCAACTCTCCCTCAACATTCCACCCACCTATGGCTGACCACAATTAATCGAGAAGACTTGGACTATTGGAAGATATACCCAAGGCTTCAAAAATCCCTATTTAAGGCAGTGGTGGTGGAGGAGTTGATAATCATTGGTGCTTGGTTTCATTGTAGTGTTATGTTGCCGCTTTGTATTTGTAATCACATTTCAATCTCATGTAAGTTGATTAATTCACCTTAGTTTCTTAATAAAAGTTCTTCCTTTACTCTTATTATGTTATTATACTTATCAAGTTGATACTGTTGGTTCATGGTGTGAATTTATTCACACCATACTTTGCGATATTTATAACACAATGGAGGAGTGATCGATTGTTGTTGTTGTTTTTACTTATTCAATTCAACCCTCGTAAGTCTACTTCCCGCTTCCGTTGAAGACATGTCATCAATGGAGGGATAAATATTTTATGGGTTGATACAAGGGAGTAGAAAGGAACTGGATTGGATGTTATTTATCACTCCATTAATTGCTAATCACTTCTTTTAAATGAGATTTTTATTTGATGATTTTAAATCCTCTTCTTCCTTATTGAATTTAAGGTCACACATTTCAAGTGCTAATACAAACCTCTACCTTCGAGTGATCAAAACATTGATCCTTCAAGTGTATAGATGATTAGTACTAGGGTGTTTAGTCATTAAACTAGTAAGTGATGATTTAGTTTGACCTTCTTAAATGAATCCATCTCAATTATAAGAAATTGAAATCATTTAAAAAGGAATTCATCCAATCCACCCCGAGCGATAACCTAGGATCAACTCATTACCTTAATTTAAATTAACTTATATCTATTAGTGATACTTTAAAACCATCTTAAATAAACCTATGTTGGCCAATTCATATCCAAAAACAATCCAAATATTGCACGTGTCTGTAGGTACTTCATAGGTCTCAGAGGATTCGACAACCCAAACTAGACTACAAGGACCGTCCTACCTTCTTATCTTGGGTAAATTTGAGCGTGAATATAATTTTGGCACCATTGGCAGGGACCCAAGTGAGTCATATATACACCCATTCTATTCTCCCCCATTTCTTCTATTCTTATCCAAATTCTCTTATGTAGTCCCTTTCTTGTTTTTTTTCTTTTGGCACATGTCCGCCTACACCCACAATCAATCAAACCATCTAGTTAGGGTGGATAGTCCTGGGGTTGCAGAGTCAAGTACACCAAGGGAACTCATTCCATTACATCCTAATCTTCCTAATACTCTAGAGTCCAAAATTGAGCCCATTTCTATGGAAGGTCTTCAAAGAAACCAACTCATTAACCCGTGTGGGAACCAAAATGGAAACCCAAATGAGGCAGCCCCAAACATGGGGAATGCAATTGATCAAATGATGAATGACTACCTCACACCTTCCTGGACCAATTACCCCTCGTGAATTAGACACAACTCCCTAGGGGATACAAACTAAATCTTTAAACCCTGTTTTCTAAACCACCTTCCCACATTCCATGGAATGGAGTCCGAGATGCCCTACCTTCACATTAAGGAGTTCAATGATATTGTAGAAACCATGTGTCCCCCACATCAACTATAATCAGATAAGATGAGGCTATTTCCTTTTTATTTAAAGGATAGAGATAAAAATTTGCTAAACAGTTTGAGTCCATCATCCATAAACTATTGGGACCAACTACAAAGTGAATTCTACAAAAAATATTTTCCCCACCATAATACAATTGCACTTAAAAGGAGTATCCAAAACATTTTTGAAAAAGGGGGAGAGTAATTCTATGAAACATGGGAGAGGTTCAAGGACACTCTAAACATGGTTCCACACTATAGTTTTTCTATTATTGAACATGTGATAATTTTATATAAAGGGTTAGGTCCTTGGAACAAACAATTCATTGACATGATGTGTAATGGAACCTTTAAAAACAAAGCCCCAAATGATGCTTATGGGTATCTAGAAAGCCTTTATGAACAAAACCAAACATGGGGAACTTCACCTTATTCTGAAAAGCCACAATGAACTACTGGAATTCATACACTTAGAGAAGAGGAAATACTTAGGGATAAACTTACAACACTATCTAGGAAGGTTGAATAGATATACCTTAGGAAAGTTCATGAAACCCCAACTGTTGACCCTATTTGCACAATTTGTGACAAACATGACCATAAGATAGACAACTACCCAGCCATTCCCTCCATCAAGAATGTTCTTTTAGGAGGACCCGCAGAGGAAGTAAATGCTTTGAAATTTCAAAATCCTTAATACCAAAACAACATCAACCCAAGGTATAATGACCACCCAGGCTTCGGCTGGAAAAATAACCAACAACCAAGCCAACCACAGGGACAAAATCCTAACCCCCATCAGAACTACCAAACCCATAACCAGTTCCAAACCCAACATATCAAATACCAATAGCCACCGGTCCATTTTCAACAAACCATACCACATCCAATATATTCCCCTGGGATAAATCAATCTACTCAAGCACCAACCCAAAATGTTTCACAAAGCCTACTAGAATAACTGTGAAAAAAAATGGAGAGGATGAACTCGGAAGTCTCTACCCTAAAACAAGTACTTCAAACCTTTATAACTGGAAAGGCACCCATGCCTACTCAGGCAGTGTCATCCTTTACTTCAAGGGGAGAGTAATGTTGCACTCAAACAACTCATGATCAACTAATGGATGTGACTATTTTAAGAAGTGGGAAATCAATTGAGAAACCTGAACAACTAATTCAACACCCACCTGAAGATTCAAACATGGATTAAAATTCAAATGAACCAAATGATGAAACAGAAAAACACGATAACATTTTCAAAGAAACAACTCTTCAACAAACAACCCCACAACCTGCACTATTTCCTCAACGCATGAGGGGAAAACCAAGCCTGAATTGAGTGAAACATTGAGGGAAATCATCTCACAAGTCAAGTTGAACATTCCTCTTCTCGATGCAATCCAAACCATACTTGCCTACTCAAAGTACCTTAAGGACTTGTGCAGTTTCAAAAGAAAATTTTCACATAAAAACCAAGTCCTTTTGGATGCTAATGTGAGTACCACCATTCAAGGGACCATTCCTCCTAAGTTGAAAGACCCGGGTTTCCCTTACATCAATGTTGAACTAGGAGAGAGCAAAGTTGTCAAGGACTTGTGTGACCTAGGTTCTAGTGTCAATCTTATTCCCTATGATGTGTACTGCCAGTTAGGCATAGAATAACTCCTACCCACATCTGTCACACTTCAACTTGATGATCATAGCATTAGGTTTACAATGGATTAGAAAGGGGTTGGATTTGATGTTATTTATCACCTCATTAATGTATAATCACTTCTTTAATTGAGATTTTTATTTGATGATTTTTAAACTCCACCGTCTTTGTTGAATTTAAGGCCACACGCTTCAAATTCTAATATGAACATTAACCTTGAAGTGCTCAAAACTTTGATCCTTCAAGTGTATAGGTGATTAGTGTTAAAGGGTGTAGGCATTAAACTAGTAACTGATGATGTTGTTTTATCTCCTTAAATGAAGCCATCACAAATATAAGAAATTGAAATCATTGAAAAGGAAATACCTCCAATCCACCCAAGCGATAAACTTGGATCAAGTCATTCTATTAAATTGAATTCACTTAAGTCTCTTAGATTTCCTTTAAAACCTTATAAAATCAACCCAAGTTGGCCACTTCATAGCCAAAAACAATCCATATAATGTTAGTGTCTATAGGTTACTTGTTAGGTCTCTGAGGATTCGACAACCCAAACAAGACTACATGGACCGTCCTACCTTATTCTTTTGGGTAAATTTGAGCGAGAATCAATATTCATACATGGATATAAAAAAATTATTTAAAACAACCTTAACATGATTATAAAATTCCATATCTTTTTAAAAAACACAGGATAACCAGGGAAAACACAATAAATGGTTGTGATATAAATCCCAGTTAGGTAATAAATAAATCATAACATGAATTATATATTACATATTATATAATAATCATTTACATGTGACATCAAATTGGTGAGAATTATAATCATGGACAAAGAGTCATGATATAACATGATAATATAATGGCAACATGGGAATGTAGGAATAACTTTAAATAATACATCATAAGAATAAGTCAAGGTTTTTGACCAATATATCATAACATAATATTCATAGGATATCATCCCATACACCATAAATGGAATCTCATTACAATAAAACATTACCCAATTCATCAAAGTACTACATGGGTGCACCCATCATAATCATCTTATGTACATCCATACGTGTTTCATATAGATCAAATAACATAAAATCATATTTCATCACATTTAAACCTAAAATTAAGAATTTGGGTTAAATAAATGTAATTTCCAAATAAATTAATTATTGGTAAAACTAATTTAATACCATTGAGAGGAAATGTGTAAGGGTATACACATCACAAATGTTTGTCATGGAAAATCATTGTGACATTTTGACAGAATAACAAATAATTCTTATAGATTCATAAATTGGTTCAATAAGAGATAAAGGTGTCTATAATCCATTTGAAGTAAAAAAGGATAGCATGATGGAAATTTAATAACATAATCCATCATGAAAATTTTGGAATTAATATGTATAAGACATGTAGGGTGAACAAATACAAACCTGACATGGAAAAAAGACAACATAATTTTTCTAGTATAATGGGTGTAAAATATGAATCACAGAAGGGATTAATGAGAGATTAACGGTGCATTAATCCTATGGAAATAATAATTTCAGTAATTTGTATTTGTAAAATTGTATACCTTCAAGATTAATTATAATAAAAAGATCCTTACATAAATAAGGTGCTTGAATAAAGAGGATAATGAGAGGAAAAAATAAAGAATTTTTTACATAATAAATTCTTAGTTTAATGATATATAATTGTTTGGTAATAAATTTTAAATTAGGTGGGAATTTATAAATTCATAAAAACATAAATGGTTGGGATTACAAATGATAATTACAATGAAGGTGCTTGACTGGAAAGGAAAAGAGTGAAATCACTTAATTTTTTTTCACAGTAACAACTTTGGTAAATGCTATAATGAGATGGTATAAATAGTCTCACATTATTATGAAATAAATTATAATATACAGGGATAGTTATAAATTCATGTCAACATAACTAATACATATTCAAATGGATAAATAAAAAATGTTTTTTAAATTGAAAAGAACATAGAAATTTCTCTAACTAAATTTCAACATACTGACGACCTAGGTAAATGATATAATGAGAGTGGATAGATGATACCAAATTATTAAGATATAATATTTTTATTATACTAATATTTATAAAATCAGGATAGAAAAACAAATTTATGTTCAATACTTTAAATAAAAGGAGGTGTTTGATTTGAAAAGAATAAAGAGAGGTCCCTTAATAAATTTCATCATAGTAATGCCTAAGGTATATTCAATAATGAGAGGGAAAATAAAATAAAATTATTAAAAAAATATATTTTCAATATAGATATTGTAATAAATTCACTACAACATAAACAATTGAGATTCAAGAGAAAAACTAAAAATAATGTTCATGAATTTGAATAGAATAGAGAGAGGTACCTTGTCATGAGAAGGTGATTCCAAAAGAATGTGAAGAGCATCATGAGATATTGGGTCCCATTGGAGGGACTCTAGAGAGGGTTGTTCAATGTAAATAAATGATCCATATTTTTTAGTTAATACGACTTGGATATTTTGTGGGTTTATATATTTAAAGAGAGGGGAGTTCATTATTATTTCCCAAACAAATATATTGGCCCCTATATAATAAAATACTAAAAAACACGGATCCTCCTAAGGTTTTTGACCAATTTTCCTTCCAAATAGGTCAAGATTTCATTATTTTAAATTTAAATGGGCATAAATAATTAAAATATTACTCATGGTGATGTGGAAGCTAGTCTTGTTCATAAAGAAATGACATTAAAAGAATAAAATAAAATATTTGATTTGTAGGATTCCTAAAGGCATTATAAAACAACTTAATAACATCAAAATAACATTATTTTAAAGGGTAATAAAATATTTGGTCATGTATACCATTTATATAACTTATTACTACACTTTTGTGTCAATATGATTTCATTATACACATTGTATTTTTATATCATATTTAATTTTTACTCGAAAATATTAGTGTCTCAGAAAATTATGAATAATCCACATAAGATTATTTTGACTTGATGAATCAGAATATGATATGTTTCCTACTGAAATAATTTTCCACATTTTTGAATTGTTACTTTTAAAAAACCATATACATTTATTATAAAATGTTAATTTTTTAAAAATAATAGTTTTTGAAACATTATAAAATTTATATTTTGCATCATAAAAATTATACTGTCTGTTATAATTAATAAATATTATTTAATAGTTTTATTTAACTAAAATATATTTTATTTTTAAAAATCATTAAATCATTAAAAATATATGTCTTAATTGAAATTTCTTATTAAAAAATTATAATTTTTGTTTTATCATATCAAAATATAATCATTTATTAATTATTTATACAAAAACAATAAAATATGATCATTATTATATTGAAAATAAAATATCAATTATAATAACGTGAGTTATATTTTTTGAGTCCATTTTAAATTTTTTACAAACAATTATGTTTTTTACTATGGTAGTAAATATTTAAAATAGTGACTATTAATATTGTCCAAAAAATAAGTTTGACATATTAAATAGAATTAATTATCATTATTAAAAATATGGAATATATTTTAGGACAATAAATTCACATGGTTGGAATAACTTAATACAAAACCCTCAGGCATGATCGAATGTAGTTTTTAAAAAAATTGATTTAAAAAAAGATATTATTTTATCTTTATAACTAGATATATTAAATATAATAATTAAAAATATTAATTATAGATATATTAAAAATAAATTTAATTTAAATAATTCCCTTTTCGTTTTTAATTATAATTAATTAATACGAGAAAACAGTACTCATTTTAAAACTGTTTTCTGAAAAAAAAAAATGTTTTCTGATGAAACAAATAAAATCTTACTAATATTTGTTATAAATATGATTTAAATTTATTTAGTATGATTAAATATAAATAAATTATTATTATTTAAAATTAAAATCAAATACATTTAAATTAATATTGGGCCTTTTCATTGATTAATTTATCAAAAGAAATGGAACTTTTGAAAATTCGTTATTTCTCACTATTCTTCGATAAATAAATATTTTTTTGGAAATTATAAATATTTAACCATTTTTTAATATTTATATGAAGAAATAAAATATAATTTTAATTCTATCATATACATTTTATAAACATTCTCAAAATTATTTATATTTTGTTTTTAGAAAAATAAAAAAATATTTTTGAAGAAAACTTATTTGTGAAAAATAAAATGACATTACTAAAAATATAGTGATAAATCAGAAAGAATTTAAATATGTTTATGTTTAGTAAGAAACATATTTATATACATATATATCATAATTCAGTTAATCATATTCATATCTCAAAATTTAATGGCTAGGTTAAAATGGTCTTATTTAGATAATAATAGTTTGTTTGGGGTTGGTGTTACATATCATATATGTTATCAAACATAATTTTCTTTTTAGGGGAGTTTTAAAACTGTATCTTATTTTTTAAAATTTATAAATAGCTAAAATAGTGTAGGAAAATAAAATAAGAGTGCACATAAAATCAAAAATGTCATTGCAGTTAATCTATTTTATTTTTTGTGGAGCTATGAGACATCTGTAGAAAAATGATTTCAATTTTTTTATAATTTTTGATGATATCTCCATGATGACTAATTTTTTGTTTATAAAAAAAGGATTAGGTAGTTGAACAAAATTGAATATTTGGAAGTAATAACCAAAAAGAGTTTACTTTTTTTTAATAAAATTTTGATTAATAATAGGAAAATATAAATCTAATTCCATTGAGTATTATCTCAATTATAATAGAGTAAAGAGTTTTTTTAACACTTCATATATACACTACTAAAAATATAACTTCTAATAGATAAAATAGATATATAATGGAGATAGGAAGAACTATTCTAAATGAATTTAAATTTTCGAATTTTTTATAATGATTGGATACATCAAATAATATACAAATTCAAAAATAGTACTTTCATAAAAAGAAATAAAAAATTACATATATATTACATTTTCATAAAAACAAGAGATTATTTAAAGTACATTAATATATAAGTAAAACATTATATTAAAATCATTAATTGAAATATAAAAACATTGATAAAACTAAACAATAATATATTTTTAATGTTTATATATGTGTGGAATATGAAACAAATTATTGAGTAAAAAAAATTAAAAATCATTAACAATTGTGATGTGAAGTTCATTTAATATTAAATCAAAATGAGAGGTCTTTATAATGAATATCATGAATAATAAAAAATGAATAATTATAAAAAGTGATGTCAAGATGATTATGTGTCTGAAATAAAAACATTTAACATGATTATGAATATACCATTAATAAAGATTCTACTATAAAGGATTCAAAAAACAATAAAAATTTATTGGAAACGTTTATAGTAAAAAATGACTTTCAAAACTAAGAAACACTGATATATACATGAAAATGACTGTAATTTAAAATAAATAATAATTTATATCACAAGTTAAAACATAGCCCTTCAATTATTCTATTGACCATAAACAGCAGGTTGTATCTATGAATGATGACTCATATTAGTATAAATAAATATTATATATAGGATTTAATTCTAAGACCACATTAAAATAACATAATTATAAACAAGTGGGAATTTAGAAATAAACTCAATGAAAATTGTGTGGTTATAAGAAATAATGAAATATTAGAGAGAATGGGCCAGTAAAATGGTAATAAATTTGATATATTTTTTTTCTTTCTTTCTATGTATTGATTCTATTTAAATATATCTAGACATAGTAGCTTATAATATATAAAAATATTATACATGGATAATGAACTTATTTCTTCTATTCAATGTGAATTCTAAATTATTCATATTCTGTGGTTATATAAATAAAATGTGTAAGTTTATGAAAGACTTGTATTGATTGTAATAGGAAACAAGATCATAGTTCTCAAAACTATAAAAATTATTAGAGAATATGAAATTTTAAAATGAAAAATGGAAAAAATAATGACATAATAGATACTAGTAAAAATAGTCATATTATCATGATTTAAATTGAGGTCATTTTTTATGGGAGATAATGATTTAATCTATGAAGAATTTTTAGATCACATGAATATTAATTTTGAAATTGCAATTGATGTAGTGAAGAGATTATATTCAAATTAAATAAAATAAAATTCAATAATTAAATTTTTCAGTATGAGGAGAATTTATAACAGGATATATTAAATATTTTTTACTTAAGATACTTAAATAAGGTTTCTACACTTAAAAAAGTTGTGGTAAAATTTAATAATGATGATATATTCCAAAGTGAGAAGAAAACACAATACACAGAACATATTGGATGTTTATTATATCTCATAGTATCTAGACCATAAATTCTTTATTAAATAGAGTTAATTGCTTTATTTCAACGAGATCCAAAGGAATCACACAATGAATATTTTTAATGAATTTAGAGATATATAATAGGAATAATAAGTTATGGTATATTTTATAATAAATGACTAAAACTTGATGTCATTAAAAATACTATTAATCCTTAAGTCAATAATGATGATGAAAAAAACTATATTGAGAATCATATTATTTATGGGAAATTGATGTTAGATTTGGAAATAAATAAATTAGTAACTCTTAGTATAGTAGAATATTCATATGTGGATTCCTAAAGGCATTAAAAAAATGGGGTTCTTTGTATTGAATTTGGTAGATATAATTCCAAAAATGGACAATTCATTTTATAATTGGTTATTATAGGAAACTCAAGATATAATTGTAAAATAATATATTGAATCACTCAAAATCATAGATAATTGATAAGAAATAAAACTATTTAAGGATAATGTAAAGTGTAGTATAGTGATTTATTAATTTGTTCCTATATTTATGAATTTTACAGACCTTTTAACAAAATTATTATCAAATTATGTATTTAAATATTTAATATATAATATCAATTCATGTCCTTACCTTATTCAATAATTTTTAATGATTTCTCATACTTCCTTTCAAATTTATTTGGATTTTTTTTAATGGTTTAGAATATACATAAATACAATATAACTTTACATTTGAGATATATTATATTATTAGAATGTAGAGTTATTTTATTGAATATTTGGGGATTAAAAGGGGTATTTTAATTGACTTTGGAATGTAAGAAATTATAAAAACTATTTTTTAAGGAAAAATATAATAGTCACACTGATATGGTAATATCTAAAAATCTAACTTAATCATTTTTTAGTGACAGGTTTTTTTCTTTTAGAAAAAAAATGAAATTATTTCATACATAATAGTTTTGATAAAACAAGAAGTTAAACTATTTATTTAATGAAAAACAATTCCATAGTGTTATATTAAGTAATCCAATTGACTAAAAATAAATATATTTTAGAAAATTATTGGACCAATATATATTATTTTATTTTTATTTAATTTCTAAAATGTATAATGAATTATGATATGGAATTGGAAATAATAAAATATATGAAATAATTGATCATTATCAATTCAATATGTAATGATATAAATGAAACTTTTGTAAAACTTCTTATGTATCTAATATGAGTTTGAATTATTTTTACTAATAAGAATTATTATAAAAATTGTAATATTCTTTTTTGTTATTCATGGTTGGGAAGTAATTGGTAAGTATTCTAGAGGTTATTGAAGGTTATATGTTTTTTCCCAAAAAAGAATAAATGTTATAAATTTCATAGAAACTAAATGACCATTTTTTTAAATGATGAATGTGATAGTGTTTTTCTCATTTTTATTGAGTATAAACTGTGACCTTCATAAATTTCTTGTAATCACGTATAAAAAATGTAGTAATCTTGAATGGTTCAAAATCAATAATGTAATTCAAAATTGTATCCTTGGAGAATAAAAATGTTACATTTTAAAAAAAATTGTTATATCAAGTTATAAACGCCATGAAAATATTCAAATGAAACTATGATAGTCTATTATTCATCAGTTCAAATTTCATAGGGATGATTTATAAATTAGAAGATATAATTTAAAATTCATGATGTGACATTAATAAAGACGACATTTTTATGACCCTTAAACAATGTTATTAATGATTTATCATCTCTGTATCATGTTGAAATACATAACTATCAATTTAATATTAAAATTAAATTATACCCAAAATATAATACGGGAGGAATTCAAAAAAAAACTGATTGAGAAAAATAATTATATAATTAAATATTGGTATTAAATGGTCAAAGATGGGATATTATTCAGAAAAATTTATTGTTATATATAAGGAATGTAAAATCATGTTCTCATGTGATATTGAAATTATAATCCATTGATTTATTAAATATAAGATTTTAATGGAAATAAATTTCAAATTATTCAATTAATTGAAAATTATTTGATGATTTTATTTTATTGATGAATATTGGGGTATTGAGTGTGTGATGAAATTTCAAGAGATAGAATATTTTCAACTTGATCAATTAAAGGATTATGAGAATATAATGATTGATTTATTATCTATTAATATAAGAATATAGTACTTTTAAAGTGGTTTGAAAAGTCACAAAAAATATTAAAAATATACTTTTTAATGATATTGAGAAATCCTAATGAACAATGAATATATTTTTTATTAAGTTGAATTTATTCATTATAAATTAGTAGAATATTCCTATAATTATTGGAAAAAATTAAAAAGGTCAAGGATAATACCATCCCAAAAATAAATTTATTTTATTATATAAATTAGTCAATTATGCGTCTTGTATCATCAATATTATAAATGGAATAGTAACCCATCATGGAGTAGACCTTTCAAATATTGTATGTGCTAATAGTGATTTACATATTTTTTAATGATCAGTTAGGGTTAGTATTATTTATTTGGGGTTTCATACTATACAAAAATATATAGGATCATTTATAGGATAAGTCATAAAGTGATATACCAATGATAAACCCATGCACACCCCCAATATTAAATTCAAAGAAATTCATAAGAACCACACATTCATTATAATCTATACTCTATGAAATATGTTATGGGATTGAATATTTATGAACAATGGATCGAGAACATACCATTTTTAGAGACTGTATTTGACTATAGAAATCGTTTGTCTATTGGAAAGAAATTTTATAATATGTTTTATGGGTGTAATTTTTATTCACTTTTATTTTTAATTGACATAAAAAAGGAAACTATTTTTTCCACTGCATTAGAATAGAGGAAAGATTAGTGTGTGTGTGTGTGTGTGTATATATATGTGATTAACGAGGGTATGATGGAAATTGACAGCTAATATAAGTCTTATTTTTTTACTATAAACATGTACTATTTTATTTTGATGTTATATGTGAAATTTTAATTCAGGTTTCACTACAATTTGGGATGTGTTAGTTTGGAATATGTAGTAACTTATCTCTAATGATTGTTATCAATTTGTAGGATATAAGATTAATATAATCCATATATTATCAATTCATTATCCCTAAAAGAATTATGGGGTTTTTGATATATTTAACATAACATTGAAATTTAACTATATAAACTATAAATATAATAATGAATTTCTTATTGAGTTATATTCTTATGAGGATAAAATGTATATAATGTATCATATAAAATTCAGGATTTTAGGGAAAAAACTTTAATTTGATTTGTTCTTATTTTTGGGATATTTGCATAGAGGATTGGAGAATTTAGTGAGATCAGCTTTATAGTATATTGTTTTTCTTGGTTAGGTTGTGATATTTAAAACTATAATCACAAAATAATGATATGTATAATTGTTTTTTTTCTCATTCTTCATATTTTTAATTTTATATATTTTCAAATGAAAATGTTTTTAAAATTTTTAGGATTTAATTTTTTAAATTTATAAAGGATCTAAAAACCATAAAATGTTCATTGGGACTTAATGGAGTACTTATGTCCACTTTGTTCATTATTTTACATGGGTGAAAATGTTAAATTTTAAATAGTGTATGGTATTTGATATAGAATTTTACCATTCAATTGATCTCATAATAGAATGTATACCATAGTGGGTAAATAATATTTCATTATGGGAATCTTTACATTTGGGCGTTATATTAGGCTTGAGTGACTATAAAGGTCACTATGTATTTTAAAAAATAGAGTCATTGGGGTGACATTTCTCCCATAATCAAATGTTTCCTCTCTAATTTTTAGGTTTTTTTGTGATTTTTAACACATTTCCTGATGAGTGAAATCACCAACCAAATATTAAAAAACATCAACACTTGTTAATGAGTGAATAACTTTAGTAACATCCTCTAGTGTTCACAAGGGAATTATTTAAACATTTTAGATAGGTTAGTCTTACTCCTTCATTCACGTTTTATTTTTTATCAAATAATTACTTTATATTTTTAATATGTGTATTGCTATCTGTAGCTATATAATTGTTAATTGTCTATTTTTTTGGTAGTGAATTTTTGTATTATTTTAAAATATTTTTTAAGTAATCATTCAGATATAATGGTTATATATAGCTTAATATTTGATACTATTACAAAAAATTGATTAATCATTCCATAAAATTTTATGAATTTTTAGGTTCTAGATTTTCTATTAATACATTTTTTATAGAATTGATTAACAATAATTTTTGACTTTATGATGTAATTTTTCCCTGTCTATTGTTTATTGGACAATAATACCATAATTAATTGGGTTTTTTTTATCATTTTTAGAAATGTGTGCCCTTACAATGGAATAGTTTTTATACATTTTTAATATTTTAGTATTTTCCCTAGTATTTTCATGTATTATATTATTTCATTATGTTAGCTCAAATATTATGGACAACTGAATGATACTAATATCATATAGTTAAATGTGTTTAGATTATTTTTGGAAAGTGACACAAGTAAGGTAGACTATAGTAGGGACTATGTTATTGATAGTTCATTGATTTTGATACAAGAAATATTTATTCTAGAATATATATGCCTTTATTCCTAGAGGATTTCCACATTCCCATCGTTAATTTATTCATGATTTCATGTTGGCCTATTCATTTCAAAGGGTCTATAGGATATTTTTATCATGTATTTAATTAACAACACATGTTTTTATAGTATTCTGCGAATGGTAGGTTGAGGTATTCCCCTTTTATAATTCTATCATTATGATGAGGGTGACACTTATATATATAGGGATTGATATGTTGTTAAGGATTTTTCGAATTTACATTAGTAATTATTTTATTCCCTAGTTGTTGGTAAAATTATTATGATCCATGTATGACTTAAGATAAATTTGGAATACATAACATGTAATTTATAGCATATGATTTGCGAACATAGATATTTCCCCGTAGATATTTAACATATATTTTGACGTTCTGGATTTGTTTGGTGGGAAAGAGGAATGTCATGATGGGTTATCAAGGTTATAGGTTTTATTATTGTTTTATTATTTTTATATTATATGAGAAATAAAGAATCCAAAATTAAATGTGTTACTCCATCCAATTTCAGAAGATTGGTGCAACCAAACATTTATAGTTATTGATTACTAGAAGGATAGATAAGTATTCAATAATATAACAAACTAGGTAAGTACCCCGTTATCCTACATTAAAAATCGGGGTTCAAAACCCATTGGGCGTAGGTTGCTATAGCAGTACTGCAGCAGTGGTGGTACAATTGATCGATGGGTACTATAGCGGTGGCAGGATACTGTAGCGGCGGCAGGGTACTGTAGCAGTGGTGGGCACTGTAGATTTCGGGTTACTATTCATAATATGGGCCTTAGACAAAAAATCTGGGCCTATGGGCTATGTAATGGGCTACAATCCCACTGGGCGTTTGGGCTATGTAATGGGTCTCCCTCTACCCAGTTAAAATAGGTCTTTAGTTTTCTTTAATAATAAAAATGAGGCTTCGGCCCCAACCTTTAATAAAAGTTAATGTTAAGAAAAAATAATTTCATTTCATATTAATATTCTTTGATTAAATTTGAAGGATTTGTAATCATTATTAGAATATTTAGTACTTCTTCTATCAAAAGGAAGAGGATTTATTTCCAACCAACATCAATTTTATTACATTATATGGTTTTATTCAGTAGATTATTTTTAAAATATTATAATTTTGATTTTGAAAAAATGGTCTTCATTTTAAAATTCATATTGTTCAAAAAAGATTAAGATAAAATTTTGATAATTCTCTGAAATGTCTTATTTATGAATGAATTTGGTATAATGCTGATTTTTTAAACTGCATTTTCATTTCACAAATTTATAAAGTTTAATTATTTTAAATGGTGTCAAATAATAAATAGTTATATTTTATTAATAAAAATCCTATTATGATCATATTAATTGATTTTATACATAAATTAAGTATAATAACATATTTATACATGAAATTTATTTCCAAAAAAACATTTTTTCATCTTGTTTTGTAGGTTTAATTTTAAATAAAATTATACCATGTACATAAATTTAATTTGATAAAATGAATTAAATATTTTAAATTAAAATTAATAATATTATTTAATAATTTCAGAATAATTTTTGGGTATAATTAACAGTAAAATTTTAACAAAAATGTTATAATAGATAAGGTTATAATTTATTTAACAAGGGTTGTACTGAAGGTATATTGTTTAAAATAACTTATAAAATTGTCTAAATTCAATTTATTTGTCATATTTTTAAACTATATAATCTAATTTTTTTGAAAAGTAAATTTAAAATCCATTTTTATAGAGTAATACATTAATATATATTTTCTTTTTTAATCATTCTAAGTGTGTCCTCTCCCCCTTTTATAAAAGGACACATCCTCCCTTCTCACCACATCTCATGATCCCTTTAGTTTGCAAAATACCTACCCAAATACTTTCTCAAATCAATCTCCACAAACTAGAGGGTTTGTTCTTATAATAAAACCATCATTGTAAGGATTTTGATATAATAATAGGGATGTATATTGATGAAGAAGTATAGTTCTTAACCAAATATTTTTTACTTATTTATTCATATAAACCATTAAAATATTCATAAAAATGATCAAACTGGTTATAAAAATATCTTCCATATAATGATATGTTTTTATGTTAATGAAAAAACATATTCATTTCTCCTGCTTCCACCAAAGCGGAAAGAAAACCATTATTTATGTGTTTGGTAGACTACCACCTTATGAAAAAATGTAATTATTTTCCATCACTAATCTCACTTATAGTTATAGTAATGGTTTTAATATACATATATTATATTAAAGAAATATTTATCATCTAGAATGTTAATATATCATGGTATTTTATACCATTCCTTCCATTGAAATGTGAATATATCATTCTAGCGTACATATTGATTACCACCTCTATGAATAAATGTGATTAGTTTTTCAGGACAACATCCCATGGATACTGTATATTAATATATTTAAATAATAAATATTATATTTATTATAAAGCAATCATTATGTCAGGATAAAATTAAATTTATATTTTTCTATCTTGTTCATTGAAAAATGAAATTGTTAATCATGTGAACATTTGACCATACATCCCCATGATTATAAAATAAATATTTTTTCAAAACCATATTTCACTTTATGTTATAAAATTATAATTAATGTTCAAAAATTGATAATTATTTCCTTATTATTAATCAGGAAATGATGCAATAATGACCACATTTACCATAGTCAACTTATCAATATAATTTTGTACATATGAAAAGAATGTCATCAAACTATCCAATATGAACATAATTGAATATGTAATTGTATATAATATAGTAAAAAATAAAATAAAACAAATAATAAACAAAAAAAATATAAATAATGTAAATAATTAAAATAATTTTATTATTCCTGAATATAAAGAATATATGTGATAAATATTGAAAAGTATATGTTCCTGATGAATATTGTGTAGATATATCATTAAAAGAAAACATGGTTCCATTTAAAAGTTTTTTATTGTGGAAAATGTATACTCAGTGGTAGTATCTACATTATGATGTAATGAATATTTATTTAAGGGTGACGAAGTAATTCTATAATACTCTAAACCCAAATGGTTATTGGGAATGTAAGACAAGAAATTATTTTCTCATTAATCAATTTTATGTAATATTTAAGGGTGGGTACTTAATGATGGTTTCTAGGAAATGTTTTCGATAATTTTGGATGTTAGGATAATGTCAACAATTACCCCTAAATGATTTTAATTAATGGTTTTCAAGATATAGAAATTAAAGATTCCCAATTTTCATCATTTGAAATATGTCTACTCGAAATGGTTTTATGCATAATAAATAATTAATATGATGTAGGAAGGAACCAAGAGGAAAACATCCTTCCAAATCAATAACTAGGAATGGTTGGAATCAGAAATGATTGGGTTTTTTATGATGTATCAATTGACATAGGCTATAAATGGTTGTGGTATCCATGGTAGCGGGAAAACGGAACCATAACAATGAAACATGTCAATAGTGTAGCATTTTATGTGATAAACCCCTCTAGTATATAGTGGATATTATGCTTTAGTGATATTTGAGGGATGGAATAATGCTCTCGAAAAGATATTTGTTGTTATCGGTTTTTAGATTCATCCAAATTTAACACTTTAAATTTATAATTATGGATGTAAATTTGATCAATATTGGTTAATAGTTAAGAACACTAGATAAAGAGATGAGATTAATTCCATGAAATTAGTTATATCCAAGAGAATTTTAAATGATAAATATTTTCTTATGGATGTTTGATGTTAGATGGAAAATGAATTCATTGAATTGATAAAAAATTTAAGATTCAGTGACCGCGTTAGAATTAAAAGATTCCTTATTTTAAAGGTAACCATAAAATTGTATTTAGGATCATCATCATAAAATAAATTGATTTTACTTAGTATTAAATACATGAAACAGATGTTCTTTGGACTCTCAAAAATCTCAAATGTTTTGGAAAACATTTTTATTATGAAAATAAGGTAGAAATAGAGTTTTAAAATGACCATGTAGTCTAGGAAAACCTGGACAAAAACAGATTAATGTGGTAGATAAATGAGAAGAATAAATATAAGAAATATTAATGAAATAAAATCTTGTATTCAGTTTATAGTAGGTATGGTAAAACTGAACTCTGCGTAATATATTATAAAATTTGTATTGTACATTTTATGTGTAAATTTTAGACATAATACTCATGATTGAAAATAAAAATATCTTAGTAGTGGAATGGAAAATTATAATATATAGGAAGTAAGGTGTTTTAAATGAAATGTGATAGGTAATTATATATATCTTTATCCAAAAAAAATACCAAATTATGGGAATAAGTATGAATATATAATAATAAAGATGTGGGGAAGTTCATTAGGACTACATTAATAGAAATTGGTCCATAGAATGAAGAGGTAACATTTAAATTACTTATTTATTTGGATTATTCTAATGTCCTATTTGATTAAGGGTCTATATATTCATTCATTTCTTATAAATTTTCAGGTAAAAATAAATTTTCAACTCGTGCAATGATGTCATAAATTTTGATATAAATAAATGGGGGAAGTAATATGTCCGGAATAATTTATGAAAACCATAATTTTATTATATTTGGAAATGTTTTCCCTATAAACCATACAATCATTCCAATTATAGAATTTTAAATAATTATGGGTATGGATTGGATTTCATTTTATATTTCTATGATATATTCAAGATCCAAAGAATTAATTTTCAAAACATTGTTTTTTTACATATAATAATGAATCCATACCTTTGATAACATATCAAGATGCTAATAAACAATTAAGATATGGAATATAATGTTACCCTTTTCAAGTTATAGAAAATATGTAAACTTTTTATGTTAATGGTTTCATAGTAGTTAAATAATTTAGAGATTTTTTTCTTAAAGAGTTACATTGAATCATAACTGATTGTGTAGTTGAATTTATACTGACTTTATCAATGATACTAATAAAATTTTGAAACTACCATATTTAATATATCATGTCTAACTTCTAGATCTGAAAAAATAGTTTCTAGAGCGTCTAGATAAATAATTAAATCATCCTAGAACTTCTCGATGGGGTGCTACTATTTTATTTGTTAAAATATAGATGTTTATGTGATGTTTTACATTGAATACAAGTAATTTAATAAAATTAATGTTAAGAATAAGTATTAGTTTCCTTATATCTATTGATTTTTTCATCATTTTATGGGAGCTTAATATTTTTTGATGGTTGACCATAGATCTGGGTACTATCACCTAAAGCTAAAATATTATGACTTACCTAAACCAATATATTGTGTTTAGAATAGTCATGATGATATTTATTTACTCCATTTGGTTTGATTATTTCCCAAGTTATATTCATGGTTCATGGGAATAAAAACTTCCTATAATATATGGACACGATTTTTATGTGTTTATTGGTGATATTATGGTTTATTCTAAATGTTATAAGGATCACAAAAAGTATGTAAGGATTAATATTCCAATCCCATGATAAAATAATTTAAATAAAAATTTATTAACTGTTATTTTTGGTTAAAACAAATTTCATTCCTTGGATCTATCGTAAATAAATATGGCCTAGATATTTATCCGGATAAATCTAAAGAGGTTAATCAATGGACAACACCTACAAAGGTTACTTGGATTTTTATGTTTAATGGATTAGAATTCTATTACTAATGGGTTGTCAAAATATTTTCCTAGTTATCTATCTATGTATATATGTTAACATGAAATGGAGTTGGATTTATTTTTATAAATGAATGGGATAAATGTGACCAAAAATTAAAAAGGTGATTATTGAATTCTATAGTTTTTTCCCTTCTATCTATAAATGGTGAATTTAAGTCTAAATAAATTTTTCATTGACTGGTATGGGTTGCAATTTATGTAATACTGATAAGGTAATTACTTATTCATCCTGTCAATTAAACCCCCTTTAGAGGAATCTTCACACACATGACCTTGAACTTGTGGTTGTAGTTCTTTCTTTCCAAACATGGAGTCATTATTTATATGGATTAAAGTGTTAAATATATATTTTTCATAAAATATCTATGTATATATTAAATCTTAAAGAGTTGAATAAGATAAAGGGTAGATGATTGGAATTGATAAAGGATGACAACATCAAAATTCATTACTATTCATGTAAATAACATAGTGTAGCTAATGCATTGAGTTGGATAGACTATGCTAAATTCACAATTATACATCTGGAAAATGATTATTTGGTTAATTATTTTAGGAATTTTGAATAGAGATTTTTCTTGTATGAAATATATATATTTTGTTTAAGGGATCAGTAAAATATTAATTTTCAAACATAATCAAGAAAACATAGAATAGAGTTAGTTTTTTAATAGAATAGGATATTTTTATTAAATAGGTATGTTTCAAAAATTTAACATTTTTAGAGAAGGTTCTTAGAGGTCTAGAAAAGGTAATGTGTTCAATGTGACCCCTAGTTGAAGAAATAAATATTTTTTAGGATCCTAGATATCCATTTTTATTCACCGTGATTGCAAAAAAAACAAATAGTTTCCTTCGATAATGTTTTTTGTGGGAATTAATGAAGAAATATATTTTTTATTTTACATTCAGAATATTTACTTGGAAATAGGTTAAATTATAATGGAAATTTTCAAATAGTTTGTTTCATCCTTTACTAGTGCTAGAGTATAAATGGGAGAATATATCCATAGATTTCATCGTTATATTATCAAATATATCTCAATGGAATAATGTGGTTTGGGTTATTATTAATGTATTAACTAAATTTAAATACTTTCTTCCCATTTGAGATAACATGTATTTAGATCAACTTTAGAAAAATTACATTAAAGAGATAATTTGATTAAATAGATAATATCTCACTATTATTTCAAATTGTGATCCATTTTTTACCACTATTTGTTTTGAAAATCCTTCAGATATTGTTGGTAACTGAATTAAATTTCAGTATAAACTTTTATCCTCATTCATATAGATACTCATAGTGAATTATTTATAAAATAGAATACATTTTTAATGATTTACTAATGGATTTTTACTAATTTTGGGATAAATAAATGAATTTGGTTATGTTTTCTTATAATAAAAGTTTTAATTCCATCATAAATATGTAATATTTTGAGTAATTATATGGAAAGTGGTTTCCTACTCCATATTATTTTGATCTAGATAAGGAAAAAATGTTTTGGGACCATATTTGGTAGCGGAAATTATTTTTAAGTTGAATATGATTCGTATATACATGATGAAGTCTTCGAGTAAGAAAAAATGCTCTGTAGAAAATTGGTGGAAAGATCAATCTTTCATGGTAGAAGATCAGGTTTTTTTATTTTGTCTCTATGGAAATGTGTTATTCAATTCAGTTGAATGGGATGTTATTCCCATGGGTAATTATAAATTTTTAAATCCTATATAATTTTGGATTATTTAACGATCAATTTTCCTTACATCAATGTTTATCTAAGCTACATGATGTATTTCATATTTCATTATAAGGAAAATATATGCCAGAGGTACCTTATTTTTTTGATCCCTAGAGTAGTTTAGTTGTAAAAAAACCATTATTATATGGATCAAAATGTAGAGGCACACAAAAAAATTGGTAAATTATTCCCGAATAAATATATATACTATGTAATGTTTCTTTTGGGAAACTATATGATTTAATAAGAATAATGGAAATTGGAAAATGAAATGATGAAAAATATCCCCTCTAGTTTATGTAATGAATAAAATTAGAAGATCCAAATTTCCAAAGTGCGAAGACTGAAAAAAAAAACATGTAATGTTAAGATAAATAATTTTTTTATCTTATTAACATTCATTATTTAGTTTTTATATAGTTCCATTCATTATAATAATATTAGGTAATTCTTACTCAAAAGAAAACACATTATTTCTAAAAAAATTGGGTTTAATGCATTATAATATTTTATATAATAGATTTATATAAAATTTCATGAAAATTATTTCCAAAAAATAAAACTAATTTGTTAATTCATCTTTCCAAAATAAGATAATTATTAATTTTTAAGATGTTTTGAAAAGTTTGAGTTCTCAATAAATAGTATAAAATGCATTTATTTATTGAGATATTCCTTTTCATTTCCAAAATATATGAAATTAAATTTTATTCCAAATTGGTTTCAATGAAAATTTAGTACAATTATATTATTAATAATACAATTTTTATATTTTTAATGAATTTTATAATTATAATTTTTTGTAAAATAAAGCATACTGAAACAAACATTTTTTATGAAAAACTCTTTTTCTTTGCATTTTGCAAGTATAATTTTATGTTAAATTCTTCCAATTATATTAGTAGAATATGATAAAATATATTAAATTTTGTTTAACATTCATACTAATTAATATTTATTATTTTTAGGTATATTTTTTGTCAAAATGATTAGTAAAATTGAAAAACAATTTGGTACCACTAAAAAAGATGAAACAAGTTTACTCTAGGTCAAACATCATTGATAAGGGTCAAAACGATCCCATGACTTTTATAAATTATATTTTATAGACTTATTTAGACCTTATATAATCTATAATTCATAAATTGACTATTTTTTCAAAAATTTTCTTGTGTTATACATCAATACATCTTTTTTTTAATTCCAATTGTTTCCTCTCCCACACTTTTAAATGAAGACCCCCGCTCCTCCTCTATAAAAACAAAAATAACCATTCAGTTCAGTCAATCCCTTCAAAAATACTTTCATAACCTATCTAACGACATCTTAGACACCTTAATAAGATCATAAAACCGTCCTTTGAATGAATTAAGTATAAATATAAAAAGGTTGTCTAAAGTAGAGGTATGTCTCTTAACAGAGTGTTTTCATTTTATTACTTCTTATACCTATTTCAAGTCATCGTAAAACAAAGATAAAATTAAAATAAAATTATCTACATAAAAAAATATTTTTTATTCTAATGGAATAACTGATACCCTTCTATATCGTTCATTAAATGGAAAATGAAACCATCATTCCAATGTTTGGAATATTAACGTCTCATGAATCGATGTAATTAGTTTTCCATCATTAACTAGCATAGATAATTATAATTATTTATTTAATATATATATATATATATATATATTATTCATAACATATTTATCATTCTAAAAAGATAACAGTTCACATTATATCTTACCTTACCATCTATTTAAAAATGATGACATCCTTCATTTGTATGTGTGGATTACCACCTTTACAAAAATATGTTATTAATTTTTCTTTACCACTCCACATGGATATAATATATTTGTATATTTAAAACATAATACAATATTTATTATATAATAATAATTATTTAATGTAAAATTAAAATTTATTTTCTTTCCCTCAATATATTTCAAAAACTGTAAACGTTACTCCTGAGTACGTACGTCATATCCATGATTGTAATATAATTCATTTTCCATAATATTGATTCATGGTTGGTTTTAAAGGAATAATTAATTTATAAAATTTAAAATTATTCCATGATTAATATTCTGGAGCTAATTTAATAATGATCTCCTATAAAATATTCTTCATAACAAAATCATTTGGGGCATATATGGAAATATCATCAAAACATATGATGTGAATTTAATTGGTTAATTAATTGTGTATATCATAATAAAAATTAAAATAAAAAGAATTATAAATATAAAAAGGTATAATAATTAATTAAAAAATTATTTTAAGATTATTATTAATGAATATAAAGAATGTACATGACAATTACAACTAAGGTAAGGGAGAGTTTACCACAAAAATCTTATTTTAATATTTTAAATTTTAATTACTAAATCATTTTCATCATGTCAATATTTATAAAATATTTTATTATGTATTTATAAAGAGAAATTTTAATTATAACGTATTTTTTATGTCACCTTTTAATTTCATTACATGGTTTTTTAAAATGAATCTTTTTACATATTTTATACGGAATTTTTTGATGAAAAATAAAGTGGATTGTTCTATATTAACATATATAACATCAATAGTTCTTCCCACTATTGTAGTTGTTATTTCTTGATTGGATTTATTTACAGGATTTACTTTTTTTAATGAATCCCCACCTTCATTTGTTTATATATATTTAAAAAAATCAATAAAATGGATTATTAAATAACAAAAAATGTTTTCTTATGGGTGTAAAGAATATTTATTGACTATGATAATTGAAATTTCCGATTTCATTTATTTTGATTAAGTTATAGTTCTTAAGAATTTTTTATGATGATGGATGAGTCTGATACAGACCATAATGATGGGTGATTCTAAAATATATCTCCAATAAATTGGGTAATGTGACAATGTTAATTGATTAGGGTTACCCTAGTAGATTATCAGAATTTACCTTGTAATTTATTCCATTTGTATGACTGATTATAAGAATGATACGAAAATTATGTACCAAGTTACATAAATGATTTATCAATTCAATCTATGGTGCTATATGGAAATATTATTATTCCACAAAGTAATATAATCATATTAATTTTTAACTAAAGATTATATTTCATCTGAAGTTTGAAATGTATAATTTTTCTAGAGTATTATATGATTGAAAACACACACTTATAGATTTTGTTAGACCAATTCAGTTTAATACCTAGAGAGGTGGTGAATAAGTTTATGAAAGATTAAAAGAACTACCCCTTTGGATATTGTTTCGTTGTTATAAAATATTCTTCTCTCTCGTTTCTATAGAAATGATTGAAAATAAATTAAATCATGCATGAGACACAAAAAATGTACATGGCTCACCCCTATTTGGCTTCTTCCAAGGATAAAAAAATGTCAATGTTCCAATGCACCAAATACACTAAGGATCACTATAAAATTATGTTCAAGATATATCACTTTTATACCTAGTATCACTGCCCTTAAATTTTTTAGGGAATGATCAGTGCCTTCCCAAGGGTTACCACTCAAACTCTCTTTCTATGGCTCACATCTAGTGGAAAGGATCACCAAATTAATCTTACTTTTCCCACTTCTCTTCGAAGGTATTCACCCACAATTTATGGGCATGTAATCCCCTTCAATATAAATAATTAATTCATCATCAATTGTATATAGATTCTATATTGAATCCCCACATTCATCTATATGATGAATACTAATTTTACTAAAAAATACATGGGAATACAATAAAGGTTCACGCAAATTCATTCACACAAACCTCAGATGAATTGTGTGTAATTATTCCACGTTTAATGAAACATTTATTTTAATTCGTAGAACTCCATATATTTTTCACACTATATAGGAACATACAACATCCACACAATATTGTAGAACTTCCTCCTATGTGAAACTCTTACACTTCGCACACAACTTCCTTGGTCATAGAGACACATATTATGTTAGGCGCACAACCGAAACATGATTTATTGCTTTATGTAACACTTCTTTCACACAACATGTTAGGCGCACAACCGAAACATGATTCATTGCTTTATTTAAAACTTTTTCTATGAATGTATTATCCCCCCCCCATCATGAATGATATAGATTTGACATCATATTTGGCATGTGACCCTATTTTCTCCCAGTTTTGTGTGTAGTTCTTTTGTCATCCAAAACCCATATTTTATACACACTTAGATCTTTAATTCAACTATTACCTTAGCAATTTTTTAATGTGATGATCCAAAATCTTTACATATGAAAATATTTTAATCATAATCATCCTTTCAAGCAACATTTTAATTTTATGCAAACATAATTCCTTTTTCTAAAAACTGCTTTTCCCATCCTCTATATTATGAACCCCAAAAAGTTGGAAAACACTAGGAAACTGCTCCAAATTATATATGAATATTTTTATACCCCCTACAGGTAATAAAATCCTATGCCATGTATATTTTTAAATTTAAAATGTAAAAACATATCTCTATAACTCCATAATTAACCTTGAAAACACGCTTTATTAACAAACAAAATCAACCCAATAACACTACAATTCTACCTTAAGTAATTTTTTTCCAAAAATATCCCCCATTGTTTTTATTGAAAATTATTCTCAAATTGATACCTTATATAAGATTCTTTCATACTCTTGTTACATTCAATTATTGCGATTCAGATAGTGATCACAAATTAATTCAACACACACTCTATGCCTGCATGATCCATGAACATCAGGAGAGACAAGAGTAGCATGAAAAGAACATTAATGGATAACTTCATTCCTAAACGAATCAACTAATTTTCTCAAGAACCCTATCTATTGTAATATATAACCATTGATCTGTCATATTTACTATCATTAGATTTAAAACACCCCATACTTCACTACAATCCCTATCATCTTCCCCTTTATCTTGATTAAGTCATTTTCTCCCCTGTCATCACCACCATTTCTACCACATTCCTAATGAACCCGAAGGTCATTATTTTGTGTCCTAACAAATGGGTAAAGAAAAAAAAATAGAACATTAGGTAAACAAACAACATTCCACTAAGATTGGGGTCCAACATCCACAATTTTTCATGTGTTGGGAGTTGAATAAACTCTCAGATCTAGTTGATGTCATTCAAATGATTCTTTGTGTAAGGCCTTTGTTATGAAGTATTCAAAATTTAGTTGTATATGAACATAATCCAATATCAAAAGTGCATTATACACCTTCAATTTGATAAAATGATACTTTATTTAAATGTTATTTATCCTCGAGTGATGGATTATATTTCTGAAAATATTTATAGAACATGAATTTTCACAATGGATTTCAATCGTAAACTTCTGTTCAAATCCTATATCGTCAATATGCTGCTTCATCCACTATATTTGTTTGCATGATTGAGTGGCCTCAATATAATCAACTACTATGGTGCTTACTGAAATGTAATCTTATTTCTTTCTTATCTAAGAAATAAAAGAACCACCAAGATAGAATGCACGATGTGACGTTGATTTTTAATCATATTCTGATCTATCCCAATCAGTATCTTTATAACCCAGTAACTCATATTCAGAGTTTTTAAAGTACAACAAAAAAATCCACAATCCATTTGTGATAAAGAATTATTATTATTTTTATAAGTAGGTAGATTCATTTGGGATTTCATTGATACCTTATTGCATGGAATGTGGTAAAAACGATATGTTTTCATGATGTTATTAAGTAAAATAATAAATCCAATGATATACCATTATTTATTGACATTTACTACTTTGAATTCATAATCCTATGATAGTTTCAACTAGGTAGCCCCCGGAGTCATCATTTCCATGGAATTATCCATTCAATGTCATCTCAAACCCACCTTCGCATATTTATATTGTTAAATTAGTGTTCTATTCTTTCCTTCGGTCCCCTGTAAGCCAAGGGAAAATGTTATTTCTCCAATCATTGACATTTCTAATTCAATTTTAAATAATTATCCATAATACTTTCACTATGCATCATCTGATGCACTAAATATTAGGTATTTGACATAATTCATAACCTTCATTCCTTGATTACCTTCATTATTGACATAAATATTATAATCAACACCACCACAATGAAAACTAAGATTTATTGAAAACTAATGAAGCCTTGAATACCATGATCTTAGTTCTCTCTTTATACCATATAGTTCCTTACTTAGTAAACAAACAATGTTCTCATCCTCCTGAATGAGAAACCCATCTGGATGCTTGATATAAACTTCTTAATTCAGAACCCCATTTAGAAATATTAAGTTGACATTCATCTAGAAAACATTGGACATTCATTACACTGCTATATATAATAATAATATGATAGTATCTAGCCTAGAAATATGTGACGAAATTTCATCACTTTCAATACTGTAAAGACCCACAAATTTCAAGATTTTTTTTTTCTTAAATACTTTGGAATATTACGAGTCTGCAGTTTCTAACGGCAATTGATTCTAAGGCTCGGTGTGCCCAGAATCAATTTCTGAAGTTTTGTTTAGGTACGTTCAGTAAACGTATGTGCAGGTTTTTCTATCTTTTGAACCAATGCTTGGAATTGAAATCTGAGGGCACCGATGAACTCGCATTGCCAGTATTCGCATAGGGGGACCTTTACCAGAGTTTTGTTTTGTCGTATGAGGTAGTTAAAATTTGGGGATTCATAAAGACTTAAATAAATTATTGTGTTATAATTTATTTTAAGTGGAAGTTAATTCCTCTAAAGCGAAGTTGGATGTGGGGCCTACACCCTACCTAACATCCCATGGGAGGATATGATTAAGGTTGGTGGGGCCTGCATGAACACCTAACCCCTCAAACCCTCCTTTAAATCCCTTAAACCCCCATGAAACCCCCTTATTACTCCTTATATCTCTCCACCTTCTCCCTTAACTATTTATCACCTTCCACACATTGAATATGCTACCCCAACCAATTAATTACATCATTAAATAATTGGTAGACCTCATTTTGAAACAATTTGAACTCCAGGGAAGATCTTTTAAAAATTGAGAGGCTTAATATAATATTTTCGTGGAAAATATTTTGGGAAAAACTTTGGAGAATTAGAGGAGATCTTTATTCTTCAACGAATAATGCCATACTATCTCGGTGAAGAACACTCCATGACTTCTCCATTCTTATTCTCCGTGATTAGGAAGAAGACATCGCTCGTGAGAAGCGTCATCTACGATAAGGATTCTTCTTCCAACGTTGACGAGATGACACCGTTCTCCGTGATTCCATATACCGCGACGCTCGTATGTTCAATTTTAATTGATTAATATTTGTTCTTGTTCTTCGTTAAAAGTTTTGATTGGTTTATGGCCGATTGTTTCCTCCTAACGCAGAGGGTGTGAGCTGAGCAAACACGGCCTGACGACCCTCTGTTGTTTCTTATTTTATTAATTCTCAAAGGGAGGTGATGGTGAATGGAGGCGGGGCGAGTGAAGTCGGCAGCCGCGCGATGGCCGCATGCGAAGAATCACGGCCCAGAACCGTGGGCCGCTCGGCCGACGAAGAACCAGCCGGCTAGGCCGGCCGGACCAAAGAGACTGCAGTGCCACGAGGGTGCCGCACTACGGAGGGCTGGGGCCCGCATTCCGCGGGCGAACCGGCCGGCTCGTCGGCCGGCCATGTTGGAGAAGGCCGAGGTGTCGCGTGCGAAAGACTATGGCCCGCCCAAGTGGGCCGCTCACACTGGAGAAGTAGGTCGGCTTCGGGTGACAGAATTGGAGGGAGGCGCCTCTTGGTGTCACCGGTTCGGGAAAGCTGGGGGCAGCCCCCCCCCCCCCCCTTGAACCACTTGGTCGGCCGCCCGAGCCACTCAGCTAGCCGGGCCGCATCGTGCCATGTCGGCCCGAGCCATGCTGCATCGGGCCCCGCCATCTTGGGCCGGGTTGTGTCCTTCGACCGGGCTACACGACTCATCGGGCCGGTCTGACCCTCTTCCGGGTCGGACCCACCAAAACCGGGTTGACCCGACCCGCCAGCCCACTAGGCTTAGCGGGTCGGACCCATTTTCACTTAAACATGAATAACTATAAGACCGTGCGTCTGATCTACGCGCTGTCTACGACATTGGAACCCTCACGACAAAGTGGTTATTTTTATTTTTCATGACCCTTCCTTGGGGCCAGTGTTGTGACTACCCCAAGCCCTCCTTTCATAGGATAGGGGCTAACGACTAACACCAAATGCGTAAATCCCTATACTGGGAAGTTATTTCCTTTATATAAGTAAACAAACACAATAGAGTAAGGAATTGAAGTAAGAACAAGTATAACTGTATACAAAAGTAGGTGATGAAAAGTAAGGGGCAGAAAATACAAGCCCAACAGTTAGTATAGTACAATTGAAAGACTAGTACAACATCAGTAAAGTAAAGCAGAAACCACTGAGTCGTCCTCCGGGAATCCCACCTAAAGGGTGGGTACAGATGGTCTCTATAGCACCTCAGGTTCATCCATCCTCTCTGTGTACGTCCCGCCGAGTGGTCCCCCACTGGGTACCGTCCAGCTCCATAAGTCTCTACCACGATCAGTGCTTTTCATCATCTGTATCCAACACAATGGAGTGCGGGCATAGCCCGTGCAGGGTTGAGTATTGCAATAATCAGTAGGGATCCCGAGACCCCCGAAGGACTCCCAGAAACCACGAAGGATAGAATAAAAAGAACATATACAATCACAAAGTATAAACAAAATCTACTTTGTTATATGCCCATACTTATACCTAAGTCATGAATTCCAGTTCGGCTCCAACTCTCGATCCCAAGTATAACCCAGTTCACACATGAATGAAGTCAATCACACCAATGGTAATGATTGGAAGTCAATACATAGCTCACACAGGTATACATCTCATGATGTGGGGTGGAGATGGTTAGATGCAGCGTCTGAATCATCTCCTCTGCCAAACCCACATAGGATCCTAGTACAGAAGTCGTCGCTTCCGAACCCATAGAGGATCCAAGTACAGTAATCCTCGCTACCAAACCCACGAAGGATCCAAGTACAGTAGTCATCGCTGCCGAACCCACAGAGGATCCAAGTACAGTAGTCATCTTTGCCGAACCCACGGAGGATCCATGTACAGTAGTCATTGTCGTCGAACCCACGGGGGATCCCTGTATGGAAGTCGTCATAGTTACAGCCAGCCCTAGGGTTCCTGCACAAAGCACACTCGATTCTGGGAGGGTCCGCTCCTCGAGTAAAGTGTTCGATAAATCAACTATCATGATGTCCAGTGTTGATGTATCCCTAAGTTCTGTCTCATCAAAAGGAACCCAACGTGACAGATGGCGCGTCAATCAGATACCCAGTCTGAGAGATATTGGTTTTTCCATTCCAGGCGCCCAATTGGAAATACGCTCGTTCGAGACCTGACCATTTTTTAAGGTCGTCCAAAACTCACTTAGAGTACCACAAATGGACCGCTTCATCATGAGGGTCCTAATGCCATAGATGGCGTGTCGATCGGACATGCGGTCTTATTGTTATTCACATTTAAGTGAAAATGGGTCCGGCCCGTTAGGCCCAGTGGGCTGGCAGGTCGGGTCAACCCGATATTGGCGGGTCCGACGTGGAAGATGGTCGGACCGGCCGGATGTGTCGCACAGCCCAGCCCGAGGGGGCGTGGCACAGCATGGCCTAGCACGGCGTGGCGCGGCCCCGAAGGGAGCGGCCCGGCAGCCCGCGGCTCAGCCCGGGTGGTCGAGCGGTCCGAGGGGGGGGGGGGGGGGGTGACCCCCCGATTTCATGAACTGGCGGTGCGAAGAGGCGCCGCCCAACAATTCGGCCAGCTGAAGTCGGCCGGCTTCTCCAGCGCGAGCGGCCTGCTTGGGCGGGCGTCTGTCTTCTGTGTGCGATGCCAGGAGGCACCACGGCCTTCTCCAACCCGGTCGGCCGACGAGCCGGCATGTTCGCCCACCGAAGCGGCCCGCGGAATGCTGGCCACGGTCCTCCGTAGCGCGGTGCCCTCGTGGACACATGGTCTCTTTGGTCTGGCCGGCTTAGCCGGCCTGTTCTTCGTCAGCCGAGCAGCCTGCGGTTGCGGTCTGCGGTTCTTCGCACGCGCCCGGCACACATCCGCCACCTTCGCTCACCGCCGCCTCCAATAGCCACCGCCTCCATTTGAGAATTAATAAAACAAAAAGTGACGGAGGTTTTTTGGGCCATGTTTGATTGGCCTACGCCCTCTGCATTAGGTGGTAACAATCGGCCATAGAAAAACCAAAAATTTTCACTAAGAATAAGAACATTTTTAATCAATTAAAATTGAATATAAACCCTCTACCTCACAAAAGACTTCATACGTCGACAAGCTGTGGAAGACTAGTGTCGCTGTATATGGCGTCACGGAGAATGGTGTCGTTTCGTCAACGTTAGAGGAATAATCCTTAACATAGACGACGCTTCTTGCGAGCGGTGTCTTCTTCCTTGTCGCGGAGAAGAAGAAAGGAGAAGTCATGGAGCGTTCTTCTCCGAGAGTGTATGGCGTTCTTCGTGGAAGAATAAATCTCTCCTCTTATTCTCTAATGTATTTCCCAAAATATTTGCCAAGTAAATATTATATGAAGCCTCTCATTTTATAAAAGATCTGCCCTAAAATTCAAATTGTTTCAAAATGAGATGTTCCAAATAATTAATGATGTAATTAGTTGGTTGGGGTGGCGTATTGAATGTGTGGAAGGTGATAAATAATTAAGGGAGAAGGTGGAGAGTTATAAGGATTAATAAGGGGGTTTAATGGGGGTTTAAGGGAGTTAAACGAAGAGTTGGAGGGTTAGGGGTTCATGCGGGTCCCACCACCCTTATTCATATCCTCCCATAGGAATTTTTGTGGGGTGTGGGCCCCACCACCAACTTCCCTTTGGATGAATTAACTTCCACTTAAAATAAATTGTAACACAACAATTTATTTAAGTCTTAACGAATCCCCATATTTTAACTACCTCATACGACAAAACACAACTACAGTAAAGGTCACCCTAAGCGAATACCGGCTCTGTGAGTTAATCGGTGCCCTCAGATTTCAATTTCGAGCAATGGTTCAAAAGATAGAAAAACATGCACGTACGTTTATTGAACGTACCCGAAAAAAACTTCATAAATTGATTCAGGGCACACTGAGCCTCGGAATCAAGTGCCGTCAGAAACCACAGACTCTTAAAATTCCAAAGTATTTAAGAAAAAAATTTCCTTGAAATTTATGGGTCAATACATTACTCCCACCTTAGTGATTTACGTCCCCGTAAAGCTACAACACACACTAGGGAAACAAATGGGGATACTGTACATGCATCTGAGCCTATTGTTCCCAAGTGCACTTGTGGAGGTTTCTGTGCTGCCAAAGAATGTGCACCATGGGAATCGACCGCTCATGTTGGTCTTGCTCCTGTCGATCCTTGATCTCCACCAGGACCTCTAAGAATTTCTCCCCATCATCGATGTCCAGCTCCCCATGGTCGATGATGTGGGATGGGTCGTGCATGTATCTCCTCGGCTGAGATACGTAGAAGACGTCATGCACCCGATGCAACTGAGGTGGAAGGGCCAGGAGGTAAGCCACCTCGCATACTCTGCTTAGCACCTATAAAGGTCTGATGAAATGCAGAGATAACTTACTGCCCCTTCCAAATCACCATAGACCTCATCTAGGTGAGAACCATAGGAAGACGTGGTCGCCAACCTCGAGCTCTAGTGGTCTCTGTCTCCTATCAGCATAGTAATTCTGTCTGCTCTGTGCAGTCTTCATCCGCTCCTGGATGATCTTCACCTTCTCTGTCGTAGCCTGAACCATCTCTGGTCCTATAAGTGCTGACTCCCAATGTTCAGTCCATCACAGAGGTGATTTGCAAGGTCGGTCGTACAGTGCCTCATAAGGTACTATCCCGATGGTGGAGTGATAGCTGTTATTGTACGAAAACTCCACCAAGGGTAGGTGATCCTCCCAACTGTGACCAAAGTCAACGACACATGCACGAAGCATGTCCTCGAGAGTTTTAATGGTCCTCTCAGTCTGGTCATCTATCTAAGGATGGAAGGCGGTGCTCAGAAGTAGGTGCGTCCCAAAAGCCTCCTGTAACCCCTTCCATAGCCAGGAAGTGAAACGAGCATCTCGATTCGAAACGATAGACGAAGGAACACCATGAACCCATACAATCTCTTGAATGTAGAAGCATCACACGCTCTCTACTAAGACCAACTCTCTGATCAGTAAGAACTGGGCCGACTTGGTGAGTCGGTCTATGATCACCCAAATAGAGTCATGTCCTCTGGATGTACGTGGATTCCCCATCACAAAATCCATGAATATCCCATCCCACTTCCACTTCGGTACCTCTAAGGGCTGAACCAATATCACTGGAACCTGGTGTTCCGCCTTCCCTAGATGAAAAGTGAGGCATCGTGAAACGATCTCTTCTACAACCTTCTTCATTCCCAACCACCAGTGCTGTCGTCTGAGGTCCTGGTACATCTTCGCCACTCCTGGATGTACCACTAAAGGGGAAGTGTGAAACTCCCTCAGTACTTCCTCCTCCAGTGCAACCAGTACCATAATACGTCCCATGAAGAGTATGAAATGCTACCCTCCTTCAGAAAATCCATATGGCGCCTGCCCTGTGGATATCTGAGCACATCGCGTCTCAAAGTCAACGTCCCCGCGTTGTGCCTCTCTGACTCGCTGAAGGAGTGGAGGAGTGACTATGAGTTACTGTTGAAAGGCTTCTCCATCTCTATCCACAAAGGATATCTGCAACGCGGCTAGCTGCTTCGTCGCCTCTCCTAGAAGCTAAATGCCCAATCTCCTGCTGAGAGCATGAGATACAATGTTTCCCTTCTCTAGAGTATATACTATCTCAAAGTCATAGTCCTATAAGAACTTGATCCATCGTCGATGTCTCAGGTTTAGGTCCTTCTAGAAGAATATATACCAGTGACTCTGGTGGTCAGAGTGGACTATAAAGCGCTCACCCATTAGATAGTGCCGCCACATCTTCAAGGCGAAGACCACTGCTGCCAACTCCGGGTCATGGGTAGCATAGTTCTGCTCATGCTGTCTCAACTGCCATGAACCATATGCGATCAACACTCGCTCCTGCATCAGGACACAATCGAGTTTGTTCCCTGATGCGTCGCAGTACACTATGTACCCAATTCCCTCCTCTGGTAGCCTCAAGATGGGTGCACTGGTCAACCTCTGCCTCATCTCTTGAAATCTCTACCGACATCTATCTGACCAAACGAAGGGTTTCCCCTTCTTCTTCATGTTTGAAAGAGGTGCTGCAACTCTAGAGAAGATTGAAACAAATCTCCGATAGTAACCAGCCAGACCGAGGAAACTCCGCACCTCCATCACTCTCATGGGTGGCTCCCAAGAAAGTACTGCCTCGATCATTGCTGGATCCACTGCTACTCCCGCCTCCGAGATGACATGTCCTAGAAAGTAAACCTCTTTAATCCAGAACTAAAACTTCAAGAGATTAACATAAATCTGGTTCTCTCGGAGTTTGTCCAGTACAACCCGCAAGTAGTAGGCATGCTCCTCCTCAGTATTCGAGTGAATGAGTTTGTCGTCGATGAAAACTACGACTAATCGATCGAGGTAAGGTTGGAAGATCTTGTTCATGAGACTCATGAACACTTATGGAGCATTGGTTACACCGAAGGTCATAACCAAGAACTCGTAGTGGCCATACCGATACCTAAAGGCCGTCTTCTGTACATCATCATCTCAAACTCTGAGCTGGTGATAGCCTGACATGAGGTCTATCTTTGAGAACCATCTTTCTCCCTTGATCTGATCAAAGAGGTCATCTATCTTCGGAAGTGGGTACTTGTTCTTTACGTTCACTAGATTCAGGAGACAGTAGTCAACACAATGTCACAAGCTCCCATCCTCCTTCTTGGCGAACAAAATCGGAGAAGCCCAGGGTGATACACCGGGTCGGATGAATCCCTTTCCCCGCAAGTCCTCCAGCTGTACCTGCAGCTCATGATGCTCGGTGGGGGACATCTGATACACTGGAGTAGATATCAGTGTTGTCCTCAAGTACATTTCAATGTATAAGTCTACCTCTCTATGAGGTGGTAGTCCTGGAACATCGTAATGGAAAACGTCCACATACAGATCCACCACAATAGGAAAACTCGGACTCTGCACATCAACTGCTCCAAGAATGAGACTAGCGAACTGATGTGTGATCGGCTTCCCTCTCCTCCGTGTAAGTCCGTCCTGCGCTGGAAAGGATCATTTCTTGCCGGTGAAGGTGAACCTTCTCCCATTCGTGCAAACACACCGAACCATGCACCTAATACAGTCGATCTGATCATAGACTGTAGATAACCATTCCATACCCATGATGACGTCTTAAGGCCTCGAAGCCGCTACAAGAAGATCGCAGTCGATTCTCTCGCCTCCTAGAGCAAGCTCACACTGCTCGCACCAGTGCGTAATCATCGAGTCTGCTCTCATAGGAGTCTCTAGACGCTAAGGATCGATCCAACGGCTCTATTAGAATCTCCGAGCTCCGAACAAGGGCAACAACAATTAATTAATGATTCCCTCCTGTGTCTATAAGTATAGAATCAAGGGTGGAGTATACATAGATAGTACCTTCAATCATATCAGGTGCACCGTGGTCGTAGGCCTCGACTGCCTGGAGCTGATCATGCCTCTTTCTGCTAGCTCCTTGTGGTTGGGGTGGACCTCCTGGTGGTGGTGGTGGTGGTAGAACCTCGAAATGTCGTCCACCACCCACTGCTCGGCCAGCTCTATGCCTTGTCCGCCTGTTCCCGACGGACCACCACGGTCAAACCTCTGCCTCTGCCTAGGAGGTCCCTCTACTGTCTGCTGCTCGTCTGCATGGTGGGTCAGGCAGTCTCGAGCCATGTGACCCCGCCCACCTCATGCACAACATTGCCTACCCCTCATATGGCTGTCTATATTTTGTGTGCCCCGGACATCCAAACCGGTATCCTAAGGTTGCCCACCTGATGGTCTGGTCCGTTTGGATCTCTGCGTCAACTGTCTACTTCCGTCTGCAGAAGACCCCACTACGTGTCGTCATGTGGTAGGTCCACCGATGGTGACTGCTCAGTGAGAAAGCTCTCCACTAGAAGGGATTTCTCCAGCACCCCCACCTACATTGGGATACTGAGGGGAATCGTCGAAACCCTAATCTCGTGCCTCAATACCTGCTCAAAAGTCCGATCCCTAAAGAACATGTCACATACCATGTCCGTGGAGTAGCGTGAGAGGATGGTGAACCACACTGATTTCTGAGATACTGTCATGCTGCCCTACTGCAGATGAAGTAACTCCTAGATCCCCACTACACGAACGGTGGCTGTAACAATCTCTGAGCGGAAGAGACTCTCGATGTGTGTCCATAGTAAAGATGCCTCATCATGAACCTGGAGCATCAGGCTCCACCATCTACCGGCTACTGCATGCAGGAGACTCGCGACAAGGATCCCCATAAGGTTGCATAGTGTCCCTATCAATATAAAGACTCTGACAATAGCCTCCAGCCAATCCTCGGCTTCCTAAGGGTCTGTCTCTCCAGAGAACTTGGGCATCCTTTGTCACTGAAACTCGTGCAATGCACTCAGGCGGCGTGAACTCTATACTACTAGGGCGGGTGGTATCGGTGGCCTAGTGGGTAGTGGTACCGCTGGTGCCTCCGCTGTGATGGGGCCCGACACCAATGCCTCATCGCTCTGTGGGCTACCATCTTGCACATAAATCAGAACAATAGCTGGATGCCTTCGTGGGGCCATCCTGAAAAGAAACAGGTGGGCCACAGTCAAAACATTATACCTGGTGAGGTGACACAAAGTAATCACAAATAAAACTTTTGAAACACACATGAAATCTTTGTTTTCCTACACTGAGTCGGAAATCAAAGGCTAGGGTCCTAGTGTATGGATACGTCGGCTGCCGCACCAACACTGGACTCCCTAGACTGAAAACCACACAAAAAATTCATAACACTATTGCTCTACAGAAAGAAATAATCAGAGTCCTGAGTTCTAAGTTAGAACTAACTCTTCTAATACCAATTGTTACAACTGGGCCCCTCCCACCAGTTGCCCCGCAGACATGTGGTACCTAGCCTGGGGCCCACCCACGTGCCCGAACGAGTCATCTGACTAATGATTGTCCCTACAGGCCAACAGATGTATTTTCCAGTATGCTTTGTCCTCACTCACACACACCCTAGGAATATTCCTTGAAGGTCACCCATCCTGATCACTACTCCAGGCCAAGCACACTTAACTGTGGAGAAGCTGGCGGAAGACACCGGTTGGCTTCGACCGGCCAAATTAGAGGGGGGCGCTGCTTGGCACCGCCGGTTCCGGAAATCCCCCCCCCCCCTCTATAACACCCCGAGATTTTATGAAAATTATTATTTTTAATTAATGTCTTGTGTTGTACGCTACACCAAATGGATTTTTCACAGCACGAATCCCAGACTTTCCTTGCATTACACGCAATCACGACCTTCCTCGATAGCGTGTGAAGTACGCAATACCGAGTTTCACTAAATGAGATATTATTATATTATTATGAACTAGCCGTTATAAATAGTAATAACCACTTTTTGAAATTTTATAAATTTTATCTTTCAAAATGGACTTCATTTTTGGATTCGTAATATCGAAATTAGCTTATGGTGAAATTTTGGTACTTTTCGGATAACCTTCATAATCTGATGAATAGTGAAAATTACTAAATTTTAATTAAAAACAGCTTTTTTAATCGAAATAATTAATAGTGATAAATTATTAATTTGAGTGGTGTTAAAGTATATTTAGAATATATTTTTACAATTTAATACAATGTTTTTCATTGGATATAATTTCACATTTAAACCAGTTATAAACAAGTGTCAATCTTTTGATAGTTATTATCTCTTAAAAACACGCTATTTGTTTTGACGACGGGAATTAATTTCTAAATTAGTTAATGTAACTGATATGTTTTAAATTTGATAAAATAGACATAATTTTTTAAATCATAATATCAAATATAGCTTAGGCCTAATTTTTTGTATTTTTCTGAAAACATTCAATTTTTTATGAATAGTGAAACCACTAAGTGGTAGTTAAAAAACTGAATTTTTCATAAAACTTAATTTTACCACTTCTGTGAGTGGAATTTCGAAAAACCGACAGACACGGTTAATATCAAGGACTAAAATGTGGTTCAATGAGATGAAAATAATTTTTGATGAATAGTAACTTTTTACTTTTTTTACCATGGTTAAAAGTAAATAGGGTAATTGAGGGTAAAAAATATATTATTATTACCCTAACACATGTCCTAATTTTATTAGATAAGTGTAATTCGACCACAAACAACCTTAGGAATAAAATAGGACCATTTAGGCCCACTTGGATTAGATTAGGACATTTATTAATAATTTATTTAAAGAAGGGTTAAAATAGTTAAAATCAAAGTTTAATAAGTAAAACATTTTTAATATGGGGTTATACATAAGATAAATTAGACTATATATATTAATTAGAAATATAAAAATATTTTCTACATAATGGTATTTTATTGGTAATTTTTAGACATTAAATAATTTAATTTATTTATGACACAATGATGATGCAGTAATTATCTTATTAATGAAATATTGACATAATTGATGTTATAAATACCCAAATAAATGTAATTTGAGACTTTTTATGAGTTACATTAATTTTCTAGGATAATATGACATGTTAGTATTGATGTAAGAAACTTGGTTCGAACTAATCATTCTGTTATGATTTTCACAAAAATCAATTACTAAATAGTGTCAAAATTGACATAAAATAGTTTTTAAAACAAATATTATATTACTAATTGTTATTTTATTCCTAAAAATCTAAGGTTTGGCCAAATGACTTATATAAGGTTATATATATTAATAATAAACAACTTGGGGTTCTTTTGGCTTGATATGGAAAGTTTATTAACCATATAGTTTAAGAAAACAAGAAGACACGGTAAAAGTTAAATTATCTAACTTAATGTTAAATCTAAATGATAAGGTTAAAATTGATATCTAAACTTGTCTAAATTCTATTGGATGAGAGCAGTTCGACCCCTACCCACCGTTTATTCAAAATATATATATTTAGAGCTATTAAAAACCAAATTTGACTTTATAATAAAATAATATTTTTAGTTATTCCAAAGGTGCCCCTCTCCTCCCTTATAAAAGGGCACCTCCTCCCTCTCTTCCTCACACAACATTGAGCCTTCAAGCTCGGCCAAACCCTACCCATTTCTTATCTACACTTCCCTAGAAACATCCTAGAGGTTCTGGTCTTCCTAAAAGACCAATTTTAGTGCCCTAAAAGGAGATCCCAAAGAGGCGTTTCAAAGAAGAGGTAATGTCCGTTACCGATTATTTCAAATTTATTTCTTCTCCCACTTCTTCTTCTTAGGTTGTTTCACTATGAAGTAATAACATCAGTATCACTCATATACGGATATGTTATTATAAGTATAAAACAACCCTATTTCACCATCTATCCATCCTACGAAAAACGGAATCACCGCGCGTGCGTACGTACGGAATACCGTCTCCACGTCGTGGTGTAATCTATTTTCCACCACCACCTTGCTTGGATGGGTATAATGGTGTACATAATAACTACATATGATTATTGTAATGTGATATTGATTCTGAAATAGTATAAATACACTCCAATACAATTCCATGATCATGAGAACGATATCATCGCTCGTGCGTACGTACGGACTACCGTCTCCACGACGCGATGAGATTCATTCTCCTCTTTAACCATTAATGAATGATTATAAAGTATATATAATAAGTAATAATGAAATATATTACATAATAATGATACTTGATTTATGTGTATATATATGTATGTCATCTACTTAATTCCATTCAACTCAATAAGGAAACGAAAACAGTGTTCATGCGTACGTACGGCCTACCGTCTCCATGAACGGTGTATTTCTTTCCATTTACTGATTTATTATATATATGTATATTCTGAATAAATATTTTATATAAATCATGTTTTATATTCTGTAATTAAGTAATCATTATCTAAGTAATCATATGAATAATTACAAGTCATAACACGGACGACAAATGAAACAATTTTACCCAAACGCTCTTTAACATTGAATTTACAAAAGAACGGGTAATGTAAAGTCATAAGTGAACCATATATGATATAATAACAATTAGTATGATTCTTTAATAAGTCAATGACATTATTTGAATCATTATACAGGAGGTTCGGACACTTACGAAGCAAATCGGACCTAAGGTAATGGAAATATCACAATCTCATTTTTATCCGAGATTGTTTATACGTGGTATTTACTGGGGTGTATTTTATCATCCACATCTATGTTTCCTCAATATGTAATGTTATTTCCATCCACCTACAATTGTTTAAATCCAATTTTACCATTTGGTGAGTTTTTAGTAAAAGATATGAAAGGAATCTTTTGTCGTTTTTCGTACGAGGTACCTCTGACTTTTTCGACAAAAGTACGAAAAATGTTATTTAACTTATATGGCACGAATGGATTTTTACGGTTTTATAAAGCCTTATTTTCATGAAGCTTCCTCCAAAATATTTCATGACTATTTTAAATAAAATCTCTTTCTTTTAAAATTTCATGACGTTTTGTGAAAAGAAATTGATTTTGAAGAAGAATGGATATTTTCCTCAAGAATTCATTTCAAGTGTTTTATCAAAATTATTTTCCATCTAAGATAACATAGGGTTCTGTTTCTATCCCTATTATAACATTGATTTGGTTATGTTGTTATGGAATTATTTTTATGAATTCCTTTATCTTATATGATTTGTTTGATGATGTCACGATGTTTAAGATTCCCATTTTTATTACATGGGTTATGCAATGATGTATGATTTATGATTTTGTGGCACACATAAGAATGGTAACATTATGAGATGGGTGGGACCTATATCTCCCTACAATACATTGGGTATAGATTTTATATCTCATGAGATAGAAATTGCTGGAATGGTAGGTTATACCGGTTCAGTGAAACAGGACTGAAACGAGGAGTGAACTCGGTTCAGAAAGGGACTTTGTCAACTAAGATAGTCTTGGCAATGAGTCTTGACTAATAAAAAATGATTCTATATGATTATGTGTTTATTCCACAAAGTTTAATGTTTTAATTTATTATTATTGGGATTACATTTCACTACTATTATTTATCCCATGTTATAAAATTATGATCTCTTTTGCAGGTTAAGATTTCCAAAAGATATGTTCTTATGAATATGATGTGATTGATATTTCTTTTGTTTACCCTTACTGAGCATTTCAGCTCACCCTTTTATGTTTTCTTTTCCCCAGGATATAAAGAAATGATTTAGGTTAAAAAAAAGAAGATCTTTATGGGAGATGTTGAAGATCTTTCACCACGATTAGAAGATTATATTCCGAGTTTCCAAAGCCACTAAACTATTACGGTCCTTCTGTGTGTGTTTTTGTTATGTATTAAGTATTACACAAAAGTAATGTAATGTCTATGTACATTAAGCTTCGGGTCTCTACAGTTGGTATCAGAGGAAAGGTTTAGTCAACCTTTGTAAACTAGGATGCGAAATCGTTAGTGAGATCCCTAGAGATATTTCTATGGTATGTCTAGGGATGTCCCTAAGGATAAGTATACGTATAGGATATATTCCTAGAACTATAGTAATGATATTAGATTAAACCAAAGATGATAGATATTTAAGTTACTCCCCATTTATTATGATTTTTTCCTCTCACACTATTCTTTTTGGGTTTTAGAAAATGGCTGGAAACAAGATGATTCACGATAGTGGAGGTTATGATGGACAATGGAATGATATTCTTCATGAGCAACCAAATGAAATGGGATTTGGAAGTCCAAACATCATTATTATGCCGAATCATCAATCTCATAATATGATCAATAAAGTAAAATTTGGTATGTTTCCTGACTCGGATAATAAGATAAAGATGGAGTTTCATGATGATCATAGAGGAAACAAAGTTCAATTTCCCATATGTAAATAATGTGGGAAGAGGCATCATGGAGAATGATTCAAAGGAACTGGAAGATGCTTTGGGTGTGGAAGAGATGGACACAAACCCAGTAACTGCAAAGGAAAAGGTTCAGTTAACACCAGGGATGAGGATAATGGTATTGCTACGACATCAACAATGGTTAAATGTTTTAAATGTTGAATGAACGGGCATTATGCCAACAAATTCCCTAAGGGAAAGTCTCATGAAGAGAATTAGTATGGTCGTATGGGTAGTATTTATGTTGATGATGATGAAGAGACTACAAATGATATGTGCGATGAAAGAATTGTTGAAGCTCGGTCAATGGTTTAAGAATGTAGTGGAATGATTACATGTTTATCAAGTGTAATGTTTTATAAGTAATATCATGGTACTATGGAATAAAGAGAAATCTAAGGATTGTTACACTGTTGTCTTTTCTTGAGTTTTGAAAGTGTATGATTAATGGTACTGGTATCCATGAAAGGTTATTCAGATATTTTTGGAAAGTAGATGTTATGCGCATAATGAAGGGATAAGGAGAAAATTAAATGTTTGATAGTATTCATGATCTCATGACTGATATAAGGAAATAGTTATATCATGGTTTGAGTATATAGAATTTTGGGGTTTTGGTATGTGGAAAGAGTCAACTTTTGACAGCACTCATTTTTTCACTAAGGTTCAAAGGGTATTCATTTTTTTCAAGAGAATACATGATTAAGGTATTCACATGATTGGAATGTGACCAATAAGATATATGGGGGATAAATGATGGTATTCACATGCTTGGTTGATGAAATTTCAAGTAATCGTTTTCATTATACTATGAGCTTGAGCCGAAGTATTTTAGATAACACTAAAGATTGGAATGGATTATGTTGGACATAAGTTAGTATTGTTTAAGGATAAAACTTTTTTTTCGATATTATTGATGAGATGTTATAGTAATGTAGTTTTAGAAAAAGGACACCCTACAGGACGGGAGAAAGCCCATTGCGTTGGACAAGGCTGTGGGAATCAAACCCACAACCGAAGTGCGACTGGCCTTTATTGCCTACCACTGGCCTGCAGGAAGTCCCTGTTTAGTAGAAACTAGTTTTATTATATTGTGCAGTATGATATATGAAGTATAAGTCCATTTTAGGAACCATATATGATTAACCTCACCATAGATGGACTTATGTATATTTGATAACTTTTGTTATCCTTTTGTTTGAAACAGATGGAATGACCCATCATTCTATCACATGATCTATTAACACTTCATGAATAACAAATTCAACTTCATTTCATTAAGGGATGAAGTGGAAATTGTTCAATTCACGAACAACAGTGAGATTGTAACAAAATCATGGAAGTATTTCTTTTAATTCATCAACTTTAGGGAAATGACCTTGAAAACAAAAAATGTTGTCCTAGTTTCCTTATATCCGATTAATCAGATGATACCTTAGATAATCACAAATCAATAGCTTTGTGATTGTTGGCTTTTTCATAGCCACGTTCTCTACCACTCTCCATCAGAACATGATGGTTAAATTTCTCTTCCATATCCATATTTTCACCTATGTGGTAACCTAGTGAATAGTTTATTTGGGTAACCATTACGTTTCATACTTTTGTTTTTAAAGATTGGTTTTGGTATTCCTTTTTATGATGTGGGTTTATATTAAAGAAACTTTCTAATAGTAAACCATTTATAACCCTGACAAATTTCGAGGGTGAAATTCATTTTAAGGGGGGTAGAATGTAACACCCCGAGATTTTATGAAAATTATAATTTTTAATTAATGTCTTGTGTTGTACGCTACACAAAATGGTGTTTTCACAACATGAATCCCTGACTTTTCTTGCATTACACGCAATCGCGACCTTCCTCGATAGCATGTGTAGTACGCAATACTGAGTTTCACTAAACGAGATATTATTATATTATTATGAACTAGCCGTTATGAATAGTAATAACCACCTTTTGAAATTTTATAAATTTTATCATTCAAAATGGACTTCATTTTTTGATTCGGAATATCGAAATTAGCTTAGGGTGAAATTTTGGTACTTTTCGGATAACCTTCATATTCTGATGAATAGTGAAAATTACTAAATTTTAATTAAAAACAACTTTTTTAATCGAAATAATTAATAGTGATAAATTATTAATTTTAGTGGTTTTAAAGTATATTTAGAATATATTTTTACAATTTAATACAATGTTGGTTATTGGATGTAATTTCACATTTAAACCAGTTATAAACAAGTGTCAATCTTTTGAAAGTTATTATCTCTTAAAAACACGATATTTGTTTTGACGACGGGAATTAATTTTTAAATTAGTTAATGTAACTGATATGTTTTGAATTTTATAAAATAGACATCATTTTTGAATTCATAATATCAAATATATCTTAGGCATAATTTTTTGTATTTTTCTGAAAACTTTCAATTTTTGATTAATAGTGAAACCACTAAGTGGTAGTTAAAAAACTGATTTTTTCATAAAACATAATTTTACCTCTTATGTGAGTGGAATTTAAAAAATACGAGAGACACGGTTAATATCATGGACTAAAATGTGGTTCAATGAGATGAAATTTTTTTTGGTGAATAGTAACTTTTTTCTTTTTTTACCACGGTTAAAAGTAAATAGGGTAATTAAGGTAAAAAAGATATTATTATTATCCTAAAACATGTCTTAATTCTATTGGATAAGTGTAATTCGACCACAAACAACCTTCGGAATAAAATATGACCATTTAGGCCCACTTGGATTAGATTAGGACATTTATTATTAATTTATTTAAAGAAGGGTTAAAATAGTTAAAATCAAAGTTTAATAAGTAAATCATTTTTAATATGGGGTTATACATTAGATAAATTAGACTATAAATATTCATTATAAAGATACAAATATTTTAAACATAATGGTATTATATTTGTAATTTTTAGACATTAAATAATTTAATGTATTTATGACACAATGATGATGCAGTAATTATCTTATTAATGAAATATTGACATAATTGATGTTATAAATACCCAAATAAATGTAATTTTAGACTTTTTATGAATTACACTAATTTTATAGGATATTATGACATGTTAGTATTTATTTAAGAAACTTGGTTTGAACTAATCATTCTGTTATGATTTTCACAAAAATAAATTACTAAATAGTGTCAAAATTCACATAAAATAGTTTTTAAAACATATATTATATTACTAATTGTTATTTTATTCCTAAAAAATCTAAGGTTCGGCCAAATGACTTATATAAGGTTATATATATTAATAATAAACAACTTGAGGTTCGTTTGGCTTGATATGGTATGTTTATTAACCATATAGTCTAAGAAAACAAGAAGACACAGTAAAAGGTAAATTATCTAACTTAAAGTTAAATCTAAATGATAAGGTTAAACTTTTTACCTAAACTTGACTAAATTCTATTGGATGAGAGGATTTAGAACCCTACCCACCTTATCTTCGAAATATATCAATTTATAGCTATTAAAAACCGAATTTGACTTTATAATAAAATAATATTTTTAGTTATTCCAAAGGTGCCCCTCTCCTCCCTTATAAAAGGGCACCTCCTCCCTCTCTTCCTCACACAACTTTGAGCCTTCAATCTCGGCCAACCCCTGCCAATTTCTTCTCTACACTTCCCTAGAAACATCCTAGAGGTTCTGGTCTTCCTCAAAGACCTATTTTAGTGCCCTAAAAGGAGATCTCAAAGAGGCGTTTCAAAGAAGAGGTAATGTCCGTTACCGATTCTTTCAAATTTATTTCTTCTTCCACTTCTTCTTTTTAGTTTGTTTCAATATGAAGTAATAACATCAGTATCACTCATATACTGATATTTTATTATTGGTATGAAACAACCCTATTTCACCATCTATCCATCCTACAGAAAACAGAATCACCGCGCGTGCGTACGTACGGAATACCGTCTCCACATCGTGGTGTAATCTATTTTCCACCACCACCATGCTTGGATGGGTATAATGGTGTACATAATAACTATATATGATTATTGTAAAGTTATATTGATTCTGAAATAGTATAAATACACTCCAATACAATTCCATGATCTTGAGAATGATATCATCGCTCGTGCGTACGTACGGACTACCGTCTCCACGACGCGATGAGATTCATTCTCCACTTTAACAATTCATGAATGATTATAAAGTATATATAATAAGTAATCATGAAATATATGACATAATAATGATACTAGATTTATGTGTATATATAGTTATGTCATCTACTTAATTCCATTCAACTCAATAAGGAAACGAAAACAACGTTCATGTGTACATACGGCCTACCGTCTCCATGAACGGTGTATTTATTTCCATTTACTGATTTATTATATATATGTATATTCTGAATATATATTTTCTATAAATCATGTTTTATATTCTGGAATTAATTAATCATGATCTATGTAATCATAGGAATAATTATAAGTCAAAACACAGACGACAAATGAAATAATTTTACCCAAAACTCTCTTTAACATGGAATTTACAAAAGAACGGGTAATATAAAGTCATAAGTGAACCATATATGATATCATAACAATGAGTATGATTCTATAATAAGTCAATTACATTATTTAAATCATTATACAGGAGGTTCGGACAATTACGAAGAAAATCGGACCTAAGTAAGGGAAATATCATAATCTCATTTTTATCCGAGATTGTTTATATGTTGGTATTTACAAGGGTGTATTTTATGATACACATCTATGTTTCCTCAATATGTAATGTTATTTCCATCCACCTACAATTTTTTAAATCCAATTTTACCCTTTGGTGAGTTTTTAGTAAAAGATATGAAAGGAATAATTTTTCGTTTTTCATACGAGGTACCTTTTGACTTTTTCGACAAAAGTACGAAGAATGTTTTTTTAACTTATACAGCACGAATGGATTTTAACAGTTTTATAATGCCTTATTTTCATGAAGATTCCTCCAAAATATTTCATGACTATTTTCAATAAAATCTCTTTCTTTTAAAATTTCATGACGTTTTGTGAAAAGAAATTGATTTTGAATAAGAATGGATATTTTCCTCAAGAATTCATTTCAAGTGTTTTATCAAAATTATTTTCCATCTAAGATAACATAGGGTTATGTTTCTATCCCTATTGTTACATTGATTTGGTTATGTTGTGATGGAATTATTTTTATGAATTCCTTTATCTTATATGAATTGTTTGATGATGTCACGATGTTTAAGATTCCCATTTTTATTACATGGGTTATGCAATGATGTATGATTTATGATTTTGTGGCACACATAAGAATTGTATTATTATGAGATGGGTGGGACCTATATCTCCCTCCAATGAATTGGGTAAAGATTTTATATCTCATGAGATAGACATGGATGGAACGGTAGGTTATACCGGTTCAGTGAAACAGGACTGAAACGAGGAGTGAACTCGGTTCAGAAACGGACTTTGTCCACTAAGATAGTCATGGCAATGATTCTTGACTAATAAGACATGATTCTATATGATTATGTGTGTATTACACAAAGTTTCATGTTTTAAGTTATGATTGTTGGGATTACATTTAACTACTATGATTTATCCCATGTTATGAAATTATGATCTCTTTTGCAGGTTAAGATTTCCAAAAGATATGTTCTTATGAATATGATGTGATTGATATTTCTTTTGTTTACCCTTACTGAGCATTTGAGGTCACCCTTTTATGTTCTCTTTTCCCCAGGATATAAAAAAAGGATTTAGGTTAAAAAAAAAGAAGATCTTTATGGGCGATGTTGAATATCTTTCACCATGATTAGAAGATTATATTCCGAGTTTCCAAAGACACTAAACTATTACGGTCCTTGTGTGTGTGTTTTTGTTATGTACTAAGTATTCCGCAAATGTAATGTAATGTCTATGTACGTTAAGCTTCGGGTCTCTACACCCTCAGACCGCTCGGCCACCCAGGCCGAGCCGCGGCCAGCCGGGACGCGCCCTGCTAGGCAAGGCCGCACTATGCATGGCCAGGCCGCGCTGCACTGGGCCGGGCCGCGCGACTCATCGGGTCGGTCTGACCTTCTGTCGGGTCAGTCCTACCAATACTGGGTTGACCCGACCTTCAAGCCCACTTGGCCTAATGGGCCGGACTGTTTTTACTTAAACGTGAACAACTATGAGACCACGCGTCCGATCGACGTGCCGTCTGCGGAATTGGGAACCTCACGACGAAGCAGTCATATTGCGATACTATAAGTGAGTTTTGGACGACTTTGGAAGATGGCCGGGTTTGGAATGAGCGTATTTCCAACCGTGCCCCTAAAACGGAAACGCCAATATCTCTCAGACTGGGCATCTGATTGATGCAATGTCTGTCATGTTCGGTTCCTTTTGACGATTCAGAACTTCGGGATACATCCACTCTAAACTTCGTGATAGTTGATATATCGACCCCTTGGCTCGAGGTGCAGACCCTCTCGTAATTGTGCGTGATGTGTGCGGGAATCCTAGAGCTGGCTGTGACTACGACGAATTTAATACTGGAATCCTCCATGGGTTCGACGATGATGACTACTGTGCTTGGATCCTCTGTGGGTTCGGCAGTGATGACTACAGTACTTGGATCCTCTGTGGGTTTGGCAGCGATAACAACTGTACTTGGATCATCCATGGGTTCGGCAGCGATGATTACTATACTTGGATCCTGTGTGGGTTCGGTATTGCCGACTTCTGTACTAGGATCATACGTAGGTTCAACAGAGGATATGATTCAGAGGCTACGTCTAATAATCTCCACCCCACATCATGAGATGTATACCTGTGTGAGATGAGTCTTGACTTCCGATCATTATCATCGGTGTGATTGACTTCTTTCCCGTGTGGACTGGGATGTACTTGGGCTCGAGAGTTGGAGACGAACTGGAATTGATGACTTAGGTATATTTGTATGAGAATATAGCTAAGTAGAGTTTCTTGATACATTATGATTGTATCTTTTCTTTTTAGTTTATCCTTTTTGGATTCTGGGAGACCTTCGGGAGTCTTGGGGTACCTACTGAGTGTTGTTATACTCACCCCTGCACGGGCTATGCCCGCACTACGTTGTGTTGGATGCAGACGATGGATAGCACTGATCGTGGTAGAGACTTGTGGAGCCGGACGGTACCCGGTGGTGGTCCACTCGGCGGGACGTACACGGAGCAGAAGGACGAACCCGAGGTGCTATAGAGACCATCTCTACCCACCCTTCATGTGGGATTCCTAGAGGACGACTTAGTGGTTTCTTCTTTACTTTACTACTATTGTTCTAGTCTTTTAGTTGTACTGTACTCACTGTTGGGCTTGTATTTCTGGCCCCTTACTTTTCAGCACATACTTTGTATACAGTTATACTTGTGCCTCTTTCAGTTACGTACTATGTTGTCTTTGTTTACTTCTATAAAGGCAATGCCTTCCCAGTATAGTGATTTACACCTTTGGTGCTAGTCGCCAGCCCCTGGCCTATGGAAGGCGGGTGTGGGGTAGTCACGGCACGGGCCCAGAAGATGGGTCATGAAAATTACCCTCAATCTGGGAGTACCCTTTTTACACTATTCATGCTTTGTTGTGAATCACCATTACATCTCCATTCATCTTGTTTCAGAACACCCATTTGTTCCCAAAGAAATTATTATATTTTTGGACTCAAAATAATCTTGCATGTCTGATCCTTCTCAATTAGGTCTAGATATTCAACCATAGCCTGAACATAGTTTTAATCTCTAGATACTTTATCAAAACGTTTTCAGTTCATCTTGTGATAGTATGGATACCTTCTGTAATGTCTTCATTCTTCATGTTGGAAGTGTCACTTCTTAATCACCAACGATGTTATTCCTATCAATTTCATCATGGTAATTTTATTTTTATGATGATATATATTCTAATTTCCCCTAGTAATAATCATTAAATTTTTATAAAAAGTCTTTTTCTACATAAAGTCACCTTGTAGTTCTTACCTCCACATCACTTTCATCAGGGAAATGTTCACTCAATCATTAAAGATTCTGTTCATTTTATACTATAGTGATATCATTGCTTTTAACTAATTCTCCCAATATTTTTTTGAAATAATTATATTATTTTATTTTTCTGGAGTAGAGAAATAATATCCCATCATCTGCACATGGATCAAATTTCTTGTGTTTTTCTTTATTTATAATAAAAAACATACTTCGAAACATTAGAATGTATTTCAATGTAGGATTATTTCCATACCACATATAATATGGAGTATTTTCTTATTTTGGACACAATAGAGCCCTATTAGATATTTAGACCAATGTGAAAACAGATTCCATCCATAATTTATCCAGTAGTTCCTTTTCAATGAGCATTGTTCTGGCCATGTTTTTGATTATCGTTTTTCTTCTCTCAACAACTCCATTTTGTTGAGGAGTCTTTACAGCTGAAAATTGATGTCTTATCCAATGTTTCTCAAGATAATATTCCACCTGAATATTTGTAAATTATGTAACATTATAATTATGAAACATCTTGATCTTCTATCAAAGAATACTTATTGATTCCCACTGATATTATTATAGGAAACTAAACACGTAAAATATATGGACAATAACAAATACCCATTCCATCTTACTAAAGTATTCAATGAAAAGAACAAATTACCTCTTCCCTTAAATGGATCTTGGTGAGATACGTCTGCATATATCTTCATGAACCAATTTATTCCCACTGGATGACTTCTTTTCTTTTTTACTTTTATATCATTCTGATGATCATTCCCTATTGACAAGAATTTCACATGTGAAAATTAACACCTGATAACTTGCAGAGGTTTCGAGTGGCATTAAATTTGACTAGTTATTCAAGGAAGGGTTGTCCTATATGTCCATGATTTTTATGCCACAACCTGTTTTCATCCACTCTCAATAACTGAACATATATTTGTTTTTCCAATCACAATTTTGAGATTCACCATCGTTTACTTTCCCAATAATACAATTGCACTATTTTTTACTTGATGACATGTATTTTCTTGGAAAAACAAATGTAATGTCTTGAGTCACATAGTTGACTAACACTATGTAGGATGTGACTAAGACCATAATCAACTATGACATCAGTACATCTCATGTCAGTTCCCTCCAAAAAGTATTTCCTCGAGTGATCAATCTTTAAGACTATATCATTATGAAATAATATGATAAATTCCTTATCAGTCCCCATATCCTTAATAACATTCATATTAGAGGTGTATCCACTATCAATAATCCTTATTACAATGCAATTAGATGTTTTAAAGTCAATATCAATGACCACATCCTTCTTAGATCTTTTATTTTTCATCCATGTTTTTTTACTTCATACTAGGTGTGGATTGATAATATTTATCTTCATTGGGGTATGATGGACCATATTCATATTGTATAGATGAAAATATATTTTCTGTTTTCATATAATTTGAGGAAACATTTTGGTTTTTCTTATGACCACATTCAATCTACATAAAAAAAAATACTCGTCATTGTTGAATTGAAATATCAGTCTTTGTGTATAAATCATCCACACTTGAAATAGTGACTATAAAATGATATCCTAGAATATTGAGCTATGTTTGGATCCCTATGTTGGTCTTGTTCATTTTGGTACCTATTTACTATAGAACATAAATTTTGGGAGTGTCTCATATTTCCATAATAATAGAATCTATAGTGGGGGTGCATTCCTATGTGTCATTACTACTATACTAGTTTTCCATTTGATTCACTTAATCTTGTAGTTATGATTCATACCCAAATCAATCTCTAAATCTGATAAGGTTCTTCTGGTCTGACTTCAACCATTACTAATTTTTGTTTTTAATAAATACCTATACTAGTATTATCATTTTTTTAGCTTATATTCTACTAGACCTCTATGATCCACTTCCATATTTTCTGTTTCCTGAATGACATTTTTCTCTGATGTCGTTCTAAGAGTCCTGAGTTTTCCCTGATCGTTAATACTTCATCATCGGTCGATGACTTCCTCTTCATGTTCATTGATAAATTTTATTTTCCCTATTCCAGTGTAAGTAAAACTATTGATATCTCTTTTATTTTCATTGATAATGATCATGAACTCAATTGGTTTTCTAATCTCTATGGAATTAAAGTCTTTAGTTTTTCAATTTATTCATTATTCTCATAATTATCTTCTTCCTAATACTCTATAAAATATTTGGCAACACGAAACACTTTTTTAGATAAATTCTTTTGGATCTCCAAACATTTATCCACTTAAGAGTGTCTTCTAGTTCATCGTACATATGAACTCTTAATTCAACATCTTCTTAATCATTGTCTATTTCTTCCCTTATTTGGAAATTTATAAAAACTTTCACCGTAGCATTTACTTCATGATTCATGTAGTCCTACAACTCTTATGTCTTAGACTCTTCTTAAATGTTATATGATTTTTGAAATTAATTCTTCATTTTGAAGAATATTTTTGATAATGTTTTCTTACCATTCATTTAGGATGAATATTTATTCATGGGAATTTAAATTTAATCCTCATAATCATCTTGAAACTTCTTAGGGTACTTTCATCCAAGATTTCCAACCTCTCCACATCGAAATCTTGGATGTGAATGTTTCCATTTGAACATTCCTTTTCCAATTTAAAGATTAGAGGAAAGGAATGACATCTCCTCATCCATCTATTCTCCATCATGACTATCTTAAATGATGAGATTATTCATGGACATAAATGTCACTTCATTGGAATTCCATTTTCCATATATTAATTTTCATAATTTCTAATCTCTTATGATACAATAGTATTGTGCAAGATATCTAATGTTATCTCTTTTAGATCTTTATCTTCCAATAAATAAACATTCAAATTGAACATATGAGGAAGTATTCTCAAGATGGGATTCACAATATTTACATATTAAATAATTTCTATGAGTCCACGCATGTCTTCCAAAACAATAGTCACATAGTCAGAGAATTCCTAAAAAATATTTATGGAGAATTATGAGAACTATATACTTGTTCCATAGATCTCACGCCTTTACTTCTCTGACTTTTCAGTTTCCATCATAAATATTTTGAATATTTTCCAAAATAGCATTTCATGACTTAAATGACATCAACTTTGTATATATTTCATTGGATAGGGATATCTTTAAGAAATTGATTCCTCTAGAATTAGTATCCAATTGATTTCAGTATTCTTTTGAATAAGAACCACTATCAACATTGTCTAAAATAAAATGCATCACTTCTATAAAGATATATATTCCCAATGATTGAATGTATTTCTGTATATTATTCTTCTTAAATTGAAATTTTTTTCAATCAATGATCTAAATCTATTTTTTATTGAAAACATCCATTGAAACCACTTAAGTAGAAATATTAAAATTATTATTTCTCTATGATAAAATTTGTTATCCCAAAAAGTTTAAATACCCTGATAGTAGAGGGGTGAATAAATGTCTATTAGATTAAAAAAAATTCCCCCTCAGATCTTGTTTCATCGTTAATCAATAAACATTTTTCTCCCTTTCTCATAATAGTTAATGAATAGAAATTAAGGCTTGCAAAATAAATAAAAATATTACTTGGTTTACCCTAAATGGGCTATACCCATGTCCAATAAAATGGAAATTCACCGATTTACAAAATCCACTATAGATCACTTCTAATCAATGTTCATACTAGATCACCTCTTTACCTAGTCTCACTGCCTTTACAATGTTTAGGGGTAGTGCACTACCTTGCCAAGGGTTACTCCATCAAAATCTCATTCAATGGATCATTGATGGTGGAAAGGATTACCTTCTTCCTCTTTCTTTACTCAATCCTCTTAGAAGTGATTCACCCATAGTTTATGAACATGTAGGTCCCTTAATTATCAATAATGAAAACATTATGAGTTGTAGATAGAAGATCTGTTGAAGTCTCACTTTCATCCCCTTGATCAATACGACTTTTACCACAGATTAACTATGAAATATCTTATAGGTTCACACAACCCTTGGATAAAATTTTCCCAATGCTACCACCTTGAACGCAAAATTTTTGTTTGGTCGTAGAACACCAAATATTCTATGCACCATGGAAGAACACACAACTTCCATGAAATGTTGTGGAACATCCTCTTGCACAAAACTCTTAAACATTATGCACACCAAAAGTATTCATTAAAACACATATTATTTTGCGCACACAACCAAAAATTGAGATGTTTCTTCTCACAACACTTGTTCTGGACAACTTATATTCCTTACACTTAACTCAATTACGTGGTTCAGAGCCCGGATATTCTCAGAGGTTAGATCTACTAAAATGAGGGGGGAGCCTCCAGATTATAGACTCAACAGACCCTACGGACAATACCCTTATGCACCTTACATTGTGTATGTAATATTACCCTGATCATGTAGGATCCTAATTTGATGTTGTATTTGTAGAAAAAATCTCTCTGGTTCCCACTTTTTTTAGCATCTTTTGTGTTGTTTGAAACATATTTTTAGGAAATTATTTACTTAGAAATTTTTAGATGTGATGATCATGAGTTTTGACATGCATATATCCTTTTTAATCATCACCATCCTTGCATATAATATATTAATTTTATAGGAAAATACTTCCTTTTCCAAAAACACCTTTTTAATCCTCTAAATTCTGGACCACAAAAATTTGGAAAACATAGGGAAAAGGTTCCACCTTGGATATGAAACGTTTTGTACCACCTCTAGAAAATATATTCCTTTCTCGGATCTTTTTGAACATAACATATCAACCATCTCTCTGGGACTCTAAAACTAGTCTTGGAAACATGCTTTGTCAACAAACACAATCAACCGAAAAAAACACAATGCTAGTGAGTGGGATTTGTTTCCAACAATTTTAATTTTTACATATAATATTTATTAATAAATATTTCATAAAAATGTCAAAGATAATTAGTTAATTTCATGTGTAATAACTTATTTATTTATATGAAGATTTTTATTTTGAAATGTAAATTTTTAAAAATATTTACGGACTAATGGGTTTCTTTATTTATTTGTGTAGGTCACTTAATGATATTTTTTTATCATTAAATATTTTCAAATGATTTTTATAGTGTTTTTAGGATTTTAAGGGACCAGGATGAGGTGATGATTCAAATTAACTAGATTATTCATCAAAATAAATTCTGTTTTATTTAAAATGTTTTTTATTATAAAAAAACTGGATACATAGTGGTGGTATCAACTTTGTGAGGTAATATTTATTTATGGATGGTATATTACCTAATTATCTAAAACTATAACCCTAAAATATCATTAGGAATAAAGGGAAAATATTTTTTATCTAAGGAATCAATCTTACTGATTTTTAAGGTCAGTCAATAAACTCACTATACCCAATTATTTGTTTATATTAACTATTATAGTTCCACGTAATTATTAAAGTTCAAGTTTTTAATATTTTATATATATATATAATAATATAATTTTAGTTCTATGTGATATTTATTATAGTGTTTTTCATCATGATGTTAGACATTTGAAATAATATCCTGATACGATATAGTTACTTGAACCCAACCTTGAGCCAAATTGGGATACTAATCAACACATGGTTCCATCCCCAGACTTTTAAGTCCAATATAAAAAACACAACATGCAATACATACCATATGAAATGGTATAATAAACCTTACACAATTACATCTCATACGTATGTAAAAATATATGTACTAAAATACTATGAATTTATAGAAATAAAACAACAATGTAACATAACAATAACAAATACAATAGAAAATAGTAAAAAAATACTATACAATAAAATCAACATAAACCAATAATAATGACCCAAGACTCCAATTGTGTCTACTAGAATACCTCCACTACTTCATTAAATCGACAAATTCGATGTTAAAAATACTAATTCTAAAATTAATATCATTAGTATATTCACTAGAATTCACATACCACTGGGGAGTAAGAGACGTAATATGATACACCCAATACTCCCCATTCAATATATGAAAGTGAAAATCAATCAAGCTATATATTAATTTCATAAAACCTACCATAATCCCCTTAAAATATGATTAAATAAAGTAAGGAATATTCATTCAAAATATAACAACAATAATATACCATCAATGCATAATTATAAATCCAATACATTCTACTATTTAAAAACGAAAACTCACACACCTATTTAATTATCCAAAACTAAAGGAATGATTGGGCCATAATTAATAACCAACAAACAATGGGTATGTCCCACTACTGAATGGACACACTACCCTACTATTATCATATATCCACATCAAAATCAATGAGGAATCTACGTATAAGTGGTAATTTTGTTCCTTATAAACCGTGATAAGGACCCTACACCCAATTTAAAATAAACATCATACTTTAAAAATACAAAACTCACCACATAAATGCCAAAAATCTAAATCATGTACAGTCTATGATCCAAACCTTCCCTTCAACATCATCATGACATAAAAAAAATTACTAATTATTTAATTTAACTAATCAAAACAAAAAAAACATTTTTAACCCAATTTAAAAATCCATAACCATATCAATACCATAAAATAGAAATAAAATAATAATAAAATGAAAAAATGACATCATCCACAACTTTTTTATTTCCCAAATTTTCCTAGAAAACACTTGTGCCCCTAAAATTACAATTTTATCATTTTCACTAAATATATTCATAATAAATATATTTTTCATGAAAGAATATCAAATTTATAATTTAATTATTTCAATTTTGTAAATAAATTTAATCAATACCTCGCATCATAAGGGATTATAAAAAAAAAGTTTTGGAGAAGCCACCATCATTACTCATGATGATAGAGAAAATTCATTATCCCAACCACAAGATCCATAGATCTTCTAACCTCATCAAAAAACAAACAATAAGGTCCCCATCAAATAAAATGGTCTTATAAATCCTTATAAAACTCCATAAGTAAATTCCCAAGATTAGAAATGAATTGGAACAAATCATGAATAAGGGATAAAAAACCTTCAATATAAAATTTAGTCCACTAATGATTTTATAGAGAATATATAATAAGGAATATATATACTAAAAATCATAACAACATCAAAAAATGAACCTCATAACATTTGTTATGGATGAAATTGGGGATAAATATGCTTTTTGAGGTTTAAAATATATATATTTAGGAACTTTTAAAGGATGAATGGTCTAACCACATGGTCTTTTGAACAATGCACAAACCATTTATTCCAAACTATCTAAACTCTTATGTTGTGTAACCCAACTACATGGCCCTAAGAACAATGCATGGGCCACATATTTCTCTGTGGACAACCAAAATCGACCTATATCCACTTTAAAACCCTCTAAACAAGTCTTTATTATCATAAAATCATACAAATGTATCCCTAATTCATAAAAAATAAATCCAATAACATCTCCAAAAGAGTGTAAACTAGTTTAATCTAAATCATCTTATTTTTGGCCAAAACTAAATCTATAAAATTTCAACCATCTTAAATGTTTTTTTCTCATTTGAAAACATGGTTTAAACTTATAAATAAAATAACCACTAATAATATTGGTATTTAAACCCTCATCTATAGTTATTTTCATATTCAAAATTATAGTAGACTTGTAACGTCAAAAAATTCTTAAGTAAGATCATTGTATTGGATAGCATGTATGACACACAACACAAAGCATGTAAGGGAGTATAACATCTAGAGAAATCACAATATATTTACTCTTTTGAACAAACTAAATTATTTATATATATTTAAATTCATATGATCCTGAGTTGGTATGCATCACACACATCAATGAGTTTTGTCGAGGACTTGCGTTACACACAAGACTGAGTTTTACTGAACCACAATATGTTATTAAAATGTTGTAATAAGATATAACCGAACCATTAAATTGAAAATTATGAATATTATTTCCTACCATATTAAAATTTATGGTTTTAAAAAATATAATAATTAATTTGTTAAAAATCAGTTATTATTGAGCATGTGAAAAAATTGAACATAAAGGGAATTATTTATGGAAAACTATTTTTATTCCAAAAAAGTATTTTTATACTAATAAATTAAATTAATTACAATTAGTGAGTAAAATTATTGTAATATATATATTTTATATTCTATAAAACATATTTCACATTCATCTAACAGATTCTATAAGCATAAAATAAAAACAACCCCAAAATTATGCATAGAAACAAATATCTTGTGAAGGAACTTTTTCCACTATTTAATGGAGAATATATTTTAAATAATATATTTGCAGAATTTTAAAAATTTATATGTAAAAATAAAATTAATTTTTTAATTAGGAACATAATTATTAGTTTAGGATTAATTTTTGGAATTTTTTGAGAAGTTTCGTTTCTTGATTAATAGTGAAGAATACTGAAATTTAAATAAAAACTATGTTTTCATCTAATTTTATTATAATGTTAAATAATTTTTTGATTGGGTTTGAAGATAAATTAGATCAATAATACAAAAATTATTTAACTTTTTTCATTTTAATCTATTTTAATTTAAAATTGGACCTGAAAACTTAACAAATGTTTGGACATATTTATAGTGAAAACATGCATTGTCATCCCATCTGTGATATTAAATTTAAATTATTTTTTCCACTTTTGTGATTGGAATTTAGATAAATGGATTACATAATTGTAATAAGATTAATTTATATTGTTTGATAAGTTTATATTAGTTTTCAGAAAAAAATATTACTGAAACTGATTAAATTTAAATACAATGATTACGAGAAAATTTAGCTTAACAAAAGGGAAAAACCTTAAACATAAGATCCATAACAACCTCAAATAATGTCCAAAACCTATTGTATATCCATATTAAGACCTTATACTTCCTTTTGTATAATTGTTTCCATTATTTTAGCCACGTTACAAAGTAAAAACACGTGTCAATTTCCCTTTTTCAAAACATTTCAAGCATGTCACGCTTATCCCACTATAAAAAGGCACTCACCCCTCCAACATTATAACACCTCTCAAGAAATTTTTATCATAATAAATCTGCATAAATAATAAACAAACCCCTCTATTAATCCTAGAATCATACCTTTATAAATATATCCATCAATGTAATACTTTTTTGCAAACCCAAAGGAGTTTCCCATTGAAGTGGTAGCATCCTTGTAGATGCTCCGTTATTTTATTTTCCATATCCATCCCCAAAAATATACTTATTATAATATTGAAAAATTAAATAGGTATCCTAATAATTATATGATTTTTTTTCAATTATCATAACTACTCAATCAAACACTTCCAACAAATGGGTAATGAAATTTCCGTTCGTGTATGGTGAACTACCACCTCGCAAAATGATGATTGTTCATTTTTTCCATTCCAAATTTCATGGTTGGGAATTAATATAGAAACTATATTTATATATAATATATATAAGATTTATAATTTCTTTATGAATATTTATTTATTATATAACACATAAATTTATTCTTCCCATTTTTTGGGAATACTATAACATAGTTTGTGGAAGTGTGCACTACCACCTTCTCAAAGTGATGTGATTTATTCATGAAATACATGGAATATATAATGGATTAATTTAATAAACATATATTAAATTTATGAAATAAAAAAATTAAACATGAATTATAATATACATATATATAATTTACTCTTCGTTATTTTAAATATGCTAAATAACTTAAAGTAGTGTTTATGCATGCGTACACACTACCATCTCCATGAATGGTGAATTTCATTTCCTATATCAAAACATTATGATTTATTATAAATAAATATATAATAGATATATATGTCAATTATAACATGGTTTTAATTCTATAGGAGATTAAATCATGATCTATGTAATATGAATATTAAATAACAAGTCAAAACATACTCGAGAAACTTCCCAATTAACACTTGAAATAGTGAAAACAATGAATGATTACTAACAAATGAGTAATAAGATATTCTAAAAAGATAATATATGATTTTATAAATATGGCTTTTGTTATTTTATAAGTTAGTTACTTTTTTAAAACCCTTATAAATAAGGTTAAATGATGCTCACCCTGAAAGGAAATGCATGTTAAGGGATTTTCAGATCACTATTTACATCTGTGAGATAAATGACATATTAACCACTCAGTTATTTGTTTGGTGTATATACATCAAATTTTAGTATAATATAATATCAATTATTTTCAACTTCATTGTATTTTTAGTTTCAATTTGAATTATTTCGTCTAATGTGATTTGAGTTAAAAGTTACCTAGTTGTATATAATTTCATAACCTCATTCCATTTCATTGGGTTATATTAATTCATAATATTAATTAATATTATATGAATATTTGTTTAATATAATTTTCTATATATTTTTATAATTCCACTTATTTTATGTATATTTAAATTTTACACAAATAATCTATTCAGTGATTGATTCTGACATTAATGTTATGGTTGTTTAAGGGGGTTTCTTCACAATCTCATTTTTATTGGGATTATTTACACATGAATTTATATTAGATGAAGTTATTGAATACTTGTTTAATAGATCCATTCATTTTCTTCTCCACTATTTATTTGAGACATTTTCATTGTAATGGTTCCATTTTTTCAATATTTAGTACTCAAAATGATTTATTTCTGTCTTTAGTATGAGAACTTGTTTTCTTCTAAAAACCCTATTTTCTAAAATGGTTTTCAAAAATGGTTTTAACAATTACCAAATTATTTATCAATGAAATTTTTACACATTTTATACTATGACTTTTTCAAAGGAATCTTATTTTTCATTATTATAATAAAGAACTAATCTATCCTGTTTAACTTGTAGACATAATGTTCTTTTACCATTTATGGCCTTTAAGGATTGACCCTATGTAATTTCTTCAATGATTCCTTTGATACATTAATTTGTTAATTTTTAATGAAAATTTTTTCTAAAGTGATTTTCCATGAAATGGATTTTAATATTGTTTTCAAATTAAAAATGATAATTTCTTCATACAATATTTTAAAATATCTTTTTGTAGTCTTTCCATTAATCAATTACAACAACCATTTATTTTAATCCACTTGGGATATTTTGTATTCATAAACTACTTATTTTTCATTTTTATGGTTTGTGATTTTTTTGATCAAGGATATTATTGACAGTCACTACTGTGATTCCTTTTAGTCCCCTTAAAATATTACATTTTCTATGATCATTGAAAATTGAATTTTCCCTAACTATCATTATAATTTAACATAAAAATATTTATTTCCTAAACCATATATCATTTTTACATATGGTTTAACATCAATAGTATTTGATTGATTGGGGAAATATTGATAATTATGATTCCATTACTCAATATAGATATTTTATAAGGATCTTTTTTTATTTAAATTGATTATTCGATATATGAGGAATGACATGGAAATGTACTATACGGATTGGGGACTAGTTACTAAAATCCCTATTGGATGGGAACCAATTAATGAAAACCTTATGGGTTAGGGATCATTAAAATTAAGTCCCTCAAGGATTCAATAGTATCATAAGAAAACATTAGTTAGTAAAATCCCCTTAGAGTTTGTTTCAATATAGAATCAACTGAATTCTACCAACATAATTAAACCATCTTGGGAAATGTATTAATGGTATTGGATCATTTTCTAGATACATGACATATAATATTTAAATATTAACTTTATTTACAAATGATTTATTATTTTTATCCTTGAGATTATTTTGTCAAAAAATCAATGGATTCATTTCATTGTAAATTTTTTTTATTAAATGAAATGAGGTTTCTATTATTTACTTTTCCATGTTTTTTACACACATCATTATTATTTATTGATTAAATTTCACATGTTCTTAGTTATTTACCTTTCTATATTAATTATTCTCAGTGATTAATTATTAATTATTCTCTACATTACCCTTACAGAGCATTTGATCTCACAATTATTAAGTTTCATTTCACCAAGATTCTCTATACTATAATAAGAAATATATGAAAGGATATTCTAGATGGAATAGAGTTTTCAAAGGAAAATATGATTTTTTAATTAGGGTATTAATTTTTGAAACAATACTCATAATGTCATCTTGTTTACCAATATTACTAAATTTTTAGTTCCTTTGGGAAGTGATTTATTAGTATCTTATGCTAATTTAATGGTTGCATGGAACCATCTCTAAGATTTATGGGGTTAGGTAGCTATATTTGGTGTTAGGTAATGTTATGTAGAAACCATGGGAACTAGATTTAGGAAAATATTTATTTGAGAACATAAACCTAAGATATAATTTTAGGATAATTATTGAAAACATCGTAGAATTTTGGTATTTCAGAGACTATGTCTGTCTTCTAAGAAATAAATTCATGTTTAGATTCGACAAGTGGACGGTTATGACACAGATGTTACTAGGGGTAACTAATCCAACAAATTATGTCTGCCCTAACTTGAGCATTACCTGGTACACGGAAACAGACCTTTCTGTGCACCTGGTGTTACACACCCTGTGGGTATACTTAAGATAATTCAAATTCACATTATAAACCATTAAGAATGATTTGCATATGTGAGGAAAATAAATTTACTAAATTAAACCTAAGCTGATTCATATTGAAAATAATGTGTCAAGATTTAGATGTATTAAAAATGATTATATGGATTTTTTAATATGATAATTGATTCTCACACTATGGTTTTCTATTTTTGGAAACTAAAACCTTTATAAGATAAAATCCTTACCACGGAAGGGCCTATATGGAAATGAATGGTTAAATTATTTATTTATTATAGTTGTATTACAAACCTTTGTTAAAATTCCATTTTCTAATTAACATTATTTCAAGGATGTCCATCATATTTATTTTGAAAATTATATTAATATGGGTTTATAAAGGACAACATGTAATTCGGTTTATGAACCACCAAATCCAAATGGTCTATATGACATAAACCCTTTTCACAAGGATGATTAGGTTTTAACAACAACCACATACCTATACAATGTCCTTGTTAATCTGTCATTATTTATAGTTTAACAATTTAATGAATAAATATTTACGATGAACAAGTCATATAATTTTTTTAGGTTTATAGATTAATGTATTAACTTTTAAGGATTTGGATAATAGTTAGAGAATAATATTTTGACATGTAACTCATTTATGTTTTTACGACCCATTAAAATATTATTTTAGTGCTTTATAAATCAAATTTATTTTTTAGATATCCATATTTTAATGTAATGGATGAATTATAAATGTATCAATGAATAAAAATGTTGAAAATTGTGTTTATAGAAATATGTTATGTCAGTATTCATCTTTATATTCAGCGGAAGTAAAATATTTACTCAACATAGGAAAATAATCAAAAACCAGCGATTTCCTAATTCTATAATTTTTGTTGAACCGATGGTTTTCTAAATCATCAAATATTTATGATTTTGATACCATCAACTTCTCATTGACCATTCATTTTTTTATTTATGACCTCAATTCCTCCTTATAAATATTTATGCTTTTCCTCTAAGTCTACAATTTTACATTCCACTAATGTTCCCCTACTTAGAGACCTTGTTATATGTTATTCTATTTGAACTCTGTACTACCCATTATTTCTTTTATAGTGGATGAATAATGAAAAATTCTCTTGGTTTGGGATTTAAACATAATAAATGTCAAATAATATATTACCAATACTGAGTTTATAATATCACAATACAATTTACATAATGTGGGAGAATGTAATGCTCTGAACTTTAAATGTAAGAACATTATATTCGATAGCATGTATGACATGAAACCCCAAAATCATAAGAGTGTATAAAATACTGAGGCTTTAAAATACAGTTACTATTTTAAATAAAATAAAAATATGATATATCTTCAAAACAATTTCATATTGAGTAAGATTTTTTTGCACTCAACAACTAGTTTCTTTGTTCACTTGTGTTACACACAAGATCGATTTTTATCGAATAATAATATGTTTTTAAAATATTATTATAGGATATAACCTAGATTTTAAATTGGTTATCATGAATAGTATTAACTAAATTTATAAAATATATGGCGTATAAAAATATAAAATTTATTCAATGGTTACAAATTAATTAGAAATGAATATAGGAACCAATTTTTTATAAAGGGAATGTTTCTAAAGAATCTATTTTTATGCCCACAAAGCAGTTTTATCATACAAAATTTATTTAATTACAATTTTGAGTGATATAAAATATATATATATATATTAAATATTGAATAAAATACTTTTTCCATTTATTCGATATATTTTATTGTCATAAGATAAGAACATACCCGATTTTTTGCATAAAAACATATATTTTTAAAATGGATCGTTTACAAAAATTTAATGGATAATGTATTTTAAATCCAATTTTATGAAATTATATAAGTTTTAAATGTGAAAATAATCTTCATTTTTTAAATTGGAACATAAAAATTACCTTTGGTTGATTTGTTCACATTTTTATGTGAAGTGTCATTTTCTGATTAATAGTGAAACATACTGAGTTGTAAGTCAAAACTACATTTTCATCTAAATTAGTTATAAGGATAGTAATTTTAGTGATTGGTATTAAAATTGAATTAGATATATAATATGATAATTAAATTAATATATGTCATTGGAATAAATTTCACATTACAATTGGACATAAAAATTTAGCAAAACTTTGATCATTATTCTTTAAACCCCTACATTGTTGTCACATCGGTGGGATTTAATTTAAATTAATTTTTATAACTTAGGTAATATTAATTTGGAAAAATGTATTACGTACTTTTAATAAGATTAATTTATAATTTATAATATTTTTAACATGGTTTTTTTACTGAAAATGTTATTTTAATTGAATACAATTTATTACAACAATTAATAGAAAATTCGTTTAATAAAGGACTAAACCATAAAATTAAGATCCAAAACGACCAAAACACAAATCCAAAATTCATTGTATGTTAATATTTATAGCCTTTAATAAATATTATTGAATTTGGTCCACTATTTGAGACACATGAAATAGGAAAAACATTGTTGAATTTCCTTTTTAAACATTTAAATGAATGCACACCTCCTCCACTATAAAAAGGTACTCACCCCCCCCCCCACTTCTTCACACATCCCAAGAAATTTGGATTAACCAAAAACTAATCCAATAATACAAAAACCTCAGTACTAGTCCTAGAATCCTCTATTTGTGTATAAATCCATCGAAGTAAGTGTTTTTTTTCAATCCAAATGGAGCTACCAAAAGAAAGGATAACATCCTTTTACAAGATCCTTTGTATTAATTTACTTATCTACCCAATCAAATATTCTTATTCCATGATTAGATAATAACATAATTATAATAAATATACTTATATTTGTTTTCTTATGTTTACTACATAAACCTACTCACAATTCCATCAAATGGGTAATGAAATTACTGTTCATGTACAATGAACTATTGCCTCGTGAAATAGTGATTGTTTGTTTTTTCTTTACCACCTTTCATGGTCATTAATTATGATGAAAATAATGATTATATATCTATATATAATATTTATAGTTTTTTTATTATTATTTAATTCTTATAAAGCACATACCTTTATTCATTCCCTTTGTTGGGAATACAATAACATTATTTGTGGAAGTGTGGACTACAACCTCCTCAAAGCGATGTGATTCATTCACACTATACATGGAATGAATAAATGATGGTTTTAATAAAAATTTATTGAATATATGTCATAAAAATGATAATATAAAAATAATACACAAATATATCATTTAATTTTCATTATTTTTAATAGGAAAAATAAAAGAATGTATCATTCATGAGTGTGTATGAGCTGCCTTCACCATTAATGGTGCATTTCATTTCCAACCTCCAACTTTTATTATTTATTATAAATACATAAAATATATAATTATGTTAAAATTACATACAATTTTAAATTATATATATTTTTAAATAATGATCTACGTAATATTAATAACAAATAACTTGTCAAAGCATACTCAAGAAACTTGGAAACTAACAACTCAAATATTAAAATTAATGAAATATTCCTAACAAATGAATTAAAAGATATTATAAGAAGGTAATATATGATATTATAAATATTTTAATAGCCCGTTTATATGTTATTGAAAATTTTAAACCTATTATACATGAGATAAAAGGTCTTTCACTTAGAAAGGGGTAAGGTATTTTCATATCAGTTTGCATGTGTGAGAAAAATGTCATATTCACCACATAATTATTATTTGTGGTATATATACTCATAATTTTGATATATTGTATATTGAATTGTTTTTTCATCATGTTATTTTAAGTTTCAATTTTAATTATTTATTTAAGGGGTTTTGAGTAAAAAGTTACCAAGCGTAAAATAAATTCTTTAGCTATATTTCGTTTCATTATGTAACATTACATCCCTGTTGCCATTAATATTATAATATTATGTGTGTAATCACATTTTACTCCCTATTTATTTTTATTTAAACTTATTTTATTTGAATTTACATTTGACACACATAATCTATTCATAAATGATTTGTTACATCAACATCATGGCCTTTTCAAGGGTTTAATTCCTAATCTCATTTTGATCGAGACTATTTATGCTTGAATTTACATCAGAGGAAATTATCAAGTCATTGTTTAATAAACCCATTATTTTTATTCTATAATATTTATTTTTGAACTTTTCCAAGAATAGTAAAATTTATTTGTTCTTTGGTAATCAAAATATTTTATTTCTCTCTTTAGTCATGGAAACTGATTTCATTTAAAAACAATGTTTTCTAAAAATGATTTCAAAAATGTTTATAAACATTAAAAAATAACTTATTTCAGAAACATTTACACTATTTTTTTATGAATGTTTTCAAATGAATATTCTTATAATTTTCCAGTGATGTTACATTTTTATCTTTTTTTACCTTGGAAAGGATTGTTTTTTACCTTGTATAGAATGTACGGATTTACCCTGTGTTTTTTTTTCAAAGCATACTTTGTAAGTTTCAATGGGGACATTTTAATTTTAATTTTTTAAAATTTAATTTTCAATGAAAATTATTTAAAAAATATTTTAAAAATTAAAAATGTTATTTTCTCCAAAAATATTTTTAAAATAACATTTTATAGTATTTCCATTAATCAATAAAAACAGTCCTTTATTTTACTTCACTTTGAAAATTTTGAATTGATATCGTCCTTATTCTTTCTTTGGATCTTTTGGGATTTCATTGATAAAGGATAGTATTTACATTCAGTACCTTCATTACTTTTATTCTATTTTAAATATTAAATTTACTATAATCAGTAAACATTGAATTTCCCATAATTATCAATATCATTTATCATGGATACGTTAATCTCTTAAACTGTATATCATTTTTCATATAATGTTTACATTGATATTTATTTGATTTACTATGAAAATATTGAAAAATAAATATCCCTTAATCTATATAGATATATGACAAGGCCCATTTTTATTTAAACTGATTATCCAATATATGAGAAATGCTTTTGACATTCACTATTGGGGTTGGGGACTGGTTAATTAAATCCCTATGGTTTTGGTAATAGATAATGTAAGCCCTATGGGTTGCATATAATTTAAATTAACCCCCTCGATGAATAGGTAATATCATGAGAAGAAATTTTTTTGTGACAAACCCTTTGAGTATGATTCCAAGAATAATATTTGAATTTCTACCAACAAAATTATACCATCTTTAAAAAGGTCCTGATGGTAGTGGTTAATACTCCAGATTCTTGACATCCAATAATTAAGCATTTACTTAATTAAATATGTATTTATTATTAATATTATTCAGGAGATTAATTCATTGAAATATCTCTGGATGGATTTCATTATCAGTTTATTTATTAAATTGCATGTGTTTTTGATAATTTACCATTCGATATTGTTTATAGACTTCCTTTATAGTTATTAATTACATGGAATACATTCATAGTTATTTAAATTTTCATGTAAATTATTCTCATTTCATTATTATCAATTCCACTATACTTTACACTTACTAATAATTTGATCTAAGACTTATTTTATTTCCTTTTCCTACTATTACCATAAATGTAATAAGAAATATATGCAAGGATAAGCTATATGGAGTAATTTCATTATCAAAAAGAAATTATTTTTTCATTAGTGTGTTTATTTGGAAAACAAGACCCATGTATATATAGATTACCAAAACTAATAAACTATTCTAACCTTTTGTACATGATTTACTTATATCTTATGCCAATTAAATGTTATCATGAAAACAACTTAGGGATTTCAGTGGCTAGGTCACTATAACACAAATAAAGACTATAATTGATTTATTGAGAGTTATAATTGAAAATGCACTCCAAAACAGCAAGATTTCCCACTCACATCCAAAGTTTATCCCATAATATATAGTCACCATCCCTTCCCTACAATAATAACCTTAATATCCTCATTTCATTCCATGTTATTCTACATACTCACCAAATTTTCCTTTACCCATTCTATAACACAAACAAATAAATTCTCTAGAGGATATAATGAAAAATCCCCCATAAGGTGAAATTTAAAAAATATATTAGCCTCAACCCAAGACATTTTCTCATTTGACTATTTATAATGAACCCAAATAAACTTTTATAACATCTATATATTTTCATTAGGAAACCCAAAACAAAAAATACATCGAGTCATCCTAACACAGTCATCAAAATAAAATGACACATACAAACACCACACTCAAATTCATTAGATGACCTTAAAAAAATATTTACTCTACTCATCTACCAGATACTAGAAATATTTATTTCAGAAACCAGCCACTATAATCTTTCCATATCTCTTTTTGATATTTTCACTAGAAACACCCTATGGGAAATATTTATCACTTTCAACAATATTCTCAAGAAAATACGCAACCATTAAATCCTTTTGAATTGAAAATTGTAATAATATTTTTTTTTTCTATATCACCTTGGAAAATAACATTCAAAAAAAGAAAAAACATTGAAAAACTAAACCACCAACCCATTTATATAAACTAGAAACCGTCTACTCACACCATTTACTCTCACTAGAAACCCAATTCTATAATCATATCGAGTCTTGGATACTAAATATTTACAATGTACCTTAAACTACCCTTATCTATAAAATTATTTTAATTAAATCATCAAAATAATTATAAAATAGTTGTATCAATCAATATTAAAATCATTTCCCTACCCAAAAAAATTGTTTCTCATTATCCTAAATTCACAGTTCATGCACCATGAATATTATTTCATTCTAACATCCAAAAATTGAGGTAATCACTAACTATTTAAACACTTCCTCCCATATAATTTTATGTTCCTTAAACCCTATAATAGTTTACTACATTTCTTATTTAACCCTCTAGATGATGAAATTATACTATTTTTATATTTTTTTTGGGGATTAATATTGTTGGTTGAGTGACCATTTATGATGTTTATCATCATTTTCTTGTTAATATTTCTTTTGTTACAATCAATCATGAAGAACCTGTGATGAAGAGTTAACTGGATTATTAAATTGTGATGATTTTTTTTGTTATTCTCTTCATGATAGTCATAATTTTTAATGGATGAATAATCCTTGTTCGTAACATGTTTCAACAGAGATTGATGTTTTGGAAAAAGAAAGAGGTTACAAATCTATTTAATGAAGTTATTGAAATTATTTGAGATGATTTTAGGATTTATAGAATTTCTCAAGATCATAGAAAGATATTTTAAAATAATTTTTGTAATTTTTTCATATTGTATAACATTAGAGACATAAATTGAGTTTATGATCATATGATTTATTCATATGGATTTAGTTTGTTTGTCTTCAGTTTATATTTAGTTTTTTTTAATTATAATTTATGAGAATAAATGATAATGGTATGTTACTTCACTAAGAATATAACATTGTTGATCATATGAATTTTTTGAATAATATTTTATCCTATTGTGAGAATATTAATTTAAAGTTTAGAGTATGAAATTCATGGTTTTATAACTTATAAAGTAATAAAAAATTATTTGAATATTCTAAATTATTATTATGATAAATATAAATTATAATGATTCTCTTATTTAACATTTAAATTAAAAAATCAGATGGTGTGTTTAAGGGTCTAAGTATAAGAAATAAAATTAACATCCAGAGATAATATTGTTTCTAGTGGATATTTGTGTTCACCCGACAGACAATTGTTGGGGGTTGGGTTTTGTGAAATCTTTCTGATTAGGTTCACCATTTTATGATTGGTTACCAATGGGTTTTTTATGGAACTAAAAACACATAACGGTTCTGTATCCATGAGGGGATTTATTTCCAATAGAAGGCGCACATTAGGATGTATGGACAATGATGCTTAGTAACACACATTGGTTGACAGCATGGGTGGTCAGGATCATCAGACCATTGTTAAGAGAATTATTTCTTAATCCAGAACTCTTTTATATATTTAAGATTTTTTCATTAATAATTCACTAATTCCCAATTATGAAATGGGTCACCGATTAATTAAAAATAAATTATTATCATGTATTGAACTTAGATAAACTATATGTATCTGAGCTTCATCATAAATAGATATATCATTCGGAATTTGAGGTTTTAAATCAATGGTATCTTCTTACATACTGATTATAGATTCTTTTGATGTTATTAGATTGAGGGTGGGTTTTTATCTATATAGTGGGGGTGCTCTATTATGGATCATAATCTGGGGAGATGGGAGCTATTTTATATCAATATCAAGTCTATGATATGGGAATCCAACTTATCCTTTGGAAAATAATCATAACTTACATAGTTCGGTTCCAATTAATAGCACACATAATACCTTTTTAGGCCATGTGATAAGGACCAAACCATGAAGTTAAGAATCTTGAGGTAAGGAAATATAGGCGAAATATTCATAGTTAGAGATTGGTGTGGGAAATACGCAGAAACATCCTAGGGAACCTGGAATGGATATGAATTCCTATCTTGAATAAGGCCATGTTGGGATTGTGGCCTTGAGAGAACGGGGTTGATTTGGGTTGTTCGGTTAGAATCTTCATAAGGCATCATACGTATCCAATATGGTATAGAATCAAAGCCCACATAGTCCAGTTATGATAACTCATTCATTTAGAACCCATCCGAAGGTGTGTCTCATAAGGTGTTATAGACCTTTTATAGGATTAAGTTGGGGGCTTACACATAATGATGATTCCCAGATACATGGGTTTGGGTCCATGAGAACTGACTCAACTCATGGAAATTTTATGGTTTGGTTTGGGGATTACCCCAAAGGAGGATGTCAATGTTTGAATATGGTGATTTTATTGGGGCTTATTCCTAAAAAATATTATCTAATGGTTTAATGTTTAGTTGTGGATTACTCTTAGAAAATATTCCAATGGATTAGTATGATTGGGGCTTAATCTTGAAGATGAGTCCCATATGTTTTGGGGATCATATATATGTAATGAACACAATCTACCTATAATACCACAATAGGCATGCTCTATGTGAGAAGAAATAGGAAATAAAAGATCCAAGATATCAAGCATTTTACTTTTCCTTGACGTTGGATACATGTCCTTGAGCACCCAGCCTATGGGGGAACTCTCAAGAAAGTGTATAGGAAGATCTAAAATAAGGATCTCTATTAAAACATTCATCTGACGGTGTGGATTTTGTTATCATGGTTGTCTCCTAATCCCACACAAGTCATCCTGAGTCTTTCTTGAACATGATAAACAAGAGGAATTTGATGATATGAAAAACCACACACATCTCCTCCACCACTGGTGGAAGGGGATGTACTTTAAAGATGAAAATGGGACATGGATGTTCCATTTACCTCTTCCATTGTATTTACGATAGTTATATTTTACTACCCATATAGACACAACCCTCTTGGAACAAGGAGGTGAAATAGTGAAACCCACTAAAATAAAGGATATGGGATTACTCCCAGAGGGATTCCTCAAATTCAGTTCTATAGAAAAGAGAAGATCTGATTCCATGTCAAAAGGAAATGCATGTTTTATTATGTGCCTCCTTAATTGGAATCAGTGCCATCAGGTCTTAGAGTCGATAAGGGGATAAAAGATTCCTTTCCCTTATTCCTGAGTGTGGAAACTCCCGAATATCGTACCTAAGGTCAGGGTCTTCATGAAGTCCTAAAGGACCCTAACCATTAGGTGGGACATGTGAGTAAATCCTTGTTTGTAGGAATGATAATCCTATTGGGAGACATGTTGGTGTGCACGTCTTCATGGTATTCAATGTTGTGAGGCTTTAGTGGTGGATTCAATTTAATCTCTTTTGAAAAATGGTTCTAAATAGTGATAGGCCCTTCCATGAGTGACTTAGAAGAGGGCCTGATTGGAATTTTTTGTTGGGTAATGATTTGGGTGATCCTAGGTGGTCTCATGTAGGTATACCTAGGTGAACCAAGGGAGGCCTATGAAGGTTCTTCATGGAAAAGTGATGGTGCCTTGGGAAACTAATCATCCGGGTAACATCATTTGGATGAGTCCTTTATCAATCCCTAAAGGGTCTCTATAGTTTTTCATGGAAGTATCTTTTGTAGATTATTAATTAGTTAAGGGGACATCAGGCTAGTGTTCATCAACCATGGGAGAGAGGGTCCTCGTGGAGGTGTTATGTGTTTAAAACCCTATGAGAACTTTAGTTACACCATCCAAATTTAATTCCCCCATATTCTATTTTTGGAAGAGAAGTCATGGACAAACGAATAAGGTGATCAGAGCATTGGGTGGTCTACATGATGTTTCATCCATAAAAATGAATACCCCATGGTTCATTATACAAAAAAATATGGGACCCCAGGAGGAAGGGTTATTTCACCCCATTGTGGTGTGCATGTGTTTCATGATGTCTAATGTATCGTTCGGTCACACAGACTGATGTAAAATTACCATGCACACTGATACCACTTGGGGGTACCTATATAAAGTGACTTCCATGGGGTTTAAAATTCATATACTTAATCATTTCATTTCTTATCTCCCATTTAAGATATTTCCCTTTGAAACATTTTCATCAATGTGGCAAAATGGAGTGTTAAAAAAATACCCCATTCAGGATGGGGTCTGATTGGAAGAACAGTGTCTAATCCTTAGGTAAAAGGATGAAAAGGGACTCTCAACTGAGGTGTTTATAGCAACCCTATATTTTCATAAATTTAAATTACATAACATTTGAGTAATAAAAAAAATTATAAATGGATTCCCAAAGACCATATTTGTTTAGTAACTTTAAAAACATGGAAACATAAACATCGATACATAAGTGAGATACATTTTCTCCAACTAGATTCTTGATGAATGTTACCCCTCCTAGATATATTATCCATGAAATATATATTTATGACATGGGTAAGTAAACATAAAAAGTGGTGAACTCAGATGCGCAGTATGGGTAAACATGGGAGATATGTAATCATAAACATGACCATATGTGTATGAGATTGTGATCATAACATTAGAAGATAATATGTTTCATATCAATGATCATAAACAGGTGTATGGGATACAGAATTATTCATAAGGAAATAAATATCATTATCCATGAAATCATAACTGAGTAATACTACATAAAATTTTTGGAAGACGTATAAGAATAGATAGTTTTATATAAATGATGGCTACCAATAGCTTTATAACATGTTTGTCTTCAGATACCACCCATGTACCTATATCAAGAATGTACTAACAAACCTTGTACCCTATTAATTCGAGGTTTGGTCTACAACCCATGTACTTTCTTGTTTTTGAGATTGGGCTAAATTAAATGCACCCCCGTACTTTGAAGCTTGGGATACAACCCATGTACCTTCTTGTTTTTAGGCATGGGCTACAACCTGTATACCTTTTTTAGCCTTTTCCTACGACCCATGTACCCTTTGATCTAATGTAAAAAATATCATTACCCAATTCAATGGAGGGAAATATTGGCCTCACCCATCTCATAATAGAAGCATTCATAAATGTGCCCCAAGATATTAAAACTTATATCATATCATAACCCATAAAAAGAGATAGATTTTATAAACATCAAATCATAACATATGAAATAAAATTGAAATCATTAAAATTTCATCACATAATAACCTATGAAAATTGATTGGTTTCATAATCACTTCATGAAATCATAACCCGTGAAAAGAAACAGGATTGAAAATCATAAAACCCGTGGAATTAAAACGAGTGTCACAAGAATCATTCCATCAAGACATAAATAATTCAAGAAATAATATCAATGGAATATTTCGATAATTTACCACAATGGAATTATTATTATCTATATATGTTATCATATATGGAAAATAACTTTGAAAAATATTTTCAAAACAATTCTTGCTGTAAATATACTTTCTTCTTTCAAAAGCCTCATTAAAACATAAATCATTTTGAAAATAATTTTCCTTAAAATTTTTTAAAAGAATATTGCAAACTTTTTGAAACCCATTTCCGTGAAAATATATTTTTAAAATATTATCTTAAAAATTGTCTTTTTAATCATAAAAATAAATCTACAAAAAATGGATGGTGGGTAACTCTATACATGTCGTAAAAGGTAAATAGAATATTCCCATTTCATAGTAAAAATGATAGAAAAATGCCTCGTTCAGAAAGGGACAAGAAGATTTCTTTGAAAACATTAGTAAAATATAAAAGGGTAAAAATATAATTTAAATATTTTAGTACAATAGTAGAATATTCATAGAAACTATTTTTAGAAATCATGGTTTTGATGAAACATGTATTTTTTATTGAAGAGAGGGTAAAGTCAGGATTTCTTAAAAAAAGAACATTCTTAACTATATTATGTACCATAGAGCGAAATAAAGGTACCAATACATGAATTTATCATGAAATAAAATTGGATACACAAACATATGAGCATTCATGATATATGGATGATAAGATTTCATCAATGGAAACATAATCATTAACAATCTTGAAAAATGATGAGATTTTTTCAACAAACTCTTACTACTAGAAAAATTGGGATCACAATATCCATGTAAGAAATAGAAATTAAATGAAGCATAAAATATCATGGAAGTAAATATATTCATGATATATTATTTCAATGTTATATATACCCATCATGGAAAATATATGTGCATAACATGACATGTGTCTCAAATAAGTAAAATAGAGACAAAACTATCTTACTGATTTGGTATCTTTTGAAACACGAATACCATGAAAGTAAGATAATAGAATGGATATTTAATTTCCCATAAATTTGAAAATGAAAATAATATAATATATTCATTGGTAGTATATAGACCAAGAAAATGTAAAGAGTGTCAATCATGGCATGTATATCAGGGAAATAAAATGTGAGATGAAATCCCTATACCTTGTGTCTTAACTCTCATTGTAATAATTAAAAACACTTGTAAAATAAATACCAATCTATAATAATTCTCTTCAAAACCCATATTATTATATATAATACCATATATTATTTTATTATTATTTTATATTATCTTCCTGTAAACAATCCTATGTTAAGGTTTATCTTTGTCTAATATCTGTTTTGTTCTTCCCGTGTGACTTAATTTTTATATTATCAGTACTTATACATATATAATGATTTAAAAATGTAAAAAATGATATAAATAGCATGAATATTCACTATATTATTATTATAAAAATTTATATAATATAGAAGAACTAAATGTAAGACACTGTTCATGAATACCTTAAGTCATACGTATGCATGAACGTTGTTTTCATTTTTATTATTATAATAAAATAACAAGGAAAATGAAATATAAATATATATATATATATATATTAATATAATATCATTAAAGTGGAATTATAATTTTATATATGTCATATAATTTCACTAAAAACATCTTTAATAAATTTCATATAGTGTGTGAATGAATCAAATCGCTTTGACGGGGGGATGGTCCACACTACCTCAAAAAAAATTATCGTATTTACACAAAATGGATAGTCAAAAAATATATTTTTGTTGTTCAAGAAATGAATAAACTTAAATAAATAATAAATATATTATATGATATATTTAAATACAGTTTATATCATAATTTCCACCATGAGAGGTGGTAAAGGAAAAATGAACAATTGTCGTTTAGTGAGGTGGTAGTTCCACGTACACGTAAATAATGTGTTCATTACCCATTAGATAGAGGTGTGTGTAAGTGTATTTACAAAACATACCAAACAAATATCCTAGAATATTTAGGATACTTTTATTGTTATAAAATCATGGAATAAATTGAGTGGAGGGGTGAAGAATGAAAATAAAAGAATGCACCTTGAGTGAAGACGTTATCTATTAACTAGGAAACATCATTTTGTTAGTTCAAAAAGGATTGATTTCATTGAATTATTTCCAATGGAAGGCTTATAAGAGTAATTTATGGATTTTTTGAGTTTACTTGAGATGATTTTTGTTGATCCACGGGGCTTGAGATATGTTAGGCAGTGAGAGGATATGATGTTTTTTGTAGTAGAGGTGGAGTGAAACTCTTGTAAATATATGAAGAGATAATTACACCTACGTATTTCATATTTTAAATGAATACAATAATAGAAAAAAATAAATAAACGGGAGTATAGGGTCTGAATATGGCATGAAAATGGCTCTTTTACAAGTATCTTGGTCGTTTTGAGTCTTCAATTTATGGTTTAGTCTTTAGTTAAGCCTCATTTTACCTTAAATATATTTAATTAATTTTAATATCATTCACTAATATTTTTGGGGAAAACTAATTTGGACTTATTAGACATTATATGTTATTATAATTCAAAATTTGCAATACAATTTTTTAAAATTACAATAATATAAGTGGATGTGATTAGTTTCGAATTAATCCTAGTGACATGACGACACTATGGAATTTTAAAGTATAAAATGATCAAAAGATTTCTATGTTTTTAATCTAATATCAATTTTCAATAGGATTAAATGAAAAAATGGATTATTTTATACAAATAATTTGTAATTTAACTTTTTTAGTAATTTAATATATAATTTAACCTTATTAATAAATTAAATAAAAAACAGTATTGAATTAAAATCCAGTATTTTAACTATTCATTAAAAAAATATAACCTTATATAAAAATACCAAACCTGTAACCTAAAATAATTTTTTTTTCAATTACAGGTTATATTTTTAAATATTAAAACTATAAATGTTCAAAAAATTGGATTTAAAATGGGTTCTCCATTAAAGAATAAAAAAAATAAAAAAATAGGTCTTTAAGCACTAAATCATGGTTTTTATTATCGTATGTTTACAAAATATATTTAATGGATATAAATAATATTTTATTGAATATATAACATATATATTATGATAATTTCACTCAATAAATGTATTTAATTTAATTTATTTTGGTAAAACAACTATATGATCCAAAAAATAATAAAATTTATTTTTATATTCAATCTGTTTTCAAGTTCATTTCAAATTAATTGAAAACCTAGGAATTCATAAATTATTTCTTGTAAACCATATATTTTCATATATTAGTATATAATATTAATAAAAACTAATTTATAGTATTGGTTTTATCTTAAAATTTTAAATAATATCATTTTTATGATATACTATTGTTCTGTAAAAATCGGTCATACGTGTTACACAAGCCATCGACAAAAGTAATTTTGGCATGTAACACAAGAAAAAAAAAGTGATTTAATATAAAATTAACTATTTTCAATTTTTCTTGAGATGAAAAATATCCAAAAGGATAAATTAATTCACAATAAATTCCCAAAATACCAGGGTGTTACATTCCACACACCATAAAATGAATTTATCCCACCAAATTTATCAAGGTTATCAATTTTTTGATACTTTAATGTTTCATTCATAGAACCCACATCCTAAAAATTGAGACTAAAACTTCACTTTAAATGTAATTTTGGAACCATAATGGTTACCCAAAGTATCATATAACTGGGTTTCCACATATGATAACATTTCATGGGAGTGAAGATTGGGTATAGTGGAAAAGCATAAATATTTATAAATATTTATTGAGGTCATCAATCAAAAACACGTGAATAGTCAAAGAAAATTTGAGGGCCTCAAATTCATAAATCAATGATGAATTAAAATTCCATCGGTTCAAAAAAATTAAGGTATTAGGAAAAGATATTTTATTTTGATCATTATCCTAATGTTGACTAATTATTTTACAGACCAAGAATATATGGAAATACACTTACTTGATATATTTATATAAAAACATTAGTCATTATTTTTTCATATATATAAATCTAATTCATCCATTATTTTATGAAATAAATTTCCATAATTTAACATTGATTCCGGATGTTCTAAAATTCCATTTTAGAAGTTCTTAAGTCCCATAAAAGAAAGAAAAGTATAACTGTTTTTATCTAACTATTATTCACAATAAATATGGTTAATACATTAATCTGTAAACATAAAAAGTAACTCTACTATTTCATCATTAATAATTAATCATAAAAAATAATTACACATTAACATGGACATCAGGTAGGCCAGTGGTAGGTGTGAATCCCTTATCATCCTTCGATCAGGGGTTCAAGACCCACTGCCATGCTAGACAACATTGGTTGTCCCCTAACATACATGATGTCCTTTTATAAAATAACACTAATTTGATTTCCAAAATATATAATATGGACATCCATGAAATACATTTAATCACTAAATATCCTTCTAACCAATATTCTCAATACAATATCAATACATATATTTTCTTAGAATTTTATCTTAAAATTTCCTTGAGTGGTCAGCATTATAACCCGTACAAAATTTGGAAATTCAAAGACATAAAAATAAAGTCATGAAATCATATTAACATTGATCCCCACATATCAAAAAGTACCACTTCGATGTCACATTCCAGACATGTGAATACCTTCATAAAGTATTATCTCAAACAAGGTAGTTACGATAAATAAATTCAAAAAACATTCATGCTTCATTATTCCAAAGTTTACTGGATATATTAAATAAATTCAAGAAGTTAAAAATTGTATCCATAATGACATAGACCATTGTTTTGACCAATCAACATTCAGATCCTAGGAAATCAGTGCTATCCAATTTACCTTATCCGAATCAATCATCTCTTTATCCAAGAGAAAATGAATTTTATCAACATCATGATCTCTGACTAAAAATGATATTTTATTATTATAAAATAATGGAAAACGCCTTTCATGGAACCAAAAGGTCATGGTGTTCTAAAGTGATAAAGACCTAAGGAATCTCCTTGAACAAACAAATTACATTCCCAGGGTAATGAGCCAAAACGAAAAAAGATCAACAAATGTTCCTCCGGTCTACCACCTCTCGAAAGAGAATCCACAGCAAAGTTGGCTTCCCTTGGGACATGCCGAACCACACAGCCTCGGGGTAACATTAAGATGTATCCATGGATCAAATAAATCAAAGACCGCGGTACCTCTCCCTTAGCCGTGATCTCTCGAACCAGCACCTCCGAATCAAATTCAAGTTTAGCACAATCCAGAAAAAATATGCTACACATCGTAATCCCTGTAAGCATAGCACAAATCTCTGCTTCAAGTGATCACCCCAATCCGTGGTAACTACTAAAGGCCAGCACCACAGAACCATTCCCATCACAGACCAGCCATCCTCCATGCATAACTCCATGTAGCAGGGACCCATCCATGTTGAGTTTAAGTCTATTCACCGGAGGTTTCCAGCTGATCCAGGATCCATTAGTTCTTGGAGGCACAACTGGCCTGTTGAGGAAGTTGCAGAGGGAGTGTGAGTACTGACCTTTCTTTAACAAGGAACCAAGATCATGGACCATAATTCCCATTCTCAGCTAGAACAAGAAAATCGAAAGGTGGTTCTTTGTCCGAGCCATGTTCCTGGATTACCAAATAGTCCAAAAAACTATTGTTGGTTGGAGTGGATACTCAAGAGGGGGGGGGGTGAATTGAGTTCCAATTAAAAATTTCTGTTAAAAATATTTCTCTTAAAATACCCTATTTAAAAACAAAGTTAAACTATAGTGAATTTATACAGATTTTAAATGTTCAATTAGTTTCTCAAAGATTGATTAGGTCTTAGTTAATTTAATCTAAAGATTAAATTGACTTTTGAAACTAACTTACTGGTTTACAACAAGTATAAACACTTGCTAATTTAACTATCAATGTAACTTTAAAAAAAATTATATTTCAAAGTAGTTAGCAGGGGAATATGAAATATATAGTATACATATGACTTAAAATAAAATGCATGACATATGTAACCAAGAGATTCAGTCTCAAGCCGAGACTTAGTCATCTCAAACAAGTTATATAAATTGATCCACACCCTGGATCGGGGTAAACAATACTACAAAGACTATCTGGGTTCAAGGACCTCTACCACAGTTCTACGTGGGAAAACAAACAACAACTCATAACTGTTCAGCTCTTACTCGGCCTCTACCACTGTCCACTGTGGGATACAAGGGTGTTATAGAGTTTGAATGAGGATTTAAGAATCCTCCAGCTTAGCTCAGAAGACAGTGTGTGTGTAAAATAAATAGGGTTCACACACTTCTTGAAATATAAATAAAAGAATCACTAGAGTAAGTATGGATGAGTTTAGAAAATCATTGGTGATTGGTAGTGCAGCTCTGGACTCATTTAATTGGACAGAAAAGCTTCTGAGTCCTTCTCTAGTTTTTGTCTGAAAAACAGAGTATCGTTTTCTTCCTTGGTTTTCAGGATCATCTTATCATCCAGAGTCCATGAAGTGTTTGTTGTAGTTCTTCATTCAAGATGCAACTTGTGGTCTCCTCTAGAAATGAATTGCTTCATGTATGTCCAGTTCTCTCCAGGTATGGATGTGGCCTTGTGTGAATGCACAACGTTTCAATGATGTTGAGCCCTTTTCTTTTTCACACTTCGTGTTCCTTCTTAGTTCCTTGATTCTCTATTTGATTATTTATATTTTTCTAGGACTTTATCTTCCCTTTTATAGCTTTTAGCTCCGGAAAAAAGGAATGAGTACCTTTTTCATAGGTACCAGATATTGTTCCCTGACATGCCAACAGATCTCATTAAATAACACTAACTACATTAAAAACATCAAATGTAACCGTTAGCTTAATAAATAAATAATATTGAGAGTATAGAGTTTGAATGGTTGGTCAATCATTAGTAGCTCCTGTTGGTAGATGTGTACGGTGGACTTTGTGTAACAGTGACCATCCATTGGTAGCTCTTTGAAATTGTATCGGTAGCTCCTAATATCGGTATCTCTTTGAACTTGTATCGGTAGCTCCTGATATAGGTAGATATTACTCTATGTATTGATAACTTTTGGTATCGGTAGATTTATATTCTGGTGACTTCATTCTATCGGTAGCTCTTGATCTATCGGTAGCTCTGCTTTGTATTGGTGACTGTCTGTATCGATAGTTCCTCTTTGTATCGGTAGCTTCATTCTGTATCGGTGACTCTGTATTTTGGTAGCTCTTGGTCTATTGGTAGATCTGGTCTATCAGTAGCTCTATGTATCAGTGACTGTCTGTATCGGTACCTCGCTTAGTTCTAGTGATTATGTGTATCAGTAGACTTATGCATATCGGTAGCTCCATTTTGTATTATCAGAAGACTTGTTCTATTCGTAGCTATCTGTATCGGTGACCTTGTTCTATACTTATCGGTGGACTTGTACATATCGGTAGCTCTGTGTATCGGTGACCTTTGCTTATCGGTAGACTGTCAATCGGTAGACTAAGTACCGCTAGCTCTCTATCAGTAACTATACACAGATCAGTGACCAACACTTATCTGTTTTATGAAAAACATATCCAATTAGGTTATAATTACTTTGAAACTTATATAAACAAAGATAAACATTTATTAACATATATTATGGATTATTTTAATATTGTTATCAGATAGAATGTCATAGATTGAGCGAATTAGAATATGGATAAACATTAATTGGTATTATGAAAGTTTGTGAAAGCATAGTTGGGATTATCAAAACAGGTGAGGTCAACAATCTTACCCTTTTTGATAATCACAACATATGATATTATAGTTTTAAAAAAAGAGTAATTGTATCATAGGATATATCATTAAATTCTATTATCTCAGAGAAAACAGTATATTATAAAACATAATGTATCAGAGGTTGAATTAAATGAAATCCTATCAGAGGGGAAAAACAAGATAACTCTTCCTTAGATAATATTTCTCCCCCTTTGAGAATATTGATCATCTTTTGTGATAATCAAAAAGTGGGAAACAAGAAAGAGAAGAGGAACAAAATGAGAAAGAAAAGAAATCCAATTGTATTATATGTTGCAAAAAGTTACATAGTAAGAAATCAAAATACAAGGGATTCCTATCAAACATCTTAACTACCAATTCAATCCACATCCTCAATGTGTGATTTGGCCTTTGGATCAGAAGAGGATTCAGACTGTGTGGATGTTGATGAAGGCTTAGTAATTCCGAAAATGATCACAGGGGGATGAGCCACAGAAACTGTGCCTGGCCTATACTGAGGAGTTCTTTGAGTGATCATAGGTGTAAGGCTTCTAACGGCTTGGGCCGGATTTATCTAAATAGGAGAAGCAGTAGAGGTAGAGGCAGGTAAAGCTAGAGGTACAATCACTGGCCTAGCATCGACATGCTGGAAAGGAAAAAAAAGATTTCTAAAATCAATAAGTATTCCTCCTCCTCTCTCCATAACAGATACGAAATAATCCTTGTTCTCCATGAATTTGTCCAAGGCTGGAGTCAATTCCCGTAGTTTTATAACTTTGTATCTGAAGTCTTGATTGACAAGAGGTAACATCAGGTTTTCTAACAAAAGTTCAAAGTGATTGATGAGTTGATTCTAGGTGTAAACCTTTTGGAAATAGGATTCTACCATGTATTTCACTTCTTTCTGAGAGGCAGAAGCTTCTCTCATATAGTCTTGGACTATCTTCATTATTTCTCTAGATGAATATATAGTAGAAATCACAACTTTTCTCAGGTCAGATGAGTCCATAGAGCCACTGGTTGATGATGAACCAAGCTCCTCCTTCATCACAGCTCGAATCTGATTAAAATCCACTAAAGGTCTAGAACAAACAGAACCAATAGAGAAGGTTACTATTTCCTTGAAGTTTTTAGTCAACCCATTAATATGGTTTTTCACCTAGGAATCCTAGGTGCTGACATGTTCTTTCATAGAGGTTTTAAAACCTTCAAAAACAGATACCATCTGGCCCACAATACTTTTAACATAGGCTAAGTCCTTGTCTGCTTGAGATTTAGAACTCATGTAAGATTCTAAAGAGAAAACCTATTTCATCAGAGCTTCAACATCCTCTTCCAGTCTAGATACTTTAGTCTGGAAGGCTGTAACTTCTTCCACTATTTCTGCCACAATGTTTGACATATTACAACCGAGAGAGAGTTGAAAATATTTTTCCAAATTGCTCATCTCTTCTACAAATTTGCGCTTCAACTCAGCAACAGATGCACTAAAGGACTCTTTCAGCTCATCCTTTAAGGATTCAAGGTCATCCCTAGTGATCATATCAGCATGAGCAATTACAACATGTGTTGTTTTAGATGCAATTCTAGCCACTGATTCATTCATAATCGATTGAATTGATGACACTGATGATACTTCCATCTTCCTTGTCTCTTCCACTAAACTGGCCTTAAGATTCTTCTTCAAATTATCCAAGTCATGCATTCTGAACACATCTTCAGGTAACAACTCAGTCTCAACATCATAAATGATCTTTGGTCTATTTAGGGATGCCTCATTATAAGAATCAGGATAGTCTAATCCCAAAACCATAAAACCGGGGTCTTCTGCCCAGTCCTCAAACTCAATAGCCATTGAAAGACTTTTAATCCTGGTTTGATGCTCCCCCTCAATTGGTGCATTCCCATGTACAAAAACATCATTCTCATCAGGTCTTTCTTCCTCACAATATTCTTCTACTATCAATTCTATCTTGGTAACATCAGGAGGGTCCTTTGGATTAGGTATAGCTTCTTTCATTTCTCCTACTACATCCTTAGTAGGCACAACTGAGCTTCCAATTAATGGACTCAGACTTATGTAGACATAATCAGAGGAATCAGATTCATTCTCTTTTTCTTCTTCATGCTCAAGGGTCGGATGGTCTTCCTCATCAGCAGTTTTCTCTTCTTCTACTAAGGATTCCTTTCAAGAAGATACGGTTTCAGCAACTGGACTTGGGGGAAAGTCCAAATCTCTTCCATCATTCATAGAAGTCTCTTCTTCAGTCTCATCACTGTACTCATTTTCTTCTTCATCAGGTCCTAGACCTGGATCCCTCACATCCTTAGGTCTTGAAGGATGATTTAAAGGATTGAATTTATCATATACCTTCTGTTCATCATTAACCCACTCTCCTCTCCATGGTTTCCAATTTGTCTTCATGTATTTTCACACTATGCTTGTGATACAGAAGTTATTCCTTACTACCAATGTCTCATCTGGATATTCAGCTACCCCTTCCACTTTGACTATCACTGAGATGAACTTGGCAAAGAATAAGGCATTGGTCTTTGATTTTGGCCTTGTCATGTCTTCTATTTGGATCATCAGTAAGCGTCACAGATTAAATTTTTCACAATTTCTCAAGAGATGCAGGAGATAGAAATCATGATATCTTAAATTCACAAAGTCCCTTCTCCTTGGGATTAAGACATGGTGAACAAATTTGAATAGTAATCTATTCTCTCTATCCATTTCAGCAGCCACTACTTGTCTTTGATTTCCATCACCTGTGAGCTCCATCACGACAGTCTCATAATCGAATATATTACTTGTAGGTGGTAAAGTTTTCGAGACATATCCAGATACACCTTCATGTGTTACCCTTATGCATTCATCCCATTCAATGGATGAAAAAGATATCTCCTTTTCATTCACATAAGAAATCACTCGGTTCTCTTCTTCTGACTTCTCAAAACTCAGAAACTCATAAAACTATTTCACTAGCTTCGGATAGTAGGGTCCATTGTTGTTCAAAAAGAAATCTATCCAATTTTTATTTTCTAGCACTTAGAGTACTAACGATTTGCTAGGAAACAACCATTCCACGCACAACTCTTTTTCAATCACAATAACTCTATTTTGCAAATGAGGGTTCACTGGTCGCCTACCTAACCAAGTTCTACCAAAAATGCCAATTTCTTCTGGCTCATAATTCTACTTATTTGCATTCGGCTCATCAGTGTCATTTTTAATGGTTGAAATTTTGGTTTTTTCCATCTCTGTTTCGACAGATTTAGGGTTTTCGAGAGATTCGGGAGATAAGGTCTGAGGGTAAAGGGTTTGAGGCTTTGTTGATTTAGAATTAACTAGGACTTTGTTTTATCATTTTGGAATCATAAAATAAATACTTAAAATGATATAAAGTAAAAACAATTCAGATTATGGCGGCAGACAGATGTTTAAAATAGCGCACTCATCGGTAGGGTCTATCGGTGAGAATTCCTATCAGTGAGGTCCATCGGTGATGTATCACATCGGTGAAGTATCATAGGTGAGGTTACATCGGTGAGGTCACATCAGTGAGGTTACATCGGTGAGGTTACATCGGTGAGGTTACATTGGTGAGGTATCTACCGATCAAGGTTAATCATTCCCAACTCATACCTAATGTAACTTAACCTATCTGAACATAAATATTTGGTGAAAATATCAGCTAATTGATGTTTAGTACCTATAAACTCATGATTAATATCACCCTTTTGGTAATGATCTCTCAATAAATGGTGCCTTATATCAATGTGTTTGGTCCTAGAGTGAGATACAAGGTTCTTTGAACTGTTTATTGCACTAGTGTTATCAAAGTTGATAGAAACATGCCTAAAATCATATCCATAGTCCAAAAGAGTTTTTTTTGTCCATAGAATTTGTGCATAGGAACTACCAGCAGCTATATACTATGCTTCGGCAGTGGATAACGCAACAGAGTTCTGTTTCTTTCTACACCAAGATACTAAGGATTTTCTCAATAAATGACATGTTCCAGATGTACTCTTCCTATCTAACCTGCAACTAGCAAAGGCGGTATCTGAATAACTCATTAGCTCAAAATATTTTCCTTTTGGGTAAAACAAACCTAAATTCACAGTGTGTTTAAGATATTTAAAAATTCTTTTAACAGCACGTAAATGAGATTATTTTGGATTATCTTGAAATCTTGCACACATACACACACTAAACATAATATCTTGTTGACTAGTAGTAAGTTAAAGTAAGAGTCCAATCATACCTCTGTAATTGGTTTGATCCATTGGTTTCTTAGTTTCATCTGCATCCAATTTACAGATTGTACTCATAGAAGTATTACTTTTCTTAATACTATCAAAACCAAAATGTTTTAAAAGATCATTGGTATATTTACTTTGATTCAAAATAATACCATTTTCATTTTTAAAAACTTGAAATCCAAGAAAATATTTGAGTTCTCCCATTAAACTCATTTCAAATTCATTTTGCATACTTTTTGAAAAATCAGTACATAAATCATTTTTAGAAGATCCAAAAACAATATCATCAACATAGATTTGTACTATCAAAACATCATTTGAAAGTCTTTTAATAAAAACAGTCGGGTTAGCAATACCTTTAGTAAAACCTTTTGAAATAAGAAAACTAATAATTCCATCATACCAAGATCTTGGATCTTGTTTTAAACCGTATAAATCTTTAGAAGGTTTAAAAACCTGATTTGGAAAATTAGGATTAGTAAATCTAGGTTGTTGTTCAACAAAAACATCTTCAACAATAATACCATTTAGAAAAGCACTTTTAACATCCATTTGATATAACTTGAAATTCGGATGAGCAGCATAGGAAAGTATAATCCTAATGGCTTCTAATATAGCTACATGTGAAAATGTTTCCTCATAGTTTATACCTTCCTCTTGAATATATCATTGTGCAACTAACTTATCTTTGTTTCTAACTATGTTTCTAGACTCATCAACCTTGTTTCTAAAAACCCATTTTGTGCCTACAGTCAAAGTGCACTAAGGTCTGTCAACTAATTCCCAGACTTTGTTTGTTTCAAATTTATTTAACTCTTATTTCATATCCTTTACCCAAAATTCATCATTGATAGCATCGTTGACATTTTTAGGATCTAGATGTGATAGAAAGGCTTGATGTTCAACCTGTTTTTGTTAGAGAAGCTCTAGTTTGTGTCCCTCTCACAAAATTACCAACAACAACATCCAAAGGATGATTCTTTAGAATCCTAGTTGATCTAGTAAAGGTAGCACAAGAAATTTCAGGTTCATATATAGGATAATGTTCAACCGAAGAAGATTCTGGAATATGTCCAGAACTGGAAATTTTTACAGCAGGTTCTTTAGTTTTATCATTAAGGTCCAGAACATATAAATCTTCTTCATGATTTTAATGAGAGGTTTTAGGCTCATGTGGGTCAGTTTCATCAAACTTGATGTGAATAGATTCTTCCACACATTTGGTTCTTTTGTTTAAGACTCTATAGGCTTTGGTAGTTAACGAATACCCAAGAAAAATTATCTTATCACTTTTAGAAGGAAACTTCTCTAGATTATTCTTAGTATTGAGGATAAAGACTTTGCATCCAAAGACACTAAAGTAACTAACTTTAGGCTTTCTACTATTCCATAATTCATAAGGGGTCTTCTTGAGAACTGCTCTGATCAAGAATCTATTTATTATATAACAAGCTGTATTCACAACTTCAACCCAAAAATAAATAGGCAGGTTATATTCATGAAGCATAGTTTTTTCTATTTCCTGAAGGGTTCTATTTCTTCTTTCTACGACACCATTCTGTTGAGGTGTCCTAGGAGTAGAAAATTTGTGACTATAGCCATTTTGTGAGAAATAAGAGTCAAACTCTTGATTTTCAAACTCACGACCATGATCACTTCTCATGGTTTTAATCTTAAGTCCACTAAGGTTTTCTACAGACTTGAGCATTTAATAAAGTAAGAACAAGCTTCACTCTTGTAAGATAAGAAGTATAACCAAGTATATATAGAAAATTCATATACTAGGACATAGACATAGTGATTCCCATTTAAACTAGAAACTCTAGATGGTCCAAATAAGTCCATGTGAACCAAATCGAGAGGTTGAGAAGTTGAGACTTCTTTCTTTGATTTAAAAGAAACTTTATGTTGCTTTCCCTTTTGACATGGATTAAAAACATTGTCTGATGGGAATTCATGTTTGGGTAGGTCTCTAACCAAGTTATTCTTAGTCAGCTTTCTATGTGTATGTATATTGTAGTGTCCTAATATTTTGTCCCATATCCAAGATTCTTTATGAAAAGAATTTAGGCAAGTAAAATTTTGTTTGGCTAAAGAATTTAAATCAACAGTATAAACATTTTCATTTCTCAAATCAGAAAATACTAAAAAAAATTAGAGTTAAAAACATTATAGGAATCATTTTCAAACTTAAAATTAAAGCCATCATCACACAATTAAAAAATACATAACATATTATATTTAATTCCATCAACGAATAATGATTTAGAAATAAAAACTAAATCAATGTTACCAATCTGGTATAGGCCGATGATTTTTCCTTTAGAATTATCACCAAAGGTGACATGGCCTACATCAACTTTGATTAGACTCTTGAAGCATGAGTAATATCCAAGCATATGTCTTGACAAACCACTGTCCAAGTACCATAACTTTTTTTGAAAACTCTTCAAACATGTTTCCTACAAAATAGATTTAGACAGAAAATGATTTTGGTACCCAGATCTTCTTGTGTCCAGAAAGGATAGCAAGCAAGGATTTATGTACCCAAATTTGTCTTGTGGGTCTCATATAATTTTCAGAATCAATATATTTTGAAATATAAACTTTTTTTGATCTATAACAATGTGAATAACTAGTTGAGGCATATGAATTTATATAACTAGAACTAGCACAATTTTGTCCAGATTTAGGTATAAATCTAGTCTTAGTAAGATGTCTATGTCTAGGATGATAGCCTATTCCAGTGTTATATTTTGGTGCAACATGCTTTCTTAACATTTGAGTAAGTGTATCTTCTCCCTTTGTGAACTTTTCTAGGTCCTTTCTAAGTTGCTCATTAGACATTTTTAGTTCATTATTTTCCTTCAATAGTTGAGTATTCTTTTCCTTTTCTTTATCAAAGGCAATGTTAACATTGGCAGTGAGAGCATGATGTTTATTTAATGACTTATATTTGTCCTTAAGTTCATTACATGTTTCTTCCATCATATTACAATATTCAAATAGTTCCTCACTAGACATGTTTTCAGATTCAGAATCAGATCCAGAATAATAATCATTCAGCATAGCAGAAACAGGTACCTCAGAGGTATTGGTCATGAAGCACATGTTGGTATGATTCTTTTAAGAATCAGAAACATCAGATTCACTTGTGCTGTCTTCTGAAGCACTACAAGTAGCTTTCATATCTCTCTTATACTTATTGTCCTTGTAGTCATGATTCTTCTTGAACATCAATTTTGGACAGTCTGCTTTAATGTGACCTTTCCTCTTGCATTCATAGCAGACACCTTCATCATTCTTGTCAGGATTTTTCCAATCCCTCTTCCAATGAACCCTATTGTCATACTTTCCTTTGTAATTAGATTTTCTGAAGAATTTCTTCTTCCTATAGTACTTCTTGAATCTCATGGCTATTTGAGCCATCTCAGCATCACTACTAGAGTCTGAATCTTCACTTGTTGAACTTTTAGTTTGTATTTGAACTTTGTCTTTTTTCTTTCTCTTCGAAGTAGTAGATTTAAAAGCTATAGACTTCCTTTTAGGTTCATCATCATCCTACTTATTCACCTTTGAGTTATTCCTCATACATAAAAAGCTTACCAATGAGCTCCTTGACTGGTAAATTTCTTATGTAACAGGATTCTCTAATTGAAACAGAAGTTCCTCTCTATCGATCTGGTAGACATCTCAGTATCCTCATAATTTGTTCCTTTGCTGGAACAACATTACCAAGTGAACTCATTGTATTGACTATCTCATTGAACCTGAGATACATATCATAAATAGGTTCATCAGTATTCATTTTAAAATTATCATATTTAATAGTATATGTATTAAATCTCATTTCTTTAACATTGGTTGTTCCTTCATGAGAAACACCCAAAGTATCCCATATTTCATAAGCAATTTTACAAGAAGAAATTATATTGAACTCTTCGTCTCATAATGCAAAATACAGGGCATTCATATCTTTACAATTATTTTTGTAAGCAGTCTCCGTAGGTTCATCCCAAGTAGTTCTATCAGTTTCTAGAATTTTATATTGAGTCTCTATAGCAGTCTAGATATCAAAACTCATACTTTCCAGATGAATTTTCATCTTAAGTTTCCACTGGGCATAGTTTGTACCATAAAGGAAAGGTGGCCTATTAGTAGAAACACCTTCTAGTCTATTGTCCATAACTATATTTTTTTTAAATATTAAAGAGATAAAATTTAGAACTAACCTAAATTTAAGATCTTTAAAGATGAAACTAAACTCACAGTTGAAAAATAGAGTATTTCGAAAATCCTTTAACAAAAACAAACCTCTGAGTTCCAATTAAAAATTTCTGTTAAAAATATTTCCCTTAAAATCACCCTATTTAAAAACAATCTTAAACTATAGTGAATTTATACAGATTTTAAATGTTCAATTAGTTTCTAAAATATTGATTAGGTCTCAGTTAATTTAATCTGAAGATTAAATTTACTTTTGAAACTAACATACTGGTTTACAACAAGTATAAACACATGCTAATTTAACTATCAATTTAACATTAAAACAAATTATATTTCAAAGTAGTTAGAAGAGGAATATGAAATATATAGTATGCATATGACTTAAACTAAAATGCACTGAAGATGTAACCAAGAGTTTCAGTCTCAAGCAGAGACTTAGTCCTCTCAAAAATTTATATAAATTGATCCACACCCTGGATCGGGGTTAACAACAGTGAAAAGACTGTCTATGTTCAAGGAACTCTACCACAATTCTACATGGGAAAAAAACAACAGATCACAGCTGTCCAGGTCTTTTTCGACCTCTACCACTATCCATAGTGGGATACAAGGGAGTTATAGAGTTTGAATGAGGATTTAAGAACCCTCCAGCTTAACTCAGGAGACAGTGTGTGTGTAAAATAAATATGGTACACACACTTATCAAAATGTAAATAAAAGAATCACTAGAGTAAGTGTGAATGAGTTTAGAAAATCTTTGGTGATTGGCAGTGCAGTTCTGGACTCGTTTTATTGGTTAGAAAAGATTTTGATTCCTTCTCTAGTTTTTGTATGAAAAATAGATTGTCGTTTTCTTCCTTGGTTTTCAGGTTCATCTTATCATCCTGAGTTCATGAAGTGTTTGTTGTGGTTATTCAAATAAGATGTGACTTGTGTTCTCCTCTAGAAATGAATTGCTTCGTGTATGTCTAGTGCTCCCCAGGTATGGATGTAACCTTGTGTGAATGCACCACATTTCAATGATGTTGATCCCTTGTATTTTTCACCCTTCGTGTGCCTTATTAGTTCCTTGATTCTCTATTTGATTCTCTTTATTTTTCTAGGTCTTTATCTTCCCCTTTATAGATTTCATCTTCGGAAAAAAAGAATGATTACCTTTTGCATAGGTACAAGTATGGTTCCCTAACATGCCAACAGATCTCATTAAATAACATTAACTGTATTAAAAACATCAAATGTAACCGTTAGCTTAATAAATAAATAATATTGAGAGTATAGAGTTGGACTGGTTGGTCAATCATTAGTAGCTTTTGTTGGAAGATGTGTATGGTGGAATTTGTGTAACAGGGACCTTCCATCGGTAGATATTTGAACTTATATCGGTAGCTCCTGATATCGGAAGCACTTTGAACTTGTATCGGTAGCTCCTGATATCGGTAGATATTACTCTGTGTATCGATAACTTTTGGTATAGGTGGATTTATATACCGGTGACTTCATTCTATTAGTAGCTCTTGATCTACTGGTAGCTCTGATTTGTATCGGTGACTATCTATATCTGTAGCTTCGCTTTGTATCAGTAGCTTCATTCTGTATCGGTGACTCTATATATCAGTAGCTCTTGGTCTATCGGTAGCTCTGGTCTATCGGTAGCTCTATGTATCAGTGACTGTCTATATCGGTAGCTTTCTTAGTTCCAGTGATTATGTGTATCAGTAGACTTATGCATATCGGTTGATCCATTCTGTATTATCGGAAGACTTGTTCTGTTGGTAGCTATCTGTATGAGTGACCTTGTTCTATGCTTACTGGTGGACTTGTAAATATCAGTTGTAACACCCCGAGATTTTATGAAAAATATTGTTTTTAATTTCATTAATGTCTTGTGTTGTACGCTACACCAAAAGGAGCTTGCACAATATGCATCCTTGACTTGCCTTGCATTACACGCAATCGAGACCTTCCTCGATAGCGTTTGTAGTACGCAATACCGAGTTTCACTAAACAACGATATTCTATTAAAATATTACTAAAACTAGCCGTTATGAATAGTAATAACCACTTTTTGAAATTTTGTAAATTTTATTTTTCAAAATGGACTTCATTTTTGGATTCGGAATATCGAAATTAGATTACGGTGAAATTTTGGTACTTTTCGGATAACTTTCATTTTCTGATGAATAGTGAAAATTACTAAATTTTAATTAAAAACAACATTTTTAATCGAAATAATTAATATTGAAAAATTATTAATTTGAGTGGTTTTAAAGTATATTTGGAATATATTTTTACAATTTAATACAATGTAGGTCATTGGATGTAATTTCACATTTAAACCAGACATAAACAAGTGTCAATCTTTTGATAGTTATTATCTCTTAAGAACACGCTATTTGTTTTGACGACGGGAATTAATTTTTAAATTAATTAATGCAACTGATATGTTTTGAATTTGGTAAAATAGAAATCATTTTGAGTTCATAATATCAAATATAGCTTAGCCCTAATTTGTGGTATTTTTCTAGAAACATTCATTTTTTTGATGAATAGTGAAACCACTAAGTGGCAGTTAAAAAAACTGAATTTTTCATAAAACATAATTTTACCACTTTTTTGAGTAGAATTTAGAAAATCCGAGAGACAAGGATATTATCAAAGACTAAAATGTGGTTCAATGAGAGGAAAATAATTTTTGGTGAATAGTATCTTTTTGGTTTTTTTTACCACGGTTATAAGTAAATAGGGTAGTTAAGGGTAACAATGATATTATTATTACCCTAACACATGTCCTAATTCTATTGGATAAGTGTAATTCGACCAAAAATAACCTTATTCATAAAATATGACCATTTAGGCCCACTTGGATTAGATTAGGAAATTTATTATTAATTTATTTAAAGAAGGGTTAAAATAGTTAAAATCAATGTTTAATAACTAACGAATTTTTAATATAGGGTTATACATAATATAAATTCGACTATAAATATTCATTAGAAAGATAAACATATTTCCTACATAATGGTATTTTATTTGTAATTTTTTAGACATTAAATTATTTAATTTATTTATGACACAACGATGATGCAGTAATTATCTTATTAATGAAATATTGACATAATTGATGTTATAAATACCCAAATAAAGGTAATTTGAGACTTTTTATGAATTCCACTAATTTTCTAGGTTAATATGACATGTTAATATTGATTTAATTAACTTTTTTGAATTAATCATTCTGTTATGAGTTTCACAAAAATCAATTACTAAATAGTGTCAAAATTGACATAAAATAGTTTTTAAAACAAATATTATATTATTAATTTTTATTTTATTTCTAAAAATCTAAGGCTCGGCCAAATGACTTAGATAAGGTTATATATATTAATAATAAACAACTTGGGGTTCGTTTGGCTTGTTATTGTATGTTTATTAACCTTATAGTGTAAGAACACAAAAAGATACGGTAAAAGTAAAATTATCTAACATAATGTTAAATCTAAATGATAAGGTTAAAATAGGAACCTAAACTTGTCTAAATTCTAATGGATGAGATTAATTCGACTCATCCCTACCTTATCTTTGAAATTAATCAATTTGGAGCTATTTAAAACCGAATTTGGCTTTATAATAAAATAATATTTTTAGTTTTTCCAAAGGAGCCCCTCTCCTCCCTTATAAAAGGGAACCTCCTCCCTCCCTTCCTCACACCACTTTGAGCCTTCAACCTCGGCCCACCCCTGAAACATTCTCTTCTCCACTTCCCTAGAAACATCCTATAGGTCCTGGTCTTCTTGAAAGACCAATTTTAGTGCCTAAGAGGAGGAATCAAAGAGGTTCTTTAAAGAAGAGGTAATGTCCGTTACCGATTCATTCAACTTTATTTCTTCTTCCACTTCTTCTTCTTAGGTTGTTTCATTATGAAGTAATAACATCAGTATCACTCATATACTGATATGTTATTATAAGTATGAAACAACCCTATTTCACCATCTATCCATCCTACGGAAAACGAAATCACTACGCGTGTGTACGTTCGGAATACCGTCTCCACGTCATGGTGTAATCTTTTTTCCACCACCACCTTACTTGGATGGGTATAATGGTGTAAATAATAACTATATATGATTATTGTAAAGTGATATTGATTATGAAATAGTATAAATACACTCCAATACAATTCCACGATCATGATAACGATATCATCGCTCGTGCGTACGTACGGACTACCGTCTCCACGACGCGGTGAGATTCATTCTCCACGTTAACCATTCATGAATGATTATAAAGTATATATAATAAGTAATCATGAAATATATTACATAATAATACTACTGTATTTATGTATATATATATTTATGTCATCTACTTAAATCCACGCAATTCAATAGAGAAACGAAAACAGCGTTCATGCGTACGTACGACCTACCGTCTCCATGAACAGTGTATTTCATTCCATTTATCGATCTATTATATATATGTATATTATGAATATATATTATATATAAATCATTTTTTACAATATGGATTTATTTAATCATGATCTAGGTAATCATATGAATAATTAAAAGTTAAAACACGAACGAAAAATGAGACGATTTTACCCAAAATGTTACTTTAACATGAATTTACAAAAGAACGGGTAATATAAAGTCATAAGTGAAACATATATGATATAATAACAACGAATATGATTCTGTAATAAGTCAATGACACTATTTAAATCATTATACAGGATTTTCGGACACATACGAAGCAAATTGGACCTAAGGTAAGGGATAATTTATCAATCTCATTTTTATTCGAGATTGTTTATTTGTAAGTATTTAATGGGGTGTATTTTATCATCCACATCCATGTTTTTTCAATATTTAATATTATTTTCATCCACCTACAATTGTTTAAATCCATTTTTACCCTTTGGTGAGTTTATAGTAAAATATATGAAATGAATCTTTTGTCGTTTTTCGTACGAGGTACCTTTTGACTTTTCCGAAAAATGTATGATAAGAATTTTTTTTAACTTATACGGAATGAATGGATTTTTAAAACATTATTTCCAAGAAGCTTCCTTTAAAAGTTTTCAAGTTTATTTTTAATCAACTTCTTTTAGTTTAAAATTGTATGACATGTTAAGAAAGGAAAATGTTTCTGAAGTAGAAAGGATATTTTCCTCAAGAATGGAGTTCAAGTGTTTTATCAAAATTATTTTCCATCTAAGATAATATAGGGTTCTGTTTCTATCCCTATTATTACATTTATTTGATTATGTTTTGATGGAATTATTTTTATTAATTCCTTTATCTTATATGAATTGTTTTATGATGTCGTGTTGTTTAAGAATCCCATTTTTATTACATGGGTTATGCAATGATGTATGATTTATGATTTTGTGGCACACATATGAATGATATCATTATGAGATGGGTGAGACCTATATCTCCCTCCAATTCATTGGGTAAATATTTTATATCCCATGATATATACATGGCTGGAACGGCAGGTTAAACCGGTTTAGTGAAACAGGACTAAAATGAGGAGTGAACTCGGGTAAAAAATGGACTTTGTCCACTAAGATAGTCTTGGCAATGAGTATTGACAAATAAGAAATGATTCTCTATGATTATTTGTGTATGCCAAAAAGTTTCATGTTTTATGTTATGATTATTGGGATTACATTTCACAACTATGATTTATCCCATGTTATGATATTATGATCTCTTTTGCATGTTAAGATTTCCAAAATGTTATGTTCTTATGAAAATGATGTGATTGATATTTCTTTTGTTTACCCTTACTGAGCATTTGAGCTCACCCTTTTATGTTTTCTTTTCCCCAGGATATAAAGAAAGGTTTTAGGTTAAAAAAAGAAAGATCTTTATGGGAGATGTTGAAGATCTTTCACCACGATTAGAAGATTATATTATGATTTTCCAAAGACACTAAACTATTACGGTCCTTGTGTGTGTGTTTTTGTTATGTACTAAGTATTCCGCAAATGTAATGTAATTTCCATGTACGTTAAGCTTCGGGTCTCTACAGTTTGTATCAGAGGAAAGGTTTAGTCAACCTTTGGAAACTAGGATGCGAGAACTTTAGTGAGATCGCTATAGATATTTATAAGGTATGTCTAGGGATGTCCCTAAGGTTAAGTATAAGTATAGGTTATAGTACTAGAATTACGGTAACCCAAGTTGTTATATATTGAAGGTACTCCCCCTTTAATGTATTGTTTTCCCTAGAGTGATTTTTCCCTCTCATGCTATTGTTTTTGGGTTTTAGACGATGGCTGGAACCCGAAGGAACCGTGTTGATCAATGTAATGGACAATGCAATGATTTTACTCCTGAACATACAAATGTTATGGGAGATGGAGTCCAAAAGCTTATTTCAATACTTACACAAGCTATGAATCATTCTGGACTTCCAAATGAGTAGAGAAGGGAACAATATTCTATTGAGTCCTTCATGAGGCAACGCCCACCTTCTTTCAGTGGGTCTTCTGATCCACTTGTTGCTAAACAATGTATTAGTACTACTTAAAAGATATTTTTAGTTCTTCAATGTTCTAAACATGATAAAGTAATCTTAGCAGTATATCGTTTGGAAGGTGAAGCTTATCAATGGTGGAATCTTTTCAAGAATACGTGGCAAAGAGATGAAATTGAGTCCATGGAATGGGACGAGTTCAAGAACTTATTGTTCAATAAGTAATTCCCTTGTATTCTTCGAACAAAGATGGAGAAGGAGTTTCTTGAACTAAAGCAAAAGGATGATGAATCTGTTGGTATATACGAAGCGAATTCTACAAGGCTTGCAAGGTATGCATCTGGATTTATCACCCAAGCTGAAAGTAAAGATGATCGATTCTTCAGTGGCTTAAAACCAAATCTTCGAAGGGCATTAGCTATAAGAGACTTCAGTAGCTATGAAGAAATTGTGCGTTGTGCACTCAAGGTAGAAATGGAAGTTGGTGTTACTTATCCATCTCATAGTTTTGACATGAAATGAAAGATGGAGTTCATGGAGAAATCTCAGAATAATGGTGAAAAGAAGATGAATGTTTCCTTATGCTCAAAGTGTGGAAAGAAGCTTGGTGGAGATTGTCTTAAAGGGACTAGAAAATGTTTTAAGTTTGGAAAATAAGGTCATCGAGCAGCTGAGTGTCGAAGTAATGGAGAAAGGGTTTCTAATGATGTGAATAATGAAAAAACTGCAGAGAACGCACCACCAACACTTCAATTCTTCAAGTGCAAGGAAATGGGGCATTATGCTAATAAATTCCCTAATCCAAGGGTTAGTGATGATCGACATGAGCAACCACTTAAGGCAAAGGAAAAAGGGAAGTCACATGCGATCACTATTGGTGATGTTGAATATGACAACGATGTGGTGGAATGATTAAGTGTTTATGTAATGGGATTCCAAAATAATGTTGTATATAGTATCATGGAATATTGGAGTATTTATGTATTGGTCTATTGTGGTTTTCAATGGTATCGGTAACCATGGAAAGTGATTGAGATATTTTTGGAAAAAAAGATGATATGCGCATAATGAAGGGAAAATGAGAAAATGAAATGTTTGACAGTATTCATGAGCTCATGATTGATATAAGGACTAAGTGATATCATGGTTTGAGTATATATAATTTTGAGTATTTTGGTATGTGGAAGGATTTAACTTTTAACAGCATTCATGTTTTCAATAAGGTTCAATGGGTATTCATTTTTTTCCAAGAGAATACATGATTAAGGCCTTCGAATGTTTGGAATGTGACCAACAATACATATCTCATGATATATGGAGATCATCAATGGTATTAACATGCTAGTTGTATGATCTCTTTGGTAATCGTTTTCACTATAATATGAGATTAGATAATATTATTTTGGATAAGCCTAAAGATTCTAATTGATTATGTTGGACATAAGTTAGTATTGTTTAAGGATAGAAGTTTTTCCGATATTATTTATGGGATGTTATAGTAATGTAGTTTTAGAAAAAATACAACCTGCAGGATGGGCGACATCCCATCATGTCGGTCAAGGCTGTGGGAATCGAACCCACAACCGAAGTGCAACTGGCCTTTATCTCCTACCACTGGCCTACAGGAAGTCCATGTTTATTAGAAACTAGTTTCATTATATTAAGCATTATGATATAAGAAGTATAAGTCCATTTTAGGAACCATATATGATTAATCTCACTATAGATGGACTTATGTATTTTTTGATAACTTTTCTATCCTTTTTTTGAGACAGATGAAATGACCCATCATTCTATCACATGATCTGATAACACATCACAAATGACAAATTCAACTTCATTTATTTAAGTGATGAAGTGGAAATTGTCTATAAAACGACCAACGGTGAAGCCTATACCAAAATCACGAAAGTATTTCTTCAAATTTCAATTTCATCAACTTTAGGGAAATGATCTTGAAAACCAAAAATGTTGTCCAAGTGCTCTTATATCTCATGAATCAGATGGTACCCTAGATCGTCACAAATTTATGGCTTTGTGATTGCTGGCTTTTTCATAGCCATGTTCTCTACCACTCTCCATCAGAACATGATGGTTAGATTTCTCTTCCATACCCATATTTTCACCTATGTGGAAACCAAGTGATTAGTTTATTTGGGTAACCGTAACGTTTCATACTTTTTTTTAAAGATTGGTTTTGGTATTCCTTTTTATAATGTGGGTTTCTACTAAAGAAACTTTCGAGTAGTAAACCATTTATAACCCCGACGAATTTCGAGGGCGAAATTCATTTTAAGGGGGGTAGAATGTAACACCCCGAGATTTTATGAAAAATATTCTTTTTAATTTCATTAATGTATTGTGTTGTACGCTACACCAAAAGGAGAATTCACAATACGCATCCTTGACTTCCCTTGCATTACACGCAATCGCGACCTTCCTCGATAGCGTGTGTAGTACGCAATACCGAGTTTCACTAAACAACGATATGCTATTAAAATATTATTAAAACTAGCTGTTATGAATATTAATAACCACTTTTTGAAATTTTGTAAATTTTATTTTTCAAAATGGACTTCATTTTTGGATTCAGAATATCGAACTTAGATTAGGGTGAAATTTTGGTACTTTTCGGATAACTTTCATTCTCTGATGAATAGTGAAAATTACTAAATTTTAATTAAAAACACCATTTTTAATCGAAATAATTAATACTGATAAATTATTAATTTGAGTGGTTTTAAAGTATATTTGGAATATATTTTTACAATTTAATACAATTTTGGTCATTGGATGTAATTTCACATTTAAACCAGTCATAAACAAGTGTCAATCTTTTGATAGTTATTATCTCTTAAAACACGCTATTTGTTTTGACGAAGGGAATTAATTTTTAAATTAACTAATGCAACTGATATGTTTTGAATTTGGTAAAATAGACATCATTTTTGAGTTCATAATATCAAATATAGCTTAGACATAATTTTTGGTATTTTTCTGGAAACTTTCATTTTTTGATGAATAGTGAAACCACTAAGTGGTAGTTAAAAAAACTGAATTTTTCATAAAACATAATTTTACAACTTCTGTGAGTAGAATTTTGAAAATCCGAGAGACACAGTTAATATCAAGGACTAAAATGTGGTTCAATGAGATGAAAATAATTTTTTGGTGAATAGTAACTTTTTTCTTTTTTTACTATAGTTAAAAGTAAATAGGGTAGTTAAGGATACAAATGATATTATTAATACCCTAAAACATGTCCTAATTCTATTGGATAAGTGTAAGTCGACCAAAAACAACCTTAGGAATAAAATATGACCATTTTGGCCCACTTGGATTAGATTAGGACATTTATTATTAACTTATTTAAAGAAGGGTTAAAATAGTTAAAATCAAAGATTAATAACTAAATCATTTTTAATATAGGGTTATACATAAGATAAATTCGACTATAAATATTCATTAGAAATATAAAAAGATTTACTACATAATGGTTTTTTATTTGTAATTTTTTATACATTAAATTATTTAATTTATTTATGACACAACGATGATGCAGTAATTATCTTATTAATAAAATATTGACATATTTGATGTTATAAATACCCAAATAAATGTAATTTTCCAGGTTAATATGACATGTTAGTATTGATTTAATTAACTTTTTTTTGAATTAATAATTCTGTTATGATTTTCACAAAAATCAATTACTAAATAGTGTCATAATTAACGTAAAATAGTCTTTAAAACAAATATTATATTATTAATTGTTATTTTATTTCTAAAAATCTATGGTTCGGAAAAATGACTTAGATAAGGTTATATATATTAATAATAAACAACTTGGGGTTCTTTGGCTTGCTATAGTATGTTTATTAACCTTATAGTGTAAGAACACAAAAAGACACGGTAAAAGTAAAATTATCCAACTTAATGTTAAATCTAAATGATAATGTTATAATAGGAACCTAAACTTGTCTAAATTCTATTGGATGAGAGGTTTGCGACCCATCCCCACCTTAGTTTAGAAATAAATCAATTTGGAGCTATTTAAAACCGAATTTGTCTTTATAATAAAATAATATATTTAGTTTTTCCAAAGGAGCCCCTCTCCTCCCTTATAAAAGGGCACCTCCTCGATCCCTTCCTCACACCACTTTGACCCTTCAGAATCGGCCAACCCCGGCCAAATTCTCTTCTCCACTTCCCTAGAAACATCCTAGAGGTCCTTGTCTTCTTTAAAGACCAATTTTAGTGCCCTAAGAGGAGGAATCAAAGAGGCGCTTCAAAGAAGAGGTAATGTTCGTTACCTATTCTTTCAACATTATTTCTTCTTGCACTTCTTCTTCTTCTTAAGTTGTTTCATTGTGAAGTAATAACATCAGTATCACTCATATACTGATATTTTATTATAAGTATGAAACAACCCTATTTCACCATCTATCCATCCTACGGAAAACGAAATCACCGCGCGTGCGTACGTACGGAATACCGTCTCCACGCCGTGGTGTAATCTATTTTCCACCACCACCTTACTTGTATGGGTATAATGGTGTATATAATAACTATATATGATTATTGTAAAGTGATATTGATTCTGAAATAGTATAAATACACTCAAATACAATTCCACGATCATGAGAACGATATCATCGCTCGCGCGTACGTACGGACTACCGTCTCCACGACGCGATGAGATTCATTCTCCATGTTAACCATTCATGAATGATTATAAAGTATATATAATAAGTAATAATGAAATATATGACATAATAATACTAATATATTTATGTATATATATATATTTATGTCATCTACTTAATTCCACTCAATTCAATAATGAAATGAAAACAGCCTTCATGCGTACGTACGACCTACCGTCTCCATGAACGGTGTATTTCTTTCCATTTATCGATCCATTATATATATGTATATTCTGAACATATATTATATATAAATCATGTTTTACATTCTGGATTTAAGTAATCATGGTCTAAGTAATCATATGAATAATTACAAGTTAAAACACGAACGAAAAATGAGACGATTTTACCCAAAACACTACTTTAACATTAATTTACAAAAGAACGGGTAATATAAAGTCATAAGTGAACCATATATTATATTATAACAATGAATATGATTCTGTAATAAGTCAATGACATTATTTAAATCATTATACAGGTGGTTTGGACACATACGAAGCAAATTGGACCTAAGGTAAGGGATAATTTATCAATCTCATTTTTATTCGAGATTGTTAATTTGTAAGTATTTCCTGGGGTGTATTTTATCATCCAAATCCATGTTTCTTCAATATGTAATATTATTTCCATCCACCTACAATTTTTTAAATCCATTTTTACCCTTTGTTGAGTTTATAGTAAAAGATATGAAAGGAATCTTTTGTCGTTTTTCATACGAGGTACCTTTTGACTTTTCCGAAAAAAGTACGAGAAGAATGTTTTTTTAACTTATACGGAATGAATGGATTTTTAAAACATTATTTCAAAGTAGCTTCCTTTACAAGTTTTCAAGAATATTTTTAATCAACTTCTTTTTGTTTAAAATTGTATGACATGTTAAGAAAGGAAAATGTTTTTGAAGTAGAAAGGATATTTTCATCAAGAATGGAGTTCAAGTGTTTTATCAAAATTATTTTGCATCTAAGAGAATATAGGGTTCTGTTTCTATCCCTATTATTACATTGATTTGATTATGTTGTGATGGAATTATTTTTATGAATTCCTTTATCTTATATGAATTTTTTTTATGATTTCATGTTGTTCACGAATCCCATTTTTATTACATGTGTTATGCAATGATGTATGATTTATGATTTTGTGGCACACATATGAATGGTATCATTATGAGATGGGTGGGACCTATATCTCCCTCCAATACATTGGGTAAAGATTTTATATCTCATGAGATAGACATGGCTGGAACGGCAGGTTAAACCGGTTCAGTGAAACAGGACTGAAACGAGGAGTGAACTCGGTTCAGAAATGGACTTTGTCCACTAATATAGTCTTGGAAATGAGTCTTGACTAATAATAAATGATTCTCTATTATTATGTGTGTATGCCACAATGTTTTATGTTTTAAGTTATAATTAATGGGATTAAATTTCACTACTATGATTTATCCCATGTTATGATATTATGATCTCTTTTGCAGGATAAGATTTCTAAAATGTTATGTTCTTGTGAATATGATGTGATTGATATTTCTTTTGTTTACCCTTACTGAGCATTTGAGCTCACCCTTTTATGTTTTCTTTTCCCCAGGATATAAGGAAAGGTTTTAGGTTAAAAAAAAGAAGATCTTTATGGGAGATGTTGAAGATCTTTCACCACGATTAGAAGATTATATTCCGATTTTCCAAAGACACTAAACTATTACGGTCCTTGTGTGTGTGTTTTTGTTATGTACTAAGTATTCCGAAAAAGTATTGTAATGTCCATGTACGTTAAGCTTCAGGTCTCTACATCGGTAGCTCTACGTATCAGTGATCATAGCTTATCGATATACTATCTATCGGTAGACTATGTACCGGTAGCTCTGTATCAGTAGCTATACACATATCAGTGACTAACACTTATCTGTTTTATGAAAAACATATCCAATTGGGATATAATTACTTCAAAACTTATATAAACAAAGATAAACATTGATTAACATATTTTAAGGATTATTTTAATATTATTATCAGATAGAATGTCATAGATTGTGTGAATTAGAAAATGGATAAATATTAATTAGGATTATCAAAGTATGTGAAAGCAAAGTTGGGATTTTAAAAATAGGTGAGGTCAACAAAAATCATAGAAGAGATACACCGAATCATTGATTCCATCTATTTATACTCTGTACTTGAGAACCAGACTAAGAAGAGCTACTGAAAAGAATTTCAAGTGCTGACCGAGACTCCCCCTCTAGCCATGCTGGACCAGAGCTCATTAGCCCACTCACTCTAAAAAACGGGTGTTAAACCAACTCCACATGAGGAGAGTCACAACAGAAAAATATTGAGGCCATCTGAACCCCCTTCTTCTAGACATTGTCATAAGTAGGGAGAGCATAATTTCTGCCGTTCCAAACCAAAAAACCAAAATTAGTTGGAATCTTGTTTCACCACAAATGCGCCCCTAGCTCTTCTAGGACACTGTCCTATTGGATTAGGAGGAGAAAATATCTCCCATTGAAACGCCCCGACTTTGCCTCTGTAAAAGAAAGCCTATCCTCCTCCTCCAAGAGGATAATTTCCTTGAAAGCCTGTAACTGGTCCCTATTCAGAATGGTTTCCATGAGCCCAGGGTGAGCAGATGCCTCCTTCACAGAGAAATCAGGAACCAGACAATATAGAAAATAGAGTCTATCTCCAATCCAGTTGTCCCTCCACAAGTTGACATTCCCTTGTCCCAGAATCCACCTGCCAGAATCATGAGGAATCTTTAGCTGGGACCTGATAGGTTTTCCCAATTTGGAAATATTTATGACCTCCCACTCCTCCCAATTATTTTCATATTTCTTGCTAATGACCTGTGCCCACATCAATCTACCCTCCAAAAAATCCCAATCAATCCTAGATTGCATAGATTGCATGGCATCTGAAATTTCCCTCAGGACTACCCCACCCTCCTCCACTGGTTTAGCCATCCGAGACCAAGCAGCCCAATGCGACCTGCCCAAAAAATTATCATCCCAATTGAAATGGTTCACCACCTTCTCCATCGCCACAATCATCCCCTTAAAAGGTGTAATAATAGATAAAACGTGCATAAGAATGGAAGATACCACACTATTGATCAAGGTCACCCTTACTCTAATGGAAAGAAACCTTTTTTTTCTAATTCAGGATTCTCCCAGTCATTTTGCTAAGCAGTTCTTCAAATAATACCTTCTTCACCCGTCCCTTCGAAATAGGTTCCCCAAGATATGTCATGGGAAAATTATTCCAGTTTATTCCTAGAATGTCTTGAATTTCCTGAGCTCCTCTCATTGAATAATTATTGGAAATAAACACATTACTTTTACCAGAGTTCACCTACTGACCACTTAAGCTTCAGTAAATTAACACGAGGTGCATGAAATTAGCCAAGAAATATCTCCTCCCATTCACAAAAAATATAATGTCTTCAGAAAACATAATATGAGAGAAAATATCTGAAACTTTAGACTGATAAGGCATAATCTTCATGTTCCTAAAACAATTTTGTAAATTCTAAGATAGAGCTTCCTGAGGAAGGATGAATAAGGAAGGGGAAAGAAGATCTCCTTGCCTAACACCTCTCACACTTTTGAAGAAACCAAATCTCTTCTCCAATAGGGATATGGACATCCAATTGGAAGAAAAGCATCGAAAGCACAAATCACAAACCCCATCCCAAAAACCCATCTTTCTCATCACCCAGAGAATCAAGATCCATTCTAACTGGTCAAAACCTTTGTCAATGTCCACCTGAATAATAACATTGGAACCAATCACCTATCTATCAATATCAGCTAATAACTCCTGAGCCAATCCCACTACCCCTTGTATGCCTCTTCCTTGAATAATGACATGTTGTTATTTGGAAATAATCCTTGGGAGAATATTACTTATACTCCTAGAAATAATAGATTCCAAGATTTTATAGGAGACATTTCAAAGACATATTGGTGTATACTGGCTGATAGAACTAGGGTCTTTCACCTTCGGAATCAATACCACTCTAGATGCACATGAAACTCTGTTGATGGTACCTCCCTTGAAGAAATCAATCATGGACTCAATCACACATGTAACCACAAACTCCTAGTTTTTCACATAAAATATACTAGGGAATCCATCTGGGCCCAGAGCACTATCCAAGGGAAAATTACGAACCACCTCCCATATCTCACTCTCAGATGGTAGGGATGTTAAAGCTTCTTGATCAAGAAATAACTCCCCATCACCTATATTTTTCTTATTCTCACCTTTCAATAGTCATTCGAAGTGATCTAGATCCATATTTCAAACAACATTAATGTCATAGGAGAAGGACCCGTCCTCCTACCTGATGTTGATTTTGGCATTCTCCCTTTACTTCAAACAGGCATGGAAGATGCCGGTATTTCTGTCCCCTTCTTTGAGCCACCAGATTCTAGCACACTTCTTATAACCCTTCTCAAACTCCAACAATATTTGAGTTAAGGTCACCCATTTATCGCATAATAAGATGAAGGATGCATCCTCCCACCTTTGTAGCAGCGAGTCTTCCAAACCTTCAATATCTCCTTGAAGCACCTCGATAGGGTCATTTGATGTTGGATGACCCATAAACCATTTGCAAATATCAGCTTTCAATCTTTTGAGACGTCTAAAAAAACTACCCCAAGCCCTTCCATCCATTTCTTGAACCCAATACTCTGGTATCATTTAATGAAACCTTCCCTACTATGACAATCCGGCGAATATAAAAACCCTCTGTAATCTAGGTTCCCCTGCACGAGTTTCAAAAGAATTGGAGAATGGTCTGAATGGCCCCATGAAATTTGAACAACTGAGGCCCCTAATAAAGGATCCCACCCCTGAATATTAGAGAATCATCTATCCAGTCTACACTATATCTGGTTTCTTCCTTTACGATTGTTGCACCAGGTAAACTTACTCCCACTGAAGCCAAAATCTAACAAACCCTTGCTAGAAATAAAGCAGTTAAAATCAAGCAGGTTGTTGTTAAACAACAGCGCCCCTCCCCTTTTCTCTGAAATGTCAGATAAATCATTGAAGTCCCTTCCCACAAACTAGGGTAAATCCGAAGCAGGAAAGGATCAAATATAATACCATAACATTTTTCTGATTAAATCAGCATAGCTAGCATAGAAAAAGGAAAATAAAATAGATGAACCTCTGAATCCCAGATTCACCATGATACATTTCTCATGCACCTGCATCAACTCCACTTGATGTGAGTTCTTCCAAAAAATCCATATATTATTGTTACATGGGTGGCCATGCATATAGTGACCAAAACCCATCTTTCTGGTGAAAAAAACCCATCCTGCAAGTATTCTACAATGGTTCTAAAATAACCACCATAGGAACCCTATTTCTACGACACTCAGAGGAAACAAAGGCACATTTAACTTTCCCCCCTAAGCCAAGAGCAATCCATATAAACACTGAAGTCATTAACTCAAGCAACACTTGGCCTTCTGGACCGGGCTACCTGCATGAGGTTTGAATAGCATCTTTCCACACTCCTCCTTGGCCGTTGACCGAGTCATTGGCCTAAAAGAGCTCTCTGAAGAACACAGTTTCTTCGGTGTGAGAATTTTCTTTTTCATGGGACGGTTGGTTTCCTTTGAGAGTGAGAATCTATTCCCCTTATCCTCTGCCTATGTTGTTGGAATCAATTCTTCATGCGAAAATGTGACCATAAGTAGTTGAGCCCTAGAATGCCGAGAAACTGAAATATCCTTGGAGGTCCCCAGTGAGAAACTCCTAGATGAAGTAACCTATATCAAATGTGAAAGACCAGACTCTGAAGTCAACAAACAACGCTCTTCCATCTCTACAGATGAAGCATTAGGAGCCCATAATTCATCCACCAAAAAGGTAGAACATAAAGGGACCAGAACAATTGTATAGGCCATTTTACCTTTCCCTTTCATGGTCTGAGGAGAAAGAACCTCTTTTTTATTTTATAACAATGTATTATCACGGCTGAGCCTACCGGGAGACCCCAGCTTCGGCGGAAACAGCATAGGAGGCACATGACCCGCTAGTGAGAACAAATCTGCGAGAAACTTGCCAGAAAATGTTGAGCAACAATGTGGCCCGGATCCAACATAAGATGGGAAATTAAGAATTTTTTTGGGGTCTTTGGAGTTCACTAGCACCATTGAGGAAGATGAAGCATGAAATTCTTACGGTGGCACTGAACCAGAAACCTCAGGCCCTTTCAAATAACCAAGATCATTCTCCTTCAAATCAAAAGACAATTATTTCATTGGATTAAACATAGGTTTTGAGGACCCCCAATGGAGAAGGCCTTTCCTTCCCTTCCTATAGGAATCTATAGCATGGCCTTGAATAGTGCATGAAATTAAAAACCTTGGAGGGGACTGATATACCAATCGTTGCCACCAGTTCAACCCCTCAGGGGATCGAATTAGAATTCGAGACGAAAATCTCACCGCTAAGTTCATCTCAACACAGATTCCAGGATTAGCTGCCTCTAATAACATCTCACTATTCTTGTCCACACAAAGAAAATTATACAAAGAATCCCGCACTGCTACCAAGATCGTGGGCTTCTGAATAGGAAGTGGAAGACCTAGTAATTTGATCCATACTGCACCCATAATATATTCTCTACCATAGTGACAAGCCCACACTCACATAGAAAGAGAAAAAGAGAAGTTTCCACACTATCTATCCGTCCTTAACCAAGCATGAACGAAATCATCCCTTAAATATAGTTGAATTTAGAAGGAGACCTCTGATAGTTCCGACATAGCCAACGGATCTTGAAGTCCCCAGGAGCCCACAATCCTACGAAAGACCTCCAAGGATGGTTTCACCATGCCAAATCTGGCCACGAGAGTAAGGTTATGCACCTCCACAACACACTCAAAATCTCTGTCAGCTACCACCACCACCACCAGATATCCTTCCGAGACTTCAGGATATCTAGGTTCAATTTGAATCGACAGAATAGACAACATATCTCCCTTCCGATTGATCCCATAGACCGCCTCCTTAAAGGAAAGATATGAGGATCCCTTGACAAAACCAGCCTTCACCTTCCCCCCACTAGGGGATCCAACATCGGCAACTGAAGCATCAGAATCTGGAACCATTACATGAAATTACCATTCATCAAATCATTTTTAATCCTTAATTAAAACATCTACTAAAAACACTTATAGGTTTTATGATTCATATAACATAATATTTTATTTCACAAACATAAGTACTTCATTCATCCAACTTTATTATGGAACCATTACTCAAGATTCATCAACTTATTCCTTAATACATATTTAATAGAATATTAAATGTGAATCATGTCTTAATATACCTCAACTTCAATATAATCATATGTCTTATGATTAATGTAAATAATACAGGAAGAACATCACATACCATTATCATGTGGTTTGTGGTCTCTTTATCTTCATTAGTATAAAAAATACTCATACAACCTTAATTATTATATTTATGGGATTTATAATTGAAAATTTCAATTTCATAATGCTCATACTTTCTAAATTTGAAAAAATAAATTTTAACCATGTTACTTTTAGTTCTCTCCATTGACTAAAACCAGAAAGCACGGCATGAGAAACAGATATTGTAGAATAAAACAACAAAATCATGGAGAGAATTAGTTATAGGCTTTCCAAATCATGACACCTTCATTAATATTTGACACCCAAGGTTCAACCTAGGTTATTAATTTCAAAATTATATTTAAAACCATCATGATTTTTCATTAATGGTCCTATGAATATTGCAAGCATATCCCCTGGGAGTGTCACACCATGAGTGCTGCAAAGACCATTTTTGTATACCAGATTACCTAGAGCCAGGCCTAAAACAACTTTTTAGAGTTTTTACAGCTAGGTAAATGTGTTCTAGATCCACGTCCACTTTTATTATCTTGAGAGGGATTTCATTCTAGGAAACTAGTCCCTCAATCCTTTAATAAAATTACAATGAAATTTTCATAAATTTTAACTCATACCTTTATTTATCATTAGAGATATAACTAGATATATCTATAGAAATATACCTAGGGATATCAATAAAGATTTATTATCCTAGGTTATAATGGTTAAATAATAGTTTTATATAATAAAAGCTATAGAGACCTGAGATCTTCATACATATACATTACAAAACCTTTTATGAATACATAAAGAAATTACAAATGGAAGCCAAATGACCGTATTATATTAGTGCCGTTGGAAACATGGAAATGTAAGAAATGGTACATAGGAGAACTATATTTTCTCACACTAGGTTCTCCAAGACTTCTACCTATCTTGTATATATCATACATGAAATATATATTCATGATTTGGTGAAGTGAACATAAAAAGGGGTGATCTCAGATGCTCAATAAGGGTAAAAAAGGAGAAATATAAGAATAAACATGAATATATGGGTTTGATAACATGATCATAATATTTGAAGATCAAAACATACATATTAAAGTTCATAAACATGAGTTATTGGAAAAACTATTTTTAGTTCATAAGACATGAATTATAATGAAATAAACAATGTTAGCCATGAATTCATAACTTATGAATACATCGTATAATTTGTGGCATATATATAAGAATAGAAAATATTTTTCCCAGTCTACCTACCAAGTCCTATATAAAATATTAGAAATTGGTTGTGGCCCATGTTACTACTTCAAACATGGGCTAACAACCTTTTTAACCTCTTACATTTATTCTTGGTCTATAAACTATGTACCGTATTCTTTTTAGGCTCGTTTTATAACTTGTGTACCCTCATACTTTTAGACTAGGGATATAACCCATGTGCCTTCTTATTTTTAAAAATGTGCTACAACCTCTTTACCTTATTTTTTTCAGGATTAAGATACAACATGTGTACCATTTGAATTCCTTTAAAAAAATATCATTACCCAATTCATTGTAGAGACATATAGGTGGAACCATCTCATAATTAAATCATTCATAAATTTACCTTAATATAAAAAAACTTTCATCATATCATGAATCCTAAAAATAGATCGGTTATATAAGCATTAAATCATTACCCATAAAATGAAATGGGTTTCATTAAAATTTCATCACATCATAACCTATGAAAATAGATAGGTTTTATACTTACTTCATGAAATCATAACCCATGAAAAAAAATCGTGTTTCAAAAGTATAAAACTCATGGAAGTGAAATGGGTGTCATAAACACCATTCCATCAAAACCTAAACCATTAAAAAAGAATATAAATGGAACCTTTGAATAATTTACTTGACTGTAATTAGTAACATCAATGGATGTCATCATATATCGCAAATAACTTGGAAGGATATTTTGAAAACATTTCTTGATGTAAATATCGTTTCTTCTTTGAAAAAAGGATTCTTAAAACATAAATATTTGGAAAAAAATTTTTCTTACAAATATATAATATAATCGTCAAATCCTTTTGAAAATAGTTTTCGTGAAAATATATTTTAAAGTAAATATATTAAAAATTACCCCTCTAAAAACGAAAATAAATCTTCATGTAATTAGTTGTGGTTAAATATGTACATGTCGTATGAGGTAAAAAGAACATTCCCTTTTTCATGGTAAAAATTCTAGGAAAATTCCATGTTCCGAAATATACAATAATATTCTTTTGAAAAAATTTATAATATAAAAAAAGGGAAAAAATTATTTTAAATAATTTCATATAATAGTATAACATTCTTGGAAAACCATTTTAGAATAAATTGTTTTGAATGAAAATAGATTTCTGACCGAAGAGAGGGTAAAATCAGGCCTTCTTAAAAAAACATTATTATAATTATTTTGTAGAAATGAGTGTGATAAATGTACCAATACCTTAATTTATCATGAAATAATAGAGGATATATAAAATCATGAATTTTCATGATATATGAATCACAATATTTCATTAATGGAATCATAATCAGTAGCAATCTCAAAAAATGATGAGATTGTTTCAATAAACTCTTACTACATGGTAACTTGAGATCCCAATATCAATTTAAGAAATTGAAATTACATTAAAATTTAATTATCATGAAAATAATTAGATATATGAAACAACATTTAAAATTTAGTATATAAAACTCATGTAAAAATAGGTGTCCATAACTTGTCATGTGTCTCAAAGAAGGTAAATTGAGACAAAACTATCTTAATGATTTGGTATCTTTTGAAACATAAACTACATGAAAGGAATATCATTGAAAGGATATTTTATTACTGATAAATTTTTGAATAGTAATCATATAATACATTAATTGTAATTATATACACCACCCAAAACAATAGAGTGGTGAACATGGCATCTACCTCATGAAAAAAAAAGTGAGATGAAATTCCCTTACATTGTGTCCTGACTCTCATCGTACCCATTCAAAACACCTATATAATAAATATAAATTTATTATATGTTCATTATGTAATTATATTTTTATATATAGTAAAATATATTGTCTTATTGTTACCTTATATTACCCTCTTGTTAACAATCTTATGTTAGGGTTTCACATCGGGTTATATCCTCTTGGATATTCGGATGTGCCTTAATCTGTTATATCTTCATTCCTTATATGTATATCACTGTTAAATAATATAAACCATGATATGAATATCATATATTATTAATATATTGTTATTATAATAATATATATTATAAATAAGTACAAAATGTAATAAACTGTTCATGGAGACGGTAAGCTGTACATATGCCTTAATGATGTTTCCGTTTTTATTAACATATTTAAAGAAAGAAATAAAATGGAATATATATATATATATAATATAAATAAATTATAATTTTAATGTTATATATATCATATATGTTCACTAAACACATCCTTAATACAGTCCATGTAGTGTGTGAATGAATCACATCGCTTTGAGGGGGTGGTAGTCCACACATCTTCAAATGAAATTATCATATTTATACCAAAAAGAAATATAAAAATATATGTTTAAAAAAATAATAAATTGGCTTAAATAAAAAATAAAGATAATAAATGACATATATAAACAATTTTATCAATAACATTTCCTCCATGAGAGGCAGTAATGGAAAAAATGAACAATCATCATTTAATGAGGCGATAGTTCTCTGTACACATAAACAGTAGTTCGTTACCCATTTGATGTATGTGTCTATAATTTTAGGTATAAAACATCCTAGTATATTTTTGATTCTTCTTGTTTATTTAATCATGGAATAAATTGGGTTGAGGGGTTGTATAAAGAACATATAATAAAGGAGCTTGAGAAAAGACGTTACCTCTTAATCGGGTAACTTCTTTTAGTTTCTACCAAAAGTATTACCTAGATTTATTTATATACAAATGAAGTATTCAAGGATTAAGGTAAAGATATTATTATCTTATTTTATCAGAGTTTGTGTGATCCAAGTTTCTTAATAAAATCGTGGAAGTGGGAGGAGAAGATGCCTTTTATAGTAGAGGAGGACTGTGACACTTGTAAATACCTGTAGAGAGAATTCAACCAACATTTTTCAAGATGAAAGTAAATAAGATACTTTAAAAAATTATATCCAAGGGAGTATAGGGTTGAAATAATGAAATATAATGGATCTTGAAAATGTTTTGAGGTCATTTCTAGTCTTAAATTTAAGGTTTAGTCCTTAGTTAAGGTTAATTTTACCTTAATTGATATATTTAATTTTAATTACATTCACTAATATTTTTGTAAACAAAAATCAGTTTAACTTATTATAAATTATAAATTATTATTACTACAAATATTTAATCCATTTTTCAAATTACAATCATATAATTGGAAGTAATTAATTTAAATTTAATCCCCCTCATGGGATGACACCGTGGGTTTTTAAAGTAAAATTGATCAAACGTTTTCTATGTTTTTATATCAAATTTCATTTATAAATTCGTTATAATGAACTAAATTGGATTAATTGATAAAAATAATATATAATTAAACTTTGTAACCAATTTATAATATAATTTAACCTTATAAATAAATTAGATGAAAAGGTAGTTTTGAATTGAAATGCAGTATTTTTAACTATTCATTAAAAAATGAAACCTTGTAGAAAAGTACCAAATATTTATCCTTATATAATATTTATATTTTTATTCAAAATATAAGGCTTATTGTGACTTATTATATATATTTATATATGTTCCAAAAAAAAATTGGATTTAAAATACGTTTTCCATTACAACGTGGTAAAAATAAAAAACTAGGTTTTTAGGCAAAAAATGGGGTTTTTATTATCTTATTTCAATAAAATCAATTGAATGGATATAAATAATATGTTTATTGAATATATAGAATATATATTCCATTAATATCACACACTATATGTATTTAATTTAATTGTTTTGTGTAAAATAGCTTTGTGACCATGGAAATGATAATATTTCTTCTTATATTCAATCAGTTTTTATACTAATTTCATATTAATTAGAAACCTATGAATTAATATCATATTTCTATAAACTGGATATTTTCATAAATTAGTGAATAATATTCATAACCACTAATTTATTATCTATTTTTTATCTTATTATTTTTAATAATAGCATTTTAATGATATACTATTGTTCAATAAAAATCAGACATGCGTGTTATGCAAGCAGTCGAGGAAAGTCATTGTTGTTTGTAAAATGACCCAGACATAGTGATTTAATAAAAAATAAACTATTTTTAGTGTTGTAAGGAACAAAAAAAATATCTATAAGGTCAAATTAATTCAGGAAAAAATAATTCACAAAATTTCAGGGAGTTACAGTGGTTATCTATGTAGGTCATTCATGAGTCGTCATATAGGCAGGTCATGCATGATGGTTGCAAGAAGGGTCACCCACATATAAAAACAGGGACATAGATTTCAGAGAATGGTCCTTGTACATCTGTAGCTTGGGTATCACCACACTAGCTTTCCGTACATACATACTTAGTGGGTTTCTTTTCTAAAGAATCATTCATGTAGATATGGTGTGTACATATATTCTTAATGTGAATACATGGACGAGTAACCAATATAGGGACTTTGGAGAGGGGATTATTGAAGGTAGATTCATGAGTACCCTATTTGTGGCCATGACATTTCTAATTTTATTCATTCTGTAACTTATTGAAATGAAATTTTATCTAACAAAAAACGTGTTATTCTTTATAGGATCAATGGACACTCAAAAGATTAGAGTTTCTAATGAAAAATCCAATAATCTCTTGTAGGAGATAGTAAAAGTTGTAGGATATGAATACAATGATTCTTGTGATACTATCTACCCAATTTAGTAGGAAATATGATTAAATATTACCATGACTTCCCTAATAATAATTATCCATGGCTTTACGACTACAATCATCAAGAGGGGGTCCTCATACCGACTTCAAATAATTTTACTCCTCTCTCTTTGTTTTAAGGCTAAAAAACCTCAATACTGCAAACATTTCATGAATACATTCATATATTAATGCTATTACATATTTCATGGAATTTGTCATGCACAATAGCCTTTGTGATTCAAATTTGAATCCACATCCACTTGAGTTAAAGACACACTATTACACATATGTCTCATATGATTTAGAGATATGCCATTCGAAGGGTTGGAAGGCAGACTGGGACATTCTATTAAGAGAGGCTGTTAAACCTAGGATGATATGGGAATACTGGGAGTGCTAGACATGTGAAGAATTCAAAAATGATTTACAAGACATCTAATTATATGAGCCCATTTGGATAGGTAAAACGTATATATAAAATAATGTTGAATGCATCCCTAAACTATTTAGCAATGGATTCTATAGATGAATTATATCCACTTGATCCATAGAGAATTTTGTATTAGCTTGTGATATTTCCAAAAGATTATTAGGGGTTCTAATCCTTGGAGATGTGTATGATGAATTCATTAATCCAATGGAGACGTGGGATTAAATTGAAAGGAAGAAATATCTGGTAATTCAGATAATGAATATAACACTAGATATTAATAAGGAAGACCCCCACCTAGAGGTTGATATCCATCCTGAAGATTGGAAGAGTACTATCCTAAAGCAGATAGAGAAAATTATCACTTGAAAACATCGATCAGTTTTTCCCAAAATGGGAAAGCGGAGCACTCCTAGTACATTATGGACGAATTTGGAGAAGGGGTGTACAAAAATTGGGGTACAATCCCATGTACAGCATACCTATGAAGAAACATCTAATATTGCTTTTAACCATGTTCTAAGTGTTTACCAATTGCCTTTTCATTATTCCAATGGTAGTTTCAGGCCAGGAAAATTTTCCGTAGTGGCCAAGCTGGCATAAAAGAAGAATGTGGGGTTTTCTATACACATTCTAGTGAAAATATACTAGAGTCTTCTGCATATTCACATGGGGATGGCCTCATTCAGAATTTAAGGAATGTTTTAGGTGTTGTAGGGAAGATTTTCACCCCACTTCAGAACCTATGTTGTGTTAACAGTGGTTGAGATTCCCAAGAGCTAGTTTTTACCATTTAATCATCAAATTTCTAGAATTCATCTCTTGTCTGTGAAACCCATCCATACTCTTATGAGGTTGAGTTTGTTCAAGGATTTCAACATCTTCACTTATGTGTAACCACCTTCTAGGAAATTCACAGATAATGGGAAGGATGAAAATGATCTACACTCAAACATGATTTATCTTAGGGATGACATACTAGTGAGATGTGTTTATTGAGAGATTATATGTGAGTCTTATGATTTATATATTTTTCATGAAAATTAATGGGCCTTTTACAAATAACTGAATCTAATGTAGTGCATGTTAAATTAGAAAATTGGTTTCATGTTCCTTGACATTTATGGATTCTTACAACAATGGATTTGAGTAAAATGGTAATCAACATTCAACCAATGGATGTGACCAATGGATTGACCACTTGGTATTCTGAGTCTTGGATTGCATCATATCCCAAGGGAGTGTTTGTAGGGGTTGTTCCTTGAGTCAAGACTGGAATAACATCTATGTTTATAAAGTAGAGTAGAAAAGATCATATATCTATAGAAGGTGTTTTGTCTCCCCCAAAGGATTATTTTTGTTCTTATAAAGGTATGGATTATGAGGTCCCATGTTCCTCCAAGTGACCTCATGCATGGTTTACTCCACTTTCCCAGAATTAAAAGATCTAGACCAACAAAAGCGGAGCCCAGAAAACCTGTTTTTCACCATAAAGAAGAGACACATGTCCCAATTTCTCTACATTTATCTATGAAAACATGTTTCCAAAACCCCATAAAATACATGGATATCAAATCATCATCATGGTAGGTTTAATTTATCCTCATAATTTGAATGACATGAGAAATTCCAATTTTTGCAGGACATGTCTTTTGATGTTGAAATCATATGGGCACATCTTTGTGCTGGGGTATGGATTATTGGGATAGGAGATTCTGGAGTCCCACCAAATCATCACTTCAAGGATGATCCTGTTAATATGAGGATTTATATCTGGAAATTAGAGATCATCATTTTTTCCACTGATAATTGTAACCCTACAACAAAACTAGTGGAGGACATTGAGAGATAGGGTGCGGTTGAAGGGATTGACATGTCCTATTATAATGAATTTTTTGATTATGTCAATCTCGAGGACATAAGTTCTCTCACTCTTTTCACTTATTCTATTATCCCTTTACTTCATCTTAAATAAAGAAATTTTTATGATTAGAGGTTTCATCACGATTTGTAGTGGTCCAGGGGGAAACCATTAAAGATTTCATTTCCAAAATATGACCCTCATGGTACCCCACATGTGATCAATGAATCATCTTTAAAAATATGATAACTATCCCCATGACATCAAGCAATGGATATTGAGATGGTATGGGGAAAATATATTAACCCATATGATACTTGTTTATGTGATGGTTGGTGTGATCCATTCACCATCGAAAATAAAATAATGTTGAAGAATAAAATATTTGTCCAAGTATCTTACCCATGATGGTAGTTCTCCATAACATCAGTAATCCTTGCTTTATCAAAATCAAATGTCTAAACCACTTTGTGATTTCCAAACCACTTTCATTATCCTCTACCAATGAGCTTATATATGATCCTCTAATCACTAATGAAGGATTAATGGAACATTTGTGGATCCATTTTGGGTGAGATAGATTCCTAGATAGAAGAAGTGTCAGGGTGATTTCAGAATTTTACTTCTTACAACATTTCAAGTTAACTCATGCATAGGAGGACCCTAAAACGACTGATAATGACCTTTATGCTATCTATTAGGAAGTTTTTCTGAGTCTCAAGCCATAAGAGGAGGGTTTTGTATTGGGTGTCAAGACAAATGCATCAGGTATCTCCACAAGTGAGACTATCATGGGTATTGGGACATTAATACATTCCATGGAAATCGGTTGGATGATAGTTGGGGAAATTATTAAATATATTAGACTTACCACCACTCTAGAAGTGTTCGAGGAAATTAATAGGAAATTGAATGGATGTGATTCTTTATTTATTTGAAACAAATATTTTATTCCTAATGTCTTAGTCATGATAGGTTGAATTGTATAGCACCATCCATAGAAAATGTAGAGGTGATGGTGTATGAAGGAATTTTCGTATTCCATATCACTCCCAATATAGAGGATGAACTCACTAAAGTTGATCTTATGCTGATAGTGTTCCCATGAATCCCTTGGCTAGTTATATGGGACCCATGAGTGTTCCCCTTACTAAGAGTTTATACATCAAACTACTAATGTCCATGATTATATGTCTGAATCTATCTAGTATACCAATCTGTTACTTGGTGAGTTTCCCCAATTTCTTTAATCATCCCCAATTTCTTATGTTTGTTACCCTTTAGAGGCTAACGATGAGTCTTTTCAACTGGCCATTTCCATCAACTTTTTCATCCAAGTCTGAGGGGAGGGAATCCCCTATAATGTAGCTAATACTAGAATGAGATTCAATTATGGGCTATGAGGGAGCAGGGTAGGGTTCCTCACTAAGTGAAATAATACTCAATTACACTTCTACCATTAGTATTAGATCAGTGTTAGATCAAGAAAAGTATAATTCTCTCACATCACATGTTGTGGGGCTTAGTGGAATATCTAAAAAATAGTCTCCATGATTCCTTTTGAAATTATACATTCGTGAATCCATTTACATCCATTCATACTCGGTATGAAGTGAAACAATATATTTGATTATTTCATGATGCATGATGTTGTGAAGTAGATCACCCTCAAAATAGAGGGATAGCATGAGCTTCAATAGGACCTCATGAAGTAAAAGCATACCATCAATATTGATGTTCTCTGGGGTTCATTATCTGAGCAGGTATCCAACCATACCAAGAATCATGTGGAAATCAAGTAATATATTAATGAGAAATCCATTAAACTATCATGCCACCTATAAGAATTAGATGTCTCTCAGGTGTAACTAATAAAAATCCATCATCCATTAGAAGAGTCCCAAATTAATGGTTGAAAATCTATTGAGGCTATGATGGAGGAACTTTGTAGGGTTGGGGAGACTAAATTTGATTGGTTGGTTTTCCTTAAATAGGCAGATGATGGGGCTTATAAGACCTTTTAAAAAATAAAGAGCTATGTTGAACATATCTTGTAAAGTGGGGTATTGTGTATACTCCTTCGATTATTATTTTTTATTTGAGAATAATTATTTTTCAAATCATACGTGTCTTCATCCCTATTTTCTTCCTAAGGTCATAACATAACATTGAAACCATTTTCATAGACAAATGTATTTATGTCCTCTATTGTTAACCATAGTGATAAGGATGGGGAGATTATCTAACTTTTTTCTAAGTCATGGGGCCTAGATAGTGTAGTTTGATTGTTTATAGGATTGTATGGAAAATCCCAAAAACATTTTATCTTTCATGTTACCACCCGATTTTTTTACTAATTCCAATTTTAAGGAGACTTAGTGAGTGAGATTTGGATTTTTATTAGAACACCCTTTTCATGTTTTTAGCCTAACAATATTTGTATCATTTATTATTTCATTGTTCAATTATTTATTAAACTATATAGAGTGAAGGTCTAGTGAGATGATAAACAGATTTTTCCTAGATTTAACATTGTGTATTTTCAATAATGGGAGTGTTGTCCCTTTTTGTGGATAATTTAATTTCATCAAGGCTAGACTAATGAGACTGGTGTTTTAGGTAGAACATCTTTGACCATATGTTTTTGAATGATGGCACAAACAACTATTTTTTCCATTAATTTTATGAAATTTTTTGGATATTTGATGTGGAATAGTGAGGCATGGTTTTTTGTTCATGAATCTAAAACATGCCATTTTATAATTGAGTAGTGATCTTTTGAGGAAAAAATTACCACAAGTTGAAAACCCATTTTGTAGGTTACTAAATGAAAATCTAGATAGGGCATGTTACGACATAGTAAAATAGAATCATCTTTGGTTGATAGGCCCTAAATTTTGTGAGCATATTTGTTCAAAACCTACTGGGGAATGTTATAGCATAGCGTATAAAAGAATTTTTCAATAATTATGAAATTATATTGATGATGAACAAAGAGGGTTTATGGATATTTGAGTTTTTCAAGAATAGGATGAGTGATTTTTTCAAAGGGAGGTGTCTAAGAATTAAGATATCATATGTATTTTCATTGAACATGATTAGTATACCACTCCTATATAAATTTCGTTTCGTGAAGGAGGGTACACATTGTTAAAGGATTAGTGTCAAAGGGAGAAGTCCCATTCCAAATATTGTTTGAATCATCACATAGTTTAATGCCATGTGACATGGGAATTGACCATGTAGTTTGATGTGTCATGGTGAGGATATTTTTGTACAGTTTAACATCTTTTAACTAATAAATTATTCCATTTAGTTCAAATTCATACAAAAATGAAGTCATTATATTCAGTTGAAATTCATATAGAAAGGACATTATGATATGCATTTTGAAGTCATAGAGTAAAGAAATTATGCTACCTAGTTTGAAGTTGTACACCAAGAACATTATGGGGATATAATTTAAGGTCTTTAGATTTGATTGGAAGTATAATGATTCTCCCATTATGGGTAACATTTCTGGGAATATACCATCATATTCAGGTATGAGGAGGGGAATACTGTATGCTGTGATTTAGGGATATCCAGTTCCGATGAGTGTTATGAAGGAAGGGCTTATGGAAATAGAGTAGGTCTCTCATAAGGAGGAATTTACCATTGATTAACAAACCCATTTGTTGGGATACATTTTTAAAAGACAACTCAGATGTGTTATGATATATTCAACAGTGATATCCATTCGCCGACAATCCCGTTTTGTTGGATACATTATGAAAAGAAAAATGGGCTGTGTTAGATCATAGTCAGGAAAAGTAGTTATTATAAATTCTTAAAATCTACTACTGATGGATGATGGATGTTTATGGTGATTAAAATTTCCATGGGCATAGGGTATACTTTATAGAAGGAAAGTACCTCAATATGGGGGGATAATCTTAATTCAAAATTTCCTGAAAATTAGTGGAGAAGGTTCCCTATGCTAGCCTTAACAAAGAATGGGAAACATGGTTCATGTAGTTTTATGTCATACACCTACGACCATGTCATCATTAAAATGATCGGTGATATATGACCTATATGTCCAAGATTAATCTTGTATACTTTGGACATGATGGAAGAAATTTTAAACCATGTTCTTGGGGGTTATCAGATTAAGAAAAAGGAAATGTGACAAATATGTGAGGGTTGATCGCTAACCGAGATTGAATACTGTGTTCCAATATAATTTCATCAAAGAATACAAGGAAAGGAGAGGCTTACCCAAGGGAGAAGTTACAACTAGTTGATAAACCCCCTTTGTGGTCTTTTGTTATGTAAATTCATCTAGGGCATGTTACAGTATAGTCAAATTTTTCAATTTTTGGCTAAAAACCTAATTTTTTACGATACTTTATGCAAATACAGTCGGGGAATGTTATAGCATAGTTAGGTAAAGAAGTAATAATGTATCATACATTCTATCACCAGAAGCCAGAGAATGATTATGAAGATCCTAAAGTGTCCAATATTAATATTATTATGTGTTTAAGGCATATGTATTAGCACAAATAATGATTTTGTACAGATATTGGATGTGAAGTGTAGAGTCCCTTGTATAGATCTGACTCATATGTACAATGGGTAATCTATGATTACTCTATTGAGGCTAGAACAGGGATGGGTGGTTTTTGCATCACTATGTATCCCATTGGAATGCGAATCAATCCATGCATTATTCTTGAGGTACCATGTAGTTTAGATTCAAGAGATCAAAACTTTAGTTGGGAAGTTTAATATCATGTGGTAAGAACAAAGGTGTCTCATCATAAAGTCCAAGGTAATAATGAATTTGTGATAGGGAATGGGAACCAAGCATTAGTATGTATATTTTTGGAGAAAGAATCAAGCAACACATAGTTCTAAAATAAATAACCCCCATACTAAATGAATTCACATGTATTGGAAATGGGGTGGGGGTTTAAATAAGTTTTCATGCATATGGTGAGAACCCATATTTGATCCCCTCATATAGATATGACTTTTAACTGGTCTAATGGGGGAATTTCCTATATTATATTATGGTTGGGACCAATATTGATGATCTGAACATCACTATGTACCTCATTGAAATGAGAATTAATCCATTCGTAGTTCTTGAAGAAATTGTGTAGTTTATTGTTATGCGACGATGATATCCAGTGTGCCTTTTATGGTCTCACAACCACGACCATCATAACCCCAATGTGAGTTGATATTATTTACTCATGCAGGGAATCCATTTATCAAAAGTCATAATCCCACAAGAGCTATGTTCGATGTGATAAAAAAGCACCATAAAAGGCTTCTTCCATGGTTCAAAGGTTACAAAATTAATGTATTAGGGTTCCTAGATTCTGTGGTGGATTGCACAATAGATATGATCCACCAATCGCTAAGTATAGCATTTAGATGACAATCAATACATACATAGATATTGAAATCTCATGTAGTTTAACATAATACGGTGGTGGTGAAGTAAAACCAAAATTAAAAAGAGGAGATGTTGTGGATGGGCCTATGTATGAGAATTTGGGAATCTCTATATATCTCATGGAAATGAGGATCAATCCACACATATTTTTTTGGAGGCTCCATGTGCATCTCTGATCCATACACATGGAGTGTGGGGTTTTTTGGTTTTTGGGACTGGACTCGATATTGGATATTTGAGTGTCACTACATATCTCATGATAATTAGAATCAATCAACACATTGTTCTAAAAAAATTCTACACATCAATTGGGATTTGACATGGAGAAAGGGGTGTTATTTCTTTACAAAATGATGGATAGAACCAAGGCATGGATTCTGGGTTTCATTAGGCATTTATCATTGTAATAGGAATTAAATCATATGTTTCTAGAATGTTCGTTGTGCATGTCTTATTTTTACACAGGTAATAGGGAGTTTTATTTTCCTTTATCATGGATGGACCCTAGATGGGAGGTCTGAGAGTCACTATGTATGTCATTGAAATGAGAATCAAGAAACAATTAATTTTTGAAAATATCATGGGGTTTAATGTAATGTGATAAGAATGTGATAGTGTTGCGACTTATACCCATAATGCGGGTCTATTTTCCTCCATAGGGTGATAATTATGTGAGTGGGGATTATACATGGGAGATTCCCATCCTTTCTTCATCATGTGTGGCCAAGATGGCATCTCAAACCATTGAGGGTTTATAAGGATGTGGTTGGGACGTATACCTAATATGGAGGACCATATTTAATGGATCATGAGGAGTGTCTCATATCAGGATATTTAGGGCGTTACATAACATTGATTGAGAGGGACATTAACTATATAGTTAAATATCATCTGGTGAGGATTCATGGTGTCTTGCAGTTTTAGGTTATACGACTAGGATTGCATGTCGTGAAGTTTATCATCGTGCAACAAAGATGACAATGTCATGTAGTTTAACATAATGTGTCATTGACGTGAAATAATTACTTTTATGTTTAATAAAAAAAGGCCAATTATGTAGTTTAATTCATTACAAATGAGACATAGTTCCTATGATGGAACGAAAAAATATTTTAGGATACTATTATTGGCTAGCTTTATAATTATCTCTCCATCCATTGAGATATTGGAATAAAATCCAATAGTGTGAACCTTGTGTATGGAGTAAGGTCCCTCCCATTTTAGTTAATGCTTTGGATTATTCTTCCCTAGAATCATTTGAGTCCTTAGGAAAAATACCAATACACCTTGGAGGAATGAATGGAGGCATACCTTCTTATTAAAGGCTCATGCTATCCGATTTTGATAAAATTCCATGTGATGAAAGGTGTGTAATATTTTCTCATCTAGATGCTTCAATTCATCTGTTCATTTCTAGGAGTATTTATCTATGTATAGATAATCACATATAGAAACATGCAGCGATGGAAACTTTACCTCAATGGGTAGAGTTTCTTATGTTATGTATACCAGTGAGTTTGGGGTGGACCATGTAGTTGTGTGGGTTGTGGTCTAATAATCCCATAAGGCATGATAGATATATTTAAGGAAAGACATTTTATCATTACCCACCATCTTCCATGGTATGTCTGGAAAGGTCTTATTGAAGGCCTCTATTTTCCCATTAGCTGCTGCATGATAGAAGGATGAATGGTTGGATTTGATATTGTACTCCAGATATAGATTCTCTACCTCATCAGAATATAAATTTGTGCCATTGTCCATGGTATTCTATGAGGGAAACCAAATTCAGTGATTATGTTTGATTTTTCAATGATTAGATTTCATTTTAACCCAACTTCTTTGAGGCGTATTTCCTTAACCCATTTGGAAAATAAATTAGTTAATGTAAAGATGTATTTGAACTGTTTGACTATATTTGGAGGCTATGGACCCACTGCACTCATTCCCCATCAAGAAAATGTGTAGTAGTATTTAGAAATATGTATCAAATATTCTGATTTATGGATGAAGTTAGCATGGAGATTGTAGTAATGACATTTCTCAGTGAATTATTTGAAATCATGTTTCATTGAAGGACAGTAGTACCCATGTCTTCGTATTTTATGGGAAATCATGTACCCTGACTGGTAAGCACCATAAAATCTTGTATGTACCTATTTCATAATAGCCATAGTCTATTATTTTTTGATACATATAGGAATGATCCCCATTAAATTCATATTTATAGAGAACTTTATTATTTTTCGGTCTATCATAAAGAGTGAAAGTGACTTCTTGCCAACAAAGTTTCACCTACCCAACTCAATCAGATTGAAGCAATCTATTTGGAAGTATTCCAAGATAAACATCATCCACCTTAAGGTAGGAACATATAGATTAGATATATGGTTAAATTTGTTGATATATTTTGTTCTATGTTGAATGAATGGTGAAACCATTTGGATATGAAATTTTTTGATGATGGTTTCATCCTGGTTTGGATCTGCCAATGTTGTAGCTACAATATCCAGTGCATCTACCTTGAAATTTTTTTATCGTGGGATATGATTCAATGTTGTATCTAAGGGAAATTATTCCATTAACCTTTGTAAACAGTCAAGTATAAGGATTATAGCTTCTATTCTGATGGTGTAATCCCAGTCTATTTGTTTTATTACAATCAATGAGTCACCATTCACCTCATGGAGGTCCACAAGTATTTGAAGTCCCAATTCTTGGCCTGAAATTAGTGATACATATTCCACCTAATTATTGGTAAATTCTTCTAAAAAACAATGATTAAGGTAAACCCTCCTTTTCTAAAACACCTCGTGCTTCCACAGTACGTTTCCCTTCCAATAATCCAATAGCTTGCATTGTGTGCATCTTCGAGATTCTAACACATCGTGACCAATCAAACTAGCCATTATGAATAGTAATACCCAATTTTTTAAATTTTATAAATTTTATCATTCAAAATGGACTTCATTTATTGCTTCTAAATATTGAAATTATCTTAGGCTAAATTTTTGGTATTTTTCTGAAAACATCCAATTTTCGATGAATAGTGAAACAGTATTGCGTTATTGGTTAAAACCGAATTTTTATTCAAATAATTAGTTGATTTATTTTAATTTATTTTAGGTCAAAATAGATACATAATACCAATATAGGTTCAACTTAATTTATTGAAGTCATTTTATAATACGTTTAGATATATAAAATTTTATCAAACTTTTTACTATCTTTTACGCACCACATTGGTGCATTTGAAAATTTGAATAAAACTTAATTTTACCACTTCTGTGAGTTGAATTCAAAAAATCAGAGAGACATGGTTAATATTAGTAATTAAGATGTGGTTCAATAATATGAAAATATTATTTTGGTGAATAGAAACTTTTGACTTTTATTTACCACGGTTAAAAGTAAATAGGTTAATTAAGAGAAAAAATTCTATCCTAATTACCCTAACACATGTCCTAATTCTATTGTATAAGTATAATTTGACCCAAAAAACGTTAGTAATAAAATAAGATCCTCTTTTGGAAACTTGGATTAGAGTATAACTTTTACTGTTATATTATTTAAAGAAAAGTTAAAAGACTTAAATTCATTGTTTAATTAGTAAACCATATTTAGTATAGAGATACACACAATATAAATTGGACTATTAATATTAATTATAAAGATAAAAATATTTCCTACATAATGGTATTTCATTTTTAATTTTTAGACATTATATAATTTAATTTATTTATGACACTATGATGATGCAATATTTACCTTATTAATGAAATATTATAATAATTGATATTATAAATATCCAAATAAATGTAAATTGAGACTTCTGATAAATTTAAAAAATTTATAGGTTAATATTACATGTTAGAGTTGGTTAAATAAGTTTTATTCGAAGTTATAATGTTTTTATGGATTTCAAACAAATCAGATACTAAATAGTGTCAAAATTGACAAAATTGAGTTTTTATAACAAATATTATATTATTAATTGATATAATATTCATAAAAATCTAGGGTTCGGCCAAAGGACATAGATAAGGTTATATATATGAATAATTAACCACATTGGTTTCACTTGGCTTATTATTGCATTTTTATTAACCATATAATATAAAAATACAAAGAGACATGGTAAATGTCAAACTATTTAACTAAGAGTTAAAACTAAATGATAAGGTTAATATGATAACCAAAACATGTCTAAAACCGATTAGATGAGGGGTTTTGGACCCCTAACCACATTATATTTTAAATAACACATTTTTGAGACATTAGAAATGGAAAATGATTTTATTATAAAATAATATTTCAAGTTTTTTCTAAAGTGACCCTCACCTCTCTTATAAAAGGGAACTTACGCTTCACTTAATTTTACACATGAAAAGCCTTTTGGTGTGGCAAAACCCTGCCCAAATATCCTACAAAACTTCCTTCCTTCATCCTAGAGCCCTTTATTTCGTCAGAAAGCCACCCTATGGAGCCCCATTGTTCAAATCAAAAGGAAGAACCCGAAGAAGAGGTAAATATTTCATCACGTCTTTCATGTTATTTTCTTCTTCCACTTCCCCTTTCTTTGTTGTTTCCATTAAAAAATAATAAATACATTATCTTCAATATACTATGATGTTATTATATAAATTTTATAATCATATTAATTATTTTATCCATCCTATAAATGATAAACTCACCATACATATGTATATACGGATTACCATCTCCACGTCGTGGTGTAGTTTGTTATTCAAACACTTCATTATTTGGATGGGTATAATTATGAGTATAACTGATGTCAATAATAAATATACAATTCTAATTATTATTTATATATGATACACCATCCAATTACATATGATTTCACCATTAATAAAATGATATTGTCTCTCATGCGTATGTACGGATTACCGTCTCCACGAACGCGATGAGATTTATTCCCCATCATAATCATTCAAGAATAATTTTCATTTTATGATTAAAAATAATATTTAATAACTTAATATAATTCTTTATATGAATAAAATACATCCTATCCATAAAAACATGGCTTATGTAACCAAGCATATAAAGGAAAATGAATTAGTTTAAACCCGAAATGATGATACTAATAAAATATTATTAACAAATCAATATTATAAGATCATATATGATATCATATTTATGTATATAGATCTTGTATATTTTAATAAAAATGTTTTAACTATTATACATGAGGTTAACATACCATCGACTAAGGAAAATTACAAGGTAAGGGTTAATTTCACAGTCTCTTTATTATCCGAGGTTGTTTTTATGTAAGTATCTACTGGGTTCTCTTTATCATCCACATCCATGTTTTCATCAAAATGTATTTAAAAACATTTTTACTAAACAATGGGTTAAAGTCATTTATACCCTTATTTTACCATATATGTTTTGAAATGAATCGTTCCATCATTTTCCAAACAAGGTACTCTATGACCTTTTTGACAAAATTATTGTAAGAATGTCTTTTTTTACATATACGGTGGGTGCGGCAATTTTCCACCATTATAACATCATTGAATCTTCCCATAAAATCATATAAGAATATTTTAAAAATAATTTTTTTCATTTAGTATTATATAAATTTTAAATGATTTCAAAATAGGAAGAGATATTTCTCTAAAAAGAAGTTTTGATTTCATCTATGTCAACATCCTTTGATGGATTTTAAGCTTGTTTGATGTTTATTTATTATGATACCGAACATCCATATTTTATTGAAGGTTTTGTGATATTTTTTATTGTGGATGTATTATTTTTACACCATTCATGGTTTATGGATAAAGTATTTACATTTCATATGCTAGTTTTAATATGAATGTTTATGTTATGTTTAATCTTTTTCATATGAGGAATGCATTAGACTTAGTAAGGGATGGGTGGAGCCTACTATAGCTCATTGATGCATCGGTGGGACTAATGAAATAGACTAGTGCCTTGGAATAAGGCCTTGACAATGCCTTATTTGTAGTCTTGGCATAAGGCCTTGATTATGTGGTTATGAAGTCTGGAATTACATGTTCCATCATTATGAAAGTGGCTATTGATATTGAATGTGATTATTCATCTAGTAGAATATACATGAGAATAAGTAAAAGGAATTATTTTATTTTATCATTGACTTATTATGCTGAATCATAAGTTTAAAAAGATTTTTTCAGTCTAATACATTGTATTAAATGATTATGCTTATTTATGAATGTTTCTGCTATATTGTTATCCTCACTGAGCATCTGAGCTCGACCATTTATATGTTTTATTTTTCATAGGATGTGAAAAATTATTTTATGGTTGACCTATAGGGATAGGATAAGGAAATAAGTGTGTTCAAAAGTGTACAAAATTTTGATGATGTTTTCATATCACGATGTAATATAAAACGTATAAATGTATCTTGTACTTCCACTACTACTAAACTGATCTGTATTTCAGGACATGATTGCTTATATCATACCATGGTTTTGTAATAATGCACTGTCTCTAGGAAACTGAGGTCGGGGCATTACATTTGGTATCATAGGAAGTTTAGTACGAAACTTGGAAACTAGATTTAGAAAAACTATGTTTAGACAACACTACCCTAAGATGGACTCTGAGGATTAGTAAAGATGAACATCCTATAATTTTGGTACTATAGAGATTTTTTGGGTTTTCCCAGAAATACATCCCTGTCTGGATACGAGCAGGTAAATGTGGCTCTGGCACAGACGTACCTAGGGTTAAAACCTGAAAACTCCTCTTTGAGCTAGACTTTAACAGGAACTAGGGCACGACAACAGGCCTTGTTGCACTCTTGGTTACGACACTCCCAGGGGATATTATTAGGATAATTCTAATTTTCCTTACAAACCATTATGAAGGGTTTATGAGTATATAATTCCTCAAAGAAAACATTTTTATGATTATGGATTATATCCCTAAACTGTTCAATTTTTGTTAAGTGTTTTAAATGATTTGAATTATGTATTGAAATTTATAAACTAATCTAGTGTACGATATTGTTTAGAAATGGTGCCTAGTGGAAGGAATGAAAACTGTATCAATGCACATAATCCATGTAGGGATTTCCCTACTACCCAAGATAATTATAGTGAAGCCGGTGATGCAACTGGTGCTGATCAGCTAATCACCATAATGGGACAACTCACTCAGGTAATGAAAAATAACCTTACATGTATGGAGCACCCAGATCCACAAAGAAGGGGATCAATGTTAGACCACTTCATAAGGCAACAACCACCAAAATTAAATGGGAGTACAAATCCATCAGTAGCTGAGAAATGGATAAATTCATTAGAGAAAATATTTCACACTTTGGGGAGAAGCGAAAGGGAAAAAGTTTTCATGGGAGTTGATCACCTCATGGGAGATCTAGATCAATGGTGGTCATTGATTCAAAACACAAAGGAATACGATGAAGTATCAAATATGGAATTGAGGGAGTTTGAAGAAATTTTATTTGAAAAATACTTTCCTTACAACCATCGACCAGATATGGAATGGAAATTTCAGAGTCAGAGGAAAAAAGAGGATGAGAATGTTGCAAAATATGAGGCTAACTTTACAGGGATAGAAAGGCATGTTGCAGATTATATAAATAACCCAAGGAGTAGGATTAATCGATTCTTTGATGGGTTAAATCTATTTCTTCGGCGAGTACTAGTCTCACAATCCTTCTTAAACTACAAAGATATTGTCTCATGTGCTATCAAAGCATTAACAGAATTCTCAAAGTCATACGACTTTAGAGAAAAGCAGGAGAAGAAGAGATCTGTTGAACACACTGTAAATAGAAATAAGGGGAAGAAGGGAAAAGTTGAATATCCATCATGTGGTAAATGTCAGAAGAAACACCTTGGTACTTGACTAAAGGGAATGGGAGTCTGTTACAAGTGTGGTGAAAAAGGCCACCAAGCTCGTGATTGTAAGGGGATGAAAGGGGTTATTGAATGCTACAATTGTTGAAAAAAGGGGCATTAGGCAAATGAATGTCCTAAACACCAAGGGAACTTACCTCATAAAAGGACAAGGGGGAAAGGCCAAGCTTATGTGATCACTACTGCTGAGGTTGAAGCACCGAAAGACATGGTGGCATGTAATTTAATGGTTTACTCAAGTTTATCCAATGCTTTATTTGACTCTAGATCACCTCATTGTCACATATCATCACAGTTTAGTTAAAAAATTAGATATTTTTAATTTTAATTAACACGAGATTTTTCAATAAAAACACCTAAGGAATGTATCATCATAATAATGTTTTTTGAATCAGTCCCTATTAGGGCATAAAAATGTTCTTTATCTGGTGATCTCATTATCATACCCATGATTGAATTTTATATAATCCTGAGAATGTATTGGATTTCAGCCCAAGATGCAAAAATTTATTGTAAGAAGAAGGAGATAACAATTTTTGATGATGATAAGGAGTACCTTTTCTTTAGAGCAGTAACGTCACATCCGGATTCTTATCTAGATCCACCCCCATTAGCTCTAATAAATTCAATTATTGGGGAGTATGAGAATGAAATAATTATTGGTGAGGAAAAGAATTTTGGAATATAGGATGTACTTATTGTGCAAGAAAATGTTGATGTGTTTCCAGAGGATTTACCTGGACATCCTCCAGAATGAGAAATTTAGTTTTTCATTGCAACACCCCGAGATTTTATGAAAATTATTCTTTTAATTTCATTGTTGTCTTGTGTTGTAAGTTTCACCAAAATTATCTTGTGATATATTCAACACCATATTAGCTTAAATTATACGCAATCACTATTTTTGGCTTGTGTTACATGCAATTGCGACCTTCCTCGATAGCGTGTGTAGTACGCAATACCAGGTTTCACTAAACAATGATATATTGTTATAATATTATTATGGACTATCCGTTATGAATTTTATTAACTACATATTTTAAATTTATAACATTAGTATTCATATTACACATTTTCTAAAACATTTTATGTGAACAAAATAAATATTTCAGGTAAAATAACTATTTTTAAAAAAATGATGTTTTCCCGCCTTTGGATGACACACCCACTTTAAATATATTTTTTGACATGTTTATAAGTTAAATTTGAAAAAATTAAATTCTTCTTTGGAATCAGGACATAAAAATTTACTTTGGATAAATTTTTCATATTATTCTGATAACCTTCATATTTTAATGAATAGTAAAAACACGCTATATTTTAATTAAAAACAACTTTTTTCATCATAATTATTTATATGGATAAATTATAATATTTAATGATTTTAAAGTATAAATAGAATATATTTTTACTATTTAATATAACTTATGTCATTAGAATTTATTTTACATTGAATTCATAGGTAAAATCATTTCAATCTTTTGCAATGTTTTAACTTATAAAACTCATCTTCTTAACAACATGATTAATTTTAAATTAATTTCTGCAACTTTTGTGTTTTGAATTAATAAAAATGGATTCCATATTTGGAATCAGTAGGTATAAATTATATTAATAGGCTACTTTTTATTTTTGGGCACTATGAATAGTAACTAAGGTAAATTTTATTTACCGTAGTTAAAAGTAAATCGGGTAATTGAGGGTAAATATAATATTACAAAATTACACTAACACATGCCATAATATAATTTGATGATTATATTTCATCCTATGCTATATTTTGGTCGAAATGTAATCCATTGGAACCCACTTGGATGTGATTAAGACCTTTAATTTATTTTATTTAAAAAAAGTGAAATATGTCTCACTCAAACTTTAATAATTAAACTATTTTTAATATAAGGTTATACAGAATATAAATTCGGTTATAAATACACATTTGAAAGATAAATTTTTTTCTATATCATGGTAATTTATTTGTAATTTTTAATAATTATTTATTTACCTTATTATCTTATACATTACCGATGCAGAAATTATTTATTTAGTGAAAAATCAATAATATAGTTTTTATTGAAATAATAATACACATAAAAGGGCCCAAAAACCTGACCAAGACTTATTGGTAGTGTATATATAAACCCTAATAATCCAATGTCTGAGTTTAGTGACCATTTGGATCCTTATGAAGAAGATTATGACACTTATATTATTTTATTTTAAATGATTCCAAAGTTGTCACCTTCATAATTTAATAAATATAACAATTTACATGTTTGTGAATTTAAGATGATAAATTCGAGTAAAAGCGTTATTATAAAATCAATGATATTTATCTTCATCATATGATTTTATTTTTAATTTTTATGCAATACTTAAGTATATTAAATAATTATACAAAAAATGTTGTACTAATTATTTTATTAAGAGATATACCAAATAAATGGTTTTAAAAATATTAAAATAAATATTATATGAACCATTTAATGTGCCCCAAGAATTTTCTAGAAATCTATAATGGGTTAGGAATCTATTAAATATTTTTTTAGAATATATCCTCTATATGGATTTTATTTAAATTAAAATAACTGAATAATGTCAAAATTGACACTATTGTTATTTCATAAAAATAACATATTATAAAATTTATTAAAAAATCACAAAAATATTTAAAAATTATAAACTGAACATTATATGGTCTAAAATGTTATAAATTATCCAATTATGGACATTTCACAACATATAAGTAATTATTTATAACAATTTAAAAATTAGAATCTTATTACCACAAATAAAATTAAATAGATTAAATAAAGATAAATCAAGTTGATAATGTTTAAAATAAATTCCCAACATGTCTAAATTTTATTGGTTGATGAGCTTACAACCCTATCTCATCTAATATTTGGATTTGAGTAATTTTTGGAGGTTCTTAAGTGAGGTTGAATTTATTATAAACTAATATTTCTTAATTTACCAAAGCCGCCCCTCTCCCCCCTTATAAAAAGGGCACCCCTTCCCTCTTCTCTTCACACCCTTTTGAGCCTTCAAGCTCGAAAAAACACTTCCAATTACTCTTCTCAACCTATATAGTTATATCATAGAGGTTCTGGTATTCTCAAAAGACCAACTCTAGTGCCCTTAGAAGATGTTTAAAGGAGGTGCGTCGAGGAAGAGGTAATCTATTCTTCCGACTCTTTCAAGTTTCTTTTTTCTTCAACTTACCCTTTTTGAGTTGTTTCATTTTAAATTAATAAAATAATTATTAATTATATACTTATATGTTATTATTAAACAACCTTATTTCACCTTCTATCCATCCTACGGAAAATGAAATCACCGCGCATGCGTACGTACAAAATACCGTCTCCACGCTGTGTTGTAATCTGTTTTCCACCACCACTTTACTTATATGGGTATAATGGTGTAAAGAATAACTATATATGATTATTATAACATCATAACGATTCTAAGATATTATATCATCCACTCCAATTCCATTTAATAAATATGGGAACAATATCATCGCTCGTGCATACGTACGGATTACCGTCTCCACGACACGATGATATTCATTTTCCATGTTAACAATTCAAGAATTATTGTAAAGTATATATAATAAGTAAAGATGAAATATATGACATATTAATGATACTGGATTTATGTATATGTTATTTACTTACATCTATTAAATTTAATAAGTAAACGAAAATAGTGTTCATGCGTACGTACGACCTACCATCTCCATGAACGGTGTATTTCTTTCCATTTATCTATCTATTATATATATGAATAATTCGAATATATATATTATATATAAATAATTTTTTATATTCTATAATTAATTAATCATGATCTAAGTAATCATATAAATAATTACAAGTCAAAATACGAACGATAAATGAAACGATTTTTTCCAAAACGCTGCTTTAACATGGAATTGACAAATAAACGGATAATATAAAGTCGTAAGTGAATCATATATGATATCATAAATATTATTATGGTTCTATTACAATATAATAATATGTTTAAACCCACTATACAGGAGTCTCAGACACATACAGAAGAAATTGGACAAAAGGCAAGGGAAAATCTCACAATCTCATTTTTATTTGAGATTATTTATAATTCAGAATTTACTGAGGAATATTTATCATCCACATCCATGTTTCCTCAATATTTAATATCATTTCTATCCTCATACATTTTTTTAAATATAATTTTACCCTATGGTGAGTAAAATATATTAAAGGAATCTTTTGTCCTTTTTAGTACGAGGTACTTTTTGACTTTTATAGCCAACGTATGAGAATAATATTTTTTTTAATTATATGGAATAAACATATTTTTACAGTTTTATAACACCTTATTTTCATGAAGAGTACTCTACAATATTTCATGGTTATTTTCAATGAAATCCTTTTCTTTTAAAATTGTGTGGAATTTCTTGAAAAGTAAATTATTTTTAAGGAGAAAGGATATTTTCCTCAAGAATTCATTTCAAGTGTTTTATAAAAACTATTTTCTATCTAAGATGACATTGTTTATAATGTTTATGTTTCAAGTATAATGTCTCTATGATTTACATGGTTTCACTTTTCTTATGATGAAATTATATCCCTTTATTTTATATGGATTTTGTTATGATGAGATGATGTTTATGAAACCCATTTTTATTCTTTGGGTTATGATGAATGATTTATGTTTATGTTGTGGCACAAGTAAGAATGATTTAATTATGAGATGGGTGGTACATATTTGTCTCTAAAATGCATTAGGTAATGATTTATATCTCATGAGATAGACATGTCTTGAACGGTATGTTAATCCGGTTTAGTGATACATGACTAGAATGAGGAGTGAACTCGATTCAGAAAGGAACTTTGTCCACTAAGATGGTCTTGGCAGCAATGCCTTGGCTACTATGGAAATCATATCATGTGTTTAATGGTTTTACACAATTACATGTTTTATTCCGATGCTATTTTATCATGATTTATGTTCCATTATGAAATATGCCTTACGTACTTCCAAGATATATGTCTTTGCTCAAGATTTTGATGTTTAGATTTTATGTTCACGTTTTTTCATTCAAATGTTTATGGATTGTTTTATTTTATCTATGTTACCCTTACTGAGAATTTGAGCTCACCCTTTTTATGTTTTCTTTTCCCCAGGATATAAAGAAGGGTTTTAAGTAAGGAAAAAAGTGAAGATCATTATGGGAGATGTTGAAGATCTTTCACCAAGATTAGAAGATTATGTTCCATGTTTCCAAAGACACTAAAATATTACGGTCCTTTGGTGTCTATTTTTTTATGTGTTAAGTATTCCACAAAAGTAAAGTAATGTCTATGTATGTCATGCTTTGGGTCTCTACAGTTGGTATCAGAAGAAAGGTTTAGTCAACCTTTGGAAACTAGGATGTGAGAACTATAGTGAGATCCCTAGAGGTATTTCTAAGGTATGTCTAGAGATTTCCCTAAGGATAAGTATAAATATAGGTTATAGTCCTAAAATTATGGTAACGATATTAGAATTAAACCTAAAATGTTAGATATTGATGGTAATCCTACTTTATTATGTTGTTTTTCTAGCATGATTTTTGCCTCTCACACTGTTCTTTTTGAGTTTTAGGCGATTGCTGGAACCCGAAGGAACCGTGTTGATCAATATAATGGTAAATGCAATTATTTTCTTCCCAAGAAACCAAATGTTATGGGAGATGGAGTGAAGAATCTTATTTCTATACTTACTCAAGCTATGAATCATTCTGGATTTCCAAATGATCAGAGAAGGGAACAATATTCTATTTAGTCCTTCAAGAGGAAACGTCCACCTTCATTTAGTGGTCTTCTGATCCAATTTTTCTAAACAATGGATTAGTACAATTGAAAATATATTTTCGATACTTCGTTGTTCAGAACTTGAAAAAGTCATTTTGGTTCTTTATCGGTTAGAAGGTGAAGCAGACCAGTGGTAGAATCTAATTAAGAATACAAGGCCCCAAGATGAAATCGAATCCATGGAATGGTATGAGTTCAAGAACTTATTTTTCAATAATTACTTCCCTCGTATTCTTCGAACAAAGATGGAAAAGGATTTCCTTGAGCTTAAGAAAAAGGATGATGAATCTGTTGGTATATACGAAGTGAATTTTACAAGGCTTGCAAGGTATGCATCTGGATTTATCATCCAAAATGAATGTAAAGTTGATCGATTCATCAGTGGCTTAAAACCAAGTCCTCAGAGGGAATTAGCTATAAGAGGCTTCAGTAGCTATGAAGAAATTGTGCGTCTTGCTATAAAGGTATAAATGAAATTTGGTGTTACATATCCATCTCATGGTTTTGACAAGAAACGAAAGATGGAGTTCAAGGAGAAATCTCAGAATAATGGTGAAAAGAAGATGAATGTTTCTTTATGCTCAAAGTGTGGAAAGAAGCATGGTGGAGATTGTCTTAAAGGGGCTAAAAATGTTTCAAGTGTGGAAAAGAAGGTCATCGAGTATCTGAGTGTCTAAGTAATGGGAAAAAGGATTCTAATGATGTGAATAGAGAAAAGGCTACAGAGAACTCTCCACCAAAACTTTAATGCTTCAAGTGCAAGGAAATGCGGAATTATGCTAATCAATGTCCTAATCCAAGGGTTAATGATGATCGACGTGAGAAACATCTTATGGGAAAGGACAAAGGGAAGTCACATGCGATCACTATTAGAAATGTTGAGTATGACAACGATGTAGTGAAATGATTATGTGTTTATGTAACGGGATTCCAAAATAATCTTGTCGAATCTAATTTATAGTAGTGTTGAATATTGGAATATCTATGTATTGGTTTGTTATGGTTTTCAATAATTATATGGTACCTGTAACCATGAAAAGTGATTCAGATATTTTGGAAAGCAGATGATATGCACATAATGAATGGATAAGGAGAAAATAATATGTTTGATACTATTCATGAGCTCATGATTGATATAAGGACTAAGTGATATCATGGTTTGAGTATATAGATTTTTTGGGATTTTGGTATGTGGAAATTGTTAAATTTTAACTGCATTCATGTTTTCACTAAGGTTCTATGGTAATTTATGTTTCAAGAGAATAAAGATTAAGGTATTCACATGTTTGGAATGCGATCAAAAAGATATATCTTGTGATATATGAGGGATAAATTATGGTATTCACATGCTTGGTAGATGACATTTCTAGTAATTGTTTTGTTTATACTATGAGCTTGGACAAAAGTATTTTTGTTAAGCCTAAATATTGGAATGAATTAAGTTAGACATAAGATAGTATTGTTTAAGGCTATAACTTTTTTTTTGATATTATTGCAGAAATTTTACAATAATGTAGTTTTAGAAAAAGGGACAACCTGCAGGACGGGCGACAACCCATCGCGTCGGACAAGGCTGCAGGAATCGAACCCACAACCAATGTGTGATAGGCCTTTATCACCTACCACTGGCCTACAGGAAGTCCCTGGTTAGTAGAAACTAGTTTTATTTTATTAATAGTTATGATAGATGAAGTATATGTCCATTTTAGGAACCACAGACGATTAACCTCTCCATATATAGACTTATGTATATTTGATAACTTTTTCTATCCTATTGTTTGAGATAGATGGAATGACCCATCATTCTATCGCATGATCTGCTAACACTTCACAGAAGAAAAATTAAACTTTATTTCATTAAGGGATGATGTGGAAATTATTCAAGGCACAAACAAATGTGATATTGTACCAAAATGAAGTAAGTATTTCTTTTAATTATTCTTCAACTTTAGGGAAATGATCTTGAACACCAAAAATTTTGTCTTAGTGTCCTCATATCGGATAAATAATATGGTACCATAGACCACCACAAATTTATGGCTTTGTGATTGTTGGATTTTTCATAGCCATGTTCTCTACCACTCTCTATTAGAACATGATGGTTAGATTTCTCTTCTATATCCATATTTTCACCTATGTTCTCTTATGTGGAAACCTAGTGATTAGTTAATTTGGGTAACCATTATCTTTAATAATTTAGTTTTTTATGTTCAGTTTTGGTATTCCTTTTTACGATGTGGGTTTCTATTAAAGAAGCTTTCAAGTAGTAATCCATTTACTACCCCGAAGAATTTCGAGGGTGAAATTTATTTTAAGGGGGGTAGAATGGAACACCCCGAGATTTTATGAAAAATATTCTTTTAATTTCATTAATCTCTTCTGTTGTATGTTACAGAAAAATTAGATTGTGCTATACGCAACACCGTATTATCTTATATTATATGCAAACACTATTCTTGTCTTGCATTACACTCAATTGTGACCTTCCTCGATAGCATGTTTAGTACACAATACTGAGTTTCACTAAAGAAAGATATATTGTTATAATATTATTATGGACTAGCCGTTATGAATAGTATTTACTACATTTTAAATTTTATAACATTATTATTAATCTTAATCATTTTCTAAAACATGTTATGTGAACAAAATAAATTTTTCGGTTAAAATAAGTATTTTTAAAAAAATGCAGTTTTGCCGCCTTTTGATGGCGCACCCACATTAAATATAGTTCTGGACATGTTTATAAGTTAAATTTTACAAAATAAAATTCTTCTTTGGAATCATGATATAAATATTTACTTTGGATAAATTTTTTAATTTTATTCTGATAACATTCATATTTTAATGAATAGTAAAAACACGCTATATTTTAATTAAAAACAACTTTTTTCATCATAATTGTTTATATGGTTAAATTATAATATTTAATGGTTTTAAAGTATAAATAGAATATATTTTTACCATTTAATATAACTTAGTTCATTATCATTTATTTTACATTGAATTCAATGGAAAAAACATTTTAATCTTTTACAATGTTTTAACTTTTAAAAATCATTTTCTTAACAATGGGATAAATTTTAAATTAATTTCTCCAACTTCTCTGTTTTTAATTAGGAAAAATGGATTCAATATTTTGAATAAGTAGGTCTAAATTATGTTAATAGGCTACGTTTTATTTTTGGGTACTATGAATAGTAACTACGGTAAATTTTATTTACCATAGTTAAAGGTAAATCGGGTAATTGGGGGTAAATATAAGATTATAAAATTACTCTAACAGTTGTCTAAATATAATTGGATGATTATATTTTGTTCTATGACATATTTCGGTCAAAATGGAATCCATTGTAACCCACTTGGATGTGATTAAGACCTTTAATTTATTTTATTTAAAAGAATGTGAAATATGTCTCATTCAAACTTTAATAATTAAACTATTTTTAATATAAGGTTATACAGAATATAAATTCCGTTATAAAAACTCATTAGAAAGCTAAAATGTTATTATTTATCATGGTAATCTATTTGTAATTTTTAATATTTATTTATTTATCTTATTAGCTTATACATTAATAATGCAGAAATTATTTATTTAATGAAAAATCAATAATATAGTTTTTATTGAAATAATAATAAACATCAAAAGGACCAAAAACCCACCCAAGACTTATTATTAGTGTATATATAAACCCTAAGAATCCAATTGCAGAATTTGGTGACCATTTGGATCCTTATGAAGAAGATTATGACACTTATATTATTTTATTTTAAATAATTCCCAAGTTGTCACCTTCATAATTTAAGAAATATAACAATTTACATGTTGTGATTTTAAGATGATAAATTTGAGTAAAAGTATTATTATAAAATATATGAGATTTATCTTCATCATAGGATTTTATTTTTAATTGTTATGCAAAAAATAATTATATTAAATAATTATAAAAAAATGTTGTACTAATTATTGTATTAAGAGATATACCAAATAAATGGTTTTAATAATATTAAAATAAATATTATATGAACTATTTAATGTGCTCCACGAATTTTCTAGACACATTTGACATGTTAGAAATCTATTAAATATTTTTTTAGAATATATCCTCAGTGAGGATTTTATTTAAATTAAAATAAATGAATAATTTCAAAATTGACACTATTGTTATTTTATAAAAATAACATATTGTAAATTTTATTATAAATCACAACGAACTTTAAAAATTATAAATTAAACTTTATATTTTCTAAATTTTCATTAATTATCCAATTATGGATAATTCACAACACATAAGTAATTATTTATAACAATTTAATAATTAGAGTCTTATTACCACAAATAAAATTAAATAGATTAAACAAGGATCAATCAAGCTGATAATGTTTAAAATAAATTCCCAACATCTCTAAATTTTATTGGTTGATGATATTATAACCCTATATCATCTAACCTTCAGATTTGAGTCATTTTTGGCAGTTTTTATGTGAGGTTGAATTTATTATAAATTAATATTTCTTATGTTACCAAAGGTGCCCCTCTCCTCCCTTATAAAAAGGGAACCACTTCCCCCTTCTCTTCACACCCTTTTGAGCCTTGAAGCTGGTAAAACCCCTGACAATTCCTATTCTCATCCACTCTAGTTGTATCATAGAGGTTCTGGTATTCTATAAATACCAACTCTAGTGCCCTAAGAAGAAGTTTAAAGGAGGTGTAACGAGGAAGAGGTAATCTCTTCTACCGACTCTTTCAAGTTTTGTTCTTCTTCACCTTCATCTTCCTCAGTTGTTTCATTATAAATTAATAACATCAGTATTAATTATATACTAATATGTTATTATGAAACAACCTATTTCACCTTCTATCCATCCTACGGAAAACAAAATCACTGCGCTTGTGTACATACGAAATACCGTCTCCACGATGTGGTGTAATCTGTTTTCCACCACCACTTTACATGGATGGGTATAATGGTGTAAAGAATAACTATATATGATTATGATAAAATCATGCTGATTCTATTATATTATATCATCCACTCCAATTCCATTCAATAAATATGGGAACGATATCATCACTCGTGCATACGTACGGATTACCGTCTCCATGACGCGATAAGATTTATTTTCCATGTTAATAATTAAAGAATGATTATAAAGTATTTATAATAAGTAATCATGAAATATATGACATATTAATGATACTGGATTTATTTATATGTTATTTACTTACATCTATTAAATTTAATAAGGAAATTAAAACAGCATCATGCGTACGTACGGCCTACCATCTCCATGAACGGTGTATTTATTTCCATTTATCGATCTATTATATATATGTATATTCTGAATATATATTATATATAAATAATTTTTATATTCTAGATTTATGTTATCATGATCTAAGTAATCATATGTATAATTACAGGTCAAAACATGGACAATAAATGAAACGATTTTACCCAAAATGCTGCTTTAACATGGAATTGACAAATGAACGGATAATATAAAGTCGTAAGTGAATCATATATGATATAATAAATATTATTATGGTTCTTTTACAATTTAATAATATGTCTAAACCCACTATACAAAAGTCTCGGACACATACGGATGAAATTGGACAAAAGGTAAGGGAAAATCTCACATTCTCATTTTTATCTGAGATTGTTTATACTTCAGAATTTACTGGGGAATATTTATCATCCACATACATGTTTCCTCAATATGTAATATTATTTCTACCATACTACAATTGTTTAAATCCAATTTTACCCTTATTTGAGTAAATGATATGAAAGGAATATTTTGTCATTTTTAGTACGAGGTACTTTTTGTCTTTTCCAGCAAAAGTATGAGAAGAATATTTTTTTAACTTATAGTGCATGAATAGATTTTTACGGTTTTATAACAGATTATTTTCATGAATATTACTATAAAATATTTCATGGTTTTTTTCAATTAAATCATTTTTTTTAAAATTGTGTGCCATTTTGTGAAAAGAAAATGATTTTTAAGGAAAAAGGATATTTTCCTCAAGAATTCATTTCAAGTGTATTATCAAAACTATTTTCCATCTAAGATGACATTATTTAGCATGTTTATGTTTCATGTATAATGTCTCTATGATTTACATGGTTTCACTTTTCTTATGATGAAATGATATCGATTTGTTTTATATTGATTATGTTATGATGGGATGATGTTTATGAAACCCATTTTTATTCTTTGGGTTTTGATAAATGATTTATGTTTATGTTATGAAATAAGTAAGAATGATTTAATTATGAGATGGGTGAGACCTATATCTCTCTCCATTGCATTGGTTAAATATCTATATCTCATGAGATAGACATGGTTGGAATGGTAAGTTAATCCGGTTCAGTGTCACAGGACTAGAACGAGGAGTGAACTCGATTAAGAAAGGGACTTTGTCCACTAAGATGGTCTTGGTAGCAATTCCTCAGCTACTATGTAAATCATATCATGTGATTAATGGTTTTCCACAATTACATGTTTTATTCCCATGCTATTTTATCAGGATTTATGTTCCATTATGATATATTCCTTACTTACTTCCAAGATATATTTCTTTGCTCAAGATTTTGATGTTTATATTTTATGTTCATGTTTTTGCATTCAAATGTTTATGAATTGTTTTATTTTCTCTACGTTTACCCTTACTGAGAATTTGAGCTAACCCTTTTTATGTTTTATTTTCCCCAGGATATAAATAAATGTTTTAGGTAAGATCTTTATGGGATATGTTGAAGATCTTTCACTAAGATTAGAAGATTATGTTCCATGTTTCCAAAGACACTAAACTATTACGGTTCTTTGGTGTCCATTTTTGTTATGTATTACATATTCCGTAAAAGTAATGTAATGTCTATTTACATAAATCTTTGGGTCTCTACATCCATTGATTTAATTTTGGGTTCAAGGCCCATATTGAAGACCCATTATAGAATGGCCACTATGGAATTAGTTGAACAAAAGAAAAAACTAGAGGAATTGAGTAATACAGGATTTGTTCACCCTATTGTTTCTCCATGGGGAGCCCCTATCTTTTTTGTTAAGAAGAAAGATGGATCTATGAGGTTGTGCATTGACTACATGGAGATCAATGCTATAACAATAAAGAAAAATTATCACCTACCTCACATTATGATTTATTCAACCAACTTCATTGAGCTAAATATTTTTCAAAGATTGTACTTCGATCTAGATATCATCAATTTTGTGTTAAGAAAGAAGACATTCCGGAAATAGCATTTCAAACCAGGTACATGCATTACGAGTTTATAGTAATAACTTTTGGGCTGTCCAATGCACCCTTTGTTTTCCTGGATCTAATGAACAATGTTTTCAAGGAATATCATGATGAATTTGTAGTGGTATTTATTGATGATATCATGGTATACTCAAATATCTATGAAGATCACGAAAATCCCTTTCACATTATCCTAAATACTCTTAAAAGAAATAAATTATATAGGATGTTTATCATGTCTGAATTTTGGCATAAAGAAATTTATTTTCATGGTCATATTGTCTCTAATGATGGAATATAAATTGATCCTTCTGAGACAAAGTAAATCCAATAATGGCCAGCACCATCGAGTATAAATAATGTTCGTAGTTTTATTGGTTTAGTAGGTTATTATTGGTGTTTTTTCCAGAATTTTTCTCGATTGGCTAACCCGTTAACCATGATCACATTTAGGGGGTTAAATTTTTTTGGACAAAAGAGTGTGAAGAATGTTTTGAAGAATTGAAGAGAAGATCAGTTATTACTCATATCCTGACTCTACCATCAAGGAATTATGGGTTTTTTATTTATAGCGACGATTCAAATAAATGAATTGGTTATGTCCTTATGCAGAATGATAGAGTTATTGACTATGCATCACGACAGCTAAAAATTCTGGAGAAAAACTCTCCCACTCTTGATCTTGAGTTAGAAGCTACAATCACTTCTTTTAAGATATAGAGACACTATCTCTATGGTGAAAAATGTGAGATTTATACTGATCCCAAGAGTTTGAAGTATATTTTCTCAAAAAAAAACTCAACATGAGGCAAAAGAGATGGCTTGAAATACTTAATGATTATGATTTCACTATACACTACCACCTAGGGAAGGAAAATAAGGTGCAAAATGCTTTGAGAAGAAAGGATCATGGATTTTTGAACAAGATGAGAGTTGAAAAAGAACCAATTTACATGGATCTAGTAAAAGACGGATATGGTAATAACCATGAAAGTTGAAACATCAATTATTTTTCAAATGGTTTACAAAATATCTTTACTAGAAATGATAAAAAGTTTGCAGACTGATGATGTGGAATTTCAAAAGAAATTAATGTTTTGAACGATGGGAGATTGTTCGACTTCATATAAAAAGATGGAATTTTGAAATTTTGGAAGAGACTTTGTGTTCCCAAGATACCTGATCCAAAAAGGGAATTTCTGGATGATGCTCATATCTCCAATTTCTCTATACACCCTGGTAGCACTAAGATGTATAGAAAATTGAATGAACATTTTTAGTGGGAAAACATGAAGATAGAGATTTATGATTCTTTGTTGAGATATATGGTTTCTAAACAAGTTAAAGATGAAATGAAACAACCCGTAGGATTCATGCAACCTCTTCCCATACCTGATTGGAAATGGGATAATATTATGATGGACTTTTTCATGGGGCTACCAAAGACTCCTAGAAGGAATGATGCAATATGGGTCATTGATGATCATCTTACCAAGTCAACACAATTTCATGTTATAAAAGAAGATTTACCACTTGAACATATGGAAAGAATATATATTAATGAACTTGTAAGTCTTCATGGAGTACCCCTATCAATTTTTTCTTATCGTGATCCCCATTTTACATCATGATTCCGGAAATGTCTTCAGAAGGCCCTGGATACTAAACTTTGTTTGAGCATTGCCTACCACCCTCAAATTGATGGACAATCAAAAAAGACTACTCAAACCATAGAAGACATGTTGAGATCTTTCTTTCTTGACTTTCAAGGTATGTGGGATCAATATTTAACTCTGGTAGAATTTTCCTATAATAATAGATTCCATTCAAGTATTCACGTGGTACCATATGAAGTGTTATGTGGAAAAATATGTCGTACACCAACTTTTTAGGATGATGATGGTGAAAGAAAACTCAAAGGCCAAGAACATGTTGAGGAAAAAATGGAAAATGTGATGTTTATCCAAACCCACATTAAAGTAGCTCAAAGTAGACAAAATAGCTACGTCAATAACCGAAGGAGGGATTTGGAATTTCAGGTAGGAGATCATGATTTCTTGATGGTATCTCCATGGAAGGGTGTTATACATTTCAGTAAGAAGGGTAAATTGAGTCCCAATAACATCGGATCTTTCGATATTCTAGAACGAATTAGAGTTGTATCTTATTGTTTGGAAATGACTTCAAGCCTCTTCAAAGTTCATGATGTGTTCCACGTATCACTGTTGAGAAAATACATGCCTGACTCAACGCATGTACTCACCTATGAGAAAATTGAACTGGAACCTAATTTGCCTTATTGTGAAAAGCCTTTCTAAATTCTTGATACAAGAGAACAAGTGCTAAGAAACTAGATGACTCGTCTGGTAACTGTTCAATGGAGAAACCATAAAATGGAAGAGGAAATGTGGGAACCAGAGGAACATATGATAATGAACCACCCGAATCTTTTTGTGTGGTAGTATTATAGAAATTTTGAAGGACTAAATTATTTTAATGAGGGAATAATGTAACACCCCAAGCTCACACGGTACATTTCCCTTTGAATAATGAAATAGCTTGCATTGTACGCAACTTCGAGATTCTAACACACCGCGACCAATCAAACTAGCCATTATGAATAATAATTCCCACTTTTTGAAATTTTATAAATTTTATCTTTCAAAATGGACTACATTTTTGGATTCATAATATAGAAATTAGCTTGGGGTGAATTTTTTGGTATTTTTATGAAAACATTGAATTTTTGATGAATAGTAAAAAACACAGCATTATTGGTTAAAACCGACTTTTTATTTAAATAAGTAGTTATATTATTTAAATTTATTTTAGGTCAAAATGTATACATAATACCTATATATGTTCAACTTAATTCATTAGAGTCATTTTATAATAATTTTTTATGTATAATGGTTTATCGAAAATTTACCGTCTTTTACCCACCTCCTAGAAGCATTTGAAAATTTGTATAAAACATAATTTTACCACTTATGTGAGTTGAATTTCAAAAACCTGAGGGACGTGGTTAATATCAGTATGTGAAATGAAGTTCAATAAGATTAAAATGATTTTAGGTGAGTAGTAACTTTTGACATTTATTTACCACATTTAAAAGTAAATAGGGTAATTAAGGGTAAAAATGATTTCATAATTACTCTATAACATGTCCTAATTATATTGGATAAGTATAATTCAACCAAAAGAAACCTTAGGAATAAAATATGATCCCCTTTGTTCCACTTGAATTAGATTAGTACATTTATTATTATTTTATTTAAAGAAGATTTGAAAGAGTTAAATTCAAAGTTCAATAACTAAACCATTTTTAATATAGGGTTACACATTATATAAATTCTACTATAAGTATTCATTAGAATGAAAAAAAGGTTTTCTAAATTATTTTATTTCGTTTATAATTTTTAGACATTTTGTAATTTAATTAATTTATGACACAGTGATGATGTAGTAATTACATTATTAATGAAATATTAAAATAATTGATATTATAAATTTCCAAAATAATGTAACTTAAGACATATGATGAATTCCACTAATTTTCTAGGTTAATATGACATGTTTGGGTTGGTTAAATAATTTTTATTCTTAGTGATAATGTTTTTATGGCTTTCAAAAAAACCAAATAATAAATTATGTGAAAATTGACATAATTGTGTCTTTGAAAAAAAATTATATTATTAATTGATATAATATTCATAAAAATATAATGACCGACCAATGAACTTAGATAAGGTTATATAAATTAATAATAAACCACACGGGGTTCTCTTGTCTTGTTATAGTAAGTTTATTAACCATATAATATAAAAATACAAAGAGACATAGTAAATGTCAAACCATTTAACTAAGAGTTAAATCTAAAGGATAAGGTTAATATGATGACCTAAACCTATCTAAAACCTATTGGTTGATAGGTTTTAGACCCCTCCCCACCTTATCCTTTAAATAATTAATTTTTGAGCTATTAGAATCCGAAAATGATTTTATTATAAATTAATATTTCATGTTTTTCCTAAAGTGACCCTCACCTCTCTTATAAAAGGGAACTTTCCCTTCTCATAATTTCACACATGCAAAGCCTTTTAGCTCAGCCAAACTAGAACAAATATCCTCCCAACTATCCTCCCTTAATCCTATAGTCCTTCCTTTGGTCATAAATCCATCCTAAGGATCCCTTTTGATCAAATCAAAAGGAAGAACACAAAGAAGAGGTAAATATTTCATCACCTCTTTCAAGTTCTTTTCTTCTTCCACATCCTATTTATTTGTTGTTTCCATTATAAAATAATAAATCCACAATATTATATATACTATGATGTTAATATAAAAATGGTACAACCATATTAATTATTCTATCCATCCTATTAATGACAAAGTCACCATATGTGCGTACGTACGGATTACCGTCTCCACGTCGTGGTATAGTTTGTTATTCAAACACTTCATTATTTGGATGGGTATAATAATGAGTATTAATGATTTAAATAATAAATATAACATGATAATAATTCTGTATATATGATATAAAACCCAATTAAATACGATTTCTCTATCAATATAATGATATTGTCGCTCGTGCGTACATACGGATTACCGTCTCCATGAATGCTATGAGATTCATTCCCCATCATAACCATTAAAGAATAGTTTTCATTTTATGATTAAAAATAATGTTTTTAACATAATATAATTCTTTTTATGAATCATATACATCCTATTCATAACAAACAATTCTTACTTAACCAAGCATATAACGGAAAACGAATAAGTTAACACCCCAAATGACGATACTACTAAAATGTTATTAAAAATGAAATATTATAAAATCATATATGATATCATATTTATTTATATAGTGATTGTATAATTTAATTACAATGTTTTAAATATTATGCAGTAGGTTAACATACCATCCACTAGAGAAAAGTTCAAGGTAAGGGTTAATTTCACAATCTCATTATTATCCGAGGTTGATTTTACGTAAGTATCTACTGGGACCTCTTTATCATCCACATCTATGTTTTCTTAAAATTGTATTTCAAAACATTTTTAGTAGACAATGGGTTAAATAAATTTATACCCTTATTTGACCTTTTATGTTTTAAAAGAAATATTTCCGTCATTTTCCAAAAAAGGTACCTTATGACCCTTTCAACAAAATGAAGGTAAGAATGTCTTTTTTTAACATATACGACGGGTGCAGCTATTTTCTGCCGTTATAACATCGTTGAAGCTTCCCAAAGATGCTTACAAGAATGTTTTCAAAATAAATGTTTTCTTTTATAATTATATTACATTTCAATGATTTCAAAATAGAAAGAGATTTCTCAAAAAAACTATTTTTATTTCCTCTGTGTAAGAATCCATTGATTGATTTTCAGGTTGTTTGAAGATTATTTATTATAATACAAAACATCCATATTGTATTGAAGGTTTTGTGATATTTTTTATTGTGGATGTTTTATTTTTACAACATTCATGGTTTATGGATAATGTATTTACATTTTGTATGCTAGTTTTAACATGAATGTTTATGTTATGTGTAAACCTTTTCCTATGAGGAATTCATTGGACTTAGTAAGTGATGGGTGGAGCCCGCTATAGCTCATCGATGCATCGGTAGGTCTCATGAGAGAAACTAGTGTCTTGGAACAAGGAATTGAAAAAATATTATTTGTAGTATGGGCACAAGGCCTAAACTATGTGGTTATGAAGTTTGGCATTATACATTCCATCATTATGAAAGTGGCTATTGATATTTCATGTGATTATTCTACTAGCAGATTATCCATGAGAATAAGTAAATTGAATTAGTTGATTTTATATTTGACATATTATGTTGAATTTTATATTTAAAAGGATTTTGTTTTAGTCTAATACATCACCTTAACTATTTATGATTATTTATGCATGTTTCCACTGTATTTTTATCCTTACTGATCATCTGAGCTCACCCCTTTCTATGATTTATTTTTTCCAAGATGTGAAGAACTATTTTTTGGTTGACCTGCAAGGTTAGGCTAAAGATATAAGTGTATTAAAAATGGGGGAAAATGTTTCTGATTTTTTTATTTCATGATTTAATGTAAAACTTATGAATGTATCTAGTACTTCCAAGATTACTAAATTGATCGGTCTTTTGGGAAATGATTCCATATATAATTCAAATTTTATGTAATAATGCACCAACTCTGGGTAACTAGGGTTCAGGCATTACATTTTCAGGGTAAATTAACATGATCCCAAACCTGCCTTTGTTGAGTTTAGGGTCTTCCATTATCCTCTCTATTGTGATCATATATTCACCATCGAAAAAATTCTACATTTGGGGGCCACCTTGAATGGAGAATATCTTTTCATTTGAATGTTAGGTATTTAAAGACATTATTCTTCCATTAAATATTCCATGGTATGACCTTTCACTACTTTCAGAGACATGAATTGTATATCGAACTGCTATAGAATAACTAGCCATCATGCCAGATGTCCTTTCAACATCAGATGATTGAGTATATATTTGAGTGGGATATTGCGATAGAAGAATTGGACTTTGTGGTGTTGTAGGTAGTAACTATGTTTATGAACCAAAAATAATAATGTCAGGTAGTTATTATTAATATTTGAATAATGAGTCTCATCATCGAGCATGATTCAACAGAGGTAATAATGGTTTTCTTCATTACCAAAATCATTCTTTTTCATAAGGAATGTTCCTAGTGATCTATATAGGTCCACCACATATCGAATGAGTGGATTTCCATCAATGGGAGGCATTAAAATAGGTGGGGTCAAGATTTACATCTTTTTGTTGTAAAAATATTCTTGAAAGTCATGGGTCAACAGATATGTGATCCCTTTCTTCATTAGTTTAGTGAGGGGTAGTCACTTTCCTATGAGGTTGGCTATGAAGGGCCAGATGTAGACCAAATTTCTTTTATATCTTCTTAACTCTTTGAGGTTTCACATAGGTGACATGATAATGATTTATTTTTTTCTTAGGGTCAAATTTGATTTCATTATGGCATACAGTGAATCCTAGAAACATCCCCATGTATACCCTAAGAGAACACATAAGGGTATCAACTTTTACATCTTTTGGCGGGGAGGTGCTCGTGATTTTGAGACCATTGGGATGAATTTCATTGAGGTCAAGGATATCATTTTACATTACATAGGCTCATCTTCTTTAATTTTCTCCTTAATCGTCTAACCAAGTTTCTTTTGTAAGGATATATGTTAGAAGTTTGAGCTAATGGAGGACTTGTTGTGTTGTACCAAAAGCGGTCGGATGCACAGTCAGCTGCTTCATCCATTCTTAGATGATAGAATGAGTTTTTGATCATTTTTTGAACCATCTAATCACAGAACATCCACATAACCTTTATATTAACTTCATTCCCTTCATTCTCCTCATCTGGATTGGTAGTAGAGAGGAATGTGATTTGAGGTGGTGAATTTTTTATCTTTACTTTCCAGGAGTGAACCATCTTTTGAAGGATGTATTTAAAAACGAAACACTCATGGATTGTTCTCCCTAGTACTTGATTGAAGGGTTAGTAATTTTAGAAATCTTGGTCAACCTCTTTGCTGGGTTTCCTAGTCATTGGAATCATAATCACGTTGTTTTCCTATGCGGATAAAAAGTACATAGGGACATGGTAATTTAGGAAAAAAATTGAACTGCTTTTAAATCTCCTCAAAATATTTTCTCCTCTATTCATTCTCATCATTCAAAAAAGGTGGGAGTAATTTTTGACACTCGGGCGGTGTAGTCATACGATATGGGGATGTTTTTGGAGTAAGAGTGGGTACATGGTCTTGCTTAAGTGTAAAAGTGATATCATCTACTTATTTTATTCTCCTTCCCTAAATCGGTTGAATTAGTTAGATCTTTTCCTTAGTCTCTACGATGGAGTCCTCTAAATTCTGAAAAAAATAACAGTCATAAATCCCTCTTATATATTTCAAAGGGATCATTGGTGTGGATAGATCATTTTGAAGATTCATTATACATATGTGATATAGGTCTTCTTAAGTGATCAGTAGGTTTAATAGTACAAAAATCCGGACTAATAAGCTATGAAATATGAGACCCTTTCTTTCTCTCACTTTTTTCAGTTTAAAATTGTGAGGTCTTTCACCTTCTACAACATCAAGCTTAACTGTAAAAGGAACTTTTAATGGAGGTCCTCCCACCCTATAATTTACTGAGCATGCAAGCTCATGTACCATAAAATTTCAGGCCCCTATAGTTATTTTATGAAGGGTAAATGTTTCACTTTTCTTTGTTGTTCAGGGTTCCCCATCATGTGATCCCTGCTAGATAAGAAATGTTTCAAATGCGGCCATGAGTCACTTAAGCCATTAAAAATTGGAAATGTTGGATTCCAAAAGTATGGTGGGGGAGGGTTTGGACCTATCCATTCAAGGAATGATTCCATTTTGGTTTCATCGTGACTATCTATTCTTACATGGATTCCAATCGAGTCGTGTGTGACTCAAGAGAATTCATGAGCCATTGGTGAATGTGTATCTATGAGGGATCATGATCAAGTGTGGTAGTTGTTAGGTCCATATGTGGCGATACTACTATTATCTATCATGGTTATCCCATAGGGGTTGTCCTGTAAGAATGTTTCTGGCCCTATTATGTTTGTGCACCCAACATAGGGAATTCCTGATCTACTTCTTGGGATTCCAGGTATATTGGTGGTTGGTATCCAATGTTGATCAGGTATTCTAGATCATCTTCAGTAGCTACGATGTAACCTCTTTTTTGACGTACTCTTACGTGGGTATGAGTTGGCGATATTCAAGAAAACTATATCTAGAAATAAGAATACCTCAGAGTAGTTCTATAATGAGTCCTCACAATTCCTTCACCTATTCCTCCTATTTAGAAAATATTTACTCTTTTTAAAGGGGATTAACCTCTCCTGGAGGTAGGTGAGGAACAATTTGGAACATACCATTTCCCTTGATGGAATCTTATCTTGTAGGTAAGGATAAATTATTTGAGAAAATTCCTAGATTCAAGACAATACTTTTATTTTAGGTATGAAAACCTCCTTTAATTGTTTTGGTGTATACCACATTATGAATTGGAACATCCTCCTCCAACTCCACCAAATTGGCCTCGTTCTCGCTAGGGTCACTAGGGGAATTATTAATGATAGTCACTAATTCATAATGAATGGTACGAATTCTATCAATGGATTTTTGGACTGTCATTTTCTATGCCACCATGAGGCCTCTTCCTCTACCTTTCTAATTATCTAGGAATTTTTTGGTGGATGGAAATATGAATGGAATCTCCATAAAATTCAGTCATGCATGTCCTTAGTGAGGGTATTAGATCACTGGATGGCAAAAACAAAAAGGACCCATTCTACAATGTTTCCAATAATCGTGGGATGACTAATTTCAAATGAGGATGGGTTTTTTGAGTTAAAATACCCCCCATCCCTAAGGGATGGGTCTATTCTTATTCAAAATTAATAACTCTTCATGCATGGTTTTCAGAACACAAAGGTGGGGTTAAAAAGTATCCTTACTCTATAGGATAGGGTTTCTTCTGAACTATCATGGTTTCTACTTCTAGGGACAACTTTCTAATTTAGCATAGTTTTTTATGAATATAGTTTTAGTGTATTATTTTCTTTTCACATGAATCACCCACCTCCATATATGAAGACTGTTGTGCTATTTTGTACATTTACACTATCTGACAGCAAAATTCACTTAAATGGGAGACATGGTTGATCTTTTCAGATGATTGACCTAAAAGCCTATCAATATCCTTCTCTATTCTTTCCCAACATCAGTGACTTTTAATTCTGGCCTATTTTTATTGACCACATCTCTGGTTGAGAAAAAGGTTTTTTTTAAACCAACCTGGAGCTATGAAATTGTTGAATACCACTTTCAGTGGGATTTTATGGTTGGGAAGAATAGTGAAATGTAACACTATGTATACACCTAAACCACTGATATGAACATGAGATAGGGATTATGTGACTTGTTTTTTCAATATTTTTAATGCACTCTGGCATGAGTGATGAATGGATCCTTGTCATCTCTCTAGATTTTATATGGCTGGGTGTTCCACCAAATTGATTTGGAATTTCCTACCATATATTACAATGACATGAATTTGAAACATTTCATAGGGTAACAGTTTTCTCTTCAAGTGATGAAAATTTTTCTATATATTGAGGCAAATTTCGTGCACAAAATAATTTGAGAACACCTCTAGAATTTTTTAAGGAGGTGTATATAAGGGCTAATACAACACTGGTTTTAGTTATTTTTTCATTTATTTCCCCCTTCTTAACAATTCATCTTCATATTTTTCTAGAGGCTCCCATACCTAATCTAACCATATTGGATAGTTCCTATAACATAATTAAATGTAGCAAGATTGGTAGGGGATTCCCCCATAAAAATGGAAGGTAGGTGGCTTAGTGGAAGTTTTGAGAATGTATTTCATCATAGAATATCTTCTAATTGGGAAATGATTTCACCTCTTAATGAAAATTCATCAGATATTAATGGCCTAATTTTTGTAAGAGCATAATAAAATGAGTTCTTTATTGTCACTGCATTTTTAATTAAAGGATTCTATTAATAATGTGAGATAATAATATGGATAGAACATTCACATCAATTTCCATCTTGGGTAGGACCACTATAGTGGATCACAGCATAGGGAAAACCCTTTTTATCCTTGACAATCTATCCATGTGGAGGGATACCATGAATCTCATCGGGAGATGGTCTATCGAGAACAATCAGAAATGTCCATAGATGAACTTAAAAATGAATAATTATACTCCAATTATTTGGTAATGGGAGAATAGGATCATGAGATACCGCAGATAATAAACTGAGTGATTCATGAACTCTATCATTGAGTATTGCGGGATCATAGATCAGTTCTTTATTTTTCAGTTGTCTCTCATTAGGATTCTTTCTTAATCCTTATTACCAGAAACTGGGGACATTTATTGGGGGAAGTTATTTTCATTTGAAAGGGTTTGTTACATCCTTGGAGTGTCTATTAGTATAGGTAAATTACCTTTTATAAGAACACATTTGTGTTCCTAAATTAATTTTCTGTATATCACGTGGGGTTTTCTACACGATCCTCATGGATGGGAGAAGAGTTTTGTGTCTAATCTGGGGTGTCATGTTGATGAGCCACCCAATTTTTGTCGATTTAGTTATGTATATATCCCTTTAAATCTACTATTATCACTATAATGATGTACTAACAGGTCTTTTTCATGTGGGTATGGATTTTCCTTCACCAATTGACCACTGTCAGAATATTCAAGGTGACTTAAATAGTTGAAATAGAGATATATGGACATTCCATATTTGAAGTATGGTTATGTACCTAATCTTATCCTAAATTTATTACATTTGGATACTGATATTACTTTTTTGTAGGGGCATATATTTGAGTCTTCCTCTATTCGTTATAGGGTCATTCTAAAAAAATTCTCCAGGTATTACCAGTGAAAACTGTTGGAGGGCTTGTTGAAAATAGGTAGGTGTTTGTTCCTTATAGTATCTTGTCACCACACATGGTAGGAGGAATTATTTGTGTTCTTCTAGACTAGTATGATAGAAGGATTGGTGTTTTAATTCATGTGTATGTTCATTCAAATGAATTACTTCCAAAATATGGTTGGTTGGCTCCTTGGGATATCCCCAAGCAAGTATACTAGCTGGCTAATTAGGGTGCATGTGTGTATGTTTCTTCTCATAGTTGGATTCCAGATTTTATCATTGTTCTTATCCAATGGTTATAGGGGCGTGCCCCTTATCCTTGGTAATTGTTATCTACCCTCGTTGGTCTGTTCTGCATGCTTGAGTCAGGATGAACTGGGCCAGTCTGCCAAGGACGATACCCTAATCATGTTGAGGGCTCAATACTGTACATCATTGGTGGTGAAGATTTCTATAAAGATCTCTTTTAATAAAACATTTTATCTTCTATAATAGTTCTTATGTTTCCTATTGATACACCTCCCTTATATTTGGGTGTGAATGGTTTTCACATTTCATGTATATGCTTTCGAAAATGTTTAAGATGGTGGTCGGTGTCATCTGCTTATAGACTATCGGTCATCACTGACCAGACGATTGGGGGGCTCTGCAAGATGGAGGGAATATTGGGAAGTGTGTCCAATAATGCTTAAAAACATATATTGGATGATAGGATGGGGGATGCAATCATCACACCATTTGGAAGGATTATTGCCTAATATGGGACTCTCTTATATATATGATATATGTTTGTGAATCATTCACTAATTTCAATGAATGATGTGGGTAAACCATGAATTAATAATCAATTATTATCATGTGTGGAAATTTGAATCATCTATATTTAAATGAGGTTCTTCATCAATGTTGATATCTATATGTATCAGAGGTTCATGATCAATTGTATCCTCTTATGTATGGATTATAGATTCTTCGTTCATTGTTATGATGATGATGGTTTTTAGCTACATAGTTGGGCACTCCGGACTTGTGTCATCATCCTAGGAGACAATAGTATTTTTGATATGAAGATAAAAACAATGAGATAGGATTCACATATATCCTTGTGGAAGGAATCAGAACTTGTGTACTTTAGATTCACTTTATAGGTCACATCATACATTTTAAGGTGAGGTGATAAGGAATGAACCATGTAGTTTATGGTATTGTGGTAATGTTATCTAGAAAAAACATGAATCGCCTATGTTTGGTGCAGAATATATGATGATGTAGCCCAGGTAACCTGGAAGGGATATGGGCTACTAGTTTGAATAAGATCCAACAGGTAACGAGGCATAGAGAGAGTAGGGTAGATTGGGGGTGTGGGGTTTGAACCTCAGAGAGGCTTCCTATGTATCCCCTTTTAATGGGAATCAAAGATCAAGTATTTTAGTTGTGAATACCCATGCCTATAAATTCTCTATGAAGGTTTTTCTCATTGGGGATTATGTCCCTTTCATAGTATTTATATTGGACTTACTCCTAAAGATAAATACCTGATAAATGAGTTTGGGGCCATGATAAGTCACTCAAATCATAGAGATTTTGGGGTTTAGTTTGGGGATTACTTCTGATGAGGATACACATGGATGGATATGGTGATGTGATTCAAAATTATTCCTAAAAAGGATTCCATAAAAATTTAATGTTTAGTTGGGTCTTACTTTGGAAAAGGAATAGTGTGGATTATTATGAACGTTGTTTACGCATGAAGAGGATGCCCATAAGGATTAGGGATCATGTGGATTTTCTGACCACCATCTACCTATAAGACCACATGAGTCACGCTTATTTTGAGAATAAATAGGAAATGAAAGATCTTGGAAACCACACAAATTTTCATCCTTGAGGTTGGATACATGGACATGAGGACCCCCACGTATGGGGGAACTCTAAAGGAAGGTGAGAGGAATATCTGAAATAAAGTTCTCTAGAAAAAAATCCATCTGAAGGTGTGGATGTAATGATAATGTTTGTACTCTAAGACCACACAATTCATGATTATTCATGATTCAATGTTATAAACAAGGGTATGTGGAAGATCTGACAAACCACACACTTATCTTCCTCTACTTGAGGAAGTGGAAAAGCCGACGGGAGAGGAAAAAGGGACATAGAAACACCTATTCCTTCTCCTATTTCATCAAATATAGTCACATTTGACTACCCATATAGACACTACCCTAGGCGGGAATGTATGATCAAGAGTGAAACCTCTTGAATTAAAGACTATGGGATTACTATAGTAGGGAGGTCCTAAAATTAGGTCAGTGACAATGGAGGAGGATCTAATTTGTTTTCAAAAGGAAAAAAGTGTTATCCTCTACATCCCTACATGGAATAAGAGGTTCCATGTACAAGAAATGATAGGGGTTGTAATGATTCCTCACCCTTATTATTGAGACTGGTAACACCGTGACACCATCCCTAGGGTCGTGGTCCTCATGACCCTGGGAAAGAAAATCAACATGCACCCCGATGACCCTTACTATAATGTTCGGTAAGGGTGGGAATCCTAAAACCATGGTAATGAAAATCCAAATTTTAGACACATTGAATTACCCCTATAGATGGTTTTACCTGTCCTGAGGCATCATTAGAGGTTTTAATTTGGTCCCTTTTGGTTATTGCATCCAAATATGGAGAGGCGCTGCCATGGGTGGCTTAAAAGAGGGTCCGATTAGACTCTACTACATGGTAGTGGTTTGGGAAATACAAGGGAGTATCATGATGGTAGAATTGGGAGAATGAATGGAAGTAGATGTAGGTAGGCCTCGTTGATGTGATGGTGCCTTGGGAGATAGACCACCTAGGTAACAACACTAGGGAGAGTGTTTTCTCAAGCCCTCAAGGGTCTCCCAGTTTCTCACAGAAGTATCTCGTGTAGGTCCCTAATTAGTTAAGGGTACCTTTCCCAAGATTTTTTTATCTATTGGGGAGGGGGGTCCTGGTATAGGTGTTGTGTTTTCTAAACCCTAGCAGGACATTAGTTCCACTGTCCACCTTGAAATCTATCTTATTCATGTTTTGGAGGACTACCTAGATAATTTTAAAGGTCCTGGGAAAATGAATAGGGTGATCAAAGCATCATAAGGCCTTTCCAAAGTTTCGTACATAAAACTGAATACCTTGTGGTCCTATTGATAGGAGTATATGGGACTTTGGGAAAAAGTGGTTGTTTGTCTCAGGTGTCTAATTCATGTGTTTCGTGATGTTTAATGAGCATGTCGGTCACACCAGTTGAGGCATAGGTACCCTACGCACCGACGCCACATAGGGGTACCTATGTAATGTTCCTTTATTGTAGTTTTCAATCCTTATCCTTTATAATTTATCTTCTACTCATCCATTTAGGATATTCACCTTTTACACATTTTCATCCACGTGAAAAATTATAGTTTCAATAAATATGTACATAGGAAAGAAAAAATTCCCGTTATTATAAACTCATTTCTCATTCAAACATGAAACTATTTCTTATATGATATATATATTTTAAAATAAGTAAATAAATAATAATGTGATATTTCAATATATCATGAAAATTTTGGGGAAGTTAAATTTAAAGTCTTCAGTTGATTTAAGATGTTAATTTAAATTGAAATGAAGAGTGGGTGTTCTATGATTTGAAAAAATTTGAATACTGAGAATTAACCGATTAATATTCATGTAACATGTGAAAATATTAAATTGATAAAAATAAGTAAATGACAGTTTTATTCTATAATTTACAAATTGGCTAAATATACACATTTTGGAATATTTAAAATATCTATTAAGAATATTGTTTTTGTGTATAGAATAAGATCTATACTACTCAATCAAATAATAACTAAAAAACATGACAGCTGATATACCATCAATGTTTTTTTGTTTTATCCATAAAAAACAAAAAATCATTGGTATATTTATGTATTATATAATACATTCTAGACTATTATATTTCATATATCTATCTTGATAATAGTAATATAATTTTGTGTACATGGGATAAAAACCAACATACACTTATGATGTTGTTATATTTAGGGAGGATCACATCATTAATAGAGTTTTCATACTCTATTTCCTATATTCATTGTTTGATTAGTTATATCACTATTGAATAATAAATGGGAGTAAATGTTTTTTGAAAAAAAATATAAGGAATTGATTGACCCATCCTCTTCTTTGTACCTTCCAAACATATTTTTACCTCATCAGTTGTTATTAGAGAACAAGAACTACCATAGAGATATCTTGTTAATCTACTATGGAACGACATGACATGAGAAATTAGAAATTAGTTCCCATCTTATATTAAAATATATTTAATTTATATATGGAGAGGATGATGCATTATATGTTATCCATCAAATGGGGTATTCTTGATGACATTATTTAAGGATTCACTATGCTGAAATATATTTATTCTTAGTCTCCAACTAAGATGAAGAATGTAGATATTATTGGAAGATAGAGAAATTCATTAATATATTAATTTTATGGGAAGTAACTAATAATGGTATTGTGATTAATATTTATAGTTAAATCTTGGGGAAAATTTTTAGTATCTATAAATGGAAGAAAAACTTTGTGGAATAAAAAATACAGCTTATAAGACAACTATTTAATGATGTTATAGTACCATAAGAATAATTTGCTTAAGAGTTATTAAATAAATTTTGGGGTATTAAATGCTCTATCATATGATTCAGGGAGAATTTTGGTGAATATTATGTGGTCAATAATATTGTTATAATTATCCTTGATAAATTTTATGGCAATTACAAATCATGATAAGACAATTGTATTGATTATTTAGATAAAACCCTAATAAATTATGGAATATGGATAGGGAATACTCTTACAATAAAATTAAATAAGTTCAAATAAAATACTCTCAAATATCTCAAATAATTAATGATGGATAGTGAATAAGTCTCTCAAATAAAAAAGAGAATATGGAATATTATTCCACGTCACATTCTCTAATGTCATGAAAATTCACCAAAGAAAGTGGATGTAAGTATGAAGGGTAGAAACCATTCGAATTATTAAATTTTTATAAAGTTTTCCCTTATATGCCAACTAACCCATGAAGTTCAAAGATAATGATGAATATAAGGAAACATAAAAAATTTATTATTAAAAAAAAGATCACAATAATAGGTAAGATGGAAGAAGAAAATAATCCCAAATGTTTTTTAAATGAATATTCTAACCATTGGAGTCTAAAATAGTGATAACTATAATGATCATGAGGGTAAACATTTAGAATAGTCCCAAAAAAATATCTAAGATTACAAAATTGATAAAACTTATTCCAAAAATGTTGATTTAGTACCTAAAATGAATATAATTCATAAGATGGTGTTTAATCAAAATAATATACCATTATTATTGAAATTAAAATTTTTTTGAGAGAAATTGGATGATTAAAATTTCATAATACACATCTCAAGAATAATTCTAATGAAATAAAATAGGAATAAATTTAAAAGTAGAATATTTTTAGATAACTAAAAACGTAAAACATGATATCATATAAAACATGGCGATTATTGATGGCCTGGCCTCAATAATTATCCTTGGTGATAAGAAGTTTTATAGATTGAAGTAGAAACATATTAATATAAAAAATAATAAGAGAATGAAAATTAGAGATAAAAAAAGTATTTTCAATTCAATGGTGAGTGTTTACAAAAAATAAAATCATAAAATTATTGTATTAAATTTAGTGAAAAATGAAATCTAGATAACATATAACATATAATTATATATGGAATAGCTGATTTATCTAGACATAAGGGGAAAAAATAATTTTCCCCCCACAAAACCTGAATAAAACATAGAATGTTCTAATATCTTGAATGTGAAAAAATCTGCGAAAATGTTCTTACAAACCATAGAAAAATATTGAATATGAACATCATTTTAAAAAGCTAAACTCATTCATTTAAATAAGAAAAAATATAATGTGTCACCATCCTATTTTTTCTACCAAATGACCGGGTTTCATGGGTTGTTTGGTGTTATGGTGTGCATTGTAATTATATATACAACATCTGGTAGAAAATGAATCCTCCACATCAATGGATGTATTTTAGATCAAGGGTTAGATTTTATTTTAAAAAATAAAAAATTTAATTATTAATAGCATATTAGTAATATTTAGATGGGAAATTGGTTCGTATTCATGAAAGAATGGTGTAGATAATGTGATGAGGAAGGGTATATTTCATGTGATTTTGTTGTATTTACAATAATATAGTAAAATTCTCATAAATAAATTAGGAAATATCAGAAATAATATTAACAAGAATGTATTTTAGAATTTATAAATAGAGAATGAAAAAATGAAAAACTATGGATTGTGGATAGTGAAATATCTCCACAAATGACAGTAAATTTATAAAAATTGTATAATGTTGATAAATTTGATGGCGGAGTTATTAATTTTTGTAATAACTTCTATTTTAATGGTAAAGGAGTTGTAAATTTCTGACATGGTAGTTCCTATATCACTGCTAAAAATGAAAAAAAATCATGGGTTAAAGAAATACCTACTGAGCGCATCAAAATATTTCGACGATAGAAAGGTAGTGTTTTTTAAGAAAAATGGATACCTTGTAAAAATACTAAAATATAGAGTACTTATATCAAATGGATTTAGTACTGAAGGTAATTTTATCAAGATGAAAAAGTAAACTCAAATTTATATTTGGGTTTGTATGATACAAATAGCATATGGCTAAAAGGATTGGGTCAATACTTCCAAAAGAAAATTAGTATGTTAATGAAAGAAAACGTTTTGGGAAACATGCCTACACTAAAAGAAAATAAGAAAATAATTTTTTAAACATGGAAGAAAGGTAATATGATGAACACACCTCATCAAGGTTTTGATATTCAAATAAAGATAATATTGCAGGTGGTATACACTAATGTGTGTCAACCAATGAAAAATAATTCACCAAGTATAAACTTGTATTTAATAATCCTCACTGATGATTTCACCATAATAAAAATAATAATTATTATTTCCAACAAGTCTCAAGTTCTTGATAGAACTAAATTCTTTACGATAATGGAAGAAAAATAAAACTAATTTTTCATTTAGGTGACTGAGAACATATAATGGTACATAATATTCCAACAGTAATTTTTCAGAATATGTTGAAAAACATTGCATCCAAAATTAGTTTAGTTTGACATATTCTAATAAATAAGATAGGTTAGTTGAAATAAATACTATAAGTATTATTTAAATGTCATGAAAAATGATTACCGATCATGAAAATTATTACCTTTTTGGTTACAAGTAATAAAAACTACTAGGATTATTCAAAGGAGATCCTTTTTATTCCCAACTCTAACATATATCCCTACGAGTAAAGGCTCTACAAGAATTCCATTTTGAAACCAAATGGGGTATTTTTTAGTTCATGTTTCATATAATGGAAATGATTATCTGGAAGTAAATATGACGAGAAGGGTGATGAATGAATATCCCTTTGTTATACACCAAATGGATGTTCATACATTTTATTATATAAAATATCAAGATATTTTTTTATAAAAATGGCATAATTTATTTTTAAAACTATTACTATTTCCATAAATCTATTATGGCATACAATTAGGATGATTTTCTTAATGTTGTATTAATATTTTTTTAGAAGATTTTATGTAGCCTCAAATGTATGATGTAGATTCTCTATATACTAGTGATGATGAAGGAATATAGAATTTAATTGGTATAGGTTCAAGACAATAGAATCCTGTGGATAATGAAAACATAATTTGAGATCAAAATGATGGTTTTCAAACTAAGTAAATAATTCTATTAAGCAGTCACACAATCTTTCATTATATGGTTGAACCCAAAAAGTGTTTATGATGATTCTGATAATAAAAAAGTGGATCTAAGACTTGAATGAGTATATGTATTAGATAGATAATAATGACACATAGTAAATTATTCAAAGTACATATGAGAAGAATATAATTAGATAAAAAGGGGTTTTGGAACAATCATAATGAGGATTCAAGTGGATGGAAATGATCTTTAGGATACATTTTCACCTTCATAATAATTAAACCCATCAAAATTGATCTTAATATTTCTATTCCAATAAATTTCAAACACATTATTTTGGATTTAAAGTTTGATTTATTAAATAGTAATCTTAATTAATAATTTTACAACTAATATCATAGGTAATTTCAATTTATTAATTACGGAAGTAGATTTTTCAAATTAAATAAAGTTATTATTATATTAAGGAAAACTAAAATATCATAGTATATCAAGATGGATAATTATTTTAGAATCATGATGTTCCAAAAGGTAAAGGTGGATAAAATATGAATATAAAAAATTCATCACCAAAACCCTCATTATTATTGAGAATGTTTATGATTTTTTCTAGTGATGAATCAACCAATGAAAATAATTGAGATGTCATTTCTTGGTGAACTGATGTTCTTATTCGGTTTAAAAGTCACCCAAGATTTTGTTATTATTTTAATTTCACATTAAAGGTATTATAAATATCTATTTAATTAGTTTTAAATTTGTGAATAAAAATATTGTCCACTATTAATCATTTTAGAACAAATATAATAATTGATGGTGAAGGATAAGTAGTGAATGAAATGGAATTCAGACAACTCATTAGATGTTTGTTATATTTAAATACTTTTTGGCCATATTTTAAATTCTCTATCAGCCTATATTCCTTATTTGTGTCCAATATTGAGGAATATAATCTTCCTTAAACCAAATTAATTCTCAAATATATTTATAAAAAATCTAAATTTGGACTTTTATTCAATAAGGAAAATGAGCTGATTTTGAGAGGGTTTTCGGATGAAAATTAGGTAGGAGCTGTGGATGATAGAAATTCAAATTCTGGTGGAGTATTTATTTGGTAATATTTTTTTTTCTTGGAATTAAATAAAACAAATGCTAATCACTCTATTTTTTACTGTGGTTGATAATTTTAATGCCTCAATGTTAGTTAATCAAATGAAGTGGACAACGAATCGATGTTGGGATATAGATGATCCACCTAGTTTCCCATGGACAAAAAACATTGAAAATTGAAGTACTATTAATATATCAGATAACCCCATTCATCATTCTAGGTAAAAACCATTTGATATAAATTATCATTTCTTAAAGGTATAGTTTTCTACTATAATTTGTTCCATATATTGAAAAAATTAATAAATCTTGATAAATCCTCCCACAATTGATATTTTTTATAACATAAAGCAATAAATGGGACTGCATCTTAAAATATAATGATGATGTATGATGTTCTTATGTTTTATTCTCTATTAATTCATGCAAAATATCTTTATGGTATATTTTTTATTGTGATGAAAGTTATTATCCTAGAGAATTAATTATTTTAATGACTATCTTTTATGGTGTATTATAGATTTTATAAAATCATATTTGACTTGTTCTATTCTTTCAGCTAGAGTAATTGAAATTATTTATGATGGGGAGTTTTTAGATTTCTATAATTATTTAGTTAATCACCCAATTTTTCTATATAGATATAGATTTTCAAGGCTCCTCTACCAATGTTGACAAGGAATTTATTGATATGAAAGAGAAGTTATAAAATTCTGAAGAATGGGGTTTTATTATCACCTCTTTCATGATGTGATACCAAATCTATCAAGAGATCAGTTGAACATCTGATATCCCATCCTACTACACTGTTGGAAAGAACATATTCTACCATGTATTCTTTTTGATAAACATATGTAACCAAAAATTTGGGAATCAATAGGAAATCCATACATATCAGTGAGTCTTCATACAATATTAAATATACAACTCCTAATGGATTATAAAATAGTAGTGAATTAACATTCTAATGTTAAAATTTTCCAATGTTTTGTTCTTATAAAGAGAAATGCATTAATAACTCCATTAATATCTACTTCGAGGGATGTTGATAATACACATGAGCCATAGAAACATCTAAGAACCCCTACATTGTGATTATTAAATACCATAACATAACTTAAAGGGAAATTTATTACATTCAAAGCTAAAGATGAGTTTATTTTAATCCAATTGTTCAACGGATGCAACCAAAACACTTAAACGGTCCAAACCGGAAGCTTGTAGTTTCAAAAAATACCCAAATTTCTGTGAATCGTGAATTCACATACACCGTTTTCACAATATCCTTATTGTAATTAATTTTACTCCCTGACTATCACTATAATTCTCAACAATGCAGAACAATCATTGAAAATGTTTCCTTTATATATAATATAATTGAATCCAAACCATACCAAGAGCGGGATTTCAGCTACATCCAATAAAACTATGTGGTGGAGCTAGGGAGGGAAGCTGACTCTATTATAAACCTGAAATTATACTTGAAGGGAGTCCAAGAGTATTCTCCTTAAATTTAAGAAATAAAAAATATCATTATATAGTGTCGAGGAATTAGATAAACCTAAAGAAAGATTCCCAGCATCCTCTCTGTGTTGATTTCATAAAACACACCTGGAACAAGTAGAGATATCAAAATATTATATGAATTTATCAGTGGGTAATCTATTGTGTTCCAGTATCAATATAAGAGTAAATTGAGGGGGCTAGGCCCATGAATTGTTTAATCATGTCCTAAAGTCCATATAATAAATTGATCTACTGATACTACACTAGTTGAAGAGATGATTGGTTGGAAACCCATTCCTAGCAGTTTCACAATCATAGAAAACATAACATACATAAAAAGTGTAACCACTAATGATGTTCTTAATATCATCTTGTATTTGAAATTTAAAGGCCTCAAAAAAATGTTTGATATATATCTAAGAATCAAATATTGAATCCTGGGATTGATAATCATCATAGAGAGGATTCCAATCCAATTATTAATCGAGAACTTGAGATAGGGCTTATTATTTTCAAACCATCTTGAGAATGTAATAATTCTATGATAAGAGGGTTTAGAAACTGTCCATATAGGAGATTCCCTGTAATAATCATTCCAAAAATAACAACAATAAATATATTTTTTCAGAAGCAAGAAGGTAGAGTACACAAGACTTCATGGGTGTCTGAAATAATGACGTCCAAAGTAATCTCTTATAAACATGTTATCACAACATGGGGGAAGAGATCCATGGTTTTATAATTCTATAAGAGGTGAGTCAGAGGATGCCTATGAGGCTAGGAAGTATGTAACTCTATTACATTCTCTCCATGTGTGGAGATGATCAATATTCACAGTATTGTTGGTCTTTCTCCTTCAAATAATGTAAGTAATCTTCGAGGTGGTAGTAGATAAATCCATAAGAGAAAACCAAATGATCTTGGAATCTGTTTCCATAATAGAGAGGGGGGTATGGTGGAAGTTTAAATGTTCACGACCATTAATCATGTCTTTTTCTTCCTCTTTCCAAAAGATACATGTTCTATAAAAGGCATAAATGGCATACACCACTGAACTAGTGGAGTAACGTCCCACGCGTCCCCCATACATCACCCCATATTTTTAAGCATCATTAAATTAAATTGTTCTTTCCATAAATTTGTCTATATGAAATACAATATTATTTTAATTAATATTTATTAGATTAAAAGTGGACCATTCCCAATGTTCTATATTAAAATAGTGGATGTTCATGATACCTAAGCCCCCATTGGATAATGGTTGACAACATTTTTTCCAAGGGAAAGTGAATATTTTACTCTCAAGGACGGTACCACACCAAATGAAATTTTAATACACACATCTAGATGCTTTACCAATACCTTAATCCATTTATATATCATAATTGAATAAACCTGTTTGGAGATAATAGTGAATTTGAAAGAGAATAATATTCCATCCATTTAATGATTGTTACCATTCTAAGTTGAAAGTTTATTTTTTATCAGACCAATAATACTAGTGAAATAAAAATCCTTAGATCTTCCCAATATAAAAGGAACTCAAAGATAATGTAAAGGAAATGATATCACTCTAATGCCCAATTTTTAAAAAATATTAATTTTTTTGGAATGTGATAATATATTCCTAGAGTAAATGAATTAATTTTTCTATCTAATAGTTTACCCTGAAATACTTATATAAATTTTAATAACATGTCGTAAGAACTTGGTATTCCTTTTTCTACCTTTTAGAAAAATAATGATGTCTTTATCATAAAGAAAATGAGTTGGTCCAAAAATTGAGAAGGAATATTTTATCAGTTTGAGAATTCCTTGATCAATTATTGGTGAAATATGTATTATAAGGTAATCTTTAGAAATAGTTAAAAAAAGAAAAAATAACAGTTCACCTTTTTACCCACAAAGATAACTTGAAATTACCTTTGGGGGAACTGTTAATCAACATTGATATTTTCACTAAGCCAAAAAGTGACATTACCCAACTAACAAAGGTACTTCAAAAGCCAAAATTTTGTAATAGTTCATGTATAATTCTCCAATCCATGGTGTCAAAATGCTGCTTGATATCAATTTTAAGATCAATACCATATTCCCTTCCCTTTATGATAAAGTTGTCACTCTTCAAAGCACTTCCAATGAAATATTAAATGCATCTACCTTTGAAAAAACGAAATGGATAAAAGAGGATAATTTTATACATAATGATAGAAAACATGATTGTAATAATTTTTAAAATCACCTTGTGAATAATGTTAACAAGGGAAAAAATCCTGAAAAGATGAATCTAATAAAAAATCATCTTCTGGAATCAATGATGGAAACTGAAAATTGAGAGAATGGGTAATGAATCAACTAATAAAGAATGGAGAGACCATAATACAGACATCCACATGTATAACATAACAAAATTTCTGAAATTGTTTTTTTGAAAAGCCATCTGAGCCAGGAGAACTACTTGTGTTAAGGAGGAAAACAGTATCCACTATTTTATATTGGAGAGGGATACTAATAATCAAGATATTTTACTCAGTGTATAAGATCTCGGATTTTGGTAATGTGTGTGTTTGTTTATGATTCAGTTTAAGTCTCATATTTTGGTTAAATAAGTGTTTCCCCATGTTGAAAATAAGGATAGGGGTGTTCCTTGGGTTATGGGAACACAATAGGGGGGAAAGTGTTTTTTTGGATAGTTGGACGGTTTGTGCACGGTTGGTGCCAACCATGCCAAGAATCCTAAGAAATCATGCAACCTTGGATTGAGGATTGTGAATGATTATCGCATTGTTAAGCAACCCATGTGTGATTCTCAAAAAACTGTGTGAAGGGGTGATTTTGGGAATGTATCTCATGCATGGTTTCTACACAGTTTGGAAAACCATGTGTTTAAACCATACAACCCAATAAATTTGATAATTTTACATAAGTACCACTTAAGGATTTTAAATCCTCACTCAGGATTTTCCTTCTTTCTTCACATCTCAACCCTAGTTACAAACCAATAATTTTAATAGCTTCCAAGAATCTATCTCTCTCATTTCTAGGCTATTTTGTGCATTTTTGGTTGTGAATCCTAGGTTCGGTTAAGTCTAATCATCCTTTTGTTTCACTTTTCTAGATTAGGGTTTTTATTTTCTCTCATTTCTTTTTAATCTCCAATGACCTCTTTTACTAGTAGAATGTAGTTTGGATCTACAAAGGGTGTTTGTATTAGAATATAAGGCTATGTTTAAAAGTGTGTTCATCTCCAGATTCATAGTAGGTGGTCTACAATATATATCTCATAGTTTTTTGTAGAGTTTTTCATGTGTATTGGGATCTTAACTTTCTATTGTTGTGAATTTGTTACCTTGAGTATTATTTGGTAAATTGGGTGTCAGAATGATTACTGGAACCCCTCATAGTCTTTGTGGGATGTGTTGAGGATGAATCGAACATTTTATGGTTACCTGTGGGGTGCGTCGACCATATCATATCTTGGAATTAGTGAAGTTATGTTTGAAATTGACATTTAAAATCATATATCTCTTTTTGACCATGCTAATAAATTTAGTTGAATTAGAAATGGAACGTTTAATGTTATGATTTGGTTGGTAACGGACTAAAGGGTTTTTTGGAATACATTGTAATAGGTTAATTGAGTTAAAGGAGATCGTTTAAAAAGGGTTATGAATTATGTTGGTATTCCCAAATGAATTAGTATATATGAGATAATGAACATGTTAAATTGAAAATGGCTCCGAAATTTAAGAACATGTGAATTAGTTGGCATAAGGGAATTGATAAATATGAAAAATACATGGTAATTATGAGGTACACCTAATTGGATGACTATGATAAAGTGGTTGTGCTAGGTTATATAATAATCTACTTTAAATGAATTAGTGGAAGATGATTGTGAAATGATAAATGGGATAATATGGATAATACATGGTAATTGTTGAATGTTGGTTAAGGTGTGTAAATATATGAACATTCCTAATATGTTAAGGAAAGGGAATGGGAATTGGGTCAAATGGTATTTGAAATGTAAATGGATAATTTTTGAATGGGTTATGTCATAGTATTAATTCTCACATTTATTATTGTGGATTGCTAATGCCATTGATATTGGTTATGTTTGATAAATTATGATATGGTGGTTATACATATTGGTTGTGTTTGGTTGTGGTATGGTTTGTGTTGTAAATGGGTAGATAAGCATGTGAACATGGATTGGTGATGGGATAAAGGACCGATGCTCTAACCTACCCCGGAATGCATGATTTGGGGGAGATGTACGGATGCTATATACCCCTAATTGTTGTTTCGATGAAAATACATGGACAGAGGATCAAAGGAATATATAGTGATTACTTGATATGATCATCCTTAGTGAGATAGGGACATAACTTGTTTCTCTTATCCAAAATAAAAAATTGACGGAACTTTGTGTGAATGATGTGAATGGCTAACTTTTACACTTTGTTATTGATGACAAACTAGTAATAAAAGAGGCATAATGAATTAGAACATTGTTACTAGTAAAAAAAATATTTTTAACTAGTGACCCCCAAATTTTTTTTACATTACTTATTGTTTATTTATACTTTCATGCACTATTTTCTAGAGTGGATATTTTTAGACACCATTGGTGGTGGCCTACTAAATTTTACTCACTCCATCCGTTTTCCATCGCTAGGTACCTAAGAAAAATTCATGCTTGCAGGTCAGGAAAAGGGAAATGGCCCTATACTTGAGAGTTGAGTTGGACATTGTACATTCATGGATGATGTTCCAGACTTGGACTTAGAACTATTTTTCTATTTTCACTATTTTTCTTATTTTGGGTTTTGTTCTCCTTGAATTCTAGCATGACATGGCATATTTACTATTGGTTGTGGTTTGTACCTAGTTTGGAAATGGTTATTTATTACTTTTCACTGATTAGTTCATGTTATCACCAATGCATAATATGTTTCCTATTATGTCTTACTCTGAACAAGAGGGTATAGTCTCCCCACATGACTAATCTAGACCCTCGCTACTATTCGGCAACCTCGGGCTTACGGGGAGGTGCACTTGAGGTCATGTGATGTCTGGGCTCAGGGAACCTGTTTAGTGGAATCTAGTTCGGGGACATTACAAAGTGGTATCAGAGGAGTTATTTTCTCTTCCATAATATTTTTGGAAGATATAAAGGCTATTAGGATAGTTTTGGGCCATAGTTTTGAGTTTATTCTAGGTATAATCTAACTTATGTATGAGGGAATACACAAGTCATTGAGGATGGGAATTTTAGTTCTTACTGTGTGTTGTCATAGTTGAATGATATTTCACCATTGGGTGATGTGAATTTCATGTGATTTGACTGATTTATTATATTTTAATCATGGATATACTGTAAATAGGTTGTGTATTCAGGCGTCATTTTTGGTACCTAGGGATTTAGGTTGCATTCATAAGGATAGTAACACGTGAGATGGGTGTGCAGGGGCATAGAGAGTAGAATGAATTTTACTTCTTTGAAAATTTTGATAAAAATTATGCCTAATAATGGTAATTAATGTTTGTAACTAAAAATGATTAAATGGATTGTTAATTAAAATTTTTTATAAAGAAATGTTTTTATCAGGTAGAAGTTTTGGGTGGTGGTAAATTTTAAAGAACAAATGGTGTTTAAAATTGAAATATTTTCATGGTGATGATGAGTTATTTTATGAATGTGTAAATGAGTTAAAATTATGGTTAGGAAATATTTTGAGATGATAAAGGTTCCAAAGTGAAAATATTCGTCTGTAAAGGTGCAAATAGTTTAAAGGGATGTTTGATGAATGGTTTGTTATTAACTAATTTGGTTTTCCCCCTGTTGACAAATAACCCATTGTAATAAGGGTTCAGTTTAGTTGTAAATAATTTTACAAATCCTTTGGAAGAGTGTATGTGGAGCGGGTTATGTATAAGAGGTATTTCTATCTCTTGTTGCAATATATAACGATTAGACATACTTTGAGATTTTTGTTGATGTGAATGTTTGGGTGATATGAGTTCGAGTTATAGGGATTTTGAGAATTTGGATAAGTAGAATATTATAAAACATGAACCTTTGGACATGATTCATTAAGGTGGTGTTTGGTACTGTGAAAGTAGAGAACATGGTTGGTTGAAGTTGTGTGAGTTATATGATGAACATAAGAATGAGTGTCTTGGATGTAGAGTCATTAGATATTTGTGTTGTTGTGGGTGTGGTGGCCCATGTGGCTTCAATCCTTGCAAGATATATCTTGGACCATGGAGTAGGGGTTTTGGCTCAAGGTTCCAATGTATCTATACAATTACATCTTGTGAAAAAACAAGATACAATGGTCTCTTGGTGCGCTAGGTGCAGTGTGTATTGGAACGGGGGTGACAGTGTCATTCACAAACATTGATTCGTTTATAACTTGATATCTATGAGAATCAATGGATTTTATTTGTCGTGACTCTTGTTTAAGGAATTAGTATCACTCAAGATTCAAGGTGGCCAATGAGGGAGGATGGATGGGGTTCCTTGTGCTATTGGGTGTGTCTCAAATGGGTGGATGTTAGTCCTTAATAGCGTGACAAAGATGATGTCCTCTAGTGCAGGTCATCGTAGAGGGATAAGGGGGAAGGTCAGTTATTTGATGATTTGACATGAGTTATGGTTATAAGTGTGTAGTTATAGAGATATCAGAGTCAACTTCATGGGAGGATAGTCCAGTGATGTAGGGTCATTGGAATAGGAGGCATAGATAATGCATAAAAGGAGATATCGATGTAAATGAGTACCACTAAGCATTGGTAAATAGAATCATATGGATGTTATTTTTTAATGAATGGTTTGGTTGATGGGTGAAATTTTTAGAATGTCTTGGGGCCCCTGACCAAGAGGCATGGTTAAGTGAGTAAGTAGGCAATGAGATATTCCCATGTGGTGGTTGGCATTTGGAAAAAAAGTTGGTCTAATAGTAGTATATGGAAAGTGAAAAACATTAATGGCTCTAAGGGGGTCTAGATGTTTCCACACACTAGTGGGGTTCAATTTCAAATGGGATAAACATTTTTTGTTCTATATAAAACCAAACCCAGAAGCATTTTCATGAAAAAACCCCATTGATTTTATTGGCATTTCGAACCATATTATTCAATAATTAATTGTTAGGGGCATACTAGAAGAACTTTAGTGTCATGGTTGAAGTAGTAAGAAGGAAACAATTGGTTCACGAATTCATGAAATATGGTCATAGGTTGGTGGTGAGTCTTATTTGGAAATCACACTTGAGAGGTTTTGGTTAAATTCTAATGATAGGTGGGATGGATGGAAGCATAAATTCCTCAGTAGATCATCGTGTTCCATTGTGGGAGGTGATATGAGAAATAAATAATTTGGTGGTGGGGTTCTTCAACAATTTATTAGCATACCTTAGCTAATAATGATCATTCCCAACATCCTGACATCATCCTTAGTACGTTGGGATGCTATGGCATTATGCCTAGGAACATGACGGTGTTTTGGCAGGATAAGGGAAATCATGAATTTTACTGTCATGGGGGTAGTATATGGGATGTGGGATGGTGGGATTCACACAATCTATGGTTTTGGGAGTGGTCCTTGGGGTGAACTGGTTATCAGTGAATGTCATGGTTACCACCCATGGATGGTAGAATCTGCTACTGGTTGACGTTAAATCTCTTATTATTGGGAAGGATAGACTACCATGTCCAAATTTTGGGGTGCGGTGTGTGATTGGGTGTGATCCATGTTGATTGGAATCCCATGTGGAGAGTAATGGTAACGACACATCTAAGGTGGGATAGATGAGTCGGTCATGAATGTGGGGAGGAGAATGTTGAGTTGATGTAGCAGCACCATGTTACAAATAATGAACCTGTGAGGTGCATGATGGGTCTCTCAGAATGGACAAGTGGGCCTTGACTATATTGGTTGATTGATCCAATCTTTGGTTTTTGGGATATGGGTGGTTCTAAATGATATTTGTAAATCTTATGTTTACTCATCAAATAGTGTGGTGAGATGTAACATCAGTTGGTGGAAAGAGAAGATGGGTTCTATAATTCCATTGGAAACTAAAAATAGACTAAAGTTATTTCCCTTAAGTTATTTTTGAACACCTCGATGATTGAAGGAAACTTGTCTGTGTGATGTAGTTTCATTCAATTGGTGAAGCTAAGAATTCCAAATTAGTCAACCAGGGAAACATGACTCGACTCTAAGTAGGAGATGAATATGGAGAGTGGTAAATCACCTTTGGTGGATTCTTTGGGGGGAGAAGAGTGATTCAAATTTCATAATGGGCTTGAGTGAGAACTTAGCATTCTTTAGATAGTGTATGAGTTGTAGGGGTGGTAGTGATTGGTAATTATATTTAGGATAGTGGAGACTAGTGATGGTATGGATGTCAGTGGTTCAATGTTGAAGGGAATCTACCAGAAGTCAAGGAATGACCTCAATGGGTGTGTTAGGTATGATATAAAAGTCGAGTTTTGATTATGGTGGTCTTTCATCAAAGGATGAGGTTCCAAGTAACTGAAGAGGGTGGGGAGATCTATAGAGGATAAATGGTTGGAGGATGATGTGATTAGAGATTTAGGTTGGAGGGACTCTAGTGGACACTGTTTGGGTTTTTTGGCCCTTGTAGCAAGCTTTGGAATGGGATGAATCATTCGAGTACTAGAGTGTTTGGGTTGTGTTTGGATGTATGGTTTTTGGAATGGGATCGTCGAGACATGAGTGGTGGATCTAGGAAAGATGGGAAATGAGGTTGGGAGGATCATGTGTATTCCTTTGGGTGATACTAGGTTTTGTCAGCGTTGGAGTTTTGAAAATAGAGGAAAATGATGCTAACTAGTTTGGGTCATGAGTTGGGCAGTGTTTCAGACTGATGGGGTGTCGATTGGTTCCTCCATGGGGATATAATGTTGTGTGAAAAGTTCCCAAGTGTTGTGATCTAGGAACTATTTCGAATGTTTTCTTTATGAAGTCCCACTGGTTGGGTGTGGTTTATGTTGATACATCCTTAAGGGGTATCTTGTTTTTGTTGGGGGGGTGGGGGTTGTGGTGAGGAAGAATTGCGGGTTAAGATGGTGCCTTGGTTTACTTTTTGTGGAATCGTTATAATGTACAATGATAAATGTGGGGAAATGGGAATGGATAGGTAGACCTAGTCACATGACCTCTTATTACCGAAGTTCATTGACACTCAGAATGAGTGGCTCGAGGACGATGCATTATAATGTGGGGAGGTTATAAGATCCTAGATTTTCGTAAGGTGTGTGTTTGTTTATTTTTTTCTTTATGTCCCCTATTTTGGTTAAATATTTGTTCCCCCTAGTACATGAGAAGGAATGGGGGTGTTCTGGGGGTTTAGGGCCCAAAAGAGGGAGGCACATGAGTTTTCTGGTTAGGTTTCATGTTTTCCGCATGGTTAGTGCAAACAGTACGTAGCATCCTCAGTAACCATGTAGCCTTGGACAGAGGATTTCACATGGTTTGGAAAGCCATGTGGGTACATTTTTCAACCGATTAAAGTTGATAAATTTACAAAATTACCTCTTTGGGGTTTTAAAGCCTCATTTGGGATTTTCATTATTTCTTAACCTCTAAAGCCTATTAATGAACCAAGACCTATATGAGCTTCCAAGGATTGATATATCTCATTTCTAGGCTATTCTTGACACCATTGGTTGTCATTAAAGATCTAGGTATGTTTATAATTACTCTTGATTCCCTTTTCCAATTGGGGTTTCTATTTTCTCTCATCTCTTTTCGAGGCTCTAAAACCCTGTTTTTTAGTAGAACCTAGGTTTGAACTTCAAGGGGGGTTTGGATCAGGATCTTAGGTTATGTTTAAGAGTGGTTCATCACCGGATTCGAGGTAGGTGTTCTACAAGTTATATGACATAGTTTTCTTATAGAGTTGTGCATGTGTGCTAAGATCTTTCCTTCCACTAGTGGTTTATTTTTTACCATGCATATAATTTGGTAAATTATGTGTCCCAATGATTACTAGATTCCTTAAAATTCCTTGTGGGATGTATAGAGTATTTATTGAACATTTTATGGTTACCCTTGGGGTGCACTGTCCATATCAAACCAAGAAATTGGTAAAATTAAGTGTGAAATTGATGTGTGATGGAGTAGAACCCTTGTTGAACATGATATTAAGTTTACTTGAATTGGAAATGGAATGTTTATTGTTATTATAAGGTTGGTAATGGATTAAAGGGTTTGTTTAGAATTACCTAGTAATGGGTTAATTGGGTCAATGTAGATCATGTCAAAGGGGTTATGAATTATGTCGAGTTTCCCAGAGTAATTATTATATATGAAATGATGAATGTGTTAAATTATAAATGGTTTGTGAATTGGAAAACAAGTGAATGTGTTTGCATAAGGATATTGAGGAATATGTGTAATGGTTAAACACATGGGAATTATGGTGTACATTTAATTAGATGACTGTGATAAAGTGGTTGTGCTAAGTGATATAAGAATTGTACCTGAAATTCGTAAGTGGTAGATGCTTTTGAAATGATAAATGGGATAATTTGGTTAATAAATGGTAATTGTTGAATGTTGGTGAAAGTTTGGAAATCTAAGAACATAATTAATAGGTTAAGGAACGGGAATGGGAACTCAGTCAAATGGGCTTTGAAATGTAAATGGAAAATGTTTGAATGGGTTATGGAATAGTATTAATTCCCATATTGACTATAGTGGATTGTTTTTGGCACTAATATTGGTTATATTAGGTCTATTATGGTATAATGGTTATACGTATTTGTTGTGTTTGGTTGTGTTAAAGATTTTGTTGTAAATTGATGTATAGGAATGTGCACCTGGTTTGGTGGTGGGATAAAGGATTGATGCTCCTCCCACGGGTAGGGTTGGACCGATTATCTAACCTACCCACGAAAGAAAAAGTTGGGGAGTCAGACTAATGCTCTATGCCCAAAATGGTTATAATCAATGAAGATACCTAGACTAAGGCTCTGGGGAAAGTGTGGTGATTACTTGATATGCTCATCCCTACTATAATTGGGACAATACTTGTTTCTCTTATGAAAAATAACAAAATCCATGAACCTTTGGTGAATGATGTGAATGCATAATTTATGAACATCATGATATATAATGAACTCATAATGAAATGGGAATACAGAATTGGAACATAGTTAGTAATAACTATGTAGAGATTGTTATCTAGGGCCCCTAAATTTTATTTATTTTACTTATTGTTTATTTATACTTTCATGCAGTATTTATTAGACTTATTATTTTTATACACTTTTGGTGGTATCATACTGAGTTGTACTCACACCCCACTCGGTCTATCATTGATTACATGAACATGTTTCATGCTTACAGGTCAGCATAAGGGAAATTGACCTATTTTAGGGAGTTGAGTTGGACATGGGACATGCAAGGATGAGGTTCCATACTTGGACCCAGTACTATTTTGTGATTTTCACTCTTTTTAATTTTTTTGGGTTTTTTCACCTGGTATTGTAGCATGACATGGAATATTTACTATTGGTTGTGGTTTTTACCCATTTATAAATTGGTTATTTATTATTCTTCAATAATTAGTTCATTTTATATCTGCTGCATTATATTTTTACTTTTATTTCTTACTCTGACCAATATAGAATTGCATCCCCATGTCACTAATCTATACCCTCCATGCTAGTCGGAAACCTCTAGAATATGGGAGGCATGCTTGAGGGCATGTGATGACCGAGATGAGGACACCGGTTTAGTGGCACCTAGGTTGGGGATATTACAAAATTCAGGAATGTTTTGAAATATTATCATCCATCAACTCTACCTTCATTCTAGGATTATTGAGAAGGATTGAATTGTATGATAAAATATGATTTGAAAATATATCCTTATTAAGAATGACTTTACCTTACACTTTTAAGAAGAAAAAATTACTACTAACATTACTAGATCATTGAACTGAGTTATAAAATTTAATTTTTTTATCCCCCTCATGTACCATTTTATTTTGAAACCATTTTTATACATAATTTCATTCATTGGTAGAAGATAAAAAAACTTCAAGGAATTTACAACCTCTATTGAGTTATCCAAATTAAAATAAACCTTGGTGGGGTCCTCCTACACCTACTATAGAGATGCCTCATGAGATGTTATTTGATTTTCAAACCCACTAGAGGTTATCTTACTATATATCTCGAGTTTATACTTAACTAATTCTAGATTTAAAACACATGTACTAACATGAACATGAAAATATATATATCCCCAAAACTCTCACATGAGCCCATCACATTCAATATGATCATCACATTCATTCATGAATCAAAAATCGAATGGAAGTTTCAGATCCCTGTTTATTAAACTAACAATTGCAGGGTGATGATCATAGTTGAGTTTAGTAATGGAAATGTTGGATATTAAATCCCATTTATCAAGAGCCCTCTCATTGGTAAATGAACATTCAAGATTTATGGCCACAATTCTGCTTAGATATCATCTGTATCAAGTGTATTTTTCACTAACCAAATTTCTCACCATTATAAAATTCCCCTATGTAGAATCCATGAACTCTCTAAAAGTAATAAAAGTGTGTACAATGCCATTTTTTCACTAGGAATGATAATAGTGTTAAAATCTCCAAGTAGAATCCAAGGATGATATATAAATACATGGGGACTTCCAATAAATGTCCTTAAGAAGATTATATCATGTACATATTCTAAGAATAAATTAAGAGAAGTACATTTTCATATTATTATGGTAAATACTACATGTAATCATCTTTTCTTACACGGAATAGGTATAGGACTATCAATTGAAGAGTATTCAAAGTCCCATAGGGTTTCCACAAGAGTGGGTAAACTATTAGCAGCAAAAAAATGGTAATCAATTTTATTTAGACCATAAAAACAAAAGGTGAATGAGGGATTTGGATTAGAAATTCCTAAAAGGTATAGTTTATGAATTTGGTTATTTTTATACTAGGAGTTACCTATTCTAGATTTTTCCTATCCATGATAATTAATGAAAAATTCATTCAATTTGAATAGTATTTTTGAGTAAATGTTTTCGTTCGTTCTTCTTCCACTAAAATTATTTTTTCTCAAGGTCCTCTTTCCACAAAAAGCTTGGATTATGCTCTGAATTTCATCGATGCAACCCATAATGACAATATAAATTTCATCTAAGGGTGTGTTTATGCTAGTATCATATCCATCCATTTTGCCAACAATAATCCCTAGAGCCTTTTTTGAGGAACTCTGGGAACCCATGGAGGATCTTAGAAGGGCCTAAATTTCCTCTTCTTCTTCTACCATTCTTCTCAAAAGTTTCTATGGCATAGAAAATGATTTATTACTATAGCAAGGAGTTATAGCTTCACCAGTAGAAGTATGAGATATAAACTTATCATCAATTGGATTTTAAAAGGATATATAAATTTACCAATAGTAATTATCCCTATAATATTATTATCTCCCAATTAATATATATAAACAACTTATATCCTATCCACACATACATTATGAACACATAAGGGAGGGAATTATGAAGAAGGTTTCTCTACACAACCCACTATATTTTTCATTAATTCACCTATAGGAGGCTTTGGAGTCTCCTCCAGAACCATATCAGTCATTATGTTTATAGAGTCATCCACAACTTCTATAGTCACAGGTTTACCCACCACAAACGGATCCACCTCTTTGTTATGAGAATATTTTACCATCCAATCAAAAAAACATGTATATTAGTGTTCTCATTCAACCATATTCTTTTTATTCTATTCTTAAGTGTTCTCTATTTTCAATAATATGCGATATGGATTTTTATAATTCCCAAAATCCTTTCAGGATATTAATTTATGAAAATTTGGATTTTTAACCTACATTTGAATGAACCTGAAGTTGGCTATATAGTTCCCCAAAGTCTTACACACCTCACAAAATGGGGTTCATTATTCATACTCCACCATAATTTTGAGCTTATAATCATTAACAACTAGATTTATAACCATGTGAAACATAAATTCAATGTTAACTTCCATAAGAATAAATAAATAGAAACCAATCTCACCATCAAGAGTGTGTTGATACATCTTCAACAGAGCTCCCACATAAGACGATAAATCACTGAGAATCATGGGATGCTAGAATACCCATCTAAGTCTATGATGTCTAATCCAAACCTGAACGAATGTTTTTTCTCAATAAACTAATCAAAATTCATATCTAATTTCATTATTCTGAAGACACCTAGTTTTAGAGGATTTTTCCGAGTGTTCCATGCCTTGTAGAGATCCTCCTTACTGTTGAATAAAATTTTAAAGTGCCCTCTCCCAACTAGGATTGGCTTCTAGTTATTTTAATCTTAGCACTAACTGATTCTGGAGTTGAGGTCTTTATTACTCTATGGTTTATCTCCTTTACCAATATTGATACATCTAGTATTTAATAATTTTCAAATATCTATTATTTGCTAAATTTCTTCTAGATTTACCATCACTGATAAAACACCATCCTCTGACCTATTTTGGATGATATATGTATCTAGATATTGGATCACATTATGGTCGGCACCACACAATGAATATGAAAATATAGTTTTATTTGTCTTTAATACTTGTTTATTGATTTTTTTTGGTGGACGATCAATCATTTTTTGGGCTAATGATAAGTTTCATGAAAAGATTTATATAGTTACCTTCGATCCTGAACAAAATTTTCAACGTGTTAAATGAATACTTAATTTTGATGACTCTTTCAACTATGAACGTAAAGTTAGTGATAGGTGTTAATGGATAAAGAAACACTATCTATAACATGTTTCAAGAAATATTGATGTGCTATCTATAGAAGGTGATTATAGAACTATTTCATGAAGTTCTTTTTATGATTTGAGATGATTTTAAGCTATTAAGAGTGACTCTAGATTAGTGTAAAAGTTCAAAAATAATATTTTAAAATTCATTATAGTTTGTATAACTTAAGAATCAAAATTTCAATTTCTGATTATATAAATTTTCTATATAAATTATGTCTGTCTAATATCAGTTCATATTACGTTTTACAAGTCATTCTTTCACATCAAACATTATGATGACATATGAATTTCATGTGACTTCATTGAGTTTTTGAAATTGTTGATTCTATGAAATTGATGAATAATCCCATATTTCATTGTGATTGTATGACATTAAAGAGGACCATATGAATTTTATGATCATGTGAGTTATAATTTCATTGAAAAAATATCATAAATATCATAATGAATAATCTGATAAATATCAAATTTGAAGATGATTATGCCCTGCATTCATTTTTAAAAATCATGAATAGTGTTTCTAGATTTATATTGAAGAAAAGGAAAGGTGATTCATAGAGAATTTGTGCACAATTAAGCAAGGATCCACACTATTATTAATACATTTTTCAAGCATGTATGGAACCAAATTCCAAATGATGTAGATTTCATGGTAATAGTAAATTATAAAGAATTGTATATTTCAATATATTATTTAAAAATGGGGGATTATGAGTTCTATGTATTTAATTAACTTAAATATTGAAATTAAATTTAAAGGAAGTCAAGGTATTATGATATTTGAAAATATTTCAATGTCAATAAATGCGGAAATAATATTCTTGTGGCATGTGAATATTTTTAAATTAAAAAATTGGAATGTTGGGTTCTATTCAATAATTACAATAATAGCGTCAGAAATATTTTTATGAGTAATGAATGTTTTGGTAGAGAAGATTTATTATAAAAAGATGTTGAATATCAATACTATTTAGGAACAAATCGCTTACAATCTTCAATGATGACCTATATTTAGTGTTTTTTCTATATATATATATAATAATCATAGTACATCACTTAAGGGTGATAGTATTATATAGAAGGTTTAAGATAATAATCATTTCCACAGTCATTATTGATAACAAATGTGTAGTCGGGTGTGTGTAAGATAAAAACCATAAAAAATCAGGTACCTAATCATCCTTGGGGAGGTGAGACTAGTTAATAAATAGGTTTTTATCTATTTATTGAATATTTTGTTGGTTTTTTGTGATCACTATTTAAAAATACTAATTACATGAATGTTTATATAAAATGAAAATATAATAAATCAATTCAACACCCCTCTCAGTATCTTCCATACACATTTGATCTTATTCAGTTAACTCCAATTTCTATTCTACAAACATAATTAAAACATCCTATTTACATAATGACTCAAAAATAAATCATGATCATCATCTAACGGTTATAGATAAGACAATAAAACCCTATAAAATATCATTATATTATAGGAATATAAAAATAAATACAACTATAAAAAATCTCTAATTCCATTAAAAATTATTTAATTAGTAAGATAAGATAATGAAAAACAATCAAATGTGTTTATATATATAACTCCAAATATTAAAAAATCACAAAAAACCCAAAACACATACTTGGTTCAATAAACAATCTATTCACAGTATACAAGTCAATGTATTATACCGTTCTAAAAGGGATCCACAATATGTAACACAAGCCAATGTGGGGTAATAAGCCACCATTATAGCCCAAAAAACCATCTATTTAGAATATAATAGCTACACATAATATATTTAGTTTGGTCAATTAAAAATACATCCCATATAGATTCACTATAAAACAATATAATAATTTCGATGATAAAACATCCTTAATCCTAGGGTGACCATTTTGTTACCATAATCAATTCTAATGTGAATACCCACTTTTTATTTGGTAAACCCACCTTCTATAATGTAACATCTCTATTTTATAAAATTAATTATAATAACACTATGTTTCGATTATTTAAGAATCATTAAACCTTATAAATTCCAACCATATTCATAGAAAACCCAATTTTTTCACAAAAAACACATTAATGTAATACAATTTTAACATTATTTCCAAATATTTTTATTCTGAAGGACACTATGTAATGTATGAGACCCAGATTCCACTGAAGGTACCTTGAGCCTGGTTGGCCACAAGTACTCAAGAACTTCTCCCCAAATGAAAAAGTTTATCGACGAGTAGCGAGGAACAAGGGTTGGCCAATGGGGATACTATTCCCTTGTTAATAAAGTGTATCATTGTGGACAACATAAAAATATGATGTAATTATTAGATGAAAAAATTAAATAGATATATGGAACAGTTGAAGCTAACTAAACCACAATAATAAATAATATAATTAAAGAAATAGATGATGATTATGTATGTCATGTATCTAGAATACTGAAAAATGGGTATAAAAGTAAAAGAGAAACATGATATAAAAAAGCAGAAAAATGAAAAAAAATCTATCCCAAGAATCCCTAGCTCCATCATGGTCATCTCCTACTATCTCCATCCAAAACAATTAAGAAATAAAGAATCCGAAGAAACTATCTTCCCTTTATCAACAACTATATAAATATGTCTACCCAAGAACCAGTGGAACCCAGATAGGGTATGAGAAAAATCCCAGTAGACCACCACCAACTGTGTCTATAACATAATTTCTGTGAAAAATAAATTAAAAGATGAGAAAGTATGAATATATAAATGTAAATTTGTATAGTAATGTATTTACCCAAGTACATGCTTCATCCCTCAGGTGGTGTATGAACATATATCCAATTCATTGATTAATTATGTTTAGTTTAAATAATTATTTCATGTGTGTAATATACATAGATGACATAACATCATGATTGTACTATTAGTGGTTCCAAGGTGTAATAATGAAACCTAAATTGATAATAACAATAATAATAGAAGGGTTCGAAGGTAATATCAAATAAAAAATACACCTTAAGGGTCACCAACTCAGTATTAGCTGCGGCCTGGTTAAGGGGGTAGGAATGTTATCTGAGGAGAATCATCCAAGGACTTCAACAATATTATGTTCTAACAAAGTCCAAGGAAGAAATCCAAGATAAAACGAGATAAGAAATGTCCAGGTCTGAGGAAATATCCAAGGCACATCATGTCTGAAGAAAAAATTTTGGATCAATGGAGTGTATCCAACATGTCTAATAATAGTAATCAAAGGATCCCACTATATCATGATGATAATACACTTGTAGATGAGGATTGGGTTCCATGTGGGTCTAATAAAATGAAACCATAATCCTTGAATATGAATGGCATCCTCGAGTACTCATGGAATTCCCCCAGGAATCCAAGGAGAGATCGAGTCAAACCACTCCTATAAATATTTCAATGTCTATATGTATAATTTGGAACATTATATTTAGTTCATATAATAATTTTTCAATGTAAAATTTATTCTATTTAATAATTTTAAAAGGTTCTATACATTCCTTTTACTAGTGTGACAAGGTCAAGGGAATGTAACAATTTAAGTAATTTGATATTCAATCAGTTGGTGATCTCCTTTAAGATTAATAAAATGAGAAGGATGGGATACGGATGAGCAACCACATTCATTTAATTTAATATAAACTTGTACATGTCATATAAATATGATATACTTTCCATTTTACAATTGGTTAATCAAAGTTAAGCACCTACAATTGGCAGGTCAAGTGAAAACAACATATTTCAAGCTAATCAACAACTCAGTATTCATGAAACAATTTATGATCCATTTGATATAATGAGGCTTCTGATTATAATGGATAATCCTAGAGCACATGAAATTGGGGGATAATATTTGTCAAAACACAAAAAAACAAAAATATGATACCTCACCCTATATGGGGTGGTAGATGTTGTGAATATAACCACCAATAGTGTATTACATATATGTAATGGGTATTAGGACACAGTCTTAATGACTTCAATAATGGAACCTAAATTCTAAAAGTTATGCTCAATGAAATTTGTGTGATTATATAACAATTTATAAAACAATGGAAATTGGGGATTGATTAATAGACCACCTTAGGCTCGTACAACTCTTCTTGTCCAGTATCAGCCTTCAGTTTAACCAAGATTGATTAGATCTAAAGAACATATCAATGCCTAGAAATTGGTTCATATGAGCCTACATCTAAATATCATCAAATATATGGAGAAGCATAATGTAAGATAAAAAATTAATAGTGAAGGTATTGATACAGATCCAATGGGACAAACAATGATTGAACTAGACATCAGATGGACGATATATCTCAAAATAGAAAATATATAGCTTTTGGATTCAAAATGGGAGGAAATGAGGATATTGCCCACTATAAAAACAAATCAGATGATTTTTTATTTTAAAACATAACAATAGTTTAATTTCGTAAATTCACCCATTTTAGCCTTCGCACTATTTGGATGTATGGTTTGGTCACACCATGCAAAAACCATGCACCAAAATCTATATTAAGGGGAACCCACATGTTTAGGTCACACGGTTATGGAAACTGTGTCATGACCCTGTGAAAGGTCTCTGCCATTTTTATGAATCATTTCACATGACCATGAAGAAAAACTATCATGATTAGATAAAATTGTACGCCCTATTCCATCCTATTATCTAGCCTTAAAGGACTTATAAAACCATGTGGCCTACCTCGCACAGTTTCAAATAATTTTACAATATGCCTTTTTCACCTAAAATTCCATGTTTCGGTCTCTGATCAAGACCCAGATGTAGTACCCCTAGTTTCTAGTATGTAACCATTACCTAATTCTTTTCATTGTTATAAATTATAGGGGTGATGGTTAAGAGAGTTCAGAGAACTTTGTATGTGTTTTGGGGAAAATTGTAAGTCACATGGGAGGCACATGGTTTGTCTAACCATGTGTCCTAACTGTGCGTGGTAGGAACTTTTGATGCAGTGTCTCCTATACAGTTGGATCACGGTTTGGGAGACCTTGTGAGGAGGCTGTGTGAGGGTCTATCTAGGTAGTGGCTAATGCAGGGTTAGCACATGGTTTGTCTAACCGTGTGAACTAACCGTGTTGGAACTTAAGTGATATCCTAAAAGAATGGATCTCACAAGTTTTTGCATCTAAATGGCTTGTTGTTCCTCATAATCATTAATAACATTGGATTACTCTCCCTCTTATGTAAGAAAACCTCTCCCATGAATTTTGGCGGTGATCTGAAGGAATTCCTTGGAAAATCAATTCCAGATTCTTGAGGTCTGCGATCGTTCTATATCCTTTATGATCAGTTTCATAGATTTACTTAGATCTACTTATCCACTTCTCTCAGTTTCATAGATCTACACCCATTATGGATATATCTAAGTGTTTGGATGACAAATATGGTTATATTTGGTCTTGGTCTTTCTAATAAAGAGATCTGGGTGGGTTCTTGAATAATCAACCCATTTTCTTGAGCGTTCTTCATTCGATGTGGTTTTCATCAAAACCATTGATGGAGGAGGCTTCTTTATCGTCTCTACTTATTAGAATCAATTGGAATTCATTCAAATTGAATGTTTTGTGTTGAATTTATTGTGATTTCATTGTTGAAAACTTGTTGGAAACCTTCTTGAGTGATGGTTGTGAAATACGGAAAATTAAGGGGTTTAAATGAATGTGTTTGTTCTTTGTATAAAAACATGGGGTTTAAAATGGAGATTCTTCTGGTTTGATGGAACAAAAATGTGATTAGCTTTTTTCAATATTAGGAAATGTTTTCTTGAAATGAAATTTTTCTCGGAATCTGGTTGTGCTTTGGTATTAAAAAAAATCGGTTTTATTGAAGTGGTTTGTTTTAGTAATGGAAATATTTCCATAAATGGTGTTGGTGCGAGTTCATGGTTGAAGGGACCTTAATAAGGGATGAGTACCAATAGGGTACAAGTGACATGACACTATATCATGTTTCAAATGATAATAATAATGGGATTTAAATTTCTAATCAGTTATGTTTCTGGAAAAATAACTTTCCTGAAATTGGATTCATTTTGTTTTGTTTTCTCATGGTTGTAAATGGTTTTTGGAACTTTTTTTTATTTGTATATAAACTATTTTAGTAAATTTTTTTATATAAACTATTTTATATAATTTTTTCTAACTCTTATATCATAGTGGTGGGATTAGGGAAGTCATTAGGGAAATCCTACAGAGTTTTATACTCAACCCTGCTTTGTAATTTTGGTGCTTTTTCGGATGCTATCATCTAGGACAGGGGAAAAGGTATCATTTCCCACATTTTTAGCACTAACCTGTGATGTTTAGGCTGTTTGTAGATTATATATCTTGTAGTATGTGAAGCATGGATTCATGTGATCTTTTCAGAGCCTTGTGTCATTTATCAGCAGCATACTTTCATACTTGGGTTTTCTTTTACAGTTTCATACTTTGATATGGTTCTGAGATACATGAAGTTGCTGAGTTGTATTTCATTTGTTCATGCATCATATAGTGAAAGTTTTTTTATGGTTGGTTGTGTTAATGGTTTATTTTTTAAAAGGTAAAATCGTGCCCCACTTGTATTTGAAACACTTGTCATTTATTGCTAGCCTTTGGCATCTTGGGGATGTATCTTAAGGATAAGTAATGACTCATTGTGCTCTCAAGCCAATAAGAATTGGTCGGTCATTACAAATGGTATCAGTCTGGTCCTTCCTTTGTGGTACAAATGTTCCTTAGTGTTCTTAGTCATGGATTTAGAATTCCTTTTCACCTATTACATAGGATTAAATCTTAGATAGGAGTATGATTGTTGAAACATGAAATGTATAGAATAAAATGATGTACATAACCCATTTTTTCTGAACTTCAAGTTACCAGGGTGGTGGGTATATATGTTTTTTGGATACACATCTACAATGTTGGATATATCATTGTCATGGGTTTAGAAAATGATATGGGAATGGAAATCATTATATAGGAATGAATTCACACTTGGATTTTGTTTCTCTATGTGAGGAATGATTTATAATTTGTGCAAGGTGAGAATTTTTTAAAAATGCAGAAATTGTTTTCAAATGAACGATTTTGAAATCAAAAGATTTGGTGTATTTGGAAAATGGATTGATTTTTAAAAAGCATGTTGAATGTTTTAAAAAATTTCTGACCATAGAAAAAGGTAATTTTGAAAACAATATTGTGATAATTGATGTGATATAATTTGAAATGCTAAGCCATCAGTTTCTAGAAAGTGAGATTGACAAAATTTTTCGTTGGTTTAAAAAATGGCACCTAACAGGTGTCGTTGAAACAAACTCGAAGGAGCTCCGAAGAATGTTGTTTTACCTAAACCACAGGTGAACTAAGAGCTGGTTCAGAGTATTTTCAAGGATTTTAGATCTATGGATATGGGGAACTAGAGGAATGGTCCACAACATGTGGATCATACCATCAAGTTCATGAAGTAGAATCCACCGAACATATGAAGTGATGCTAAACCCGAGAAGTGGAGGTGTGGCTATGTAGGATGAATCATATCTTCTATTTCATTGTCACACTGGTGGACATAAAAATCAATCTTCCAACATATATGATCGTGGATCTTTCACGCAGGTGTTTGGATTTATCAGGGTAGGGTAAATTGGATGTAGGCCTACATGGGAGGATTTTGAGAAATTATTCAACAAAAACTTCTATCCTCATACATTCAAGATCCAAGAAATGACAAACTTCTTCACCCTGAAATAGGGGGAGCTACTCTATCATAGAGTACATAGCGAAATTCTTGAATTTAGTATATTTTTCACTAGAGGATGGGGAAGTGTCACTTTAATAAAATACATCTTCGAATCGGGTCTAAGGTATGAGATTCCATCGTAGATTGTTGTGCTATGTACTAGGGATTATATAGAGATGGTGAACATAGAAATTGTGGATGAACATGATATCTTGGGATTGATAGGAGGAGGAATTATGATACATATAGGGAAATGTGGAACACCATTGCTAGGAGAAATTGGAAATGGGACACCAATTTCCAAGGTGGAAATGGAAATCAGAATCAGACCGCGGGATCATTGAACCTTCCTCCACGACCCTAGAGTAAAGATGGTTGCTTTAAATGTCAATCAATTAACCACATAAAGCGAGGGTGTACAATAGAACCTAGGGAATTTCATAATTTCAACAAGATGGGACATCTTCAGCTCGATTATCGTAGTTCTCCCAGGTCAGGTGCTCAGTACACTTCTCAAGCATCGCAAGCATCACATGCTTTGACATGACGGGGATAGTAGAATCAGTCTCATTAGCATAACAGAGCTATCCATGGTGATTCTTTAAATACCATGAATCCTCAACCAGAGAATTCTCAGCAAGGAAACAAGGATAACAGTCTAGTGATAAAGCAATTGTATGGAGCCGAGAAGATGATTATCGATGATCGGGCTAGACTATCTATGGTGAGAGGTATTATTCTTTTGAATTCTACCCTTTTGAAAGTGATCCACGATACTGGATCATCGGATTCATTCATTTCTTCTTAAAATGTTGACTTTCTATGTTTAAAGTTGGAAGTTTCTATTTTAAAACTAAAAACTCCTCTTGGTGAAAGTGAATGTAAATCCTTTGTGTGTATAGCATACATTATAACTACTGACAGAGCTGATCTAAAATTGAACTTATCGATGTTATACTTGGATGTCAATGGTGTAATCCTAGGTATGTATTGGTTGATGATTTTTAAGGCTCACATCGACTATTATAAGAGAACGGTAAGTTTCACAACTGATGACAGCATCAAGCATCTCTTTAGAGGAGAGAAGATGGTAAAGAAAATGGATAAGATCTTGTTAGAACCAACTGTGGGAAAGATCACCTATCAGTTGGTAGCGTTGAATTTGGAATCAATCGAAGAGACCTAGTAAAATAGTTTTCCATGAGTTGTGGATCAATTTCCAGATGTCTTCCCCAAGAACTTCTCTTGGTTTACACCTCTAACGGAAGTGGAGTTTAAGATTTATCTCCATCCAGGGACTAGTATTATTTTACTTCCATATTATAGGATGTCACCAATAGAGTTACATGAATTGAATATGCAGTTGGAGGAACTAGAAAGCAAGGGGTTTCATTCCACAAATACATCTCCATTGGCAGTACCAGTTTTGTTCTTAAAGAATGTAGAAGGAACTCTTCAGCTGTGTGTTGAATATCGAAATCTTATCTATGTTATGATAATTAATAGATATCCAAATACACATATTGATTACCTGTTTGATCAATTAAAGGGTTCTCAGTGGTTCTGAAAAATTGACTTGCGATCTAGATATCACCAACTGCAACTTCATAAGATGGATAATGTAAAGTCTTCTTCTAGAAACAGATATGGCTACTACGAATATGTAGTCATACCTTTCTGTCTAACGAATGCACTAGCTGTCTTCATGGATTTGATGAAACATATATTTTAGAGATATCTGGATTCGTTTTTTTTTTGTTTTTGTAGATGAAATCTTGGTCTATTCAAGGACACGGGCTGACCATGAGGAGCACCTGAAAATAGTCATACAAATTTTGAGAGATCATCCTTTTTATTCCAAATTATCAAAGTGTGGTTTTTGTATACAAGAACTATGTTTTATTAGCCATGTGATTTCTGAAAAAGGTGTTTTTATTGATCCTGAAAATATTGAACCTATTATCTTCTAGAAACCAATGAATATTGTCTTCGAGATACAAAGTTTTCTTAGTATAGCTAGATACTACCAACGCTCTGTGTGTGATTTCTTGCGACTAGCTTCGCCGATGATAGCTCTGACCAAGAATAATTCTCAATTCCCATGTATTGAGGAGTGCAAGAAGATTTTATAGGAGTTAGATGTTCGTCTTACATCATATCCTATTGTGATTTTTCAATAATCAGGAAAGTATTATGTGGTGTTCTGTGATGCTTCGAGTTCGTGGTTGGGTTGTGTTTCCATGGAAGGAGGCCATGTCTTTGCTTATTGTAAAGGCAATTGAGGCTGCGTGAGAATAATTACCCAAAACATGATTTGGAGTTATCTACAGTCATCCATGCTAACATGGAGACATTATCGCTTTGGTGAGAAATGTACTGTGTTTATAGATCACAAAATCTTGAAACACATTTTCTCACAGTGAGATTTGAATCTGAGGAAAAGGAGATAGATGATGTATATCCAGATGTTTGACTTTGAATTGATGTATACACTAGGAAAATGGAATTCAATGGAAGATGCGTTGAGTAAAAAGTCATATGCTCATTTGGAAAAAGAATATTCCAATGAATGGAAGTTGATGTCAGTCCTCGATGACATGCAAGTGGAATGTAAATACCGGGGTGATGTTTTTGTTTTCTTTTCAGCAATTCTTGTTCCTGATTTGGTAAATGTGATCAAAGAGGCACAAAAATATGATGCTGAATGTCTAGTTATGAGATTAAAACAAAATGTTTGGGGGACCATTTTGGGTTGGAAACTTGATGGGAGTTCAGTTTGGTTCGTTAGAGATCAGATAGTTGTACCAAGTTCTTGTTTGGAACAACTCCTTCAATATTACCAACATTCGAGATGGGTTGTACATCCAGGTACATAGAAGATAAATAAGCCGGTGAAGGTGATGTTTTGGTGGAGAGGCATGAAAATGAAGGTGGCTGAGTTCATCTCGTGGTGCTTAACTTGTTAGAAGTTTAAAGTAGAGCATCATAGACCTGTAGGAATATTTTAGTCTTTACCTATCCCATTGTGTAAATGGGAGCAGATAGAATTGATTTTTTTATAGGTCTTCCAAGAATAGTTCAGAAACCCAATTCCATATTGGAGATAGTGGATTAGCTTACCAAGTCAGCCCATTTCATACCTATATGTGTAACTCATATGGCCAAGGATCTGTCAGAAATAAATATCTGAGAAGTGGTAAAGAGGCATGGCATACCAATATCAATAGTCTCATACTGAGTAATGAGGTGTACATCTCGTTTTTGGAAATCATTACAGTAAGATCTTGGGACTTAGTTGAATATAAGCATAGAAAATCATCCTCGGAAGGATGGGAAATCTGAGTGGACGATAAAAACATTAGAAGACATGTTGTGGGATAGTGTAATGGATTTTGGGGGCTCATGGGAGGAGAATATAACCTTAGTGGAGTTCTCATCCAATAACAGTTATTTTTCCTTGATACACATGGCTCTGTTTGAAACATTATATGGGAATCCTTGTTGTTCTCCACTATGTTGCGTGGATATAAGTGAAACATCACTAGTAGGGCCGAGCCTTGTACAAGAAACAATGGAGAAGATCTCATTGATTAGAAAGTGGATTTAGTTGGCTCAGAGTCGTCAGAAATCTTATGAAGTTCACCATAGAAGATCATTGTCATTCTTTGTGGGTGATCATGTCTTAGACATCATCATTTCTGGAAGCAAGGAATGATATCCCCTAGATACATTGGCCCATTTGAGATACTAGAATGGGTCCAGGAGGTGGCATATCAGTAGGAATTTCCATCATGGTTCAGTTCAGTGCATAATGTGTTCCCTGTATCTCAATTGAAAATGAATCAGCCTGATCCTGGTCATGTGATCATATGGGATCACGTTGACCTAGAACCGGATTCTTGAATGATACATATCCCAATAAAGATTATGGATAGGAAGGATAAATTCTTACAGGGAAATATTATTGGTCTATTGATGGTTTTATGGAATCATGGTCAGATTCAGAAAGATACTTGGGAACGTGGGACGGAAATGAAAGAGTAGTGTCCAGAACGCTTTCAGTTGGGTGAGGGTTTTCTATATTACAAGGATAAAAAGACCAATGGTGGGGAGAATGTAGTACCCCTAGTTTCTGGTATTTAACCATTACATAATGATTTTCATTGTTATAATGTTTAATGTTGATGGTTGGGAGAGTCAGGGGACTTTGGAGGAGTTTTTGGGGAAAATTGGAAGTCACACTGGAGGCACACAGTCTGTCTAACCAAGCGGCCGAACTGTGAGTAATAGGCACTTTTGAGGCAGTGACACTTGCATGGTTAGAGCATGGTTTGGGAGATCGTGTGAGGAGGCCTTGTGAGGGTCTGCCGAGGTAGTGGCTAACACACAGTTAGCGCACAAATTTTACAACAGTGCGATCTAATCGTGTGGGAACTTAAGTAAGATCCTAAAAAAGTTAATCTCACATGTTTCTTCCTCTAAATGGATTGTTTTTCATTCTAAGCAACCAAAACTCGGGATTACCCTACCTTTGTGGTAGGATAACCTATCCTATGAATTTTGAAGGTGATCTAAATGTTTTCCTTGGAAAATCAAAGTTGTATTCTTGAGGTTTATGATTGTTCTTCATCTTTCTTTATTAGTTTCTTATATATACATAGATCTACTTCTCCTCTTCTCTCGGTTTGTTTAGTCTACACCCGTTATGTGTAGATCTAAGTGCGTGGATTCCAAATATGATGAAATTTGGTCATGGTCTTTCTATGAGAAAATATCTAAGACTGGTTCTTGAAGAATAAACTTGTTTTATGGATCATTATACATTCATTATAGTTTTCATAAAAACCTTTTTGGTAGGAGGCTTCTTTCTCGACTCCACTTAGTAGAACTAATTTTCATTATTTCAAATTGAATGTGTGGTGTCGAATTTATTTTGATTTGGTTATTGAACACTTTTTGGAATCCTTCTTGAGTGATGGTTTTGAAATCTAGAAAATTGGGGGTTTTAAATGAATGATTTGGTTCTTGTTTTTAAATCATGAGTTTTCAAAAGGGGGATTTTTTGGATGGATGGAACGCAAATGGGATTTTTTTTCAATAAAATGAATATTTTTATTGAAATGAAATGTTTCTTTGAAATTGGTTGTGCTTTGGTTTTCATTAAAAGTCTGGTTTTATTGAAGTGGGTTGTTTAAGAAATGAATGTATTTTGCATAAATCGTTTCAGTGTGAGTTCATGATTGATGGGCCATTAATAAAGGATGAGTACTATTGGGGTCAAAGGGACATGACCCTGGATCGGGGGCCTGTGTCATTGGGACACAAAGTAATTGGATGATAGACCGCTCATGAGTATGGAACTGTCAAATGAATCATGCATGTGTGGGTATGTTGTGAACTACGGAAATGAGTATTCAAAATGATAATAAGAATGGGTTTCAAATATCTAATTTGTTAATTTTTTCGAAAAATAACATTTAGGAAATTATTTCCATTTGGTTTGGTTTTCACTTGTTTGAAAACAGTTTTTGGAACCTGTTTTTATTCGATTATAAACTGTTTTGGTAAATTGGTTTATATAAATGGTTTTATATAATTTTATCTGACTCTTCAATCCTCATGGAATGATTTTGGGAGTCATTGGGAAAAACCAAATGAGTTTTATACTCACCCATACTTTGTCACTTTGGTGATTTTGTAGATGCTATCATCCGAGACAGGAGAAAAGGTAATATTTCAGACATTTTTAACACTACCTCATGATGTTTGGGTTGTTTGGAGATTGTGGATCTTGGAGATTGTGGAGCATGGAGTCCTATGATCTTTTGAGAGTCCTGATTTTTTTATCCACTATGTACATTGATATTTGGTTTTTATTTTATTGTTTCATACTTTTATATGGTTTTGAGATACATCCAATTGTTGAGTTGTCTTTCATTTGTTTGTGAATCATATTGATAATTTTTATTTATGGGTGGTTGTGTTAAGGGTTTATTTATTAATGTTTAACGCATCCCCTACTTTTATTTGAAACCCTTCCGCAATTATTTCCAGCCTTTGGCATCTTGGGGATGTCGCTTAAGTCTATGTAATTACTCATTATGCTCTCAAGACAATGATAATGGGAGGGTCAATACACCAGACATCCCTAAAAGCTATAATAACTCATTAGGTATACATATTAGGCCCATAAAAGTAAATTAAACCAAAATTTAAAGGATCTTTGTTGGAGTGAAAAATAGGGTTCTTACAGTCTTCCCCATTAAATAACTCGTCCAATAGTTTCCCTTCCAAGGGCGGCGAAACACACTCTAAGAAAAAATATGTACATGGGACGTATATTTCATCCTCCAGCTCCAATGTCTATTACTATACACTACTATGCTACCACGACACCATACTAGAGGGAAAAACCTTCCACAAAGAGCTGTTGTGCTCTGGTCAATGATGCGTGTAGGATACTCCTCATAGGTAGCATCTCAACCTAGCTCAACATCCTTGACATAAAAAAGTATGAGACGGGTTGGCATAATAACAGTTAAGTTATGAAACATGGAAGATGATGTGCATGTCATAGTACCTCTAAGGTAGTAGCAACTAATAGGCTATTGGATCGACTCTATCCATAATATCAAACGACCCTAAAAAAGCATGATAATAGATTCCCTTTCATTTTTATCCATCTACGGCCAACCCTAGGTAATACATATAGGAAAACATGTTCCCTAACATGAAAATCCATTTTCTTTAAACATCAATTACATTAAAATTTTTTATAGACTAAATAATATACATATCCTTCCGAGTATGCTAAAACATATTTTAAGTCTCCTAGATGATATGAGGACCTATTAGGACTTCCTCTCCTACCACTAGCCTACATAGGGGTGAATAGAACAACATACCATATAAGGCCTCAAAAGGAGCCTTCTGAATTGTCTCATAAGAGATTTTATTATTGGAGAAATTGAATAAAGGGATATTCTTCTCCCAAGAACTACCAAAATCAAGGACACATTCTCGGATCATGTCCTATAATACCTCTATCATATGTTCTGATTTCCTATCGACCTGAGGGTGATATATTTAATTCAGAATCATATGTGTACCCATAGCCTTATGCAAATCCAACCAGAACCATGATGTAAAATGTGCATCCCTATCTAGAATGATAGTACAAGGGACCCTATCTAGTTGGATAATCTCATGAATATAATTCATTCCCAACTCATGAACTGGGAAAGTCTCCTAGATATAAATGAAATGGGATACCTTGGTCACTCAACAAATAACTACCAATACAATGTCTCTATCTCTTGATGATCTAGGTAATATAACTAAAAAGTCCATGGAAACATATTCCCATTTCAATTTCAGGACTATAAGTGGTTGTTACAAGCCTGCATGCCTCGGATTCGCCATCATTACCTACTGGTAGGTGGAACACCTGGTGTTGAGGCCTACTATCAGATGTTTCATCCCATGACACCAATACTGGCATCGCATATCTTGATACATATTGGAGATTCCTGGATGAAATGACCACTGAGAAGAATTGAAATCTCACATCAAATACTCTCTAATATCTGTAGGAATCCATACACAATCATGAATACACAAGATTTCATCTCTGTCCATATACCAATCTGGAGGCGGGTCATCTCCTAATATACTCTCACAAAGAACTAGGCCCTTAAGATCTAAAACATTCCTTATTTTCCCCTAATTCAGGAGGTAATAGGTAACTCTCAAAAATGAGAAATTGGATTTCTCATTACACTAATGAAACTATATATTAAACTCTGAAAATAAGAAAATTAATTTACATTCATCCTCGAATTCTAGTACATCTTGTGCCTGAGTTTTCTAACTCAACGCATCAGCTATTGCATTTCTCTTTCTAGATGTATAGGCAAGCTCAAAATTTATGAACTAGAGATATTCAACCCATATTCATTTTCTAGGATTCAATTCACACTATGTAAGGATATATTTGAGGATCTTGTGGTCCGCATACACCACAAATCACTCACCAAATATATAGTGAATCTAGTAAAAGAGTGAAAGGACAACTTTTACTAGATTATGGTAGTGGATTGGGTAATTTTTCTCATGAGGCCTCTAAAACTAAGATCTATACACAATGAATCTGTCCTCCTTTATCAGAACTACTCATAGGATAAATCTTGATGTATCACAGATCACTGTAAAACCCCTTTTAGGATTTGGAAGAATCATAAAAGGTGTCGAAACAATCCTCACTTTCAACTCTTGAAAGAATTTGTCTCATTCTTATGACCACAGTAACATAACACCGTTCTTTTAATGACTATTATGAGTTGAATCATGGTTTCAGAATTCCTATATGAAATTCTTATAATATCAATCTAGCCCCAATAATCCTCATATATCAAACACTTTATTGGGTTGGTCATTGAAAACTACAACACTCGCCTACTCTGGGTCAATAGATAAACCTGATTTTGAGATAACATGACCCATGACATTAATATTTTCAATCCATATGTGGCACTTATCAATCCTGGAATAAAATTAATTCTCTCTCAATATACTCAGAATTATCTCAATGTGCTTATGAGGGTTGTTATGATTGTGAGGGTACACTAAGATGAATTCCACAAATATTATGATAAAGGAATCTAGATAGTTGTAGAAAACCCTATACATCAAATCCATGAAAATTGAATTCATGTTGATAAGACCAAATAGGTTAACAAGTTACTCATACAACCCATAAATACTGCAAAAATTTGTATGAGGTATGTATGACTGTCTAACTCACACATGATAATAGATTAATATAATGTCAATCTTTGAGAAGACCCTAGATCCTCAAAGCTGGTCAAAGATATCATCAATTTGAGGTAGTGGATACCAGTTCTTGACCATAATCAAGTTCAACCATCTATAATCCCCACATCAATGAATGGCTTTTTCTTCCTTGTTGGTAAAAATCACTGGTGAACCCCAAGAGGAGTTGGTAGTTCATATAATTTCCTTTTCCTCTAAATAAAATAATTATTTCTTGATATCCTAGAGCTTAGTAGGTTCCAACATGTATATAGAAATATAAATTAGAACTACTACAGGAATAATATCGATTATAAAATCTACCTCTCTCTTTATATGTAAGTAATAAAATTCATCCGGAAATACTTCCTTGAAAGGATCTACTAATGGAGGAAATACAACTTGATATAAACCCTGATCTTCTATAAAGTGATTGGAAATATGGGTGGAAAATCCACCTAGCCCATGATTATCTGGTTGAGCTCGGTTATTCTAGACATCCCAGTCACCTTTATATAGATAAATGCATCCCTCTGATAATGTAAACGACACCCTACAATTAAATTAGACAACGAATTCATGATACAGAACCAACCAATATGTCCTGAGAATGACTTTGAATCCCATAATCTAAATAAGAAAGTGGTACAATAAAAAAGAGTAACTACCTACCTCAAGTGGATAGTCCCTACATTAGTGTATGCCCTCTGACAGTACAACCAATGGAGTATCAAGCTACATTAAACCATAATAAAAATGTGTTTTCTGTATGAGACACTCCATGGAAGATAATGATACAAAGGATTGGGAAGCACCTTTATCAAATAAAGAGGATAATATATTGGAGGCTACTAGAATAGTATTTCATACTGTAGATGATTTTTAACCTGATCCTAAGCTATCACTAGTAAATCATGAAACATTCCAAATACAAGACCCTATAAACCAACTATACTACCATGATAAAAACAGATTTATGGTGTTTCCGGTGATCAGGGGTCTAGTGATCATGACAGTGAAATCCTCCTTAGCTTGTCCTATAAGCGCTACTCCAAATCCCCTCTGGATGTGGCGTAAAATAACCTACCCCTGAATATGGAGCTAGTGCAGATCTTTGTCCACTAGAACTAATGGAAATGATTGACAGATTCCATGAAAGTACCTCATACAGCTGCAATCCCAACACTCTATAGGTTCTCTATCACACTAAGTGTTGAGGTTCCTCTGTCATGAACACTGGTGACACACCCTAGAGACACTTGTATGGGTACAATGGATTACACTTCCCTGTCGAGAAACATCGAGAGAGCTTATTATTCTACTAGAAGAACCACTTTCCTTCCACAAAAATGATCTTCTATTCTCGGTACTATAACCATCCCTTATGTTTTTCATAGTGATAAGATCTTAAATGAAAAATTCCAGAAAAGGTAGGTATGTGAAATGCATTGACCTGAGTATGGATGACATGCATTAGCCCATCCATGAAGTGTCTAACTCTTATTATCTCATCCCCAGAAAAAAGTAGTGAAATGTTCTATAAATAAGTGAAAAACATTGAATTTTCCATAAATAACATAGAACCCATCTATAGTTGCATGAACTCTCTAACTCTATTAGCTCTAATCATGCGAGGAAATAACTACTTGAGAAGGTAGGGTAGAAATCATCACATACCATGCCATGTTGGTGAAAAAACTGAGTAACTATATCCCACCAACACTTGCCTGAATCACGAATTATCTATGGAGCATGCTTAAACCTCTATTCTAGAGGCATCTCCAGATGTTCTATGATTGACAGAGTAGACTCTAGCAATGATTCAGTAGCCTATAGACTGCAATCCCCTGAGAGGGTAGGAGAAGTATGCTGCCAATACACGTGGGTAAGATTATCCATCATAGGTATAGCTCGTGTATCACCATGCATGGACTTCATCAGACATCATAAACAATCATAATATTGGGTGTTATTGCCCAGATCAGGTAGAACATATATTGCTTCAAGTGGCACTCATAGTGGTAAGACTAGTAGTTTAGGTCCTACCGCTTCTATAGAATCTTCATTTCCACCCTCTTGGTGCATGACAGAAGGACTTCATGGTGACATTGGTCATCAAATACCAATAACATGCCTCAAAACAAGCAAAAAGTAAATAAATAGCAACACTAATAGAATCAAAACATAATAAAGGGATCACAACCCATGTAATTCTACCCCAACTACCCTCATAGAATTCTAGGTGTCTTATGTGCTTAGAAATTTGTGTCAATGATTTCATTAGACGAAGGGTCAATATCCCCTTTCCTCATCACTAACTGGAAACCATTTTTTTCCATTCATATTAAATTTCCATGTTCACTCATTTACCTTTCATAAACATAACAATGTTGGATAAGGACATGCAACCTCATTATTTTAGAATCCATGGTTCACTTTTATGCCTGTATTTTCTAATAAATTATACCAAAGTTCATTTAAAATGGATCATAATTCCCAGTGAATCATGGAACATACACCTTATCACCGAAAATGAAACCCATTTGAATTTATAATCAAATTATTGATTCAATAAATCAATCATGACAACCCACGAGTTCCCATAAAAACTCATGAACTGAAATATAAAATCACTCAATCATAACCCGGAAGTAGAACCATAATATATACAAAGTAATTCTCACTGAACAATCACTGCCATATCATGTAATGGAAGAAGGGGAATTCACCTATGTGGGATGGAAATATGCAAGACATGTAAATTATAAGTTCTTAATACAATACATGCAACAATATTCCTTTCCCTCATACCATCGGTCCAAGCATTATATAAGATCCTCAATTATAATAATAATCAAGAACACTACATAGAATGTCTATCACCCAATGGAGAAATGATATCATCTATAATAGGAAAAAACCAAAAAGAAATTATAATTTATGGAACTCATCCTTTACCCCAAACATGGGTTCATGAACCCCAAGAATGCCTTATGACAAAGTTCTAAGAATTCTTATTCTCTAATATATTGTCTAAAAATAGTATATATTGAATGGAAAGATTTGATACCACTTTTTGATGTCCCGGACATTGATTACACTAAAGGTTCCCCTAGTCTGGTTGGCCACATGTCCTCAAGCACATCCCCCCCATCGCCAGTGGCTACCGAATAGAAATAAGAGTTTGTAATGTCATTGTGTGGATATTATTCCCTCATTAACATAGTGTATCATATAAGATAACATATAAAAAAAGAGATATGTAATGGAAGAAATAATTGAATAGAAATATGACAACACATAAGATAAGTAAATAGTAGCAGTAAATAACAAGATGAAACAAATATAAATATAAAATAGATGATGATGATATATGTCATGTTTCTAGAAAGATGGAAAGAAGTTTACAAGAAACAAACGAAGTATGATTTACAAAATAAAAAAGTAATCCAAAACTATAAAAAGAATAACGATCTCCTTCTTATTCATCTACTACAAGCTCCATCATAAGTATTCAAGCAATCATGTTTCTAAATCAACTCATCTCCCTTTGTCAAAGAATGCATACATACAGTCTAATCGACTACCAATGGAAATCAGATATGTTGTGAGATAAATCTCAGTAGGCCATCACCAAAAGTGTCTATGACATTCCATCTATGTAATAAAAATTGAAATGTGTGTAAACATGCATATATAAACATAATGATTTATAGTAACTTAAATACCCATGTACCTGTTTCATCCCTTGACTGGTGTCTAAAAATTTTACC